>OU343222.1:270239829-270466963 GCA_910596185.1 Chrysanthemum makinoi
GGGAGAAAGCCCAGGTCTTGAAGATACAATTAAAACAATTCTGAAACCTTCAGCCCAGACAACAAAAGAACAGATAAAATGGGTTAGAGATTTCCAGGAGAACACAAATAAAATCTTTCCAGCACGACGAAACCTAAAAAAATATTGAGTAATGATAGAAAAAATCAGTGCTGAGATAGAGACATTGAACTAATGAACCCAAGCCCATGGGAATGCAATGCGTTTTCGCCAATAATTCACAAGAGGGGTGATGTGAGGATTGAAAATCCACAACCGGGTGATTTTGAGAAGAGATTGTGACAAGAAGAAAAGAGTTATGCCGTAACCATATCCCGGAGTTACGGCGTAAGCAGATTCAAGAGAAGTAATCAAGGTTAGCACACAGGTTATTTTAGTTAAGGAATTAGGGCAAATTGGGTTAGTCATTCAGGTTCTGTCGGAGTATTTTATCTTGGGGTTGTAGATTTGGTCTTGTATAAACATCGGGCCACTTCCATATTCTTAAAACTTAAGATTATCCGTCTTTGGGAATCGGATATCTCGATTAATTCAACAACTGACACCAAGGTCATCCCTTTAGGTATTACAGGTGGTACTTGTGTCAAGGTCGATAAATTTGTTTTAGCACCTGAATTTGTAGTCATCGACATGGAGGAAAACATTACTATGCTTTTGCCTATTCATTTGTCGTATGCTTTTTCTATCCTATCTGTCACACCCCCAATTTACCTGTTTTGCAGCGGAATGGAATTCCTGGGGGATTGACTGTCATAGCACCACATCACAGTTATATTGAACGACCTAAAGTGTCGTTTTAAAAACACATCGATGGATATTTCATAAAAACATTCAGAGTACAACATCGGTCCCAAAAGGTTTACAAAGTTTGCGGAAATACAAATATAATACAAATCCAAACGATGTTTTTGAAATAAAGTGCCATAATGTACATAATGTAAGTCGACGCCGCGACTCAAAAATGTAGGTCCCTAAACCATGTCATGATGATAATGCCTCAGTTACCTGAAAATACATTGCTAAAAACGGTCAACAATAATGTTGGTGAGAAATCATAGGTTTATGTAAATGTTTTATACGACTACACAAGTATCTAGCATGCATGACCATCAAGTCACGTAAAAATAATGTTACAATTGCCTTAAGCCCATGACCCCGAAACTAGACTGTTCAATCATGTATGCCCCTGCAGAGTGTTTGCCAGACAACTCCGTAATGTAATCAAATGAAATGCATCCGTTTTCCTGGTTGGGATTCACCAACCCGGATGGAGGCGTCACCCTCGATAGATCTATCCACTCATCCTCGCTTCAAATATTAACGGTTCATGTTCAAGAAATGGGGACTTTCAAATTGGCAAATGCGGTAACTTAAGCAATGTAATGATGAATTAACATACTTGGTATCGTACAAAGAAAAATGTAGTGCAATGTATTCTCCCCGTGGGTTTGAAAATAATCGAAAGCATGTAAAACGGGGCTATGAAAATCACTTGATAAACGGAATAACGGCAAAAGTGAGTACACTGAGGTTTAATGTGATGCGTCAACCGGGACCTATTATCAATGATATGATATGTCATGAATTGCAATGTAATGTTATGCATGCACTTGATATGTTATTTATACCATTTATGAGTTTTGAAAATATTACTCGACGTCGAAAAATACTCTTTTGACGCCTTGACCAATCAAAAATGACTTTACATGTTTTTACGTCAAAATGTCATCCTACAATGGTTTTATAATGATTTTTGGTGAAATTACCACTTTTCGTCGCAAAACAATGTCGTCGGAAAAATCATGAAATTACCAAAAATGGCTTTGGAAAACTAGTCGTAAAATGGTGTACGTCGATCGTTAGAGAACGAACTCGACTGTTTTGGAAAGTTTGTATCGATATCTAAAAGTTTCAGTTCAGGAGTTTTCGTCCAAAAGGTCTCGAACATAAAGATAATGAGGGTTAAAGATGGTGGTTTTGGCTAATTGTGTGCAGAAAATTAGTTACGGCAAGTTTATGAAAAAGTGCATATCTTTGTCGTTTCAAATCCGTTTTCTACGTTTAATATGTCCTTAGCTTCGTATTGAAGTAAACTAATATATTTTTGACAAGTCGAAATAATTTGTGAAGCTTAAGGCTCGTTTTTGACCCGAACAAGTAAAAACATGTTGCTGAAATTTCAGAAAATAATATATTTCGTCGTCAAACTTCAAAAATCCATAACTTCTTCGTTATAAGTCCGTTTTTATCCGTTCAAGCGGCCACGGATTCGTTTTAAAGTATATTTTCTAAAAATCAAAGCCAAAAAGTCGTGCCTACTGTCGGATTTTCCAGAAAAACAAAACAAGGACAGAACATAAAATATACTTATCGAAAATAGTTTTTCTCGGACAAAACCTATTCTAATCCCTTCAAATCAACTCCAAAACTAATCTAATCCTACCATACACCTTCTTAGGGTGTCATGGGTTCCTAATCACCATCAAGACCAACCAATACCAAGGGAATATTTATAGGATGACCAATATGTATATATACTCTAAAATCATGAAATAAATGGTATAAATCACATATCATGCATAATATCTCCAAAAATGAAAAGAAACATATGAAAATGAAAAGGAAACTTGAAAATGATAAAAACAAGCTTACTAGTGAAGATGAAGAGGTGAAAGTAACAAGGATTAACTTAAATACCCTTGGTTTTTATTTCAAAACCATATAAAGGATATATACTAGGTTGAAATAACACTTGATCTTGCAAAAATCTTGATCCCTTGTGATGTTCTTGAGTGGCCGGTTTTGATGGAGCAAAACAAAGAGAGAAAGTTTTTGTTTAACACTTGAAGAAATGAGATGTATGAGAAATTATTTGAGGTGAAAGACTTATACATTGAATGAAATAATTAGAAGACACAACACCATGCAACATTTATTAACACCCCTCCCCTATGGCCGGTTTTGGGGAGGGTTGTCTCAAAAATATTTATTTTTTTTTAAATTGTAACTTGTGTATATATAGTAAAGAAAGTGTAAGAATTTTTGTAGGAAATGTATAAGTGAATGTAAATAGACATTTGTGGTACAAGTAAGTTTTTATTAGGTCAAAATAGAATGTAATGAGATGATAAAAATTGTAAAAATACTTTCCTTGTGAAAATTTGAGTGATAAAATAATTATCGTATAATTTTTAAGAAAAACGTCGTAATAATTAAATTTTAACGATTAATATACCAAATAAATTTGAAACACTAGGAAAACTAAAAATATAGTTTTATGAACTAAATGTAAGTTTAAAAATACATCGGGATCATTTTTGAAAGTAATGGATTAAATATTCAAAATAAAAACTCACGCGATAAAGATTATTAAATATAAAATTACGCGTAAAATATGAAATGAAATGTCGTGAATGAATTAATGAGATGCACATGATGTCAATGAAATGTAGACTAATCATAGTCCATATGAAATGTACGTGATGTCATGATCATGAATTCGCCGCTAAACCTCCAAGGTTACGCGAATTTGAAACAAGTAAACCAAGTTTACTAAAATGTTGAAATAATGAGACATGAATTGTGTCGAGAAATGACCTGAAAGTACGGATTGTCACATTCGCCCATCCAAAAAGGAATTCAGTCCCTGAATTCAATCGTTGTTAGGTCTAACGGTGTCGGCGAAAAGATGAGGATACTTGCGTCGCATCTGGTCTTCCCGTTCCCAAGTAAACTCGGGACCTCGTCGAGAATTCCAACGAACTTTCACAATAGGAATACGACTCTGTTTCAACTGCTTGACCTCGCGGTCCATGATTTCTACGGGTTCTTCCACAAAGTTGAGTTTGTCGTCAAGCTGAACTTCGTCCAATGGAATAACGAGCGATTCGTCCGAAAGACACTTCTTCAAGTTTGAAACGTGAAACGTGTTGTGCACATGACTGAGTTCGATGGAAGATCAAGACGATAAGCTACCGGACCAACTCGGCCCAAAATCTTGAATGGTCCAATGTATCTCGGGTTCAATTTCCCACGCTTTCCAAATCGTACCACGCCCTTCCAAGGCGATACTTTCAACATAACTTTGTCACCTACTTGAAATTCCAAATCCTTGCGTCTAACATCCGCATAACTTTTCGTGACTCCTTGCGTTCAGAGTCTATCACGAATTTGAACAATCTTTTCCGTGGTTTCCGTACCATTTCTGGACCAGAAGGATTGTGCGTCTCCTACCTCGCCCAACAAACGGTGTGAACGGCACTTACGACAATACAGTGCCTCAAATGGTGCCATCTTGATACTGGTGTGATAACTATTGTTGTACGAGAATTCAATCAATGGCAAATGGTTAGCCCAACCATTTCCAAAATCAATCACACATGCCCTTAGCATGTCTTCTAACGTTTGAATGGTCCTTTCACTTTGACCGTCGGTTTGTGGGTGATATCTTTGTGCTCATCTCTAATCTGGTTACGAATGAATCTTGCAATGAATTCCAAAAGTTTGAAGTGAATCGACTATCTCTATCGGAAATGATAGAAATTGGTGCTCCGTGCCTCGAGACTATTTCCTTGACATAAAGTCTAGTGAGTTGCTCCATGGAATAAGTCTCTAATAGGTATGAAATGGGCTGATTTGGTAAGGCGATCAACAATTACCCAAATAGCGTCGTAACCTCCCGATGTCTTAGGAAGTTTCGTAACAAAGTCCATTGTAATCCGTTCCCATTTCCATTGAGGAATTTCCGGTTGTTGGAGTAAACACGAAGGCTTCGATATTCAACTTTTACCTTAGCGCATGTAAGACATTTGCTAACGTACGTGGCAATTTCCGCTTTCATGTTCGGCCACCAATAAAGCTTCTTAAGATCTTGATACATCTTATCCGATCCTGGATGAATAGAATACTTTGACTTATGCGACTCATGCATAATCAATTCTCGTATTCCGCCATACAATGGAACCCACATTCTATCCTTGAAACATAATACTCCATCTGCTCTCTTTACAAAACCATTTGCGCTTTCGGGCATACCATAAAGCTTTTCACTTGGTCGATTTTCCTCCTTAAGTGCTTCGACTTGTGCTTCGTGGATTTTCGATGGTAGAGGAGAAATAATCGTCATTCCCAATGATCGAACTCTTAAAGGTTTAGGCCTCTCTTTCCGACTAAGAGCATCAGCCACAACATTGGCTTTTCCAGGGTGATACTTGATTTCACAATCATAGTCGCTGAGTAACTCCAACCAACGACGTTGCCTCATATTAAGCTCCTTCTGATCAAGAATATATTGCAAACTCTTGTGGTCGGTAAACACGGTGCACTTTGTACCGTAGAGGTAGTGTCTCCAAATCTTGAGCGCAAAAACTACGGCTCCTAACTCGAGATCATGAGTTGTGTAGTTCTTCTCATGAACCTTAAGTTGTCGAGAAGCATACGCTATCACCTTCTCGTTTTGCATTAAAACAGCCCCAAGTCCTTTATGCGAGCGTCACAATATACAACAAAGTTCTCAATGCCTTCGGGTAGTGCCAAAATTGGCGCCCTGCAAAGCTTTTGCTTCAACAACTGAAAAGCAACTTCTTGTTTCTTTCCCCACTTGTACTTCTTGTTTTTCTGTGTCAACTTGGTCAAAGGTCTCGCTATCTTCGAAAAACCTTCGATGAACCTTCGGTAATATCCGGCTAGTCCTAGAAATTGTCGAATTTCCGTAGGATTCGTTGGAGTAGCCCAATCTTTCACGGCTTCAATCTTTGCGGGATCAACTTGTAGTCCATGACTATCAATGACATGACCAAGAAATTGCACTTTGTGGTTCCAAAAATCACACTTCGAAAACTTGGCATACAACTTCTCATTCTTGAGTAGCCTTAAAATCATCCTTAAATGCTCTTCGTGCTCTTCTTTGTTCTTGGAGTAGATCAAGATGTCGTCGATGAACACTATAACAAACTTGTCCAAATACGGCTTACAAACTCTATTCATGAGATCCATGAATACCGCAGGTGCATTAGTCAATCCAAACGGCATCACTTGAAACTCGTAATGACCGTAACGTGTTCTAAACGCTGTTTTCGGAATATCCTCTTCCCGAACTCGAAGCTGATGATAACCCGATCGAAGATCAATCTTGGAATAAATACTAGAACCTTGCAACTGATCGAACAAGTCATCAATTCTGGGGAGTGGGTAACGATTCTTCACCGTTAACTTGTTCAATTCTCGATAATCTATGCACATTCGGAAGGATCCATCCTTCTTCTTCACAAACAAGACCGGTGCTCCCCAAGGCGAGAAACTCGGCCTAATGAATCCTTTGTCTAGAAGCTCTTGTAGTTGATTAGACAACTCTTGCATTTCGGATGGTGCTAGACGGTACGGTGCTCGCGCAATCGGTGCAGCTCCGGGCACTAAGTCAATATGAAACTCTACTTGACGTGCCGGTGGAAGTCCCGGTAAATCCTGGGAAATACTTGAGAAAATTCACGAACACTAGGAACATCTTCAAGTCGCTTCTCCTCCGACTTTTTCTCGGTTACATGGGCTAAGAAAGCAAGACAACCTTTCTTAATGTACTTCTCCGTTTTGATGCACGATATGATACTAAGTCTGGTTCCACTTCGTTCCCCACGAATAATCAAAGTTTCGCGTGGTAGGAAGATGAACAACTTTCTCATCACAAATGATCTTCGCGCGATGCTTAGATAACCAGTCCATGCCGATGACGACGTCAAAACTACCAAGCTCTACGGGCATGAGGTCTATGTTGAAGGGATGATTAAGAAAATTGAATGTGCAACCGCGAACAATGGTGTTGGTGTTAACTACGCTACCATTAGCTAATTCGACCATGTATGATATGTCTAATGTAGTTGGTTTAATGTTGAGCAAAGGTGCAAATGCATTGGACACAAAACTTTTATCGGCACCCGAATCAAATAAAACTGAAGCATAACGATTATTGAGAAGAAACGTATCCGTTATGACATTCGGGTCCTCCCTATCTTCTCCGCCTCCAATGACGTAAACCCTTCCTCGTGCCAAACCTCCTTGATTCGGATTTGCTTGATTCTTTCCTTTCTTACAATCCTTCTTGTAGTGTCCAGTTTCCCCGCAACCAAAACATGTAACTTGTGGCCACTTGCAATCCCTAGTACGGTGACCAACTTTCTTGCAATTCTCACACGGATCAGGACATCGACCCGGATGTGATGACTCAAACAATTATTACACTTCGGCAAAACCCCCGTATATCCTTTTCCTTCCTTCGGACCCGCAACATAAGCCTTAGCAACCTCTTGCCTTTTGGGTGGTTGTTGAGTAGCATTCCTACCCCTAGTGTTGTCCCACTTGCGCTTGTTGTTGTTGTAGTTGCCTCGGTTATTGTTGTTGAAACGGTTGTTGGGGTTGTTGTTGTTTCGGTTGGTGGTGGTGTACTTACCTCGCTTCATCACTTGTGCCATCAACTTCTGAGTCACTCGAATAGCTTCCTCAATTGTTTGTGGATCAAACGAAGTCACATCTCCTTGAACAACTTCGGGAAGTCCCCCGATAAAAGCCTCTAGCAACTTTTCATTATCCGATACCATCGACGGGCATAACGCGGCCAATTCTTGGAATCTCCGAATGTAAGTGTCGATATCATACCCAATGGTTACCAATTCATAGAACTCCGTCTCCAACTTTTGATTTCCGTTCGAGGACAAAACTTCTTAGTCACCAAGCCCTTGAATTCCTCCCAAGTAAGCTTAAAAGCATTCTCCATTCCAATCGGTTGAGCGTATGAATTCCACCATGACAACGCTCCATCGAGTAAAGTGCTTGTAGCAAATTTGACCTTACTGTCATCCGGACAGTTACAAAGCAAAAACACCGATTCCAATTTCTCAAACCATCGTACCATTGCAGTAGCTCCCTCGGTACCTCGAAACTTAGTGGGTTCACCACTCTTGAAATCTTTGTACGAACATTTCTTAACCCCCCAGATCCTCCGGCATTACCGTAGCTTGAGTAGCTAGCCTAGCGGCAGCAGCCATACTGTTTCCCTTTCGACCCTTAGAGCATTAGCAATGCTATCATTCACCAACTTTTGAATTTCTGCTTGGGTCATTTCCGGTGTAGCTTTCTTAGGCGCCATAATTCTTCAAAATCACAAGATGAAACAATCATGAGAACTCGTAGGTAGAAACAACCATCATACAAATATATCCACAACCACATCATGCATAAAGATAAATGGAATCACAACGGAACAATAACGAAATATCACAAATATAATCACAACACACGTGGATAATATACATGAAAATTTCGGCCTACATGGACCGATATCATAGATAATAATAACCATTCCTACATAGTAGAGTCAATACTTGATACATTTGTTTGTACAACAACCAAAATACAACAAGTTCTTTAAACTACGTCACACACCTTGTGACTAGGATAATAATGGTCAAAACTATACAATGACAAAAGTCTACATAAGGCACCTCATGGTGCTCCGCACGCCCTATCACTCAAGATCACGAAATCTGAGTAACCAAACTAGCCACCAAACTCCTCAACTCATCAACCTGAACCTGCAAAGAAGCAATACTCTCCCTGTCCTCTATCTGCTATCTTGAATACTCTGATGAGATAAGTCAATACAAACCCTGCCTAATATCAAACCTCGACCTCCTCGATGGGTTCAATCCTATCTACTGACAACTCCCCCAACTGTCGTGTCAACCTATCAATCTGGATCTGGGACTATCAATACGGGCTCCTAATGCCTCGGTAGAAGGCTGTTCGAGCAATGCGCCTAGAACTCTCACCTAACTCAAATCTAACAGGTGGCTCGGGCTCGTGATGGTGGTGTAGGGATATCAAAACGAGCACGCGTTTTGGGCGGCAAGTCTGTCGTAGGCAAAGGATCTCTAAGAAAATATGATGGAGATGGTGATGATGGTGGTGATGGTGCTAGTAGTGGTGCTGGTGGATCGTGAGCTGGGCTAACGTGAGGAGTGGGTGCAACCTCGCCCTCCTCGAAGGGTTCGGTCTCAGTGTCGATCATGATAGGTGGAAAGACTGGAGTAGATCCAATGGAAGATACGATCTCAGGGGAATGTGATGCAACATCATCCATGATGGGGTTAGCCGGAACATCATCCGAGCTAGAGTCCGATGATATGGTGATGGGATGTGAATCGGAAGACATGTCTGTGACAACCGATGTGAAATAAAAGTAAATAATCTCGAATAAAGTGTAAGTGAATCCGCATGATAAACATGAATATGTACTATGATGAAATGATGAGATGCTATGATAATGTAGCTATAGTCTAGGTTCAATGATGCAACCTAGTTCTCTATAACTGTAGCTCTGGTACCAATCTGTCACACCCCCAATTTACCTGTTTTGCAGCGGAATGGAATTCCTGGGGGATTGACTGTCATAGCACCACATCACAGTTATATTGAACGACCTAAAGTGTCGTTTTAAAAACACATCGTTGGATATTTCATAAAAACATTCAGAGTACAACATCGGTCCCAAAAGGTTTACAAAGTTTGCGGAAATACAAATATAATACAAATCCAAACGATGTTTTTGAAATAAAGTGCCATAATGTACATAATGTAAGTCGACGCCGCGACTCAAAATGTAGGTCCCTAAACCATGTCATGATGATAATGCCTCAGTTACCTGAAAATACATTGCTAAAAACGGTCAACAATAATGTTGGTGAGAAATCATAGGTTTATGTAAATGTTTTATACGACTACACAAGTATCTAGCATGCATGACCATCAAGTCACGTAAAAATAATGTTACAATTGCCTTAAGCCCATGACCCCGAAACTAGACTGTTCAATCATGTATGCCCCTGCAGAGTGTTTGCCAGACAACTCCGTAATGTAATCAAATGAAATGCATCCGTTTTCCTGGTTGGGATTCACCAACCCGGATGGAGGCGTCACCCTCGATAGATCTATCCACTCATCCTCGCTTCAAAGATTAACGGTTCATGTTCAAGAAATGGGGACTTTCAAATTGGCAAATGCGGTAACTTAAGCAATGTAATGAATTTAACATACTTGGTATCGTACAAAGAAAATGTAGTGCAATGTATTCTCCCCCGTGGGTTTGAAAATAATCGAAAGCATGTAAAACGGGGCTATGAAAACTCACTTGATAAACTGGAATAACGGCAAAAGTGAGTACACTGAGGTTTAATGTGATGCGTCAACAGGGACCTATTATCAATGATATGATATGTCATGAGTTGCAATGTAATGTTATGCATGCACTTGATATGTTATTTATACCATTTATGAGTTTTGAAAATATTACTCGACGTCGAAAAATACTCTTTTGACGCCTTGACCAATCAAAAATGACTTTACATGTTTTTACGTCAAAATGTCATCCTACAATGGTTTTATAATGATTTTTGGTGAAATTACCACTTTTCGTCGCAAAACAATGTCGTCGGAAAAATCATGAAATTACCAAAAATGGCTTTGGAAAACTAGTCGTAAAATGGTGTACGTCGATCGTTAGAGAACGAACTCGACTGTTTTGGAAAGTTTGTATCGATATCTAAAAGTTTCAGTTCGGGAGTTTTCGTCCAAAAGGTCTCGAACATAAAGATAATAAGGGTTAAAGATGGTGGTTTTGGCTAATGGTGTGCAGAAAATTAGTTACGGCAAGTTTATGAAAAAGTGCATATCTTTGTCGTTTCAAATCCGTTTCTCGTTTATGTCCTTAGCTTCGTATAGAAGTAAACTAATATATTTTTGACAAGTCGAAATAATTTGTGAAGCTTAAGGCTCGTTTTTGACCCGAACAAGTAAAAACATGTTGCTGAAATTTGATAATATATTTCGTCGTCCAACTTCAAAAATCCATAACTTCTTCGTTATAAGTCCGTTTTTATCCGTTCAAGCGGCCACGGATTCGTTTTAAAGTATATTTTCTAAAAATCAAGGCCAAAAAGTCGTGCCTACTGTCGGATTTTCCAGAAAAACAAAACAAGGACAGAACATAAAATATACTTATCGAAAATAGTTTTTCTCGGACAAAACCTATTCTAATCCCTTCAAATCAACTCCAAAACTAATCTAATCCTACCATACACCTTCTTAGGGTGTCATGGGTTCCTAATCACCATCAAGACCAACCAATACCAAGGGAATATTTATAGGATGACCAATATGTATATATACTCTAAAATCATGAAATAAATGGTATAAATCACATATCATGTATAATATCTCCAAAAATGAAAAGAAACATATGAAAATGAAAAGGAAACTTGAAAATGATAAAAACAAGCTTACTAGTGAAGATGAAGAGGTGAAAGTAACAAGGATTAACTTAAATACCCTTGGTTTTTATTTCAAAACCATATAAAGGATATATACTAGGTTGAAATAACACTTGATCTTGCAAAAATCTTGATCCCTTGTGATGTTCTTGAGTGGCCGGTTTTGATGGAGCAAAACAAAGAGAGAAAGTTTTTGTTTAACACTTGAAGAAATGAGATGTATGAGAAATTATTTGAGGTGAAAGACTTATACATTGAATGAAATAATTAGAAGACAACACCATGCAACATTAATTAACACCCCTCCCCTATGGCCGGTTTTGGGGAGGGTTGTCTCAAAAATATTTATTTTTTTTTTAAATTGTAACTTGTGTATATATAGTAAAGAAAGTGTAAGAATTTTTGTAGGAAATGTATAAGTGAATGTAAATAGACATTTGTGGTACAAGTAAGTTTTTATTAGGTCAAAATAGAATGTAATGAGATGATAAAAATTGTAAAAATACTTTCCTTGTGAAAATTTGAGTGATAAAATAATTATCGTATAATTTTTAAGAAAAACGTCGTAATAATTAAATTTTAACGATTAATATACCAAATAAATTTGAAACACTAGGAAAACTAAAAATATAGTTTTTATAAACTAAATGTAAGTTTAAAAATACATCGGGATCATTTTTGAAAGTAATGGATTAAATATACAAAATAAAAACTCACGCGATAAAGATTATTAAATATAAGAATTACGCGTAAAATATGAAATGAAATGTCGTGAATGAATTAATGAGATGCACATGATGACAATGAAATGTAGACTAATCATAGTCCATATGAAATGTACGTGATGTCATGATCATGAATTCGCCGCTAAACCTCCAAGGTTACGCGAATTTGAAACAAGTAAACCAAGTTTACTAAAATGTTGAAATAATGAGACATGAATTGTGTCGAGAAATGACCTGAAAGTACGGATTGTCACATTTCACACTAGCACACATGCACTTGCCGAAGGTCTCGTTGGAAGCAGTCTCTCTACAAACGGGTTTACCCGGGTGTAGGGGTAGGATATGTCTACATTTTACCTCCCCCTTACCCTGCCCTGGCGGGATTGGGTTTGTTGTTGTTGTTGTGACATGGAGGAAAACAAAAAGGAACATTTGATTCTTGGTAAGCCGTTCCTTGACTCATTAGTACGTTACGGGGGATACTATGGCGATATAGTGGAGTTTAAATTAGACAAAACTTTATGTCTTGAACATGATAAAATTGTTACAATTCAAGATTCACCAAAGATTGAATTAGATGATTCCGATAGGTTCCCACCTTCATATTTTGGCCATTTACAGGGGACCGAATCAAGTGACGATGAAAGCAATGAGGAAGAGATCCCACCATCTGTACCCAATTATGTTGTTACGGGAAAACTTCACTGTTGTGCTCCTAATACTTGTTTAATTGATGGGACCAAGGTAACATTGCCCACGTGTTCTCCTTTTCAAAAATGATGCAATGGAGGAGGACAAAATCTGATTCGAATGATTAAAGAGGCTGCGGAAGTTTGGTGGTGCTGGGAAGACGAGAAGCTTATCAGGAAAAACTTGTTACAAGGGCATAATGTTTTTAGTGAATGGTTCACCGAGATTGATTGGACCATTCATTTTTGTGAACCAGCTATCATGTCTGATGACTACACCATGGCATGGCCTACATGCAACCCCAATCGCAAGATCTACGATGGAAGAGAATTCCCTTAACCTAAATGGCTCAAACGCAAGGAATGGGCATGTTTTGACGAAGATAAAAGAAGCAAAGTAGGATATAGGGGGATCTCATTTGAAAATTGGTTACGAGTAAATTTTGGATAGATAAAATAAAATCGAACGAAGAAGCTAAATTTCATTGCGAATGGGCACAAGCTAATTTTTTGCAGAAAAGATACACCATGACTCAGTTTATTTCTCCACATGTTTAGGACCAGCCTTCTTCAAATAAAAATGACATGGAGGAAGTCGGGAATGCCCAAAAGCCCCCATAGAGCCCCGCAACCCTGAGTCTAACTTAAAGACTCATAAATAAAGAAAAGTGCTCTTTCGAGAGACAACCCAAACTATCCCTTTCTTTTGTTTTATTTCTATTTCTGTAGGGTTTTTTGTTTTCTAACCATTTTTGCAGGAAACGAGGAAGTACTTACTGCTGCAGTTTGCTGATCTGATCATAGTTACGGCGTAACTCATCTATGTGATTATACCGTAACCATCCTTGTGCAGCAGAATGTCAGACGCATTACTAATTATGGCGTAATACTATCTCGGTGGTTACGCCGTAACCACTCGCTTTGCAGCTTATGTCAGGTTTTGCGGTTACGGTAAACTCCATCAAAAGAGGTACGACGTAACCTTCCTCTGCTTAACTTCTTTCATTTTAAAACACAATAAGCTTGTATTAGTATTTTAAATGAACTTTGTGGGTGTGTTCCCTGTAAACCCTTACGAGACTTCACTCGTCCACTTGGGACACCAAGTGGTTAAAAAGGCTTGTTGCATATGCTAAATGCAACCGTGATTCCTACGAAAGTGAGTTAGGTTTGTTTTTCATTTTTCATTTTTTTCTTTTTAGAATTATGCTTGTAGGTAGTGTGATTTCAGGGATTGAAGTTTGTTCATGATGCTTATACGAAGGCACGTCTCTTTTTTGTGGGCCTTCTTTCTTTATGGAGCAAATTTCAGGGAAGTTCTCGCTCTAATTCTACTTTTCTCTTCACCTTTATTTAATGCTTAGTACAAAAGGGACTTTGTACAATTCAATTGGGGGGGCGGAAGTAGAATTATCTCTTGAACTATATTTTGCCCTCGTTTTTCTAGTTTATTTTGAAAAATTATGCCATTTTAAAATTTTGACATGTTTTTCTTAACCTAACTAGATTAGACCTTAACCGAGCACATACAACCCTTGATATTATATGGTGAGATTAGCCTTATCCGTTTCCAATATTTTACCCCAAATCCGCCAAATTATGAGTGTGCCGGTAGCTTGTAAACTTTAGAACTTGGCATTTGCATCATTTCGAGACCACAGACGAGGTATGTTGAGTTAGCTCGATGCATTTGGACTTTTCAGTTTTAGAAGGAAATATTATAGGATTATCATCCAAATAGCCTACCATTGTGTATCTATCGATTAGTCACCTCGACTTCTCGACCCCCATGTGAAACCCTTTTGTTGCACTCACCTTTAGTGCAACATACCCCCATATACACCCATCTGAGCCATTCCTTTCATTTTGTTAACCCAATATATTGTTTCGATACACCTATACACCTTAGCCTACCCTATAGTCTTTATTTGTGATTGGGAAGTCATCATCTGCCTAAGTTTAAGGTTCAAGTGGAAAGGTTCGGAAATAAACGCTTTCGTCAACGACATGTTCCTGAAGATCATTGAAGACCTCCCAAATTCCCATTGTTCATCTTAAGTGGGGGGATATTATGTTTAGTTATTATTGTTATGTTTTTTTTTTTTTTTAAAGTTGTTATGTTGTTTAGTTATTGTAAAGTGCGATGTTATAAGCACTATGTTATGAGCTTTATAGATTTATTATCGAGGAGGCCACCTCGGTCACATTCGAAGATTGAAGTTGGTGAATTTACCAACAGTTAGAGAAAAGGTAGTGTGCCAATCACGACGTCCTCTAATGACACATCTACCTAGTATTTCATGATCCGGTTTCTTGACTTCAAAGCTTGAACTTTGGGCGGACGGTAAGTGGTGATGACTTGGTTATAGATTTAGAATATCTGCTTGATTTTTATTTTACACTATTTATATATCCCATGTCTTATACCACCCTTTTAGTCATGAAGTGTATCTAGGTGATGCAACGAGCAATCTTTGGTGTCTTGGCCATGGATTTGGTCATGTATCATTGATTTTGTCTACTTCGCAGTGACATGTTAGTAATGACGAGTCACCCCTTAACCTTTGTCGTGTCTACCCATATTGCCTTCGAGAATTGTTTAGCCCTTAATTCTAGTGGTGGAGATTTGTGTAACCGCCAAGCTTATGATAGAATACATGCTATGACTGTGCGATTGACTGGTCACCCCGAAATTGACACTTAGAATAGTTGAGAGATTTGAGTGTTTCGTTCCAATTTCGTGAGGTGTTCGGCTTTGTTTTATTCTAGCATAAGGGATTTGTAAACTTATATTTTCCAGGTTTTGGGAGATATCATCTTAGGAATCTTTCTAATAAGGTCTACTTGAGGGCAAGTAGAGGTCAAGTCGGAGGATATTTGATAACATCAAATAATCCTGAATATTAAGTGTCAATTTCCCCCGATAATGCTTGTAATTTATATCATTTATATGGATTTATGCTTGTTTTCCATTGTTTTTCACTTTCAGGTAAATTATGAGCATTGGAGCTAAAGAGACGCGGAATTGGAGAAATATCAAAGATTTATCATAGTATGCTGACTTTGAAGAAGTTACGGCGTAACTCATCTCTCACATTACGCCATAACTAAAGCATGACTCAAAATACCAACTCATTAGAAGGTTACGGCATAACTCTTCCCATGGACTACGACGTAACTATATTAGGTCAAATGACGTTCCACGCCGCTGATAACTACGCCGTAACTATTCCACCAATTACGGCATAACCAAGTAATATTGAAGACTACGGCATAACCACTCATAAGGTTACGCCGTAACCAGCAGATCTAGTGCAAAATACAAAGGAATTGAAGGTTATGGCGTAACTCTTGTATTAGTTACGCCGTAACCCAGATCTGGCCTATAAATACCCCACGAATTCCAGCATTTCTAATCATCCCATTCCACACACAACAACCAGAGAACGTGGGAAGAAGCTAAAGGAAGGTCCGAGGAGCATACGGAACGTCTCTAAGGGATAAATCACTCCCCTACGATAAGCATTAGCATTTTATCTTTTCTTTACTTTCGATTCATGTATTGCGTACCTTTGAATATTGAATTGATTTGTATGGTTAATATGAGTGGCTAAGCGCCTTTTGGTGCTGGCCAAGTTATGATTCCTTAATTTTTTTGTTTGCGTTTACATTACTTCCGTACAATAATTTCAAAGTGTATGCATGCATAGTTTATTGGTAGCTACCCTTGGTTCGGTAGTTTTGAATGGCGGTAGAGGCCAATTGCCTAGGAGATATGACCAACTGACCCTAGGTGAGAGGACTGAGACAGGAAGGGTAAGATGTGGAGTTTGATAGGACACCTTAAGATTTTTTTGAACCTAAGGGTTTAACAATAACATAGATAAACAATCATGCACAACGGAATAGAATAAACAACTATGTTATTGACACAAGGTTTTCATCATCATCACCACCAATTACTATTTGACCAGAATAATAACGTGTTACCTAACTGTAACAGGGATCTAAGACACCTCAGATCTTGGAGGTAAACAACTAACCTAGGCGTTTACAATAAACTGCACGCCCTAGGTTACACACACACACACCTTTGATTACTACAAGAGGATTAGGGTTTACAAATCTCTATAAAGGACTAATAAGTAAATCTTGTTTTGAAAGCAAGTCCCTCCATCTTTTTGTAGGTTTCATCTTTGTCACTTTAAGTCCCTTTGTTTCATTCTTCTATTTACTTTGTCTCATCAAATCAAGAATCCCAACATAAGATATGACCAACTGACGACCCTTTCTACTTGTGCGATTTGACCAACTGATCACCTACCGTTTGGATGAACATAAGAATTAGGGGGTGAGTGTTTAAGTTTCTAACGCTCGGGCACTCGCTATTAAATCTAGCATGTAGTGGTACTTAATGACTTGGTTTAGGGGACCAGGAACAACAGGACTTATGAGAGGACACCTGACTTCTCATGTGGTGGCATCTTTGCTGATAGGTTAGGGCGAATTGACCAAATGCTATCCTCTCGACTTTGACCCCACCTGAAGTAATTGGAAGTAAGTAGACATAGACATAACTAGCTAGGGGGATTACCTAGGTTAGCACCACTCTCCTCTATTGATTTATCCTTTACCTTTTATTTGCTTTTATATGCTTTAGTAGTTAAATAATTAATTCCTTATAGAAACCTTTATTAAATATTGTGACACCTAGACTTAGTAATAATCCAACACACATAGCTCTTGGGACGACCTCGGTTTTACCGAATACTACACTACACACGACCGAGTACACTGCCCGTTAGTGCATTAGGGTAGACCATATGTATAACAAGACTTTATAAATATTAAAACCAGGTCAGTAAAACCTGCATCAATAGTCCGAGTTATTTTTAACACAATTTTGTTTTCATTAGATAACAAATATTTTTCAAATATTTTTCAGAAGAATATTTAGAAGGAAAAATATTTGTGATGAAAACATTTGTCATATTGGCGACAAACATTTGTGTTTAGAATCAGAGCATGAATATTCAAAAATTGATTTAAGCATGGCTCTGTTCTTTCTTTTAACATGGCTATGTATTCTCCACTTGCTCCCTGATGAAGTGATGTTGAATGTCGATATGCTTTGCTCTTGAGTGTTGAACGTTGTTGCATGAGAGAGCAATGGCACTTTTGTTATCACAATACAGAGGGAATTTGTTGAATTCAAAGCCATAGTCAGATAATTGGGATTTCATCCATAGGATTTGAGCACAACAAGATGACATGGCTATGTATTCTGCCTCTGTGGAGGATATAGATGTACTTATTTGTTTCTTCGAGGACCAGCTTACAAGCTTTTCTCCTAAGAATTGAGCACCACCAGACGTGCTTCGACGTGTATCTTGACACCTTGCATGGTCTGCATCTGCATATGCTGTTAGTGACATATTGGTGTCCTTCAGATACTAAAGTCCCATATTAATGGTTCCATGGAGATACCGAAAGACCCGTTTAACCGCTTCAAGGTGCTTTTTCGTAGGCTTAGCCTGGTATCTAGCACACATGCATACAGCGAACAGATATCAGGTCTACTGGATGTGAGGTACATCAGGGATCCAATCATACTTCGATATTTTGTTTGATCAACCATGATCCCTGAGTGGTCCTCATCCAGTTTTGTACGCTCCACCATGGGAGTGTCAACAGGGTCACAAGTATCAAATCCAAATTTCTTTAAAATTTCATTTGCATATTTAGATTTATTAATAAAAATGCCACCAGGACTTTGTGAAATTTGTAATCCCAAGAAAAATGACATTTGTTCCATCAAAGACATTTGAAATTTGGATCCCATTTCTTTTGAAAAATGGTCACATTCATTAGGGTCGATCGAGGAAAAGATAATATCATCAATATATATTTGAACATGAATTAAATGTTTTCCTGACTTTCTGGTGAACAAAGTAGGATCAACTGCTCCTTTGTTGAATCCGTTGGTTAAGAGAAACTTTGACAGTGTGTCATACCATGCCTTTGGAGCTTGTTTCAAGCCATAAAGAGCCTTCTTCAAGCGATAGACATGAGTAGGACGTTCTGGATCCACAAAGCCTTCAGGCTGACTGACATAAACGATTTCTTTCAGATCTCCATTAAGAAAGGCAGTCTTTACATCCATTTGATAAACCACCATGTTCTTGCTAGCAGCATTAGCCAAGAAGATTCTGATTGCCTCGATACGTGCAACTGGAGCAAATGATTCCTCAAAGTCAATACCCTCTTCTTGACGATATCCTTTTGCAACAAGTCTTGCCTTGTTTTTCAGTACATCACCATGCTCATCAAGTTTTACTTTGAAGATCCACTTGAGAGCAATGATCATAGCACAGTCAGGAGCAGGTACCAATTCCCAAACATCAAGACAATCAAACTCGTGAATTTCTTCTTGCATTGCATTGAACCAGCTGTCTTCAGACATTGCGGTTTTAACATCTTTCGGTTCGACCTTTGATAATATGGAATTGAAGAAGCACCATAAGGCATCAGTAGTAAGTTGTTTACGAGTGGATACCGGATGAGAAGGATTCCCAATAATGTAGTCTAAGGGATGACCATGTGTCCATTTTCTGAAATTCTCGTGTGGTTGTGGTTGAGGAACTGATGTAGCAGAGTTGGGGTCCCCTGATGAAGATGGTTCAGATGATGGATCACGGGCAAAGATGTTTTCAAATGGTGCATCTTCTGGAGTGGCAAAGGGGTTATCTCCATCATAGTTGCCAAAAACATTTACATGATGTAGATTCGATGATTGAGGATTTGATGATGATGATGATGATGATTGATCTGCAGTAGGAGCTTCTTGACTCAGTGACACAAAAACTGAAGGATTATCTATGTTGACTGGGTTAGGGACTGCCACCGTTGATGGATTAGACTGATCATTAGCAATAGGTTCATAGTATTCATCAAACATCGGATCAAACAATTTCTTCAAATCATCTTCAGAAGGAGGTACATATGTAACTGCTGGTGAGCGTTTATGTACAAGAGAAGAACTAATGGGACTACTTAATGAACGTTGAGATGCGGGTCCAGAACTTGATTGTCCTGGAGCCATTTGACCAGATAGCTCATCGAACGTGACGTGAATAGTTTCCATGATATCTCGAGTTCTTTTGTTGTAGATTCGGTAACTCTTCTTGTTTGGTGCATAACCGACAAAAACTCTAATGTCCGCCTTGGATTTTAATTTACCTAAGTCTTGACCATCATTCGTTGGATAGCACAAAGCACCAAACACACGAAGGAAAGATAGATCAGCTTTTCGATTGTGGACAAGTTCGTATGGAGTTTTTCCATGAGTGGTGTGGATAAGGGAACGGTTTTGGGTATAGCAAGCAATGGCAATGGCTTCTGCCCAGAGAAACATTGGAACCTTTGAGTAAATTAGCATGGTTCTTGCGGCTGCCACAAGAGTTCGATTTCGTCTTTCAACTACACCGTTCTGTTGAGGAGTTCATGGAACACTTCTTTGATGGCTAATTCCAATGCTTTCATAAAACTGACTTAGTTCTTTGTTAACAAACTCAGTTCCATTGTCCGTTTGGATGATTCTAACAGTCATGTTAAGTCGAACCTGCAGCTGTTTGATAAGTTTGATGATAACATCTGGAGTTTCATCCTTTGTCCTCAAAAACTTAACCCAAGTAAATCGAGAGTAGTCATCAACAACGACTAACACATATTTCTTCCCATTAATTGTTTGCACTCTCATGGGTCCGCACAAATCCATATGAAGAGTATGAAGAACTTCCATAACTGAGTTTGCAGGTTTGGGTTTGTGGGCATATTTCTTGCTTTTTCCCAATTGGCATGCTGAACAAAGATGATCCTTTTCATACTTTAATCTGGGTAATCCTCTTACTAGGTCCTTTCTAGAGAGATCATTTATGGTGCCTAATTTCAAGTGATTGAGACGACGATGCCATAACCATGACTTTGTTTTTGAAGCTTTTGACAACAAGCAGATTGGAGAGGACTTCATCATGTCTTCGATAGAGATGGTGTACAAATTGTTTCCATGAGTTCCTTTCAAAAGTTCAACACCATCTAGTTCTCTAATGAAGCATGTATGTTTTCTAAAGGCCACTTCTAGATCAGAATCACAGAATTGACCGACAGAAAACAAATTGTGACCAAGACCTTCAATATAATATACTCGGGAAATTACACTATCACCAACCACATAATCTCCATAACCCATAATTGCCCCCAAAATGGTCATTTCCGAATCTAACAGTCCCGATAAATTTACTCATGAAGTTCATGAGCCGTGAGCGATCTACAGTCATATGCTTGGAACAGCCTGAGTCCAGGTACCACAGAATGATTTGAACGACCTGTAGTTGAACACATAAAAGAATGGATGGCTGGACAATTGGGATCCCCATTCAAGAATGGGTTCCACTTGGTTAGTAAATGTGATTGGAGCACCCACATAAGAAGTAGAAACAATTATATCATTAGAGGTAGATGTCGGGCTAGTAGTAAAAGTAGATCTATTCAAAGTATTTTCACTTCTTAAAGGTATAGTTCTACCAGTAGGCATCCATTTCCTAATGGGCATTGATCTAGATAATTTAGGGCACAACTCATTAAGATTTAATTTATGGCCAGTAGGTATCCATTGATAGCCTACATTACTAAATTTTCTTCCTGTTGGTTTCCAATGTTTTCTAGCCCTTTTCCACCTTTGTTTTCTGACCTTCTTATCCTGTTTTCTAGTGTTAACATTTTTTTACCGGAGATTCGATAGCATTACTCAAATCATTCACAACACATTCATGATTAATACCAGAAATCAAGCATTCATTACATATTTTGCAAGTAATAGCAGAATTCAAATTAATTACAGTACGCTTATAGCTAATACTAGAATCAACACGATTCGTCTTATTCAACACAAACTTATTGTTCCTAGGGTGGTCTTCTACTTTCTTCCATTGATCACTCTTAGCTTGCGAGGTCCTATCTTGATTTGTATTGCCTAGAGGCTTTGACCCGCTTGCTTCTATATCATTGATTACTCCTGTAGAGGGAATGATGGGAACATTAGTTGGTTTTGCTACTTTTTGCATTCCTGATCTAGAAGTGCTGGGATCTGAAGTACTTGCAGGCACATCAAAGTTCACATGCTTGACTTTCGGCACAGAACAAGGTATATCATGGGTTGCATGCTTAACACTAGGCATAGAGCAAGGCATAACGACTTTATATTTCTTACAAAAGGATTTGGGGCATGTTGCTCTTAAACATTCTAAAAGTTCCTGAGATCATTTGGCATATAAGCATGCATATCTAACTTCAATATCAAGTGGTTTATTTATGCTATCCTCTTCGACAATCTCACAGAGACATTCTAGACTATCCTTAAGGTACGAAAAATATTCTTGAAACACAAGTTCGTTATTTCTAAGATGAGGAGGAATATAATTTACAGTCACAGCATACTTAGAATCCGTCGATGCCTTTGATATAACATTCTCATCACAGAAAAGTGGCATTTTCCGTTTTACCTGACTCTTCAGATTCTCAATTTTCTTTTGTAAAGAAGTTATTTTTTCAATGTTTTTTTCACGAGTGACTTTCATTGAATCATATAATTCTTTGAAGTATCGTTTAACCTTTTCATTTTCTTCTAGAAAACTCTCATTTTCTTGTTGTAATACATTAATGATGTTTTGAAGATCAAAGTTTTGAGAATACTGAGAATTTTAAGGAGGAGGCATTTGGGAGCCATTCACATTGTTCTTTTCACCCTTTAATTGTAAAATTTGGGTTTTCAACCTTCTGATCGTGTTACAGTGAGCTCGAATTTGTTCGTCATGTTTGCTTATTTCAAAAACTGCATCAAACTCAGGAACATCCGAGGATGTCTTGATATTTATGGTTTTAACATTTTCTTTGAGATGTTGATATTTTAGTTGTAAATCAAAATATTCAACTTCCAGCTTAGAATAATGTTTTACCAAATTATCATGATCATCCTATTCTATTTTCTCATGTAGTTTTGAATTTGTGTTTTCAAGCTCAATGACACGATCATGGGAAACCTTCAGAGCCACATATAATTCATGAAATTGAGAAGCAGTAATAGAATAATTTGTGACAGTATAAAACACATCTTGAGCAATACAAATAGAGATCAAGTTCTCATTTAAGATGTGTGGATTCTTCCTTTCAATTTCATTACATGTATTTCATATGTTAAATAACACTCTTTTGTTTGTTCATAACCCCTTTCCCCTTCAGTAACCCAGTTGGTGTGATTCTCTTCTTACAGGTTTTCTCAAAGTCAACAAATAGTTGGGAGACTATATATAAGCTTACTAATGTTTTTCTTTGTGTGGGGAGAATTCTAGGCACTAGATGCATAGGTGTATTTGGGGGATACACAGTGGCTGGAGGCAATTTCCTACAAAGGGAATTCTTTTCGATATAATCATCAGCTTTTTGCTTGTCAAGATCCTTTTTCCAGAACATTTTTTTAGGGTTCAGCTGGGTCTGAGGTCTAAAATTATTAAAGGAAATCCAGTTTTCCTTAAAATAATTTGGTGTTTTAAAGGTGATATTTTCTTTTATGCATGAAGGATTCTTAAGTTTTTCATCTAATTTTTTTCTAGTGACTTCTTCTAATTGTCTATCTTCCTTAGTGCACTCAGCACAACTAGGTTTCTGTCTAGGCTTAAGAATCTCATTACCATCATAGATTACCTTTTGAGTTGCTTTTGGTTTAATGCAAATCTCAGGATTTGGTTCTTCTACCAGTGCGACACTATGTTTATCACTTAAAACTCTATGCTTAGTGATCATGTGAGCAGTCTGAATGGTGTTCCCTTGTACCTACAACTTGTTTTCTAGTTTGTTCTTCAAAGTTTTTAGGTTGGAAAATTCAGTTAGAAGTTTTGATTCCTTAGCATTAAATTCTTGTTAAGGACTTTTAAATTTTCTTGAAGTTCTTGTTTTGTTGAGCTTTTCTTGTAAGGAATCTAACTCTTG
Source organism: Chrysanthemum makinoi (assembly GCA_910596185.1). Lineage (NCBI taxonomy): Eukaryota > Viridiplantae > Streptophyta > Magnoliopsida > Asterales > Asteraceae > Chrysanthemum > Chrysanthemum makinoi. Next base: position 270,263,620 of record OU343222.1, read on the forward strand.
TTTTAATATTTCTTCCCTAAAATTACTTTTTCTCATAATTGTACGCATTTGGTCATCCATTTCCTGCTCACGAGTAGTCAATTCAAACTTAGCACGTTGTTCATATATAGCAACTTGTTCCTTCTAGGCATTTAATTCAGGTGTTATAGAATCATCAGGGGCACATGCAGTGTATTCATCAAAAATATAGTCATCATTGACAGCAGAAGATGCATCACTTGGTACAATTTCACTTTCATTTTGTTTCACATATTGATCATATGGGACAACATTGATATTACCCATATTTTCAATATCTGATTCATTAATTTCAGTTGATTGTACCTTGTCGTGTATCTTTTGCACATCAACATCATCGTACAGTTTTAATACCTCTTATATGATTGATTCCTTAGAGGGACTGGCCTTTTTTGGTGAAGGATCCTTTGGAAAGACCATTGGTGAGATGCTAGCCATGAAGATGGTTTGGGCAGTAGGTTCATCATCGACATCAGAGTCAAATGCGTCACAATCAGCAACTTGAAATGCATTTGGATTGTTGTGTCCCATACCCTGCACTGGTTGTTCATATACATATGCATCGTAAGTTTTGGCATTTCCCTCAGCAAGAAATAGCAATTCTTCTTCATCCAAAACTGCTCCATTATCTTGAGCTTGTGCCAGTAACGTTTTATCCCTGAAGTACTTAGAATTTTGTGGACGTTTTGGAGATTTGCAGTTCCTTGCAATGTGTTCTTCTCCACCACAGTTGTAACATTTGATTGGCTTCCCTTGACCATGAGTTGTGTTCCTTCCTCTGTTCTGATTACCCATATACCCTCCACCTACACCAGCATTTCCATAAACTGCTCCTGCTATTCCTTGTTCATTCTGTCGTCCTTGCACATTTTGCACCACAACCTTTCCTTCTTTGACTGTAGCATGATTGTGGATATTGGAAGCTTTTCTGAGATGATTATTGGTATATGGAGTGAAGTTCAAGTTTTGCTTAACCATCAGATCCAATTGATTGACAAGTTTTTCCATGAATGTGTCTGAATCTGGAGGCTTATACCCTAGATCTGGAATGAGTTTGTGATTACCATTTCCAGTAGGTATGACTAGTGAAGTGTTGGATCGATATACTCTGATCAAACTAACTATGTAGCTTGTAAGGGTTTAGCAACCTTGGATAAATCCAAAACTACTAATGATGAAACACTGATATAACTCTGTTAAGTATGCGGAATCTACTTCAACAAAGCTAAGAAGAATAACTTTGAACTTCAACGATTATATTAAAACCAAACTTTGAACCTGCGTATTATACAGATTCACTAACAACCCTAATCGCTAAGTAACTCTAATATCGTACTTGCATGTATGTCTCTAATGCCAATCTAGGGGTCCTTTTATAGGCATAAGGAAAACCCTAGTCGGTTTACAATTCTTGTACGGCAAGTAAACTAATTCTAATCTATGAATATTCTAGAATTACATAACAATCCTTAAACGATTTGCATAACAGTCGTTTAACATAACAGTACTTTGACGAGCAGTACTTTGACTTTCTTCATAAGCAGTACTTTGATCTTCAGCAGTATTTTGACTTTATACCCCAACAATCCTCCCCTAACTTGAATTCTACTTGCTTGATTTCAAGTTCCTTTGTATCTTTAACTTCAACATCTTTGTATTCAAGGTAAGATTGTATCTTTAACTTGAGATTCGTCTTGTACTCACTGTGTTTGTATTGTCATCATCAAAGTAATGTTTATCAGCAATCTTTATCAGTAATCTTTATCAGCAACAGATGATATTTTCACAACAACTAATCCTTTCAACTACTCAGCAACATATGGCAAAATGTACATCAGATCACAAAGTTTCATAATATTTTCATCACTTTTAGGTGTATAAACTCCTGTGAGAGATAAATCATTGAAAAATAATATATTTTGATGTCTCTTTGCCAAAGCCATTAACTCTGGAGTAGCCAATGTTTAGGTTAAAAACCATGGTACATTGATAACCATATGATTTTTAGCAAATCATCAGCTATCAACGGATTTGTTAAGTCTTTACCAAGAGCCGTTTGCTTTTCGACTAGTTATTTCTTTTAGTACAATCACTACCATGGTGAACTAATTACCATACAAATGGATTTTCCACAGCCTTTACCATAAGCCATTATCTTGTGGGCTAGCTAACTCTTCACAATTACAAATATGGTGAGTTGAAAACCATACAATTTTTAGTAAATTGTCAACTAAAAATGGATTTGATAATCACATCAGAGCCGTACTGATGGATCTAAACACACACCTTGTGTTAGTGATATTTTGAGTTATATTAATAAGCACACGGAATATACTTAGTAATACTTAGAAGACGGATTGTATGATGTAATGTAAGTGAGAACAGTTTAACACCAAGCTTCAATATTATTAAGAAAAAATACGAGTGATCTTACTTATCACTAGGGTTACACCTTGAAGCTTATATGAATAAAATGTACCGTAAGCAATGACCTAGGATCTCCTTTTATAGCACAAGGAGTCCTTTACAAGATAAGTATAATCCTAACAATATAGAATGTACACAAGATCTTTTCTATACTTATCAATACACGGATATATACCAATTATCCTAATAGCAGTGGTAATATTGTACTGGCAGTGGTAATGAGTTTCCACTGCTAGTGTAATCTTTAGCAGTGCTAACCACAAGCGTAGCAGTGGTAACTGTTAGCTTTATTCCCAACACGTACCCCCATGATGAGTCAAACTCTTTCTTGTTTATTAAACATGGTGATTTGATTACCATTTGTTGTGTAGTACAAGTACTAACACCATGTGTTATTCTCAAAACAATTTGTTGCTGTTATCTTGTGCTTCAAAAAGTATTTTGCACTTTACAAAAATTGCTCATTATTATTAAAAGACTTTACTGGTTTTGTGCTGCAAGCAGTACTTTGATAAAGTACTGTTTGTCCAGCAGTACTTTGAATAAAGTACTTATTATTCAAAATATTTATATAATAAAAACCATACCAGTAATGATGCATCATCAAATGCTAAAGTTGTCCATTTGATGAACAACTCAATTACCATGAGTGCTGTTTCATTCTCTTGTTCAACTTCCATACCATGATCTAGCATTCTGATCATAAGATCTCTTGTAAGAGGATATCTCCTTTCTGCTAGCATATGAATCATGGTACCATCTTCTAACTCCAATACAATGCACTCCTGATGATTCAAAGAATCTCCAACTTGTGATTTCCCAATCTTCTTGATTATTCCAGATAGCATCATTAGTTGTTTCTTCTGTCTCCTAGATGGTTGTAAGATCACCTAGCAAGATTAAACCCACTCCTGTTGGTGGAATATGCTCAAAATAAGCTTGCACTTGTTGATACAAATGAAGCAAATCTTCTCTATCTATCACATGCAATAAGTCCCACAACAAGTTGAATGCTCTAAAAATTTCATCTTCTCTATGAAAGATGAGATAATCTCCTTCTTTTGACGATTCTACAACTTCAAATGTAGAAATCTTAGACTTTGTCTCAGCAACTTCTTTTGACTTTGGATGTTCAAAATCGAAAACTCTTAGATAGTTCCTCAGGTCATCAACTATATCTGTTCTCGACTTAAACTTATTTGATAGTTGTTCATCATTAGTTGTCCTCTTTCTCTTTGGACTTCTTTTGACTTTTCTTGCATCCACAATTTGCTTTTCAGAATCAAAAGGAATAATACTATCAAGTTCCTTTTGAATAGACTCTCTAACAACATCATATAAGCTTTTCATCTCTGGATATCTTAACTTCTGTAAACCTTTATATCCTTGACCCTTCAAATAACTCATCATGGCATTCATTTCTTTAGCAATACCTTGTGGTCTTCTTGGTAGAACAGTTTGCTTCTTTGGTATTTCAATTTCAGCATCTAATTCAGCCTGTATCTTTCTACCAGCTTCTTCATTTTTAGCTTCCTCAATAGCTTTTAAATCTGCTAAAGTAAGCTTCTTCTTCTTTTTCTTGGATTCTACCAAGATTCCGTTTCCTTTATCTTTTGGATATAACTCTTGAGTAGGTTGAGAAGAAGGTTGTAAGACTTGAGGTTGTTCAACTCTAGGAATACTAATACCTCTTGGTCTTGACATGTTGAGCAACATATGAGCAATAGTCTCATCATCAATAGCACTATGTTCCTCTTGCTGAATCGGATTAGAAGTACCAGCTTCTTCATGTATAATTATTGAAGGACCAGCTTCTTCATCAAAATCCAAGGTTCTTGGTGTAATAAGATTTTGCCTAAAAGTACCTTGAGGAGCAGTACCTTGAACACCAGTACTTTGAGCATCAGTACTTTGAACACCAGTACCTTGAGCATCAGTACTTTGAACACCAGTACCTTCAAGATTAACTTGCTCAATTTTCTCAGCTTCTTTATTTGAATCTTCATAAGTTTCAGCATTTGGATCTTCATTCAAATTCTCATGAGGTTCAGCATCTTCATTCAAATTCTCATTCTCCAAATTCCTCCCCAATGTGAATGAAGACTGCTTTTAAGCTTCTTTCCCTTAGACTTAGAAGCCTTCTTATGTTTCTGACCACTCTTCTTCTGTGATTTCCCCCACAACCTGTGATGGTGAACTAGTGGTCTAACAAATCTTTTCAATCTCCTGAACTTATTTTTCAACTTCAATAGCTGTGCAACTTGAGCTTCATTATCCTTCTTCAACCTCATTAATTCCCTTGTTAAAACATAATTATCTAGAACTCCCTTAGTAGCCATTACTCCCTCATCTCCTCCAGATGTTTGAGACCCATCTGTGGAAGTATAATCATTGGGAGATGGTGGTTGATTCACATCTTTCTCTGAACCATCATTTGCAGTACCTGGCAAAGAAGCAGTACTTTCTCTTGGAGCAGTATGTTGAGAAACTTCATGATCTGGTGATGGAGCAGTATGTTGAGAAACATTTCCTTCCCTTGAATCTGAAGGCTCAGTATCATTACTTGAATCAGCTTCATCTCTAACAGCCTGTGCTACTTCCAGTATATAAGCAGTCAAAGGTGTATTTCTCCCAGAAAACTTATCACTCTTTTTAGCCATAAATGTAAACACCTTCTCAGGAAGTACTACATAAGGTAAAAAGCTTGGAGGTTTAGGAATATCCTCAAGCTGTTTGTTCAGGAATAATTGAACAAATCTAGGGTACATCAAGAATGGTGAACCATTAGTGATATGAGAAAGCATACCATCCAGAATCATTCGTGAAAAATTAAAAGGTTGATTGGTAGCTAATCCCACTAATGCAGAAGTTATGCTTGCACCAAACTGTTTCCATGAAGCAGTGAAGTAAAACATGAATGAGGTATTTCCAATGAGGACTAAAGAAGGGCTTCTGAAAAGTAGTTATAGTGAGAGAACCTTCATACCCTATATCTCTGAGTGTATCCCAAAGTACTTGCTTTTCAAAACGAACAGCACCTTCTTCCTCATGAAACAATAAATCTTCCCTTATTGTCTCCTCAGTGATTCGAATTGTCCTTCCAGCAACCTTAGCGTGAATGAATGATTCATCATCTTGCAAATCAAATCTAGCAGTAGCCCAAAATTGTTGAATCCATGGTCCAATAATGTCAGGATTGACCAGGAGAGCATAATTGATTGAAGACCCAGTTAGGAAATCAATAATAGCATGAAAATTGATGTTCGATGGCGTCTTGTCCAAATTAGCGATCATGTTGTGCTTACTACCAGTGTCTCGGTTAGCCATTGATTGTTGGTAGAAGGATGAATGGATCGGCGAAGGTGGATTTGATGAGAAAAGTGATGATGGAAGAATGAATGGATGGATGGATAAGTATAGAGATGAGAGTAAAAATCGGTAGGGTAGTTATTTATGGGTAAGATTTTAAAAAATCAAGGCCCAATTAATAAAGTTACCATTGGAATTGGCATTTACCCCCTCTGTAGCAAAGTTGTTGACTTTTACCCCGTATTTATGACCGTTGGAACAGTATTTGACAAAACAGCAGTACTTTCCACGTAAGCAGTACTTTCAAAGCAGTACTTTCCAGTGAACTCCAAGCAGTACTTTCCATCCTCTTTTCCACAAGAGCAAAAACATCAAAGAGCATTGTGTTGCCTCCCCTCAAATAATGCATAGGACTAAACTAAACTAAATTAAGTCTTCCCCTTAAATGTAGTTTAATAATTAATCATACCAATACTCACGACTAAATGGTTTAATCTTGAAACATCAAATCCCTTTGTGAGTAGATCAGCTACGTTGTCATATGTGTGGACCTTGACAACATTAATGAGCCTGTGCTCATAACAATCACGAATAAAGTGATGCCTAATTTGAATGTGCTTGGTCTTGGAATGATAAACAGGATTCTTCACTATACAAATTGTACTCTCATTGTCAATGTTGATAGGAGTATTCTTAAAATTGAATCCATAATCCAAGAGTTGATTATGCATCCACAGTACTTGTCCACAACAACTTGCAGCAGTAACAGATTCTGCTTCAGTGGATGATGTTGTTGCAATGGTTTGTTTCTTACATTGCCATGAGACTATTCTTCTTCCAAGATATTGGCATCCTCCAGTGGTTGATCTTCTATCATAATTATCTCCTGCATAATCACTGTCTAAAAAAGCTTCCAAGTGAAAAGGTAAATCCTTAAGATACCACAACCCTAACTTAGGTTGTTGCTTGAGATAACTAAAAATCCTCTTGACTGCATTCATATGAGAGACCTTAGGAGAGACTTGATATCTTGCACATAAATATACAGCAAACATGATGTCAGGTCTAGATGCAGTTAAGTACATAAGACAACCAATCATTGATCTGTAAAGTTTGACATCCAAAGCTTCTCCATCTTCATCTTTTCCTAATGAGTTTAAAGCTTTAATAGGTGTGGTGACCGACTTGATAGTACAGAAGTTAAACTTTTTAAGAATGTCAGTGACATACTTATCTTGACTAATGAAGATTCCAGTATTTGATTGTTTAACTTGAAGCCCCAAAAAGAAAGTTAATTCACCCATGGAACTCATTTGAAACTCTTGTTGCATGAGCTGGTTAAATTCTTTCACCATTGACTGTTTTGTAGCTCCAAAGATAATATCATCCACATATACTTGAACAAGCATTATATCCTTTTTGTCTCTTTTGATAAACAAAGTCTTATCAATTGCACATCTCCTGTAACCATGTTGCAATAGAAAAGTGGAGAGTCTTTCATACCAAGCTCTAGGAGCTTGATGAAGGCCACACAGAGCCTTAATGACTTTGTAGACTTTGTTTGGATGTGCAGGATCCTCAAAACCAGGAGGTTGTTTTACATAGACTTCCTCTGTAATTTTGCCGTAAAGAAAGGCACTTTTGACATCCATTTGATAAACAAGAAATCCCATATAAGATGCAAAAGCAAGAAATAATCTTATGGCTTCAATCCTTGCTACAGGAGCAAACACTTCATCATAGTCCACTCCTTCTTCTTGTCTACATCCTTGTGCAACCAATCTTGCTTTGTTCTTGATGACATTACCTCTTTCATCTCTCTTTACTCTGAAAACCCATCTTGTACCAATTACTTTCTTTCCATCTGGTAAATCACATAGTACCCAAACATCTTGTAGTTTGAATTGAAGAAGTTCTTCTTGCATGGCTTCAACCCAACTCTCTTTACCTAATGCTTGAGATATAGTCTTGGGTTCTTCTTGAGAGATAAAGCAGGAAAATAAGCATGTTTGTTGATCCTTATGATTCATCATGTTTTGTTTATAAACAAAGCTAATTAAAGCATTATGTTGCTTAGAGAGACCTTTGGCTTTTGTTCTTGTGAGCACTCCTGAAGTAGAAGGTCCAATGATTTAATCAGCAGGATGATCTTTATGAACTCTTAATGTAGGAGTTGGTGGAACTTCAAGATCATCACCCAAATTTGTGAAATCAGGTTCTTCATTGGAATTTAAGAAAATACCTTCATCTTATAACTCATCATCAGTGTCTACTAACCTATGCATGTTTGGATCATTCAAATCATCAGAAGTACTGTCAACTGGTTCAGCAGTACTTTGATCCAAATTACTATGATCCAAAGTACTATGAGAGTAATCTAGATGACTTACCCTTTTTTCTCGCCTATAAGCTCTTTGATCATCTTCATAAGATTTTGCTATTGTTTCTTGAAAAAGCATCCTATTAAGTTCATCTTGAATAGCTTGATCTTCATCAGGCAATATGGATTTTGGTTCAACAGTACTTTTCTCCTTTTCAATAGTTATGGGTTCTTCATCAGGTCTAATATTGACTCCATGAAAATGTTCTAAATCTTCTTCTTTGTGAACAACTTGATTTTCTTCTCTGACAGGAACATAGTTCATAGATAGAGTCAAAACATCAAGATCAAACATCCAATCAGGACCTTTACCTTCTTGATTTTCTTGATCTTCAAGAAAATCAACATGAAGAGAATCTTGAACCTTTTTGGTAACCTTGTTGTACACTCTAAATCCTTTGTTATTGGTACAGTAACCCAATAAGTATCCTTCATCTGACTTGCCATCAAATTTTCCCCAGAGTCAATAGTATTGAGAATAGTCGAGGAGCTCACCAAAAGGTTTCATAAAACGAATGTTGGGTTTGTTACCCATAAGCATCTCATAAGGTGTCTTCATCCTGAGGTTTAGTACCGATACTCTATTTAACACATATAGCAAAGATTACATGCCTTCTAAAATTTAAAATTGAATAGGTAATAAAGAATCTCAAGCATTGTTCTTGCTTCTATCAATGTTCATTCTTCCTTTCTCGCACCATATTTTATTGTGGAGTTCTAATGCTAAACTCCTCTTAATCCCTTTTTTTGGCACAAAATTCATCCATAAACTTGTTTTTGAATTCAGTCCCATTATCACAATTAATAGATCTTAATTTGAGTCTCAATTGATTTTCAAGGGCTATTATAAGATCATGAATAGCATCAAAGGTTTCATCTTTAAATCCCAAGAAAAGACCCAACTAAATCTACCAATCATGTGTTACAACTAAGCAAGATTTCTTCTTATTTAAGCTTGCAAACAAACAGTCCAAACAGATCCATGTGCAACAACACTAAAGGTTTTCTAATAGTTCTTTCCTCAATCTTCTTTCATGTAGCTTTGTGTTGTTTACCCTTCTTGCAAGCCAAACATGAATGATCATTCTTGTATGTTTTAGAAGGTCAACCTCTTACTAAATTGCCTTTAACCAACTTGTTGATATTCTTGAAATTCACATGTCCTAATCTTTATGCCATAGATGTGTTTCTTCAAGTGTTGCCCTTGCTACTAAACATGTTCTTTCAAGTAGAGTTAATATTCTTCAAATCTAGATTGTGCACATCATTGGTTCTTGGTACTCTCAATGTTACCAAGTGATCATCAACAAGCTTGAACTCAGGGGAGAGAATAAGACATTATGTTTCAAATGAATAACATGGTGCTTCTTGTCACAGCATTTAAGATACTCGACAAAGGTTGAACTTGAGCTCCTTCACATAACTTAACATTCTCAAAATCAATGCATCCTGCCTTTAATGGTTCCTTTCCCGCTTATTCTACCTCCATTAGGATCATTCCCAAAAGCAACTCTTCCTCCAAAATATGCCTTAAAATCGACATCTCCTTGTCCTGTCATGCTTCCAAAACAACCACTATCAATAATCAAATGATCTTTAAGCTCATCTTCGGGTTGCCCCGCATAAAAGATGAAAAAGTTAGTTTTTAGGAACCCAAGCCACATCGACCATTCCTCTTTATGGATGGACACATACTCAAATTCTTTGAGTATGTAATCTCCACTGTTTTTGAAAACATGACAAATTATTTTCTTTTGTTCCAAAAATTGTGTGGAAAACTAGAAGAGGGGGTTGAATAGTTTTGCCAATTAAAACTTCCTTTTAATCTATTTAGATCGACTTATGTCAATCTATTTGGATGTGTGTGTTGGATGTTGATAAACAAGCAAATAAAGGTAAGTAATGAAAAGATAAGAGTAAGAAGCACAAAACCACAACACGAGTATTTATAGTGGTTCGGCTACAAGGATACCTTCCTTGCCCTACTCCACTCCCCGAGTCACCTAATCGAGTTCAGTAATCACTACACCAACTCCTTATGGCGGAGAAGCCTTCACAACGTCGCCCACCCTTTTTCCGGTGCTAGGCTAAACCACCGTTCTTTTCACTCCCGGTGAACCACACCTAAACAATGTCGCCTACCCTTTATAAGGTACTAGGCTAAGTACCTAGTTCTTTCACTCCAAGGTGAACTACAACTTCATAACGTCGCCTACCCTTTATTAGGTACTAGGCTAAGCACCTAGTTCCATTGCAATGGAGGAACTACTACCACACTACACCAACGACTAATCCCAAAGGAGATCTACTCCTTTACAACATCATCAAGGATATCAATATCCTTGGATCTAATACTAGTCTATCTTGTTCATCGAAACACACCATATCGAATGTACATCTAAGGCACCTTTCACTAATGCCTTTGAGTAGATCAACAAGACACTTTTCACTAATGTCTTGTGTCTTCACTTCTAAGCACCTTTCACTAATGCTTCTTTGTCTTGACTTCTAAGCACCTTTCACTAATGCTTCTTTGTCTTGACTTCTAAGCACCTACCACAAGTGCTTATTCTATAGACGATAGATACCCTTCACTAATATCTTTTTCTTGACACTTGAGACATCTTTCACTAATGTCTTCAACACTACACTTCTTTGAAGAAAGAAAGGAATCATCAACAAGAAAGAAAGGAATTTCTATTGAGGAAGCATGGCAACTTATGTACTTGAGCTTGCTCGACTTCAAAGGTGGTGATCTTGCCTTTAAGAGGAACCTAAAAGATCAACCAAAAAACAAAACTACAAACATAGATCTCTTGGATCTAAGGTTAGTGAGTTTTTAACTCAGAGAGAAAGTGTGTTAGAAAAGGGTAAGAAATAATGAAGAAATGGCTCACTATTTATAGAGGAAAAATCCTCATTGTTCTCGGATCCCTACCACAAGGGATCCGGCTAGCACAAAGTTAGGGATCCGTGGAACGCTCCTCTTTACCCATGGGTATTTTTGGTAATGGGTCATGGGTCATGGGTTATGGGTTGATCATAAACAAACGTACTCTATTTGAAGAACCATAGGTTTATTGGCAAATTACCTATTAGGGCAACTGAAACTATTATATCAACTTCTATTGACAAGATGCTAAAGTTTTCGGTATCATGAGCTTAGTGCAATAATATCTGTTTTGTTTTCAACAATATGGGTGTATAACAACGTAACCCACACAAACATTATATGTTCAACTGATTTCCTAAACTCTATGAATTTCACTCAACCTTTGTTTAACAGCTAAGCATGTATTTCGTACATATTGTACGAGGGTCGCACGGAGGAGCACTGATACTCTCAAGAAGGCTATAAATTTATTATCATTCAAAACCCATTTAATGTATTTCTGAACCATGAAACTACTGACCTCATTTTTGTAAACTCTGATATTTATATAAATTGAATGATAAATCTTTTAAAAACGACTCCATTAGAGTTCGCTCTATTGTTATGACTGTTGTGCCATAAAGTAACACCCAGTTTGAATTCCGTTGCGTATCACGAAATTGGGGGTGTTACAGATCCATGGTTTTCTTTCTAGATACAATGTACCTTAAGGATACAATGAACTTGGTTAAGTGGTATATATAAAACCATGGGTTATGGATCAAAACCATTTGCTAGTTTTTACCTTAGTACATGTTGAAACCAAGATCAGGACTCAACTAGGGTATAATAATAACAATGATTGAATAGATGCACAGCGGATAATAATTGACACAATCAAAGTTACCAACAAGGTTTTTCTCAATAAACAATGATCCTCTATGGATCTTTTTCACTCTCTCTAATAATCTTTTTCCTGGAATGTTTTTCTCTAGAGTTTTTCTAAAGAGTTATCGAATAACAAAAGCTATTAGTTCCTTTTATACACAAGGAACCCTAAATAAACAATAATATAAAATAAAATGCATATCACTACCTAAAATAGCTCATGCATATCCTAACAAACTAATAATCTAACTAATCCATAGAAATATAATATCACCGTTCATCTACATCGCTTACCGCTTCAGCTAGTATTTTGCTTCTTTTCCAGAGAATCATATGCACTTCAGCCAGATTCTTTCCTTACTTTCAAGATAATTCATACTCTCACATAATTCCCAACAATCCTCCCTAAACCGAATTTCTGATACTAAGTAAGTTCCAGCTTCATAGACCTTTAACACCATGGTGAACAAAGAGGATTGTGTTCAACATCACCAAAGAAAGAACCAAACAATTACATCTCTATGATGACAAAACTTTGAAACTCTAGATCTTTGCAGCAACAAATGACAAAATGTACATCAAAACATATTAGTTTCATACTATTCTCATCACATCCGTGTATGTTAACTCCGTGAGAGGTGAATCATTGAAAATAATGGATTTGATGTCTCTTTACCAATAGCCATCACTACGGGAGTAGCCAAATGTTTAAGTTCGAAAACGGTACAACGATAACCATCTCGATTTATTAGCAAACCGGCAACCATATAAATGGATTTGATATGTCTTTACCAGAGCTGCTTGCTCGTGACTAGTCAATTCTTATAATTCCAAAAAGGAATAAACCATGGTGAGTTGATGACCATACAACCCTCACAATTAAGCATGGGGTTGCATACCTATGATTTTGAGCAAACCATTACATATCAATCTGAATTGAGATGTCTTTACCCAAAACCGCTTGCTTTTGGACTAGCCAACTCTTGGATGGAATGTCGTCATCATCATGGTGAGTTGATTACCATTTATGGATTTCCTCGCATTTTTACCATAAGCCATAATCTTATGGGCTAGTCAACCTTTGTCACAAGACATGGTGAGAAAAAACCATTAGTTGTGGTAATGAACCAACACTAAAACCAGAAGCAAAAAATAGTAGAACTCCAACATATGTTAGAGTTTTTCAACAAAAGAAATAATACGATTTTTTTTAACTAATATAAAATAAATAAAGAATAAAAATAAACATAACATGTAAAATACACCATCAAGCAGCAGTAGAAACCAAAGACAGTTGTAGTGTCAGTAGAAACACTAAGCCTCCCCTTAGGCTTATGAGGATCCAACAGCTGCAAAAATGGTTAGAATACAAAAAATACAACAATAAGCCTCCACTTAGCTTACTCCCCTCAATCAATGCACCGACAAAGAGTATTTTTCTTGGGTACCTAATAAACCTTTCCTTTGAGTTTCCAAGAATAACCCTGTTGAGGGCTTAACAAAGAAGCCACTCTAACTCCCACCATGTGTCATAGTCATATGAGATACATAAGGTTTATATGATCAAAATAAGAACTAGTAGGTCTATAGGGTCTAAGTCCGCATTACTTGTTCCACCAACCAAGAGCAACCGTGAAGAATATCCTCCACCATAGGAACTGAAAAGGCCTATTAAGCTTGTCGTCAGAACATGCAGACACCTTTTGGCTTACCGTGAGAAACCGGCTACCGGGTCTCACATGGGTGCTTGGGGAACAAATGGAGGAATACTAGCAACATTAGTCCATGTGGGTCTAGAGGTCTGCTGGCCATTGAAACACCCATCTTTTTCTCATGATAATCACACTTTTAATAAGATGGAGTATACTACCACACACAAAACAAGATTTCTTCTTAAAAGACTTATTCTTAACACAACTTTGTTTATTACATTCAAAACTTAAACAAAGTATTTAGAAGCAAGATTGTGTTTTGTAATAAGTAACTGCTTTATTTTGGGCAAAGATCACTACTTTGGACTTGGGTGTGGTCTTGGGTGTGCCTCGGATAAGTGACTTTCACTTCAATCACACAGAGGCATAGTCGTGGACTTTAGGTCTATGACTTGTCACTTTCGTAACACGAGTCATTAGTTTTGATACTTTGTCTCGGCAAGTCACTTGACTTTTGCCATATAAATGATGTGATCCATCAAAGTCAACATTAAGTGGAGAGGTCAATGTGCATAGGTATTCCTCAATAGAACGGATCGCATGTAAAATACCTTTTTACAACGTTAGCTAATCCTACTGGTGTTGATTTACGTGTCTTCTTCTAGTCCTACATATTTCTTAAAGCCTAAACCCATCGGAAGTATTAGGAGTTTGACTAGAGTAGAGCTCTTTTTAGATTTAGACCAGATTTTAGCCAAGAATTATGTCTAGCTATTTCTTTATCTAATTTTTCTTTCAACACACTGTTTTCAGACACCACATCACACTTTCAAACACCCTAATTTTTCTAGCTATTTCTTTATCTACCTTTTTAAGTCATTTTTAGTACATTATAGATCACTTTCTAACACCCTAATTTTCTCATCATAAGCTATTTGATTCTTCTGAAACCAAACCTTTTGTCTTTCTAATGTTTTTAATGCCTGTTTATAAGCTTCAACTTCAATATAGCATTCATTATATTTAGGTTTCAAAGTATCATAGGCTCTTTAAGTTCATAACGTTCACTCACAAACTAAACACAATTATTGTACCAGATATGCCCATGAATGCAAATTGTGACCGGTAAGTTCTTCAAGATAACCTTGAGCATCGCCTTCCTTGCTCATCTTCTTGAATTCAAACCTTTCCAATACCTTTCTTTGAGTGTATTCATATACAACTTGCATCATCCATATAACGAAAATCGCTACATGATCACAGGGAATAGATTTAAGCAAGGTAGTTCGCCTTTGACTCTCTTTGTACAATGAACATCTCAGTAGTTGGAGGAAGAATAAAGAGTTTTCCATCTTGATCACATCTAGTCCTTTTCAACCTGTCATATTTTGGATCACCTTCCAGATATTTATATCATTATTCATGATCCATTGTTCCATCTTCTTATCCCAGACCTCGTACTCATCATTTATCAAATAAGGAAACATACCATCATCCCTTTTATTATCAAATTCACCCATTTAAAAGGTTTTAGTTGAGAAGTTTGGTTGAGAGGTTTAATGCAGTAGTATCAAATTATATGAGCAGTTGAGGCACTTAAAGACTTCAGCAGATATTAAGTGAATGAGAATGGTACCAAATTCAATATCCCAATGACACAAGCCTACGTGACAAACAATAAGCCAACCAATCACACAGCAATTAAATAATACGGAGTATCACAATCAATGCCACAATAAATATGATATCTCACATGAACTTTAGCTAGATTAATAACCCACGTGATGCACTATATTTCGACCTATCACGAAATCAAGAACTCGTTCAAACCTTGGACCCACGTGAGATCAAATAAGACAATTGACCAATCAAAAATAATCCTCACGTAAGCCTTCAGCAGAAACAAGTCAAATTTTACACCAATATAACAAGTGACCAATCAGCGTCTCGTAATCACGCAAGTGGGGACCAGCGAATAAAAACGATACACTATGCAAAGAAAACCAAGCCCCTTATCTGATGACCATGTAATCGTGGGACCAGCAGCAATTCGAGAACCACAATTACCAAACAGTACTATGTGTCCCAAACATACAACAGCCAATCAAAGCTCTCGTAGGTCCCAGCAGTGCACAAAACAAACACGTATTATGTGAATCCCACGTGATGACCAATATGAAAGAATCAAACAAGTGGGGACCACCGATCTGTTTAAACAAATCACTGAATCATATTAAAAGGTACGAGATAACCATGTTACCTTTTTCTTTATATTGCGACAAATCGAATTGGCACTAAAACTGAAATCAGTCTGCTACGTCTGCTGCAATGTACCGATTAGGGTATAAACCCTAATTACCCAAAAACCTTATAAACCCTAGATCGAGAGCCACGAGGCTCGGAAACCAATTGTTGAAACCAAGATCCGGACTCAACTAACTAGTGATAATAATAACAATGATCATGACAGACAAATGATAATAATCGACACAATGCTTACCGAATGTTTTTTAATAAAAATGATCCTCTACTGGATCTTTTCACTCTCTTTAATAATCTTTTCCTGAATGTTTTTCTCTAGAGTTTTTCTAAAAGTTATCTATAACAAATGCATCTCTACCTTTTATACACAAAGAACCCTAAATAAAACAATAATCTAAAATAAATGCATATCACTACCTAAAATAGCTTCATGCGATCCAACAAAATAATACTTGATTAACTATATCGGTAGAAATATAATATCAACCAAACCATCTACGTTTTAATCGCTTCACAGACTTGCTTCTTCGAGAATCATATTGCACCTTCAAGATTTTTAAATGATAATTTCAAGATAATTCATACTTCAAATAATTCCCAACAGTACATACTTGTTTTTACCCATTTTAGTATATACTTGTTTTTACCCATTTTAGTATACTTAGTTTAAGTATATGCTAACCCAATATGTAAACACTGGTTGTTGTACATATATATCTAAATCATAAAACAACTTATACTTGTTTTAGTGTTTTATGAAAGTGTAATATGTTAAACTATTAGTTCAAAACCATTTCATTATTTTTATTTGTTTCGTTAACATGATTTTCGTTTGTTATCAACACAAAACATTAGAAGATCGTAAAATATAAATAAACGTTTTTATGGTTTATTTGTATTAACAATGTCCCCTTTTTTGTTGATGACAAAACATAAAATTATTTTAAGGAAAAGCTAAAATTAAGAAAGTTTGAATTTAGTTTTTCCTTTCTCCCCTTTTGCCGAACAAAAAGTGGTTGAAAGAAAGCAACACATCGCTTAAGAAAACATTTGAAAGAAATAAAATGAAAAGAAATAGAGAGCAAGTAACGGGAAGGATCTCTCGCTTTTACTTTCGACAAAGCATCCCTATGTGAAGCGGCCAAGAAAGTGATACTAATCTAGTTTGTTTGCAAGTAAGTTTTCAAAAGATTTCATCTAAGTGACGAATGTACTTCTCTTGATGATTGCAATTTTGCAAATGTCATAAAATGTAAACCTAGTGCATTTAATTTGTATGTATTGCTTGACATAAAGCTCCCCCTAGCTTTAGGATGTCAAAGTCTTCAAGTGTAAATTGAATAACTACAAAACAAAGGTTAGAAAGCAAGTATAATTCCCTCGCAAATGTGGTTCAAGTTAGTAGAAATAACAACTTTTCGTTTTGATCCCACTACCCCTCCTAGTAGGATCCGCCTAGGCAATTGAGGATCCGTGATAGTCGAAATTAAGCAAAGGTGATATAACAAGTAATGTAATCACAACAATGAGATATGAATACAAAGTAATCATATGCTCAACAAAATAACAAGTAGCATGTAATTCCATTTAATAAAACTAGAGTTATGATATACATGACTCTAAAAACAAAGAAAATAAGATAATACATGATTAGGAATTTCTAGACCAACTATCGCTATATGCTAGGAAACCACTAAAATCTTCTAGCTCAAGTTTTGTTTAGGTTTGATCTCGTCGAAATGTCCGAGGAGATGATAGAACATGAAACGTTGGTCTTCTTGTACTTCATGTATCAAACTTTCAACATGTTGACAATGATAGCAATCTTTTTCATGGCTAGGTAGTGGTGGTGGATGAAATGAAATGGCTTGATGCGAAGGATCAAGTGAAGCGGCTTGTGGAGCTTCAAACGATGGAGGGATTGGTGAAGGTGCATTTGAGAATGGCTCACCAAGAATGATGTGATAGAGAAGTGTCAACTTCCATACTGGTTGACTTTGATGATTTCTCATGATCCAAATAGGATTATATGATGAAAATACGAAAAGGAAGCCGGAACTAATGTTGACTCAACACCTTGATTTTGTACCATTATTCCTCCTAATGAGGAAAATGTTGTCGGTGGTTGATGAGACGGCCTAGGAGGCAAGTTCTCTAAATTGTAGAGGTATGGTGATGATAGTGGGGATGTAAAAGAGATAGCTCTAGGAACCAAAGGTGATGGATTATTGGAGATGATATTGTTTGGCCCAGGAGGTATGGTGGTGTTTTGCATAGGTAGTTTTGTGGGTACCATCCTTTTAGGAATTGGTTTGATTGGTTGAGGAAAGATCCTATCATTTGTTGGCTTGACCGAAGATAATTCGGTTGAAGAGATTTTGTGTATAACACGAGCCTTTTCATGGGTGTTTCTTTGGTGGATAAGTTACTACTTGGGGTTTTCCTCATGATGAGATGATTTCAAGATGTTTGAAAGGGTTTCTAAGGTGCTGAAGGTTAGGATGAGAGTGATGACTATGGAGGTCCTAACAAAGTGGTTTATAAACCAAGAGATTTGGCAAGTGCATTTAAGCCTTAAGCCACTAGGATTCATTGGAATGTGATGATTTAACATGCACAAGAGTCAACTTCAGAGTTTGCACTGATCTAGGAACTCATTTAAGATGAGATGGAGTGTTTGAGTTAGGAAGATGAGTTGAAATTATTCATTTAGGAAGATTTGACCTAAACCCGTCATCCGGATCCCACCTGCTCTCCTGAGGGATCCGCTGCAGCCATGAAGAGGAAATGATGTTTTATAAGATCTAAGACTTATAACATTGAGTGTTTGCTTCTAAGTGTCTTAAATGAAGGGTTGCTTAAGTACTTGAAGGTGATGAGTGATGTAGCTAATGATTGTCTTTTATGAAAGGATTTGGAACTTTCAAGAGTACCAATGGATGAGCAAGGATGACACTAAAGATGAGAGTGTCAATTGAAGCTAAATGATCCTAGAGATCAGGTTGTGACTTAGGATAGTGTTTTGGAGAATATCCTAGAAGCTTTGAGATAGGAAAAACTAGAGTTTGATCAACTTTGATCAACTTTTGAGGTGAGGATGATTTATGATCAATTTTGTCATAATCAAAAGATTTCTAAGGCTAGATGTGAGGGATCATGTGAGAGTGATGAGTGATCTATCGGAAGAGTAATTGATTAAAGTGAAAATGATAGATCTACAAGCGTTTTAGAATGTGATCTAGGTGAGTTATGTGTGAGTAGGAAGGATCTACCTATCTTGATAAGGACTTAATTTGCCTTAAGACAATATGTTAAGCTTAGTGTAAGGTGTTCTAAGGATATGTTTGAAATATAATGCTTGCAATTGCATTTTACATTTTGTTGATCCCACGGTTCTCAAGTGTAGGATCCGCTAGCATAATATTTGGGATCTGCCCATCTGCTCAACAGGACCTTTACTAAAGGTATGCAATGATCTTGATAATGCATTATATCTCAAGGATAGTCTAAAAGGAGTTCTAATACTAAGATATCAAATGTAAGGTGTTTTATTTCATGAAAGAAATTGGATTACATTGATAAAGCATGAGTACAAGAGATTTGATCCTATTTTGGAATACTACTAGGTTCCTTGAGTGTTTTCGCTAGATGGATCATCAAATGGTTGATGAGTGTTGGCGGATTCAGGAATGAAGAACGTCTTCATGTGATAAATGTTCAGTGGTTCCATCATCTTGTTCACAAGTACGCATAAACGGACTTTGAAATTAACGATGGTGAAACATGAGGTTGATAGCTATGCACAAGAACATTCCATAAGGAATAAGTTTGTTCTTGGACCTTGAAGATTTACAATTTGCCTGCAAAAAGTAAAGTAGATTGTATGGTTGTTGTGTTAGCAAACAATACATCATGTGAGCACAAAAAGGGAAGGATTTCTCCTTAAGGCTCAAAACATTTTCAACGTAGGATGAGCGCCAGGGGTTTGTATTCTTCAAGAATATCCCGGATGGGATGTTTGGATGGAGTGATGGGTTTGCATAATGTGCAAATTAAGTCTTGTGGGAAGGAATGTGAGAACAATACAACTATTTTTCTTCATGAAAATTGAAGAGAGAATCAAGAGACCAATCTTTAGTGAAGGCACATTGTCCATTGTTTGGAATTCGGAGGATTTGAGCAAATTGCCCAAGAGTCAAAGCAAACTTTTGGTTTTTGATCCAAAACCAAAGAGATAGAGAACGATCCTCGTATTTAACGAAGTTCAACTTGATGAAGAATTCCAATACAAACCTTGGACATATTTTCTCGCTTATTTCGAAGGCATTCTAGTCTAATGGCTCCTGGGAGGTAATCGATACCTTCTTCGAATTTTAGAGAGGTGTCTACAATACGTCCTTCATGGAAGTGATGAGTTTCGAGGTTGTTGAACCCACGGAAATGATTGCCAGGTGTGTTGGGTTCAAGAGAGATGTTAGGGGTGTAGACGCTAAAGAGTGAAGAGTCAAAATCATATATATGCGACATAGTGACACCTATAGGAAAAGATGAGTTAATAGAAAATGATGCTTGAGATCAACCTATGATTATCTAGTGTTTTTACTAGATTTTTATTAACAATGGTATTTAACACTTTAACTTACTCAAGGTTTTGACATTCTAGTGGATTATTACATTTATAAAGATAGTGGATTTTTATCTTGCATGAAGACTGTTTTCCAGTAGGACGGATCCCACAGTTCTTTTACAAAAGGGATCCGGCTAGTATATCTTTCGGGATCCGGGATCCTAGTAATGTAAATGCTTTGACAAAAACATAGGTTTTACAATTTTTATACCACGAAATATGTTTTATCCTACATTTTCTTTTAGCATGCATACATGACTTCTAATGTATCACGAGAAAATATAAAACATATAAATCGAAATAAGTGACACGCACATAATGATAAAAATAACCTAGATAAACTAGATTATTAATGATATTGCATTTCAATACTAAGGATGATACAAAAGATTGGGTATATAATCCCAATATAGATTAACAACACAAAGTAAATGTCTCCGTATGTGAACTTCAACATAGGGAACACAAGTGCGATAAGCATTAGGGCGATGAGCACGAGTGCGATGTAAACCATGTTGATGACGGATCTTTCTTGGTTTCGGTTGAGATGGAATGAGGAGGAAGGTGAAATTTTTGAATGAAAGGAATTTTTTGAAATTGGAAGATTTGAAAAAGTGAGGGTTCTAAGTAGAGCCCACTAAGGGGTTATTAATAGGGAAGGAGGAATTTTTGAAATTTGTGTTTTTTTTGTATTATTATTGGATTTAAAAGAAATAAAACATAAGTTTTACATACTATGACTATAGACGAGAAATATAACATGATGTGAAAAAGGCTTCCTAACGAAGCTTCATGTAAAACATGTATAAGCACAAAAGATAATCATATAAATACCTAAATAGGTATACTTAATTATCAAGCAAAGTAAAAGAAAATCATACCTTTAACAAGACTTAGTAGAATGTCTTTACAAAGGCCACAGGAAATGTCACTTAGACGATTCCCGCCCTTTATTTAAGACACCTTCTAAGGAAGGTATTCTTGTTACGGTTTATCTCTACCTTGGTATGAGCTTTGACTAAACAACATGACAAAGAAGATTAGTGCAATTAAATGAAAAAGTAAATAAGAAAAATGTTGTTATCAAATCAACATCCAAACATAGAGTTTTAAAAAAAACATGGTGTTTGTTTTTATGAAAAACCTTCTTTGTAGTTTTCCATTAACCATGGATCGTATCAAGTTTTTAAAGTACAATATACTTCAAGAAACTTGGTAACGCAGCTCTGATGCCAATTGTGGAAAACTAGAAGGGGGGGTTGAATAGTTTTGCCAATTAAAACTTCCTTTTAATCTACTTAGATCGACTTATGTCAATCTATTTCGATGTGTGTGTTGGATGTTGATAAACAAGCAAATAAAGGTAAGTAATGAAAAGATAAGAGTAAGAAGCACAAAACTACAACACGAGTATTTATAGTGGTTCGGCTACAAGGACACCGTCCTTGCCCTACTCCACTCCTCGAGTCACCTACTCCGAGTTCAGAATCACTACACCAATCTCCTTATATGGAGAAGCCTTCACAACGCCGCCCTTTTTCGGTGTTAGGCTAACCACCGGGTTTTTCACTCAAGGTGAACCACACCTACACAACGTCGCCTACCTTTTATAAGGTACTAGGCTAAGTACCTAGTTCTTTCACTCCAAGGTGAACTACACCTTCACAACGTCGCCTACCCTTTATTAGGTACTAGGCTAAGCATCTAGTTCCATTGCAATGGAGGAACTACTACCACACTACACCAACGACTAATCCCAAAGGAGATCTACTCCTTTACAACATCATCAAGGATATCAATATCCTTGGATCTAATACTAGTCTATCTTGTACATCGAAACACACCATATCAAATGTACATCTAAGGCACCTTTCACTAATGACTTTGACTAGATCTACAAGACACCTTTCACTAATGTCTTGTGTCTTCACTTCTAAGCACCTTTCACTAATGCTTCTTTGTCTTGACTTCTAAGCACCTTTCACTAATGCTTCTTTGTCTTGACTTCTAAGCACCTACCACAAGTGCTTATCCTATAGACGATAGATACCCTTCACTAATATCTTCGTCTTGACACTTGAGACATCTTTCACTAATGTCTTCAACACTACACTTCTTTGAAGAAACAAAGGAATCATCAACAAGAAGACTTCAGTACCCTTGATGATGAGGAAGCATGGCAACTCATAGACTTGAGCTTGCTCGACTTCAAAGGTGGTGATCTTGCCTTTAAGAGGAACCTAAAAGATCAACCAAAAAATAAAACTACAAACATAGATCTCTTGGATCTAAGGTTAGTGAGTTTTTAACTTAGGTAGAAAGTGTGTTAGAAAGGGGTAAGAAATAATGAAGAAATGGCTCACTATTTATAGAGGAAAAATCCCTCTTGTTCTCAATCCCACGGATCCCTACCACAAGAGATCCGGCTAGCACAAAGGTAGGGATCCGTGGAACGCTCCTCTTTGCCCATGGGTATTTTTGGTTATGGGTCATGGGTCATGGGTTATGGGTTGATCCATGGTTTTCTTTCTAGATACAATGTACCTTAAGGATACAATGAACTTGGTTAAGTGGTATATGTAAAACCATGGGTTATGGGTCAATAACATTTTCTAGTTTTTACCTTAGTACTTACTTGTTTTTACCCATTTTAGTATATACTTGTTTTTACCCATTTTAGTATACTTAGTTTAAGTATATGCTAACCCAATATGTAAACACTAGTTGTTGTACATATATATATCTAAATCATAAAACCACTTATACTTGTTTTAGTTTTTTTTGTGAAAGTGTGAATATGTTAGAAACTATTAGTTCAAACCATTTACGTATTTTATTTGTTTCGTTAACATGATTTTACGTTTGTTGTCAACAAAACATTAGAAGATCGTAAAATATAAATAAACGTTTTTATGGCTTATTTGTATTAACAAATTGGGTTGGATTTTCAACAAAACTCTCCGTTTCAACAAAATTCTCTTTTTCACCCTTACTTGCTGAAAGTACTGTTTGTCCCCCATCAGTACTTTCTTTCTTAACCCAGTTGGTTTTAACACTTTGTGTTGATTTCTTTGATCTAGGTACTCTATTTGAGATGTAATGCCTTCTAGGTTGATAGTAATTGGATCTCCTTGGTCTTCTATTCAAAAGTGCTAGCAAGACCTTAATTGGGTGAAAACCTAGCGCATTTTGGAGGGTACGCTTGAGAAACTTTTGACTTACCAAGACTTTGAAAAGTGTTTCGAGGGTACCGTGGTTTTGAAAAAGGTCTTTTTCCGTGAGGGTACCTATAGTCTTTGAGAAATTACTATGGTTAACCCTATGTGAGTGATTCAAACCGTTTATTCTCCCTTGGCTTATGGTTGGTAGATGTAGTCTTCTGGAATTGGCTTAAATATTCGAGTGAAAGTCACAGCCCTTAATCAAATGATCAGGACTATAACAAACATAACATAATTTTTGACCCATAATCCTAAATTTTCTTCCTTTAGTTCTATGACCAAAACTATCCTGACTTTTGGTGAATGATTAAAGATTTTTTAAAGTTAGCGATTTTGAAAAGTTTTTCTTCAAACAAGGGCCAATGTCTAGCAAGCACTTTGAGAATATTTTGAGGGTATTGCTTGTTTTGAAAAGCTTTAGGAAACTTTTATCATTGTTAACACAACCCAACTCTTAACATTATGATCCTTAGGTTTCTCAACTGCTTTTTTGAGGATTGAACTAGATGGACTTGAATTAGATTGACCAATAAGCTTTTTCCTAAACTCTAAATTGTCTACTCCAATACAAGAAACATATGTCCTAGGTGGTTGAAAAACCGCCAAGGTGGAGGAACTTCATTATAACCCGTGTCTTTCTTAAATTCAGGAGGTGTTTGACTAATTGGTTCCTCATTACTAAATGTGTTTTCTCTCGAGCTAATGAGTTCATCATCACTAGTTTTATCTCTCTAAATCAATTTGTTCCTTATCACTAGTTGGGTTCTTCAGACGCTATACTCAACACCAAGACCTAGGCCAGTTTTAATGTGTGCTCTTCTTTGTTTTTCAACAAAACTAACATGTGAAAGACCAGATTCTTTCCAACTATCAAGTTTTTCTAACAATTCATCCCTTTGTTTAGTGATTTTTTCAAGTTCAGAAACCTTACATCCTAACTTCCATTCACTCAATTTTAATTGATAATCTTGTTGCTCATATTTTTCTACCCAAGCCATTTCATTATTTTCATGAGTGATTATTTTGGCTTCCATTGACTCTAAAGTCAATTGATAATCACTACCTCGAGGCCTAGCCCTTCTACAATTATCTCTTCGGTCACATAATCTTTAAGCAATTTTTTATAACAATCATTACATTTAGAGCATACCTCAGAGGTAGTGGACGAACTTGGTGAAGTAGCTACCATAGCAAGCGAACAGTTCTTCTTCACTTTCCATGCTCCAATCAAAGCTTCCAATGCCATCTCTTGATTCCAAAGCAGCAAATCCTGGTTCCTCAACAAAAAGCTGCTCCAATCAAACTCTTCCACTTTGCAACCATAGAGTAGGTTCCGGTCATCATCAAATTGGACTCCAGTCAACCTCGATAGATTTTCTTGAGCAACCAAAGCTTTTGGTTTTGGTTGATATAGGAACTTCCTTTATTTCAACCTTGGGTTTCTCAATCATTCTATTTGCTGACATATTTAGCAAACTTGCATTCTCTTGCAAAGTGTCCAGGCCTTTGATAATTAAAGCATTCAATCTTACATTTGTCAAATGCTATACCCTTTTTGGCTTTGAAGTCAATACCTCTTCCTGTTTTCTTCATGAACTTCTTGATCCTTGCAGTGATCATGGCAACTTGCCATCATATGTCAATTTCTTCTAGATCATCCTCTTCAATTTGCAACAAATCTTCTTCATAAGTAACAGGTAAAGTGGCTTGTTGAGCAAAGAAGGAACATACAACATCATCAGAGTTGATGATGTTTGATGGTGATGAGGTGGTAGTAGTCATGGTTGTGCAAATATGTTGTTTATCACCAACAGTACTTTGAACAGGATAAGCAGTACTTTTAGTGGAAGTACTGCCTCTGTTTTGAGAAGACACAAAAGCAATGTTGTGAAATTTTGAATTTATTTGACCATTCATCTCATGCTCATACACCTTTAAATTGTTGTAGAGATCATCAAAGTCCATAGAATCCAAACCAGGTTGTCCTCTAATCATAGTAGCAACCACATGCCATACAGATGGCAAACTTCTTAAGAACTTCAAGTTTTCATCTTTAACATATACCTCTGCATCATATAACTATAGCATACTAAGAAGATTTTGGAATCTGTCATATAGGCAGCATCAAGACCTTCTCTTTCACCAACAGTGAATGTTTCAAACTGTTGCTTCAATAGATTTCTATGCATCTTCTTGGAAGCATCATTACCTCCAAATCTTGTCTTGATAGCAGCCCATAATTGTTTTGCATCCTTAGCATCATGAAACTTTAGTAGGTGACCATCAGGAATAGCAGACAACAGTATGTTGAGAGCCTTATATTGATTTCTTTTTGTAGCTGCTGGCAAGGTAGGCTGAGGTGGTTTATGTTGTCCGAGAACTTCTACTGAGGTTCTTCAAGAATCGACATTACCATTGACAAATCACATCCCATAGTGCATGGTAATCGTAATGTAATGTCTTTGCCTCATTTTCATGCTCCAGAGATCATATTCTCCCTTCTTGATGAAAGGAATTCTGAGTGAGGTGATGGATGGGATTGGTCGCAGGTTCATCGACATCTTTTTGGGTTTGTAGTTAAATCGGTTTTAAGGGTTTCTTCTTAATCAGAGTTTCCACACAAGATCTGATACCACTTGTTGGATCGATATACTCTGATCAAACTAACTATGTAGATTGTAAGGGTTTAGCAACCTTGGATAAATCCAAAACTACTAATGATGAAACACTGATATAACTCTCATTAAGTATCACGGAATCTACTTCAACTAAGCTAAGAAGAATAACTTTGAACTTCAACGATTATATTAAAACCAAACTTTGAACTTGCTTATTATACAGATTCACTAACAACCCTAATCGCTAAATAACTCTAATATCGTACTTGCATGTATGTCTCTAATGCCAATATAGGGGTCCTTTTATAGGCATAAGGAAAACCCTAGTCGGTTTACAATTCTTGCACGACAAGTAAACTAATTCTAATCTAAGAATATTCTAGAATTACATAACAATCCTTAAACGATTTGCATAACAGTCTTTAACATAGCATGATTACTTGACGATACTTTGACTTTCTTCATAAGCAGTAATTTGACTTTCTTCATAAGCAATACTTTGATCTTCAGCAGCATTTTGACTTTATACCCCAACATGAAGCTTTGGTAGTAATTCCTAAATTCATGTAGAATGCAGTTGAATCATTTAATGAGCCTGGATCACCAGCATTGTTCTTGAACTTTTCCAAAATGATCCGTTCAAACACAGGATGTTTCTCATTTTGAAGCAAGTAAGCATACAATTGCTCGTAATTTGTGTTCCTCAATCCTTTGTTAAGTTTGACTGCGGTGACAAATTTGTGCCATTCGGGATTCATGTTGTTCTAAACTTTGAATTGAGCTTGATATTTGGCATAGTCATTTTGATGTTCCTCATGTCATTTACAAGATTGTGGAATCTCACATAATACTCAGTAACAGTTTCACCTGGATTCATCTTAAAGTTCTCAAAGTCATCATACAGCTGAGATTCCCGGTCTTCTTTAGTCAATTCAGAACCAGAGAGAAGCATCTTAACATTGTCCCATACTGCCTTAGCTTCAGTGTGGTGATTGATCAACTTGTAATTATCCTTAGGTAAACCCTGGAGTATGATGTTTGAAGCCACGATGTCGCATCGTATCTCTTCTTCTCCTTATCGGTCGGTTCATCATACGTGATTTGGTCTATCCAATCTTAATATTACTGAACCATCAGCAGCAGTTTCAAGAATGTCTCTGGTAGTCTCAACTTGATATGGTCCTTCATCAATTGACTTAAGTATGTTAACCCCATTTTCTTTTCCTAAGCAATAAAGTCTGATTCTTTGAGCCCAAGAGTCATAATCGGTTCTATCCAGCATGGGAGGACGAGTATCAGATCCTGAAACTTGTATGTCGTCAGCAATAGAAGAAGTGATTGTAGACATGATTACAGATTCCACGGGATTTTACAACTCTTTGATAAAACTGGGAAATAGATTCTTTCACAAGATTTTACTAAATCAAGAGAAAACCGTAAAACGTAACACGATGAAACAACAAGTCTCAAAAGACAAATCGCTCACTTGACAAGTCGCTCAATAGACAAATCGCACTCTGGTTCCCAAATCGCTTTAAACGACAAATCGCTTAAGCAGAAAAATCGCTAAAACAGACAAATCGCTCAAACAAACAAATCGCTTAAACAGACAAGTCGCTTAACAAGACAAATCGCTTAAACAGACAACTCGCTTAAACAAACAAATCACTTAAACAGACAAATTGCATAGTACACAAGTACAACCACTACTTCCACTACTTTGTATACAAATCGCTTCCCAGAAATAGACAAATCGCATAGTATACAAATCGCTTCCCAGAAATAGACAAATCGCTTCAATAAGCAATCTTTCGAGAGATAAATCGCATACGAGAAAACTTATCCGAGACACAAATCGCTTACAAAAAACTTTCTAAAACACCACTTTTCAATCCAAAAACAACCCAACCACAATGATTCAAGCCTTCCAAATCAAAACCTAAACACTTATAATGATTCTAAACATAAACGTACTATCAAAATCCAAACTTTAACACTAGAGATGATCCAAATGATGCAAACAACTCTAAACTCATTCAAACCCAAAAACCTTATGAAAACCACTAGAAATCCAAGAACATGAAAGATGAATAATCAAACCATGGCTCTGATACCATTTCTAGCATATTGGATTTCATAAACATATCATATCATAACAAGGAGGGCGTATAGTTTAGAGTTTTAGAGAGAGAAAGTGTAAGAGTTTTGCGAACTTCGTGAGACAAAGAAAAATGAATATTGAAAGCTCCAACCCTCTACCTTGGGAGGTAGAGGGTATTTATAGTTTCTTACAAGACACGCCTCCTACAGGCTGTGGAACAGGCATACAGTGGGTAAAGACCCGTCCTTCCTCCACGGTGTTACTTAGCAAACTACTTACTAACATAAAATAACTACGACTACGAGCTTTCTAACGAATACATATACTTGAGGTGACCGACTCTTTAACAACCGGATTTTCTAAATCCTAAAAATCTGTTTGTACATAGCCTGACGTCGTCATGCTTTAATCATGACGCCGTCAGGTTGTCCTGACAGAAAGTGGTTTGATGCATTTTTCTGGAAAAATTACATCACAAAAACCTGAAAAAATTCCTGCGAAACATCCATTATGACTCGAAAGCATTTGACTTTAACAAACACACATATTTATCAATTTCACTAATTGTAATTCTCATGTTCATGTTCTTAAAAAACGTATGTGATCTTGTAGCATCCGGTATTTTTATAATATTTAATTTATGAGATATAAATGCCGAATATCATTTGATTAATGTATCTATTATCTATTTTAACATATAAGACAAAATTTGGATATGCATATTTGACGTTTTGACAAATGAAGTTAAAGATATCATATATTATTAAAATTTAAATATAATAAAAGGAGTTAATATCAGTTATGAATGAGCTGTCATTTGAATAAGTGGTCAAACAAAAAGATTTAATTTCTTTGCATGATTTTCGAAATATTAGCCATGATTGGCTTGTTGATTTACTAGTCATCCCTAACTCATTAATAGGTCAAATATAACGTCAAGGATCACGTCGAATCCCCGACTTCTCAGCCCATGACCATTTTATAAACCATCACCCTCACAGGCACCTCATCGCCATAAAATACATTACAGCCATAAATCTCGTTAAAAGAATGAAACAAGAGGGAAAAAGATTTTATAGTTCACGGCAAGCATTGCTGAAGATCTATTCGTGATGCCTTGATTTCATGTTCGTCATCACGACAGAGTTATGGCTCCATCTGTTTTAGTTTTTGATGTTGTGTTTGTGTTGAGGCTTGGTTCGTGTTTGTACATGTTCGATCGGGTTTGTGCTTTGGTCAGATCCTTTTGATCATGGCCTTTGTGTTTGGGTCGTTCGAACTCGTGTTCGATCCCGGTCTCAATCCGCCCTCGTATTTCTTAGAGGTAAAACATAAACTATCATTTCGATGCATAAACGTACGTTATTTATAATTAATATTTAGCCATTTATCTTTACGTTAAGATTACATAACCGTAACAAAAAGGAAAAAAAATAAATAAATAAAACATATGAAAATATGAGTATTGAGTCCTTTATATTGTTACATGTGGTTTACGAAATTTGATCTAACTAATCAAGATGAACATGTAATTTACATCAATTAATTTTGTTTTATTTTTATTTTTATACTGCATAAAAAGGAAACGAGAAGCAGGAGCCTCTTATTTTTCTCAATCAATTGTGTTTCACGATTCTATATAAAAGACCCTAAGGTATCTAAGTCTACACTAATTCAAAGGGTTTTTTTAGACTTCAAACATCATATATGATATATATGTAGAAACCATTTTTTATTAAAAAGAAAGCAAAAATGAATAGATTTTTGCATGGTTAGTACTATTTTATGTTTGGTCCATAGGTTTAAATGGTGTTATAAATATTTCAAAACTAACTAGCCATGTCTTTAAGTAAGTTATGTTTTTTGGTAACCAATATTAGATTTTTTTATAATGAACTATTTATATAAACTTGTGTTGTTATAATCCTCGTACAAACTCAGTCACTACACCATGACATAACAACTTTCACAAACTAATATATAATATTTCAATATCTATGGTTAATTAATAAAATGAATGTCATTAGAAATATATGCTTACCGTAAACTTGCAAGCTACTAATATCATTTTATCAAACTAATCAATGAAGTGTCTGACATAAAGATATTTATGAAAGTGTAACTTCAATTTGAACTATTTTATAATAACAATGGTAATAACCGTATAATAACTTAATTAATAGCACATGAAATGAGATAACAGTTAGCTAGACTTTTAATATCCATTAGTTTCAAAATTATTTGTAGATTGGTTGATGGAGCAATAGGTGGATCACTATTATTGAGTGTGCATTGATTTCTAAAGATCATTTCCTTAGACTTGTACACTTTATCTCATCCACTTCTAGGTGAGTTCATAGCCCTATTTTACTTGTTTTGAAACACTTTTAGGGGAGTTACATGCTTTTGTTATTAAATTCTAGTATTTGCAAATGATTTGATATCTTGAAAACTTTGTGCTTCGCTAAATAACTTGTTCAGTTATTTCAAGTTTTTAATGTTGTGGTTAAATGTTTGTTTTATTATTTTGGACAAGCTTGTGTGCGGATATAATTGCGTTAGGAGCACTAGTGGTTTCTGGTTATTCTGTGTGATATTTCTGTGTGATATTTCTGTGTGGTTCTCGCGTCATGGATTTAATCCACTTGACGTGAGAGTGCTCATGTTTTAGCTCCAGCTGGTAGGCATGCATGTTGTACATATATATTTCGGAGATGAAGATTTGTAGATGAAGAGTGTGGTGGTGATTATAGGTGGTTACCTGACTAGCCAATGATTATGGGTAGTTACCTGACTAGCCATGTGTTTGATTGTAATATATCTGTTTGCCCTACGCTATATTATTGTTTGCACACTTGTCCTGCTCATATATCAATACACAACAAAACTGATTTACTACTTTAATTCAAACCTATGAACTCACCAACCTCGTGTTGACATTTTTAGCATATATTTTTAGGTTTATCGTGACAGCCTACTTTGGAGGCTTTTGGCAAGGCATGGCATGGTCATAGGATACTTTGGCATATTTGGGACCGCTTTATTATTATTATGGGCCTATATTTCCGCACTATTTTTGAATAATGTAAACTTTATACATTTGTTTATAAATTTTCTTAATGTAAAACCGTTGTTCTATACTTTGTGTTGTGATACCAATTAGTAGCACCCCACGACCCGAATGCTTCCGTTGTGCCAAATTTGGGGGTGTTACAGATCTTCCCTACAATTATCTTTTTGTAAAATACCTTTATATATAATCAAGACGAGGTTAAAGACAAAACAAAGAATTTTCACAAAGTCTACCATGTGAATAAACAACAATGAAAAAGATATAAGACACACAAAAGTGAAAAATAAAACAAGCAAACAATTAAGCAGGGGTTGCCTCATACGAAGCGCTTTTCTTTATTTATGAGTCTTGTAGCTAGACTCGAAGTCGTGCTCCTACGTTGTCTCATTTTTCATATTCAATGAAAACTCTATCATATTGACAAAATTCTCATCTACTCTATACCTAGGTCCTAGGGTCAAACAATCCTTATAGTAGAGCCTCCTTTTCTCCTAGATAAAGTTCAAGCCTTTTTCAACATCTTCTTTGCTTTTTATCTCGTTCATAGAGGGATAAAGGGTCATATCCATTCATCTTCCAAGGCATCCGATAAGTAATTTCATCGTCCCCTTCTACAAATCTAACCTTTTCCTCGGACTTGTTATAACTTAGTTCATATTTTTCAACAGACGGTTTTCCTAACACAACTTGGGACAAGCTATAGTCGATGACACATCCTATATCTTCTAGGACCATAAAATCAAGTAGGTAGGTGAAGTTTCCTACAAAGACGTGTACATCCTTGACTCTTCCCACGAAATTTCAAACCCCGCCGGGATAGTTAGGGTCCCTCCTAATCTTAAGTCGCGCATTCATTATGTCATTGTAAACAGCTAATGACATCACATTGATGGGAGATTCCGTATCTATGTAAGCGTGATCGACGTTCCTATATCCAATCATACAAGCGATCTTGATGTTCCAGGGATTTCCTCTCCTAATCGTTGGGCATATTCTAATGATGGGTGATCGAGGATTGTCGATTATGTATTTGTGGTATGCAAATTCTTCCTTAGTGGGATAACCATTAAAATAGGCACTAATCTCCTCATTCTCACTTTCATTTACTAAGTCACTACCAGAACTATTGCTAATCATGGAGCCAACAATCGAGGCGCTAACCGCTTTTTCAACAGCGTCCCTAATTGTGCTCTCAAATACCTCACGCAAATATTGAAGCTCATTGATTTTACTAACAATTCGGTTGCGACGAGGGTTGTAGGAATGTTGGTCAATTGGTTGTGGTTTGAGTGGAGGTGGTTGATTTGGTGGGTTATCACCTTCCGTGATGAAAAGTGATAAGGTTACGAACAAAAACACGAAGAAGGGGGATAGACTACAAGGAAGCTAATGAAAATGAGAAAAAAATCTTACTTGATAGGAATCAAGCAAGGGAACCAAAACGAGATAAAAATCTAACTAGCTATTCTATTCCCCGACAGCGACACCAAAAACTTGATGCGCGCGGAAGGCGCGTTCGGGGTCAAAGGAAACTTTCTTTTCTTCGAGCAAGTTTTTCAACCTCCTAGGTAGTGAACCTAATCATTGTAGTGTAGTATGGGGTAAGCCTCGGGGATTGATATCATTCTCTAGGGGAATAGGAATGCTAGTAAGAAATGTATGACGAGAAGGTGGGGTTGAGGATGATTCTTTTTTTTTAATCTTTTTTATGGTTTTTTAGAAAGCTAAGGTAAAATCTAGGGGCAATTGGTTTGGGGGGGTGGTACTTCTACCGATTACTCTACTTTAATTAATTATCTAATTATCTATTACTACATGTAGCTTATGTCTAATTGAGGTATGCTCATATGATGATTAAAGATGTGTTTACCTAGATATTATTATTCCCTAGTTATCTTTTATTGGTCGGTTGAGTTGTCACGTCCTTTATCTTAACGCATTGTATTTATAAAGGTCGTAGGGTATGCGTGGTCCCTAGTTCTTTGAGGTTATCTCTCATATATAACCTACGAAGTCGGAAAGCCTAAGCTATTTCATCCATAGACCATATCATCATAAATCCTACTCAAGCATTAAATACAACGAAGATGCCTAGTTGCACTCCTAAGCCAATTTCAATCAAGATAAGAAACAACCTAACAATAATCAATAACCAGGTTTCATAGATCTAAGAAAACACACAAGAAATTTAGCTAGACATGGTAGACAAGCAAGCATACATACAATCAATCGTATATGAGATATACATAATGATAATTTGGATTAATAAACTTATCTTGATGTGTAAAATATGGTATGGGAACCTAAGATACTGTCCAATTCGGACTACAAACGATTTAGGGTTTTTCTCCAAAAATCTACCTCCAAAAATACAGAAAAATCAAATTCTATATATAGATTTACAACTGCGACGACGTCACCTTTTACATGGGATGCCGTCAGCTCGCCTTCATTAGGGTTTCGTCTTGGCCAAGTCATCGATGGGACGGTTTCACCTTAGAGTTGTGACACCGTTGGTCTTCAGTTGGGACGTCGTCTTGATTCTAGATCTGGGCCGTCTGAGTTGAAAACTGTGAGTGGCGCCCTTCATATTTAAAGCGTGACGCCGTCAGGTTATGTGACCAGAATTTTCACTGAGCCGTCGTGTGCATGTTTTGATCAAGTATTCATAGAGGGACGGTGGCACCCTTTGGTTGGGACGTTGTTAGGTACTGTTGATCAGTCTTGAGTGGCTTTGATCTTGACTTTGCCATTTTCTTCATGTATTTGCTCCTTTTCGTCCAAATGGGCTTCATTCCAGTATTTTTCTTCCAAATAACCCAAAAAGTGAAAAGAAACGAAATTAAGCAGTAACGGATATAAAATGTGTCGAAATAGGGCTTAAATGACCCCCTAAAACGTACGTTTTAAATACTTATCACTAATCATTACCACCATGGATTAGCAAAAACTTACTTTTATAAATCTTGAGTCATCCACTAATTTATCACCACATGAAACCTACTATTAAACCAAAAAAAACACTAGCACCACTCACTTTAAATATTCCAACTTCACTTCATATCTTCCTTCTAGGCATTATATTGTAGGCACTTATCATATTATATTCTTGTAATTCTTTAGAAGAATACACTTCATGAGATCTTTGATTATATCATTTATATATCGCATATATACATCTTATTTTTCTTTATCAAAATGATGAAATATATTGCACTAAATCTTTCATTGTAGGTTCATCACCATATACACTTAATTGTATATAACTTACTCATCTAAGGATGAAGTTTGCATCAAATATTTTCCTTATTTTGGGTGCATCTTGACGCCCTCAAACAAGGAGGAACATCCGTCAAACACTCATATTTGTCTAAGGACAAAAATTTTATTGCACTAATTTTTGTTTTGTAGGCTCATCTTGACGCCCTATAGCAAAGGGGAACATCCGTCAAGCACTTATTGAATGCATCTATATACACACTTTGTTGTATATCACTCCTTCGTCTAATGACGAATATTGTCTTGCATTAATATTTGTTTTGAAGCTTTTTAATAATACATCGACGCCTCGACCAAGCGGGAACAACCGTCAAGAGGGAGCATGCACGCATTCATTATCATTCTCATTCTTCGACACCTTTGTGTTTTGACAAAAAAGAGGAGAAGATTATCTAACATAGCCTACCCACGTGTATCGTTTGCTACATGATTTATCTTCATCATGCATTTCTCATATATATTTTTTGCTTGCACAAAACTAACCTTGATGTAGGTTAAGAGTCTTAATTTGATTCATGGATCCGCTACCAAACAAGGGAAATAACCTAGGGAACGCAACAACCCTAGGGGATTGGAGTTGACGATTTATCTTCACTAGGGATGATACAAGCTCGCCTTTTCGGGGAGAAATGAAGTTCAACTCCAAGGACACACCTTTTTGTTTCGACAAAAGGGGAGAAGAGTGTAAACGGAGAAGGTAATGTAAAGGTAGTAAGGATACAGGTAACTTTTTACATTTTACAATCCATTACGTTTACATATCTTTTTCATCATCAAAAGGGGGAGATTGTTAGTGCAAATATTACGATATTTAATCTATATAGTCTCGTTTTTTTTATTGATGACAAACATGTAACTTGTAATACATAATGTAAAATATACAAGTTAGTCGTAATCACATTTTGTCTCAACATACATTCAACACCTCTCGATGTCTCAATTCCTCGTATGTTACAACACAGGTTCGTACATGTTTGTTATGTGGCATTATGATCAAACCCATTAACAAGCCATTTAGGATGTTTAAAATACTTTTAGAGTCATCTAGCATTCTTTAGGTTAACCATTCTTACTTGAACCTCATTTATAGTTTGCATTTACAAGTATTTTATTTTATATAAATACATCTTTTGTAAAATGTATAACAAATATTTGCTTTTATTTGTACAAGTAAACTAATCAAGTTTTTCATACAAATACTAAAGTTTACTTAAACTTGAAAAAATACATTTTATTTTGTCAAGCATTTAACTAGACATTTTATTTAACAAAAGGAAACTAGACATTTTATTACAACTAGTTACATAATATATTTTACATGTTTATTTTCATGAACATTTTAATCAAAATGAATAATGCACATTACATCATGTCTTGCATCTTCCTTTGCAATCTTTGGAAGATTTGTGAATATCTTGGATAGATTTACACTCAAAGTATCACATGTAAGATCTTGGTAAGATATGGTGAATATTTGGTTAGATTTGATAAAGATTTTTTTACGTCTTTTTTGGCTATAAATAGAGCCCATTGTTTCCTCATTTCCTCATCCCTTCCATAACACATTCTCTCTATCATTCTTGCATCATTTAGATCTATAGATAATCATGTAGTAACATACATTAATCACCCTCATCATCACATGATCATAATGCTTCTAACATTCATCTTTGTTGTAAGCATACTTTACATTTTGATCAACCAAGGAAAGCTTGGATATCTATCACATCAAGCTTGGGGAACTTGTGATCTTCATCATTTGAAGGCTTCCTGTCAATGGAAGTTCATTTAGAAGTAGTCATTCATATCCATTAAACATTTGTGTCTTGGATCATCATTGTAAACATTATTGAATCATCACAACACTTTCAGCAAACTAGATTAGATGGTTTATGTGTTTGTGCCATAAAACACAAGGTTTGTTGTGTTGGGCCTTAAAACATAACGGGAGTGGTTGTACCCGGAAAGAACTCGACAGTTAGCTTAGTGTCAAAAATATTGTATAGAAGACGTTAGGTTGGTTCTAGCTCGAACTATAACCCGATATTTAGCTTTATACCGGAAAAAGTGTAAGCGACAATTGTAAGGTTTTCTCCACCGAGAAAGGAGATTGTTGATTTAGTGAAGTAACTCTCGAGTTGATGTAAGATATTGGATTTCACATACACATCATAACATTAACACTTTAGGCGTATAGATGATTTAAGAGAGAGAGAAAGTGGGATATTCTAGAAAGAGAAACTCATGTAATGTTAGATTACCAAAGAACATCCAACCCTCTACCTTGCAAGGTAGAGGGTATTTATAGGTTACAAACTAAACGACCTCCCGGCTGTGGATCAGGCATACAATGGGTAAAGACCCGTCCTTCCTCCACGGTGTAGCACTAAACTAAATAATTAACTAAATGACTAGTAAATAACGTAATGTCTATGAGCTAACTTATGCTAAATAATATTTGGGGTGACCGATACTTCACTAAGGAATTTTCTAATTCCTAACAATCTCCCCCTAAGGGAGGTCACCCCATGTTTTACATTTAGATTCCTAGCATTCTAATTTAATCTTCAGTCTTGAGCTCACAGACTTTTCTTCTTCAAAGTACTCAACTTATATGATTCTGTGATGATTCCATCATTGTTCAACTAAGATGTATGTTTCGTGGAGGTTATGATCTGATCCACCATAATGACCCTTTTGAGCAAAACTAGAGATCATCAGCAACTATAGATCTCAGTATCACCCATTGTTGTGTTGCCAACATATGATGTTGTGATATTTGGACCAACATGCTCACATTCTGGATCATGATTTCTTCTTATCAGAGTAGCGGAAGCTTTTGTTGATTCATGATATTGGCGTAAGCGAAGCATGGAGTTAGTATATCAGAGTCATTGATGCACCAATCATGATATCTTTTGATATGAATGTCTTGTGTGAGCATGCGGCTATGGATTGACCGCTCCATTACGATCATTTTGCAAACGCGTGGGGTGTACTAGCATACAACAGTTAGCACTAAATCGCACCAAAGTGTCTTTGATCACTTTCGTTGAATTGAGGTACACGGCCCACGGTTCCCGTTGATCGATACAATCTGCTCGTGATCGTGGAATAATTAAAGAATTTCCTTGACAGGGTTTCGCAGTTGCTCTAGCTGTTCTCAAACCGAACGTCTCAAAGAAGACAACACGGAGTGAGTGAACCAGCGAATTTAAGTCCACGGATTGATGAAAAGATATTTGAAAAACAATCGAGTATTGCTCAATAGAAATTGTTTTGCAATATAACGAAGGTTTTAATGAAAATCAATTATCAATCATAAAACACCTTTTGATTTGAAAAATTAGTACACGGTCGACGTGCTTAATGAAAAGAGTTTTAAAGCACAAAGACCGGTTTTTCAAAGGTATCCGTCAATCCATAACCTGAACCAGGATTGATTCAAAAGATTGAATCTCCCCATTGTTTCTGTTCAGTTGTCACGTGGTTGATCTGTATAATAGATCTCACATGCCACCTACCAGGAGCTTGTTAGATGTTGGCTCCAGAAGGTTTTCCATCTTCATTCTGAGTATGTTTGCATATCACTCAGATGTTTTGGCAATACCACAAGGATAATGCGTAGGACTCAAGATATAATCTCTCTTTCCACCTTGTGTGAAACATAGAGTCTTCATTGAAAGTGTCCTAATGAGATTTAATGATGATCTCGCGGCTCTAGACTCAATTTGTGCATCTTTGGATCCTATATCGGAGACTAGGGAGAGGGTCTCCTTCTTCAATATCAACAAACTCTAAGAGAAAGTCGATAGATAATGTCGGTTCCCCGTGAGAATGAAACAAGTCCTTTTAAGAGGAACTTGAGTGGTTTGGAAAGTTGAAGTGCGGTCGTCCACTGGGTCCATGACGGCTTGTCTTCAATACCGATGTTACCATCAGTAGCATATGAATTGAACCCGGTTTCTGCCCTAAGGATGAATAAATGGAGGGCTATTTGTTTTCACCCTTTTCTCATTCAATTCTTTTTAATTCTTCAACCCCTTCAGTGCTTACCGAGACTTCATAGCAAGAACTTTGTTGGGTTTGTTCCAGTACTTGCTCTATCTCAGTCCGCACTCTTCCCATATCTCACTTTTCTCCTTTTATCATCATACCTAAGGACTTCTACACTAACTAGTGGATTGTCCCTGGGTAGATCCCTCCGGTTCTGGCGGATCATGGGAACCAATACCTAACCTTGTCATCCTTATATCACCGTACATAAAGTAAAGTTGGTCGGTCTATTTGGTATTGTTCATCTGCCATTGGAACCAATTGAAAACCATTTGAAAATCAATCCAGATACTTGTGATATATTATCAAAGCATTTTGTACCTGAATTGTTTTTGATATTTTTAGAATAAGAGCTCCCCCTCAACATGTGCATCAAATGTTTGAAATCGTTTTGCACACGGAGGCAAGAGGAAGAAATTACTTCTTTGATTACCATTTTTCTAAAAGATATCACCATCACTTCATTGATCAAATCAAGTAGATATAGCATTTCCGGGAAGGATGAGGTTTTCATGGTTTTGCTCCCTCTCAATATGTGCCTCGAGATTTGAAAAGAGTTTTGCACATACTAGAGGGAAGTTCAATGAAGTACAACCATGATCACCAAACATTTAGAAATCATTAAACACACAATCAATGTACCTTATGTAATAGCATGAAAAATTTTGTACCCTGAAGGTTTGAATTAGTTTTAAAATGCTCCCCCTTAATATATGCTTCGAGATTTGAAAATTTTTTAGCACATATTAGAGAGCAGTATGCACTTAAAATGGTCATCTTTTAACATCTTTCATATTTATATCACATTTTCTCCCCCGATCAAAAATTTCAAATCCTTTGAGATTTTGGATCTCAAGTGATTTAAATATGTATGAGACAAAACATTTGTTGGAGAAAAATGTGTCCAATTTTATATGATCGAGAAGTGAACAACACGAAGTTCCCTTTTTTGACATAAAGGAAACCAGGACATACCCTACCACTATTACATGCATAATAGTTGTTCATAGTTTGTACATCACAGTTTACACATAAATAATACAAGACAGAAATGACATCCGGAAAATATCTTCATTCAGTCCTTTGAAGAAGCTTGTAATGACCGCCCAAGTCTTCCACCCACACAGCTTTCAAGGTTGCGATAGATCATTCTGGTCTTCAATCTTCGTTTGATTGCAGCAATGAACTCTTCACACCTCTTCACATCTTCATTAGACCAGAATTTCGTTTTGTCCCCCGGCTTCATTTTAATTTTGATGTCTTTCACTCTGTAGTTTAGTTCTTCTTCGACCATTTTGAGTGTTCCATCACTGAATTTGTATAACTCACATAATCTCATTAACATCCTTGAACCATATCTGTCAAGGTAAAGATGACTGCCTGGGGTGTCAATCACTTTATATTCGTG
Organism: Chrysanthemum makinoi; assembly: GCA_910596185.1. Classification (NCBI taxonomy): domain Eukaryota; kingdom Viridiplantae; phylum Streptophyta; class Magnoliopsida; order Asterales; family Asteraceae; genus Chrysanthemum; species Chrysanthemum makinoi. The sequence continues at coordinate 270,303,811 of OU343222.1, forward strand.
ATGAAATTCATGTCCATTGGCTTCCCAATTTGGTCTTGTAAGATTGACTCGAGTCTGGTAGCTTTCTATTCCCAATTGAAAATCTCCAACTCTTAGTCGAATGACCAAGCCTCTGATCCATTGATTGACAGCAGCAGAGAGAGCCTTCTTCTGCGAGCAGGGAAGATGGTCAAGGTTTCCTTGGAGGTTCAGAAGATAGAGATCTTCAAAGTCATTAGGCATCGGATGTTTGAAGTCGTTTTCTTCTATGATGTGCTCTTTCAAGTCAGCTTCTTCAAGAACAATCTTCTTCGTAGTCATACCGTAAATAGGGAAGATCTCTATACCAATAACACTAAGAATACGCAGTCCGGATCGAACTGCTCTGCGTCTCTTCTTGGCACTATGTCTTTCGATGTAGAATTCCTTCTTCTTGAACCACCAATGTGAGATCCCATATGAAGCTGCAGTGTCATATTGATTCTCTTTCTGCCCAATTGATCTCGGAACCATCTGTTCGAGTCCTTGATCAGTGTAGGTAGCTGCCTTCATCTTTGAAATTGATAGAGCAGGTCTTCTTTCAGAGGTGTGTCCACATAGATAGTCCAGATCATTGTTAAAGAAGAATTACGACTGAATGGTCATAAATCCGGGTTCACCGAGGGAAGAGGGTTGTACCCATCAAACCTATTGATCTGTTCACCAACTTGATCATTCAACATTCTATAGCATTCCTCCATTTGATATTGAAGGTGATTAGCATCCGAGTGGAAGACTTTGACTATTTCATAAGCTGGACCTTCAAGATCTTTAGGGGTGATGGATGTAAGTTCCTTCTTCTCACAAAACCACTTTATAAAGCTCCCCATATCTCCTGTGAAGTGAAGAAGAGAGTCTTCAGATGGAGCTTCATAGTTGGAAATGATAGTTGAAGCCCAATTGTTTCTTTGGATTTGTTGACTCGGACTCGAATAAACCATGAGGGCTCAGGAGTTTGTGGTCTTTCTTCAGAGAGCCAACTTTGAATGGTGTCCTTTGAAGGTGCAGCTCTGGATGGATTAGATGGTTCACCTGACATATAAGTATCAAACCAATCATCTTCAGTTGACTTGGGAATGAACCTGGTGGATGCATCATCTTCATCTGATTCTGACTCTGCTATGACAAGCGTTTCTTCATTAACAACTTGATCTTTAGGGATAGAGGAGACTGTAGACATGAACCTTGAGTCAACCGTGGACCAAGCTGCAGATTTCTTTTGCGTTCCTTGATTTTCAGATGAACTGGGTTGATTGGCAGGCTTTGGTGGTGATGATGGTGGTTGTGGTGGAGGTGTGGATGTTGTTTTAGAAGATCCACCAACTCCAGATGTTCCAGCACCCCCAGTTGGAGGTGGAGGAGGAGGAGGATCTTTATGACCTTTGCTCAATGTTTCCAACACTACGGTTCTCCTTTTCTTCTTAGCTTTTCTTTCTCTAGCGTCTATCAAGAAATGTACATGATTGTCGTACTTAATTGATTCTTCGAGAGCCTCATAAAGCTTCTTATGGACCTCTTGCTTATCTTCGCCAGCTTCAAACATCTTATCTGAAAGTACAGCTCTCATATCAGCGATAGGAAGATCCTTGAATCGTCTAAGTAGAGGAGCCTCCATTGCCCATTCCACAGCATCTTTAACTTCGCTTCAATGGTGTCCGCCACCCCTTCATCAAAGTTGAGGTGCTCCATCCTATAGACACGATCCACAAGGGAATCTACGGATTTCGGTAGTTGTCTTTCAAGAGCTTCAATTCTTCTCACTGCTTTGTCAAGCAGTTGATCTGAGGTAAGAATTTGAGGTGGTGAAGCATGTGGGGTTACTACATCAACAACTGTGACCACTGGTTCAAAGGATAGAGTCTTTGCAGATTCAGGTGGTGAACATGCGGTTACTTGATCAGGTTTGGGAGGTGGAAGTGCAGTTGTGAGTAAAGGTGTTGTCATAGGTGGAACGGATGATGTATCTTGTTAAATTTTGACATTAAACATGGATTGTGCATCCTCATTGTCATTATCTTGCTTGGAAGGCTCAGAATCAATGGTTTTGTCATTTAAGAATTGATCACCGAAAGTGAATTCAGTATCTAGGTTCTTAAATGATGATAGAGAACTGGTAGAAAGATTTGGTTCTTCCAAGGGCATGGTCTCATTGGATCTTGACTCCGGATTCTCCTGTGAGACATGATGTAACTTATCTTCAACATTTTGTTCACACTGGATACCACTTGTAGCAGGATTCACTTCTGATGCTACAAATGCTTCCTTTTCCAATCCAGATGGTTCTTGAACTGATGACGATTCAACACTTCTCTTCTTCAGATCAACTTGATTGGTAATTCTTGATGGTGAGGAAGAAAATGTAAGGAGTGTGTGATGCTTGTTCATCTCCAAAAATTCTTTTTCCCTTGTCTTGTGTGATTCGTGTTGTTTGTTGAGGCACTTGATCAGGCTCTCTTAGCACTACTCCACCTACTGGTGCTTTCACATTCAAACTTTCTAGGCTTTACTGGATTCCTAGTTGCAGAGCAGATCATCTTCATCGTTAACCTTGTATTATCCCTTGAAACCTTCGTATTTTCACCAATTTCCTTTTCCACTTTCTTCCTTTTTTCTTTCTGCTTCTTGGATGCGGTGTCTGAATGTTGTGACCTTTCACGTCTCTTTTTAGGAAGAGAGGCATAGGATGCTTGTGAGGCTGAAGTGGACTTGGGAACATTGGGTTGTGGAGGAGTGGGTGTGACATCGTGAGAGGCGGTAGCTCTTTTCTTCTATTGTTTGAAGTAGTCCTTCTTCTTGATATCGTCCGTGAGTAGAGTATCAGGAATTGGCAATCCAAATATTTCTTTATCCATACCTCTAGGAACATATTTCAGGTTTCCTAAAACAAATTCATCTTCTGCTTTATGTAGAGTTGATTCAACCCTAGGATTGAAGTTGTGAGTTTGTTGCAAGTCTTGGATAACAAGCTTTGAAAATCGATGCTGGGAATCACAAGCTTGTTTTGTTTCTTTCGCCTTGAGCTTTGTTCTGGAAATTTGTTCTATCATATATGAATGTGTGCATTGATAAAGAAAATTCTTCCCAAATACGATCTGAGACATTCACATCAACCCTATTGACAATTCCCCATAAGATTTGCAAGATGGGAATTCTCACTTTATCGAACCACGATGTTTTTCGGATAAGCACAAGTTGAGAATAGTTGTAATAGCTCTCGGGGTTGATACATGTGTCCAAATGATGATGTCGGAAGCCCTTAAGATGCTGTTCTGATAACCCAAACCAATTAGAAAGACAATTAGATCGTCAGCACCAGGTGGAGATTCGGAACGAAGGTTGGGGTTACATGGGGTGATTCCAAGAGCCTTTCTAAGAATGGCTGAATCAATCGTGAACTCCCTATCATCCAGTTTGCAAGAGTATTGAGCTGTGATTTTGTCCCATTGAATGGTGTTCCAGAATTGTTGAATGTAAATGGTGGGAATTGAGCATTGCTTGGTAATGGCAATCCGGAAGAAGTTTGTGTTCTTGAGGATATCAATGGATACTTTGAGTATAGGATTTTGTTGTAGCTTTTGTAGGTCCACATAACAGTTACTCTTTCCAATATCAGCCCATTGACTCCTGGGAAGGATTTCATCGTCTGAGAGAACTTTGGGTGATGCCGAAGGGATAACGTTCTTATCAGGGATTGAACTTGCCATTGATGATCTGAGTATACATACAATCAACAGTAATGATTGGGAACGAGTTAGATAATAAATGATTAGTGAGACTACATTGAATACACCCTTATGTTATTAACATACAACACTTAGAAGCACAGACAGGGTTCCCATAGGCGTATAGAGATAGAATGATAGACAAAAGTAAGACATAAAGGATAAAGACACCATTTGATACAGTTTTCACAAGACGAGTTGTTTAGGAATTAAAAGGTTAAAATGCACATTTGCAAACAAATAATGTCGTGAGCCAAGATACAAGTGTAAAAGTGATATAGCAGATTGAATGAAACAAGATGTAACATTGAATAGCCACAAGGGAGTTCAAGAACAACTTGCCTAAACAAAATGTTATAGTAGGTTACAAAGAGTAAGTTGACAATACAAGTTGTTACAGGAAATCCTGAAACAAGATTGTAAGCATGAGATTATCCTAGCAAATTGCCTTTAAACCTTTTAATAACCCTAGACCCTGAGAAGAAAAACCCACCAAACAAGTCTCAAGTCACAAATGGTCAAGCTGCCAAACTGGACTAATTCGCTACATGAAAGTGAACTATGTCGCTAACTTGTAAAGACAAGTCGCCATCACCAGTACCACATTCAAGTCGCTACCAGTTTTGCTCTCTAAGTCGCTATATTTGCTAATTCGCTAACTTGTAAAGACAAGTCACCATGAACAGTAACATAACCAAGTCGCTACAAATTTGTTTACTAAGTCGCTAACGTTGCTAATTCGCTAACTTGTAAAGACAAGTCGCTGATAATAATGATACAACTAAGTCGCTACCCAAGTCGCTAGAAAGTAATTCACTAAGTCGCCACAGCAGCTTAGTCGCTAAGTTGAGTACTAACTCGCTACGATGAACATATAAACTAACTCGCTACCAAGAACAGTGTTAAGTCGCCATCAAGAACAATTTATCGCAACAGTTAATCAACCCAGACCAACACACCTTAGTCGCTATCTTGAGCAGACTTAACAGCTCTAACTCACCATGATGAACAGATAAGCTAAAACGCTATCAAGAACAATTATTATCTCAACAAATAATCGACCCAAACCACCAATCATGGAAACACATTATCAAACACTCAAAATCAGTTATACCAAACAATTAATACACTTGCAACATCATTATTACAACAATACACGATTACATGATAATTCGAACCTAGGTGGGAATCAAATGTCACGATTTACAAGCTCGTAGGGATCTGGTTAAAAGGACGAGTTAGAAACCCAACACAAACGCATATGTGAAAACAATTAATGAGAGATTAGAATCATACCACAGTTAAGTCGTTAAGTCGAATGATTTAGAGGAGAAGGAAGAAAAAGAGAGAATAGAAAATAATAAAAATTTATTTAGGAATTAAATAAAAAAAAAATGCTAAGTCGCTAGGGGTTAAGAGAGGAGATATTCTCAAGAATTCCTATTTGTCACATTCGGTCCCTGTGGTTATGTGAGAGATTAGCAACTAACTCGCTATCCTAGAATAATAATAAGTCGCTAAGACTTTCGAAAGCAAGTCTCTAACCTCAAATTTACCAAACCAAGTTGCTAAGACTTTACAAAGAAAGTTGCTCTCTTGTCACATTATGTCTTACAGACTCATTAGTTTAATGAACTTATCAGATTGCAAACTAGCACAGATAGCATAACGAGATAACATAATAAGATAAGCACACTAACATAATGGATAAACAATAGCAACCTGCCTTTGAACACAAAACATAACAAACACAAGCACAGATACAATCAAGATAACTTGAAAAAAAATTATCCCCCTCAATCAATGTCACCAATGACCGTTGATTGAATTAACCTTACCCGATATAAAACAAGAATATATCATTTGTTCGAACTTCATCTATGCTCCTGTGCCATTATTGAATGACATTTCTAGGACCGTAGATGTTATCGATAACAAAGAATGTATTCTTTATTAGTTTGAGAAAAATGACAAAAATATGAATTTAAAAGAATGAAATATTTAAATTTTTTTTTTTTTTTTTTTTTAAAAAGAATGAAATATATATATATATATTTTTTAAACATGATTTGTACACAGATATAAAAGAGCAAGTCCAGATTCAAGATGAATAGGAGTCAAAGTAAGATGTACATCAATTCTGGCAAGCTATAGCTCCTGAATGAGCTATATTCATTTCTGATGGGAACCAAGTCATGAAGTTCCTGATTGAGTTGAGCATTGTACCTGAAAAGGACTGAGAGCACATTGTACTAGAAGCACATGTAGAATTGCAGCTGGATGGGTTAGTGACAGGAACAATTTCACTATTTGATGTAACACTGGTTAATACAGACGTATCTATATTAGAGATCTTTTTAGGCTCACTATACTTGAAGAGTTTTCCTGTGGGCATCCATTTAAGGCAAGATTTAGGTATGTAAGTCCGTTTGGATTCTGAGAACTTAAATAATCTGCCAGTGGGAATCCATTTGAAGCAGTTACTAGTAGATTTGTATGTGTGCACTTCCCTGTTTTGGCTATTAGTCCTTTTGTGTTTTGATGGTTTCTTAGGGGATTGATCAGCCAAATGATGTTTCTTATGAGAACTAGTCGTACTTCTAGTATTTCTAAACTTTGAGCTTTGAACATTTCCCTGGAGTTTGATATTCATCATATCAGAACGAAGCAATGAAGTGACTGGTTTTGACAAAACAATATTCTCATCAATTTGGGAGGCAAGCCTAGATTTTGATGATTTAACTCTTTCAGTTCTAAATGCATTAGGCTGCTTAACTACTGTACGTTTAGAGTGGTTCTGACCAGTTGACTTCCCCAAATTTGATGGTTTTGCAAACTTAGTGTTCATCCTATTTCCAATAGATTTCCTAAGCTCATTTTTTAAGGCAAAAATGTTGAAGCTCTTATCTTGAATTTGGGCTTTGAGGTCATCAATGTCCTTCAATAAGTTGTTAGATTGATTGATCAACTTGGAATTGGTCTCCTCTAAGTTCTTTCTTAATGATTCATTTTCTCTTAACAGGTTGGACACACAAAGAGCAAGCTCAGCATTTCTAGATTCAAGTGTATCACTCATTTCATGACAGTCATACTTCTGCACATCTGAGAGTAGTGATTTCAGATTGCATATGGTTGAGTCTTTGTCCTGAATCTGGGTTTTTAATTGATTAATTTCAAAAAATTCTCGAAATTCTGGAAATTCTTAATTAATGCATGTTTTATTTGCATAAAAACGTTCATCTTTTTGTTGCATTTCGATTTCCAAAGAAATACAATATTTTTCAAGAATTGAGTATTTATTTGAAAGTTCATCATATACCCTTTTTTCAATCATATCATCAGCTTTAACAGTTTTAGATTCAGGCTCAACCACGATCGATTTCACAGTATTAAGATCAGAGTTAAAATCAGTTTTCTTAACATATGAATTACTATGATTAGTTAAGTGTACCTCATCACATGAAACCTTTTCTGACATTGAGTCATTGGGATCAGTATAGTTGTCTCCATCCTTTTTAATTTCAACTGAACTTCTGCATTCGGTATCATTCATTGGTTTACCAGATCCATTGCATGACCTATTAAAATCTTCCCATAGCATCACTTGACACCCCTTCATTTCATTCAACTTCTCATTCTCATTAGCAACTTCCTTTATGTATATTTCCACATTACCCATAAGTAGAATAAAGGTGTTTCTGAACTCGTGGATTTCCATTCCAGGTGTTTTTGAATGAGATTTCAGTCAAGTCATCATCAAAATCTGAGGAATATTCCCCCTTGATAAGTGGCTGAAATTGATTGAAGATTACTTGAAGATCTGCATTAGATTTATCAGTTGAGAACTGTTCATTGGTGATTTGACACCTCAGTTGTTCTAAGTTGAGTAACACAGTTCTAGTCAAAGTGGGAAAGTCCTGACGAAGGATAGCACTGCTTGTTCGATCCATAGTAGTAGATAAGAGTAGTTTGAGATGTTGATGAAGTAGTTGATAGGGCTCAATGTTGTATTCCATTTGCTTAGCATCATTGTTCATTAGATGTGGTTTGTTGAGGTTTGACTCAGATGGTGAGGAGTTAAGATCACCCTTTGATGAATCAACCAATGTTGGACATTCAGAAATGCAACCAGTTTCATTGTTCAGTGAGGTATCATAGAGTTCAAGTACTTTGGTGATTAAAGGATCAGTGATGTAAGAAATTCTATTTTGACGAGTATCTTCTGCATGAACGACCTCAGCAACAGTGGAGATAATTGTAGGAGCGTTGGTAGACATGATGACAAGTTAAACGGGATTTTATAACTCTATGATTAAACCGGGAAATAGATTCTTTCACGGGATTTTACTAAATCAAGAGAAAACCGTAAACAATCACCCAAGTCGCTAGAAGATAATGCACCAAGTCGCTAACACCTAATTCGCTACACCCCAAGTCGCTAAAGTCCCAAGTCGCTAGACAAATGCAAGTCGCTAAGTAGTAACTCGCTAAGCCTCAAGTCGCTAGCAAAATTTTGGCAGCAATTCGCTACTCAAGTCGCTAAAACTTCAAGTCGCTAAAGAGCAACTCGCTACAGACCAAGTCGCTACCACCAAGTCGCTACCCGTAGTGGAGAGTCCACTACTTGTACTGTTAATCGCTAGGTCTAAGTCGCTAGCTCCAAAACTGTAACTCGCTACAAAATTGTGAAGCAAGTCGCTACGAAGAAAGAGATCCGTATATCAAGTCGCTAGCAAGAAAAACCACATAAACATCACTTTTCAATCCAAAAACAACCCAACCAAGATGATTCAAGCTTACCAAATGAAAACCTAAACACTTGTGATGATTCTAAACATAAAAGTACTAACAAAATCCAAGCTTTAACACAAGAAATCAACCAAATGATGCACAAACCACTAAACTTTTTCAAACTCAAAAACCACCTAAAAACCACTAGAAATCCAAAGATGTGTAAGATATGATCTAACCATGGCTCTTGATACCAATTGTAAGATATTGGATTTCACATACACATCATAACATTAACACTTTAGGCGTATAGATGATTTAAGAGAGAGAAAGTGGGATATTCTAGAAAGAGAAACTCATGTAATGTTAGATTACCAAAGAACATCCAACCCTCTACCTTGCAAGGTAGAGGGTATTTATAGGTTACAAACTAAACGACCTCCTGACGGCCTGTGGATTAGGGATACAATGGGTAAAGACCCGTCCTTCCTCCACGGTGTAGCACTAAACTAAATAATTAACTAAATGACTAGTAAATAATGTAATGTCTATGAGCTAACTTATGCTAAATAATATTTGGGGTGACCGATACTTCACTAAAGAATTTTCTAATTCCTAACAGTTGAGTACTCGGGGAGTGGAGTAGGGCAGAGAGGAGATCCGTGACCGAACCACTATAAATCCTCGTGTCTGGTTTGAACTTTCCTTTCTTTAAAACTTTACCTTTATACTCGCACTATATTATTGCTTGTGATGTGGCTTGATGTTCATGCTTGTGTGACAACTTGATTTACTATGCTTTATATTGGTCACAAAAAATAATTAGAATTTTCATATTATAACAAGCTTCATAAGCGATTTGATACAAAAGATCAAAAATTTTTAAACGTATTCACCCCCTCTCTACGTTTTCACAACATGTATTAAATGTCTTGAGATTATGAAGAGGTCTAACATTTAGAACATTTCCATGCCACATATGTATAAACTAAAACTCCACTATGGCTAATATAAATAATAAACCTTTTCAAGTTTGAATTATTATATTCTAATTATATATTAAATAAAAAACAGTGATTAATAAAAAACAGTGATTGGCCGTTTTTTCATCCTTTGTTTACTTTGATCCTAAAACCCATTACGTATTAATAATAACGTGATTAGATTAACTGAAGACCAATATATTCACAAGTCACAACATTCTTTTATTATACAAGGCGAGTACGCGTGCATAGCAACGGAAATTTCTAACGGTAGATAATTAGCTCTTTGATAATGGCCGCACGTTCCGACTTTTAAGTCTCAGCTCTCTCAGTCAATACATCAACTTCTTCTCGAAGACTAGGGGCAACAGCAAGGTGAGTTGATTCGTTTCATCATAGGCCCTACAATACTGAGGCCCTGCAATACTAACGGGCAGATGCCAGTTCTTCCATCAAGAGAGATATTTTCGCATTATGTTTGCTCTCAAGAGAAGCCAGCTCAGAACGTAGCTTAGAAACCATCGCAAAAGACTACGATTGTATACGCTCATAAGATTTCCTGACATAGCCAATCGAAGCGCCTGAATGTCAAAGAAATCAGCTAAACCTTCGGGAGACAAATTACCATGCTTCTCCTGAATCTCTAGGAAGGATAAGTCAGATAAAAGGTTATGGGCGGTAGCGGCCTCTGAAAAACCTGAAATAAAAATAAAGTAAAGGACACAGTCTTTACCAATGGACAGTAAAAAAAGAGAGGGTATGATTACAAAGACTTACTCGGTAGAAAGGATTTGTTTCCTCCAAGAGGATAGCGAGCTTCGTCGACATAAATGGAGGTAGAAACTCTTTCCAAACAATGCTCACTTGCAATGCACTCCCTTTGCCTCTTAGAACCAGTGAGGATTTGTGGGGAATACGAACTTGCGATCTCTTTTCCCTTTGAAGAGGACGCCTTTCGGTGCAATCCAAATGTAACAATCGAAAAACCAACGTGTAGGGTATGTGAAACTAGAAGGGGGGTTTGAATAGTTTACCACTTTTTAATTTAGTTATCAAAGTTTACATGTGAAAAACTTCGATTGAATCCTTTGTGAAATTGAGAAGGATTTAAAACATACGTTTTTAGGGGGTCATTTAAGCCCTAAATCGGCACATTTTATATTCGTTACTACTTAAAATCGTTCCTTTTCACATTTTAGGTATTTCGGATGCAAAATGCTGGAATCAAGCATATTTGGACGAAAAGGGGCGAAAACATGAAGAAAACGTCAAAGTCAAGAAACAAGGCTGAATTTTGAACCTGAAGGCGTCCCAGCCTAAAGGGCGACGCCGTTGCTAAGGAGGCTTTCGAATAGAATTTCAAGCGATGCCTCAGGTGTGATTTTGTTCCTACGACATGACGGCGTCACGCTTTAATTCTGGAAGGCGTCACTCTTTATTTTACACCAGACGTCCAAGAACCATTTCAAGACGATGTCACTTCTGTAGCCAGACGGCGTCACACATCTCAAGTGACATCGTCCCAATGATGAATTGGCCCAAATGAAACCCTAATGACGGCGACCAGACAGCGTCACCAGCAAAAGGCGACCCCGTCGCATTTGTAAATCTATATATATAATTTGATTTTTCTGAATTTAAAGAGGAGTATTTTATAAACCCTAGTTCATTGATAGTATGACTTGGGCAGTATTTTAGGATTCCAAACCCTTCTTTACACCTAAAGATAAGTTTGTTAATCCATTATATCACCATGTTTATCCTATGTTCAATTGTTTGTGTGTGTGCATGCTTATCTATCATGAGTAGCTAAATTATTATTGTGTTTTCTTAGATCTATGAAACCTAGTTGTTGATTATTGTTAAGTTGTCTCTTGTTTTAATTGGTAGACGCTACAGTAAGGAAAACTGGCTTCTTCTTTAATTGTTGTGAGCTTGAACATCCTAAATAGCACAAAGCTTAAGAGTGCACTTGAGCCATCGTTGTGTTTATTGTGTGAGTTGTAGCTTTAGGATAATAGAGTATACGGGGGAGATACTACGGTACTTGGTGATCCTGGATAGTCTATAGGAGAGTTATAATTCATAGAACTAGGGAATTAGGCACCCCCTATGACCACACGGAATACAACACACCAATTAGAATGTGGATGTGACAATTCAACCAACCAATAAGAGATAACTATGGAGTAAGAACATATAAGTAAACACGCTTTTAATTATCATAAGAACACACCATACAATACATATCTCATGTTTTTCTTTTTATTAGTTAAATAGTTTTTAATCTTTGCTATTAAGTAGTTAAAATTGGTAAAAGTACCACCCCCACTCCTATACCCCGAGATATTTACTTGTTTTCTAAAAAATATAAAAAGCAAAAAAGAATCACTCACAACCTTACCTTCTCGTCATACATCTCTACTAGCATCTCTATTCCCCTAGAGAATGATCAACCCCATGGGCTTACCCATACTACACTGCAACGATTAGGTACACTGCCTAGTGGTTCTAAAGCTTGCTCGTAGAAAAGGAAGTCTTTCAACCCCAAACCCACGCAATAAGGTTTTGGCACCACTGCCGGGGAATAGAATAGCTAGTTAGTTTTCTATCTCGATTAGGTCTACTCGCTTGATTCTTATCAAGAGATCCTTTTTCTTTTTTCTTAGCTTTCTTTTAGTCAATCCCCTTTCTTTGTGTTTTTTTCCGTAGCCTTATCATTTTTTGCCATGGAAGGTGATAATCCACCACCACCAATTTCAACCACCCACCACCTTCGATAGCCCAGAACTCGTAGTTCAATCAAAACCCTCGTTGAGCCCTTTGCCGAGCTCGATAGAGAAATGCGCAAATGAAGAAGAGCCCTCTGTGAGCTGGAGCCACATGGAACCACCATCGATTTTGATGAAGCCATGACTGGCGAAGAACCTATGCATTCCCCCGACCCTCACAACATCTTCGTCAATGTTAACCTCAGCCCATACGGTGAGGAAATTCCCGCCACCTTTCTAAATGACTACATCAATGAACCTAAAGCCAAGATCCTCAAAGAATATTCTTCTCCTACCTCGTCTGGATTTACTGGCGCCATTGTATATCCCTCTGAACAAATCAATGAGGTATGACATGCAACTAACATTTGGCTTATCCAGAATGCTTGTCTGTTTCATGGCTATCGCATCGAAAACCCAATTCACCACATCAAGCATTTTTTGAAAATCGTAGATACCATTTATGCTGACGTAGCTTCTCTGGAGACATCTAGACTCTGGTTTTTCCCATTTTATCTTCAAGGAAAGGCTAAGGACTGCAACCGTCAAAAGCGAGATCCTTCGCTTTCGTCAAAAAGAAGGAGAGTTCATTTTCAACTCCTGGACTCGATTCAAAGATCTCGTTTAACAAGCTCCACACCATGGTATCAACCTTTGGTTGCTTGATCAAATCTTTTACGATAATGTTCCCCGTGAAGATAAAAAAGGGGTTGACTTCTCGACCGGAAGAAGGATCTCTAATCTCAGTGCGGAAAAGGGATGGGATCGCATTGTGGATTATGTCCAAGACCAAGCCAACAACTGGGATGGGATCTCATACGAAAACCCATTATCCCTCGACGACCAGGTGAAGAAGGCACAAGAGAAACTTGCATACCTCACAAGGTCGCGAGAACCTAAGATATTGGTTAATCCATATCTTATATGCGACATTTGTGGAGGACCACACAAGGCTGATGAGTGTGATGACAATACAAGATGTGAGCAAGTTCTCCTTTCCAGTCATGACATCTACGATGAACCTTCCCTTTTAATATTTTATCAAAACAACGATTATACCCTTTGGGGTATTTCTAATATTTGATGAGTGTGAAGAAGAGGGTCTCGAGTACATCACACATTATACCTTTGAAGAAGAGCTTGGATATTTCACCATGAAAAAGAATTTACTTCTTAAGGGTCTTGAAAAGTTCATTAAAGAGCAACAAGCTGAATTAGATGGTCAATTCGCCGAACTTTACAAAAGAATAAGCGGACCCGACCTAATCCGGCAAGATCCAACCTTTGCTATGACCACTCGATCTGGAACCATGAACCTGGGACAGAGAAGGAGGGAGCGCTCGAGCCCCCTCGAACATCTCCCAACCTACTCTGCAGTCATCTGCACCCATACAACGTACAAATCTCACAAAAATACCTTATCCCTCGCGTCTAAAGAACCAAAAATCCGAAGAAGACAATAAGAGATTGCTATCATATTTCAGGGGTGCAGTTGTTACCATCCCTCTTCTCAATGCATTCTATCATCTACCTAAAAATAGCACATACTTCAAAAGACTCCTCTCAAATCAGAAGAAACTTGAAGCGTTGGTAACATTATGAGAGGAATTTTCAGCTATTATCCAGAAAAGCCTACCCAAAAAGAAAGACGATTCGGGTAGTTTCACCCTTACTTGCTCCATAGGAGCACTCTCTATGAAAAACACTTTGGCAAATCTTGGGGCAAGCATTAATTTGATGCCTCACTCTCTATTCTTAAGCTTGGATATTCAGGACTAAAACCAACCAGAATGAGTATTCAGCTTGCTGACCGATCGGTTAAGTATCCCATTGGAGTTTGCGAGAATGTGCTAGTTAGGATAAGAGAATTCAGGTTTCCAGTATATTTCGTGATCTTAGAAATGGAGGAGGATGAATCCATTCCGATAATCCTTGTGAGGCCATTCTTGGCCACGGCTCGCGCCATTATCAATGTTCATGATAGCAAACTCACTTTACGGGTGGGATCCGAGAGCTTAACCTTTGATATCAAGGATAGTATGAGTCGCCCTCCCTCGCATGATCACCCTATCTATCTTGTTAAAGAAGTTGATGAGTTTGTTGATGAGGTTGATGGTTGTATAGAAGAGTATTTGGCAGATGGGTTTGTGAATGTCAACAATGGTATGTTGTACGATGATGAAGAGGAAGAGACTGAGATGGTTGGAACCGTTTCTTTCTACCCGCGTAAAGAGGAGATTGAACCTCTTGATCTTCAAAATCCTGAAAATAAGCTTAAACCATCAATTAAGGAACCTCCTATATTGGAATTGAAATATCTTCCAAGTCACTTGAAATATGCCTTCCTTCAGGAGGCAGACTAGCTCCCTGTGATCAGAAGTTCCTCCCTGACTCCCGAACAAAAAGGGAATCTCTTGGAAGTCTTAAGAGAATATAAAAGGGTGATCGCATGGAGTGTTGCTGACATCAAGGGAATTGACTCTACTTTTTGCACTCATAAAATTATTATGGAGGAAGACTACAAACCCATTGTTCAACCTCAAAGCAGAGTAAACCCCAACATCAAAGAAGTGGTAAAGAAAGAGGTCATCAAGCTCCTTGATGTTGGTTGAATTTACCTCATTTAAGACAATCCCTGGGTTAGCCCAATCCAAGTAATCCCGAAAAAGGGAGGAATAACTGTTATGAAAAATGATAAGGGTGATTTGGTTCCTCAAAGAATGGTTACAGGTTGGCGTGTGTGTATTGGTATCGGTCTTTTCTAGGGGTTAATTATATCAAATGGTATAGTAAAATATCAAATATACGATAAACGCGCGAATCAACAAATCAACACGCAAAACCCACAAGTATACGATATATGATACCGAGAAAGTGATTAACCGGGTCGTTTCCCAACGAGGAGTGAATTGAAGGTTACATTTGAGGTTTGTTATTAAAATACTTTATAGTTCGGGTTTTTACGTTTTTTTTTGGTTTGGTTTTCTAAGTTTTAATGAACGGGAAAGCAAATAAGGTATGTAAACAAAGCAAATTACTATATTAAAAATTAATAAACATAAAAAACAAGAAAACGATGCTAAATGAAGTCCGAATGCACTAAAACTAAAAAATGGGCAAAATGGGGAACGTCCCGAGCCCTTAAAATAAAAATAAAAATATTGAATTTAAAGCCTACGGGTGCAAATATATTTTTCCTACGTCCTAAATGACTAAAAATGATTTTAGAAAAGGACGGGGTATTTTTTTTCTTTTAAATATTTTTTTATTATATAAAAACTAATTTACACTAATTAAATTATAAAAAATAGTAAATGAGTACGGAAAAATTTGAAAAGTATGCAGAAAATACTTTAATATAAGCTGATCCTAAGAAAAATAAGTTGAAGGTCCCAGCTTATTTGAATAAGCTGGGAAAAAACTACAAATGCTTAAGCTTTAAAAGAGAAAATTGTCTTAAAATAATTAATGTTTCAACACTCAACTGAGACAAGACACAAGGGCAGTTGGTTAAGGGTGTTGTGTGTGGTGCTTTGCAAGGGGAGAGGTCTAGGGTTCGAGCCTGGCTCACTCTGGACCATCCCTTTTGCATTTTTTGAAATTTTTTCTTTTGTTAACTTTTTAGAACTTAAAAATAACTACTTTTTATAAAAGCAAAACTTTTTAAACTTAAAAATAAGCTCAAAAAGAGCTTAAACAAGCAGCAGATGCTAACATGTCCCAAACACACCCTTAACAGACTCAATAAGCTATAACAACTCATAACAAACTATGAAATGACAAAATAAGCTAAAGTATGTATAATTTATACTAAATAAGCTGCTAGACTTAAAAATGAACAAAAGCAATAAGCCAATGAGAGAGAATAAGCAGTTTTGGGAAAAAAACTAAACTAAGTGAATTTTAAGGCTACAAAGGGGATAAATAAGCAATAATAAAAACTCAATAAGCTACTAATTAATCAAACCTAATCTAACATACCTAAAAGCACTAAAGGTAATCCTAATGAGCTAAAAGGATAAGACTAAAAAGCTCAAAAAAAAGACATCATAGGCTGTTGTGGGGACTACAGTTAAACAGCCCTATGGGGGGACTTATGAGCTCAAAATTAAGCTCTCAAACAAGCTTCAAATTCCTCATTAAGAATAAACAGATAAATTTCATATGGCAAAGATCATGAAAAACTAAATTTAAGTTAATTTTGAACTTCTATGGGCTCATAAAGAAGGGCTGCAAAAGGGCTAGTTTGGGTCTGTAACAGATTCAAAAAAAAAAGTGACTAATGGCAATTTGAGGGTAAATTAAGCTAAGGAAAAGCTAGAACTACTTGACAAAACCTAAAAACATATTTAATTTAACAAACAAAGAACACATAAAAACAATTTTAAGAATTTTAAAAAATATTTAAGCCACTAAAACCATCTGCATAACTAGGCAGTTATGCAGATTTTTGGTGTTTTAAAGCTTGACACAGACTTGGAATCTTGCACACTCAGGAATACAAAACTTTTGCTACTCACTCAACTCATAAAAGCATTTACGTTAAGACCAAGTGAACTTAGTTTGAGACCCCAAATGGGTCAAAAATTCTTTAAACCAAAAATTAACTTACAATTCCAACCACCTCTTAAAGGTTGAAACTGGATTCTAAAAACTAATTGAGACTTCTAAACTTAGGGAAATTTTTTGCAACTTCAAACAAACAACTCAAAGAGCTTAATAAAACTTATAAAATGGTTTTGAAACAACAATGGTACTTATAGACATGAAAACTAAAATTTTCAATTAACTAAGAAAATGCTTACAAGACTGAGAATTATATCTGAAATTAAACTGGATTTAAAAATTACAATAAAGGAAATTAAAATTAAAATAAAAGGTACTAGAACTAAAGAAATTCTAGACAACCTCTTAGGGTTTTACACATTTTCTATTTATACTACAACTAAACTAGGGTTCTCCTCTATCTGTGGTTGTTTAGTGAGAGAGAATGAGCTTGACAGCTTCTTGTGCAATCTCAGCCTTTGATTCTTTCCTTGGTCTCCACTTCAATAAATCTTAACCATTTTTGAATTGAATCCACTGGAAGCTTGTGGGATTGCCAACATGGCTGAGTGCATGTGGCAATAACTTGGCAGCTTTTGGGGTGAAAGTGATGGGGGAGAAGGAGGTTAGAGGGAAAAGGTTTTGGTTTGACTGGGTAAAAAGAAGGGAAATTTTTTTTAATGGTTTCTGGGAGTTTGAATAAGGATATGGGTCAAAGAGAGGGAAAATATATTAAGGGTTGGGTTGGTTTAGGTTATTGGTAGGGTTCAAGTGGGTTGTGGGGGTTCAATTGGTTTTTGGTCTTGGATATGTTAAAAGAGTGGGGGTTCAAATTAGGTTCAATTGGTTTTTGGTTTTGGTTTGACTTGAATTGACAAAAGAACGTAGAAAAATCACTCCCGGCTCCGTCTTTGATGCACTTTTTCCATTCCGAGCTTATTTTTGTCCATTTTTGCCATGTTTTCGACCCTTTGTACCTGAAATACATAAAAACACACTCCAAGGATATCTGCAATATAAACTGGTATATTAAAGTGTTTTTAGACATTTTTATGGGATTTACGGGCTTAAAATAATGAGTAAAAGGCCACTCATCATCCCTCCAGACTATCAATTGCTAGTCCCTAGCAATCCAACCATATAAAGTAATGAAAGGATCAAGAATACCAAGACTACCCCATTTCGACGTTTTATTCAATACGAGAAATTTAAACCAGACAATAATAAATAAAATGCTTGATTTTCAAAACTTTGCATCACGGAACGGGATTCACACTAAATCGGTGTCTCCAAGGAATTATAATCGTTATCCTCTTTTTGATACTCTCAAACCAAGTTTAAACTTATTGTGCAAACGTTTTTGTAAAATGCCAACACTAATTACATTAATAATCTATGTATGTCGAGACTTAACTTTTCACTACCGCAGTTTATATAATTTAAGTGAGTGTGCTCATTTTCAAAAGTTTGATCATTGAAATCGACCTTTGTTATGGTTGTTATCCATTTAAGTTAAATACTAATTCACCGGAAACCACGAAATTTTAAGGATAGAAAGGGCCTTTTCCATGTTGCGGCTTTCTTCTCGGCACATCCCAAACCAGTTGGTTTTAGGTGACCGAGCTTTTGACACCTCACGGAGAATAGTACCGGAATCAGCGGGAATTCGATTTCAAAGATTTACGAGGCTACCATTAAGTTAATACTAAACCTAAATGGATAGCAACCGATGATGATTTAGAGATTCGATATTCAAAGGTGAGATCACTCCATGTACTGACTTTCTTCTTAGCTAGTCCTTTTAAGGAGGCTAGGTTTTCAACCTTGAGAATAGTATCGGAGCTTTTGGGATCTTTGAAGTCAAGAATTTTCCAAATTACCGTCAAACTTTTAGACAACTTTGATGAATACTAGTTCAACTTTCGATTTAATTTTAAGAAATAGCAAGTTTCACACATTTATTCATAAGCAACAAAAACATTTTATTCAAGCAACACGTTTTTTTTTCGTTTTTATTTTTTCATTTTTTCTCACTTTTTTCATTCATCTTTTTTTTTCTCACAACATCATACTTGTAATTTTACTTTCGCAACATTCAAGCAACATTACTTACTTTCATTTTGCATATTATTCCGATTTTAAGAAAGTATGCTTTCCCAAAAATTTAAATAAAAAGTTGAACTCGGACTTTAAATCAATTTTGCTTAATAACTTTTTTATTGTAACAACACTATTTTAATGTTCAAAAGTTTGAAAAGAAGAACGTATTTAGTCCGGTTAGTTATCTTATGGGAGAAAAAGTCATAGATTACTTATATAAGCTCTAAAGAGAACCAACTAATCCACGCTTAGCATTTTCATTTGCACAATTCGTAAAAACTTAGCCTAAAGGTTAAGAGAGCAGCTAGTTAAATGTTGGAAAATTTAGTGCACTTGTGGGATTAGTTCACACCTGATAATGGGTTACTAGGTACGGAGTGTACACCCCATGAGGTCCCTGAACACCCTGACTCAAGAGTGGTAAATGCTGGTAGTATTGGTTACTACTGTTAATGTAGTAACTGATGGTTCCTGCTGGTAGTGTTATGGTTCCTGCTGCTAGTATAATGGTTCCTGCTGATGGTTCCTGCTGGTAGTGTTTGGTTCCTGCTGCTAGTGTAATGGTTCCTACTGGTAGTGTTGCAGTGATTAATTTGTAACAGCTTTGACTCATTCAATTGGTTGTTATGACTACTTTATGACCACGTTTAATTGGCCATGTAACCACTATTTATATGATAATGGAGGGTTATTATGGGTGATTAATTGGCCGTTAATCATACATAATGTCCATTGATTAGTGTTGAGTGTTCTCTACTATAAATAGAGAGTGACATCTTCAGCTTGAAGACACACTGAAAAAGAACAATACCAGGAGAAACAAACTGAAAGCTTAAACACTTATATGCGCAAGGATTATTGATTTGTGCCTATTTCAATAACCAACATTTGGTCTTATCCCAAGTAGATATTCGTGTAACCCAGGCATAGGGTCGAATAGTTTACTTTGGAAAGTGATCACACGATTCCAAGTGATATCAAGTAACCACCGAGTAGTATTGCAGTTGCTACTGATTGTCTTAACCCTTTTCTAGGAACTACCTCCAACAATCAAAGTAAACTATTTGTGATAATCAATGGCTGCTGCTACAATGAAACACATGGCTTCAAAGTTTGCCAAGCTTGACAAGTTTGAAGGGGTGGACTTTAGGAGATGGCAAAAGAAGATGCACTTCTTGCTGTCAAGCATGAGTGGGGTCTATGTGCTAACCACTCTTATTCTTGATGATGGGGATGATGCTACAGTGGAGTAGATCAGGAGAAGGAGCAAATGGGAGAATGATGACTACATTTGCAGAGGTCTAATTCTCAATGGTATGTCTGATTCTCTATTTTACATTTATCATAACTTTGAATCTTCCAAAGAACTGTGGGTTCCTTGGATGCCAAATATATGGCTGAGGATGCATCAAGTAAGAAGTTTCTTGTAAGTAATTTCACAAATTACAAAATGACTAATTCAAGACCAGCCATGGAACAATACAATGAACTTCTTGGTATACTTGGAAGGTTTACACAACACAATATGCACATGGATGAGGCTATTTCAGTCTCTTGTGTCATTGATAAACTCCCTCCTTCTTGGAAAGATTTCAAGCATACCTTGAAACATAAAAAGGAGGAGTTAACTCTGCTTGAGTTGGGCAGTCATCTGCGCATTGAGGAATATCTTAAGGTGCAGGATAATGACAATCCAAAAAGTAGCAATGCTACTGGACCATCTATTGTCAATATGGTGGAGCATAATAAATCCACCAGGTACATTGACAACAAAGGCAAACGCATATATCATGACAACACAAGGGCAGATCCTAACAAGAAGGTAACACCTACTTGTTGGAAATGTGGCAAAACCGGTTGATACGCTTACACAGCGCGTTCGGGGTCAAAGGAACTTCCTTTTCGTCGAGCAAGTTTTTCAACACCCTAGGCAGTGAACCTAATCATTGTAGTGTAGTATTAGGGTAAGCCACAGGAATTGATATCGTTCTCTAGGGGAATAGGAAAGCTACTGAGTAGTTACTACGCTAAGGTTGGGGTTGAGGAAGATTATTTTTTACCATTTTTAGTTTTTTTTAAGGAAATGGAAAGGTACGTGATGTGCTTACCGTGGTGCAAGTTTTAAAATTTTATAAACATGATTTATCCGTTTAATACCAAAAACACATACGAGCAAGTATACTCGTCCGCGATAGTGGGTAAGTCGAGATCATCCCAAGAGATTTTGTGTTTGAATTTGTTAAAAAGATTTGTAACAAGAAAGCTTTGTCAAGGCTTCTTCCAAAAGTGATGTTATATTGAAATTCAATAATAAGAAAGATATATACTTGTGTGTAGTCTATAGGCAAGCATAAGTAGTGTTCATGAAGGCTTGGTGTAAACTCTTGATGTGATGCACAAATCATAAGCAAATGATTTCCTACCATGGTTTATGTTTGCAAAAATCATTCTGAGAACAAAAACATATAGGTAATCCTTTCGGTCCTTATCCTAATGATTATCCTTTAGAAAATCCATTTGTTTGTAAAATGTTCTTATTCAACTCGTTCTTACGAATCTTTCGACCTTTCGTGATGAAAATGTTTCTAGTCTTGTTTTAATAAGTAAACATGGTGGTTGTCAATCACCATATCCCCATACTAGTTTGTCACTTAACTTTTTGGAATAAAACACAAGAGAAATCCTTTCGGTCCTTTTTATTAAAACATGTTTTACTGACAAATCAAACCAAGACTAGTATTTTTCCAACAAACTCATTCAAACAAGATCATATATACATGCATCATATATGAGAACACTAATATGATTTCCTACATCCCAACACACAAGTATATCCAAAAACTACTACATGATAATAATAACTAAACACAAGAAATAACAAAGTAATTCCAATAACTTAAGAGAATAGAAATCCATAACAAAGTTCATAGAATACCTAAACTTTTGAGATTACAAGAACTAGAAATCGTGGCTTATAGCAACCACACGCCTCCAATCACCTAGCTTAACTGTATAACTCTGAATAACCAAAACAATGGATGAGAATTGCTCTCTCCAACCTCCTGGACGTTTTACAGTGAATACTAAACTTTTGGGATGAATAAAATGGTTGGTAATAGTTTTGGTGTAAACTATTACACTTTGGGTTGTGTCACACCTAGTAAACTAAGTCTAGGTTCAATATATAGCCAAAGAGACTTTACTAACTGGCTAAAAATGTTCCCAACAAGTTAATATCAAGAAATGATCGGCCTCCAATGATTATGGGGAGTTAAGGCAACATTAAATGCATTTTTGTGTAACTCCAGACCATGCAACCGGATCGGTTACACTACAACCAGATCGGTTGCCTTTTTGACCATTGCCCAACCGGATTCGGTTACGGGCTACGACCAAACAGTTGGGTGTTCCAATTTTGACTTTTGTTGACTTTCTTGGTCCATGCCCCATTCTTTGCTCTCGCTGATGATTTCCAAGACGAAACTTGATCTTTCCTTGCTGTAGATACTTAGAAATCATTGCGCTTCCTAGTCATTGAGTCCAAAAGCTTCCTTGCTAGACTTCCTTCCTTGGGAATCTTCCAAATGTGCATAAAAACTTCATTTCTTCATCATTTGTGATACCTGGCTACATATACATACACAATACGCATCTTTTGCACATTTGCAACAGTTATGAGTAAATATAGCCGATTATTATGCACAAAACCAACAATAACGCTACTAAAAAAATGTTCATTTTAGGCGTTATCAAATTCCCCCACACTTAAGTTCTACTCGCCCTCGAGTAGGTCTAACATTTGCAAAAATCGATTTCATTGGTCTTGATACCGTGGTTCCGAAAATTTAACAATCATCCCAAAAGAGATAATCATTAATTTGCTTTTAATATGTGAAAAACTTTTTAAATGAATCAAACACTTTAGATAACATAACTAGAACACCTCACGAATGATTTTAAGAATTCACTCAACACTCATATATTGGTGGGTATATGTAAATCACTCAATGCCTAGTCATGATCAATGCTTTTTACCATAAGCTTGTACAAGTATCAAAACAAAGAAAATAAATTCATCAAAGAGGGCTTTTATTCGGGTTATATCGTTAAGGCTTCAGGTTTATAAAAGGTATGGATAAGGCATGGGATGGTTTATGAAATTGGTGTAAACAGAAAAATAAAGTCAAGTCTAAACCTCCATGTTGCTAGCCATCTGTAGGATCGTGAATATTATGTTGTTTGATGATTCGGGTGGTCTAGGACAATGATTAAACAAGAAAGCCATTAGAGAGATGAAGAGAGTAGAGAGGAGGTTCTTGAAAGAGAGTTGCTTATCAAAAGTGAAAGGTTTATTCAAAGAAGCCACACCCCTTCCATGGATGGAAGGGGTATTTATACTTACAAATTACACGACCTCCTATCGGCCTGTGGATCAGGCATACAGTGGGTAAAGACCCGTCCTTCCTCCACGGTGTTGCTCTAAACTAAACTACGCTACAAACTAACTAATAAACTACTAAATAACATAAACAACGACAAATCTACAAGCTAACATATGCTAGACCATTATTGGGGTGACCGACACTTTAACATGGAATTTCCAATTCCTAACAATCTCCCCCTAAGGGAGGTCACCCCATGAAATACATTTTGCTTCCTAGCATTCTATCTTTGACATCATTCTTGAGCTCGTAGACTTGAATTCTTCAATTCCACAATCTTTGTGCAAAAGTAGTGATTCTTCAAAGTCCGCATTGATTAGTACTTTTAGTGGAGGCCTTTAACTGATCCACATCTTTGATGATCTTCGAGCTTTCATTGAGATCATCAGCCACAATAAATCTCTGGATCACCCTTTATTGTGTTGCCATAATGTGAAGTTGTGACTTTTGGGCCGACATGCTCACACTTTTGAATCATGACATCTTTCCATCAGAGTAGCGGAAGCCTTACTGGTTCATGATATTTGCAGCAGCAAAACAGAAGCATAGTATGAAATATCAAAGCCAGGTTATGTAGATATGCACCAGTCATGATTTCTTCAAATTTAAGTGTGGATGCTGTGAGCATGCGGCTTTGGATTGACCGCTCAATTCTGATCAGCTGCAACCGTCCAAATGTACCTGCAAACAACAGTTAGCAATAAAACACACGAAAGTGTCTTTGATCACTTTCGTCGAATTGAGGTACACGGCCCACGGTTCCCCGTTGATCAGTACAAGTACTGCCTGTGATCAGGTAGGATTCCTAAGAATCTCCTTGACAGGGTTTCACAGCTGTTCTAGCTGTTCTCAAACCGGAACGTCTCAAAGAAGACAACACGGAGTGAGTGAACCAGCGAATTGAGATTCACTGATTGATGAAAAATGATTTGAAAAACAATCGCGTATTGCTTGAAGAAAGAGTTTTGCAATACAACGAAGGTTTTATGAGAAAGACCAGTTTTCAATCAAAAACACTTTTTGTATTTGAAAAGAGTATACATTCGACGTGCTAGTGAAAATAAGAGATTCCTACATCGAACGATTTTTCTAAAAGTATTTTTTCAATCAGAGATACTTTTTGAATTTGAAATGAATACACATTCGACGTGCTAGAGAAAAGAAGGTTCGCACATCGAACGGTTTTTCCAAAAGTATTCGTCAATTCCATTCCTGGACCAAGGTTGATTCAAGAATGAAGCTCCCCATCGTTTCTATCCAGTTGTCACAAGCTTGATCTTTTGCAAGATTTCACATGTCACCCACCAAGAGCTTGTTTGATGTTGGCTCTAGAAGGATTTCCATCTTCATTGTGAATATTTTTACATATCACTCGGATGTTCTGGCAATACCACAAGGATAATGCGTAGGACTCTTAATATATACTTACTTTCCACATTGTGTGAAAAAGCAAGTCTTCAAGAATTTAGTGTCCTAACGAGATATTGTGGATGATCTCTTGGCTCTAGACTCAATTGTGCATATTTGGTTCATGTGCCGGAGACTAGGGAGAGGGTCTCCTTCTTCAATATCAACAATCTCTAAGAGAAAGTCGATAGATTATGTCGGTTCCCCGTGAGAATGAAAAAAGCCCTTTTAAGAGGAACTTGAGTAGCTTGGGAAGTTGTAGTGCAGTGCATCACTGGGTCCATGATGTTTTGTCTTCAATACCAGTGTTACCTTAGTAACCACCAGTAGCATATGAATTGAACCCGGTTTCTACCCTAAGGTTGAATTATTGGAGGGCTATTTCTTTTCACCCTTTTCACATTAATTTCTTTTTCATTCTTCAACCCCTTCAGTGCTTACCGAGACTTCATAACTAGAACCTTGTTGGGTTTATTCCAGTTCTAGCTCTACCTCAGTCCTCACTCTTCCCATTTCTCATTTTTCTCCTTTTTTCAATATACCTAAAGACTCTACACTATCTAGTGGATTGTCCCTGGGTAGATTCCTCCGGTTCTGGCGGATCGTGGGAACAAATACCTAACCACACCATCCTTATAACTCTATACATAAAGTAAAATGGTCAGTCTTTTGGTACAGTTCATTCTTCCTTAAACCAATAGAAAAATCAATTGGAAAAACAATCAAGGTACTTGTGATACGAGATCAAAGCATTTTGTACATTAATAGTTTTGATCATTTAGAAAACCTCCCCCTCAACATGTGCATATGATTTAGAAATTGTTTAGCGCATGGAGGCAAGAGGGCTTTGAAATATTTTCTTTGATCACAATTTTCATACGAAAAAGCCATTTGATTTTCTTGGTAAAATTCTCCCCCTCAATATGTGCATAGGATATTTGAAATCATTTTTATCACATAGAGGCAAGAGTTCTTTTGAAGCACATCCACGATCACAAAAGCCATTTAAGAAACCACTTGAAAACTCCATTTGAAAAACTCAATCAAGGTACATTATGTTAAAACATAAAAGCTTTTGTACCTCGATAGTTTATTTTCTTTTGAAATGCTCCCCCTCAATATGTGCATCGAGATACGAAAGCGTTTAGCACATATGAGAGAGCAGCCTGCACAATTGAATCAAACAATCACCTTTTATCAGATTTCATATTTACATCACATTTTCTCCCTCGATCAAAAATATCAAATCCTTTGAGAAAACATGGGAGAAAACTGTGTTCAGATTAATATAATTCTGATAGTGGAACAGATTTAGACATTAAAAGATTGTTAGTGTCAGGTATGATAATAAATTTTTTAAGAGATCTTTTAGGTAAAATAAAACATTTTCACAATCAAACAAGAACAGAAAAAATTTCATTTTGAAAGACCTTTAACCTTTGAAGAAAATCATACCATGACATAACATTAAATCTTTAGATCACCACTTTTGTTGTACAAAACGGACTTTTATGAAGAAATATTGTATGAAAATAATTTATTTTAAATCACTCTCCCCCTCAATCGATGACCGAAGTCGTTGATTGAGTGACTTAAGTTTTGATAAAATAAAGTCCGGTGATTTTCAAAATTTAGGCCAATTAATTTTCAAAACAATATTTTCCATTTTCAAAACAATTTTATTCAAATTTTTTCAAAATTGTTTAAAAATGATATCCTGCACAAAGATTCGTTAGGTGGTTGAGCCGCGTTTGTTGTTGTTGCTGTAAGGCTTGGAAGAAAAACCGTCTGCTGATGCAGTGAGACTTCTTCTTACGTTGCATTTTGAATGCCAACTGAGGTCAAATTAAGCTCCGTTTCTTCAATCACTTAGAAGAAAACCATCTGCTGATGCAGTGACACCTCTTACGTTGCATTTATGCCAACTCTCCATTGAAGTCCAATTAAGCTCCGTTTCTTCATTTGTCAACCCAATAAATAGTTACCCTTTCCTTTTGGCATCCAATCATCTTCATTTATGGGATCCGGATCGGGAACATTCTTATATCCATGATATTTGCATACGTTAGTGAACATACATACAGATATATGGTGGTCGACATCACCCAAACATCAATCGACTAATAAAAGTCAATCCAACATATCAATCAGATCATATAAGATATGGGAATAAAGTGTTCATCAAACTCTAATCATCTGAACCTAACAATCATATCCTAGAAACCTAGTCCTTCAACATAGGCAATTATATTTTACAGATAAGCACGTAGGATGATTAAGAAAGTCCGTTAGATGATGTAAATTTGAAAACATTCTCCCCCTCAATCAATGACTCATTTTCTAAAAAGTTTAAAAGCGCTGAAGTCATTGATTGAGTTTGCAAATTTATATAAGAACTCTGAATCTGATTGTTTTTAAAGCAACTCATTAACCACCATTTTGTTAAAACAAATATTTTTTTGAAGAATTCTAGACGGAAAAACATTTGTGTAGGAACAGCAGTCCTTCGACATACTTTCCTTAAATTGTTTTTAGGATAAGTGCATGAAATATTTGAAAATTTGTTTAGCGCAGCACTTTCCTTTCTTTTGAAGAGCGGGTTGCTATCAGAAATAATAGCAAGCCATAGTTTTAGCACGGGTTACAGTCTGAAATAACTGCAAGCCATAGTTTTGAAGCCCGGGTTACAGTCTGAAATAACGGTAAACCATTTTTTTTAGACATGTTTAGAAAAGAATATTTACACCTCCTGCTCGAACTTCATCTAAAGTCCCGTGCCATTATTGAATGACATTTCTAAGACCGTAGATGTTATCGATACCAGAAGACATGTCATGAGAAAACAATATTTTTGGTATTTTTCAAATTTTCTGATTTTTTATGGGTTTTTGTTGGTTTTATATTTTTCTTTTTTCTTTTTCTTGATTTTATATTTTTCTATTTTGTTTTGCTGGTTTTATATTTTTGTATTTTGTTTTTGATAAATATATACAAAGATAGAGTAGATGATATAGTAAAAGAAGATGATGATACGAGTACCGAGATAAGGATATCGAACAACCCCGTTGTAGAAGATAGAAGTCATCATCTCTTAAACATTCACCACCAAAGCTTCCAAGGCTCTTGAATCAAAGAAAGAAATTGAACCATCTGAAAGAGAGACTTTAGTAGCTTCCCCCTAAATCGAAAATCCTTGTGATGAGCAGATTCGAAGCTCTATTTCAAGCTTGCCTTAGCCAGGTGCACCGATAAGCACACCATTATCATAAATCCCGCTGCTCCTTTTAAGTACGATAATCGAGGATCTCCATTCGGGGTTATATCATCAAGTAGAAGAACAGCAACGTATCATCCCACATTTAAATAATCTTCTCAAATTCCTTTTCCACTGAAGTCTGACGCAATCCATTCCAAAAGGTGTCAAGAGACCACTTC
This sequence comes from Chrysanthemum makinoi, assembly GCA_910596185.1. Classification (NCBI taxonomy): domain Eukaryota; kingdom Viridiplantae; phylum Streptophyta; class Magnoliopsida; order Asterales; family Asteraceae; genus Chrysanthemum; species Chrysanthemum makinoi. The sequence goes on from OU343222.1 coordinate 270,331,965, forward strand.
CCCCGTGTAGTTGAAATGATGCAGTCCGTCTCTTAGTGTAATGCTCAAGAACTCTCCCGAATACACTCCATGAGGGGAATGAAGAACACCTTCCCATGTTCACATTTTTCTTCCCTGATGAACGTGTATGAAGCTCAAGAACCCGAAGTACACCAATATCCAAGAACTCTCCCGAATACACATCATGAGGGTAATGAAGAACACCTCCCCTATGTTCACATCTTTCATCCCTGATGAATGTGTATGATTCTCAAGAATCCAAAGTACACACATTCCCAACGAGAGAATAACTGATAACACCTCCCTCATGTTACACATTTATCTCCCTTGAATATATCGTACTTGTGTACCTCTTTTATCTTCAGAAACTTTCTCTAAAATCTCTTCCCCCACATAGTTGGAATTAGAACACTAAACGCCTTGATGAGTAAAACCTTGAGTTTCTCTGCGGTTATGACATTTGTTTTCCTGGGATATCTTCAATCACTTAGAATAATTAAGTTCATCAAGTTTACTCGCCATGAGTCAAACCTTGAGTTTCTCTGCAGTAATAACATTTGTCTTCCCGGGATATCTTCAATTACTTAAAAGTTTTAAGTTCATCAAGTTTACTCGCATTTAGATGCGTGTCTCCTTCCCCCTTGCTGGTTTTGATACTTCAGAATCGGCAACTCTTTGAAAGCCCAAATACTAGAAATTTGTTGAGAAGAACGCTTGGAGTCTTTGTGAGAATCAACATGCTGAAGTAGAATGTGAGCAAGTCTAATCGGGGATTAAATCAAACATTTCACTCTCCCCCAATTAGTGCTCTCCCCTAAACTAACAATGCCCGGAAAATGAAGAAGTCTTTGGATAATCAAATGCAACTCGTCTTTTAGTCTTCTAACATGTAGCAGAGAATGTAGAACCGACTGTAGACTCGGCCTTCTTCAAGATTGAACAGTTGGGGAATAGATAGTTAACATCTTCAACTTACACCAAAAAGCATCTCACCAAAAAGCATCCCAATTAACTTACATCTTGAAAATCCCCTTAACTAAAGTCCCTCCCAATCAAACAAGAACAGAAAGATGTTCATCAAGGAAATCAACAATCAGGCCACAACGAACACACAATATGGTAACGCCAAACTACCAATCACATCAAACAAGAACAGAGAGTTGATCGGAATCATCATGTTGATGTGCACGTGAAGCATTGACCAGAAGCACTTTGTCAATAAACTCATATCAGCTTGTGAAGATGTCAACCAGCGGCTCATAGAAGAAAAACACCATGTAAAGATGATCCGATAAGAAGAAGCTCGGTTCTTACATGAGTTAGGAGCCGTATGACCATATATTCTCATAAGTCAATCAACCATGCAGAATTATCACACTTCTTCTCCCCCTCAATAATTGCATACGAAGATGCCATTCTTGATTAAACAAGTGAACATCATCCAAATGTAGTCTATTCACACTTCTCCCCCGCAAAATTAGCACAGGATGTCGCCATCGTCATTATAGTTGAGAAAGTGGAATCAGAAAACAATCAACAGTAGCCCGGTTCACTTGATGACTGAAGCATATGGAAAAAGAATGAAGCATGTTGATGAGAATGGTCATAATACGAAGATTTCTCTTCTTCAGAAGATAAAGCGCACTGACACGTACACTTTTATTTTCTTTAGCGAACGAGGCATGAACTGTTGTGTTCATACGTCATTAATCTCTCTCTTTTCATCTACACTTGGCAAACTTGTAATCAACCCCATTATCATTCAGTAGGCTATTTGTCGTGACAGCTGATGGAGAAAACCCAATATGATGAATTTGACCCTGAAGTAAACTACCCCAAACTCGTGACTTAAACTTGCACATATGTAACAAAGAGCGGCGCCGATTTTCATTAGCATCTCTAAGTACTCTCTATGTACTCTATACTCTTGAACCAACCAACCATCAAGTATAAGACGTACATTACCTCTTGAAAATCCACAATTGAATGTGACACTGAGCACTACAACGTAACTCCTTAAAGTGATAGTTATTTTTGTGGTAAACAGAGCCCAATTCCCCCACGTGGTAAAAGGAAAAGACTCCCAAAAATAACTAGATTTCCAAGTCTTCGTTTTTTATAATAAGCACGAACAAGGATCTTGAAGAATCTTCATCCATCCATCCCCGATACCTTCAGATACTAAGTACACTCGCCCGTGATATTTCACTTCAACCTCAAATAAATAATAGTGTATTAACTCCGTTGTCACCTCTTCTGGTTAAAAGCTCAAATCTAGCCTCCTTTGACATTTTAAGTGAACTATGATAATGGTTTTCATCCCGACCATGGTTAAAAGCACATAACCCCGTAAAACCATGTAATAACCAAACTGCCATGACGAATATCCAAACACACATCCAATTCATGAAGTACACCCTTTTATCCCTTCTTCGAAGTAGAAACCGTAGCACTAGCATTAGAAAGGATCCCGACCTACACTTTCCTTTCTCCAGGATGGTTCCATCATCACGGGATTTTACAATTCTATGGTTTAAACCAAGAAATAGTTTCTTTCACAGGATTTTATAAAACCAAGAATAAACCGTAAGATAGATCCGGAAATGCTCATTACTTTAACCAGGATGTTTTCATTGTCACGGGATTTTACAAGTCTATGATTTAAACCGGGAAATAGGTTCTTTCGCGGGATTTTACAAAATCAAGACAAAACCGTAAACAATGTCAGCTTGAATGAGTTATGACAGCCTTGGTTTCGGTGAATATCTGTTCTAGGGGAATATGCAGCGGTTCATCAGCGGTTCATTATCCAACATCAACAACATCATCAACCAACCAATCCACACTTTGGTAAACACATTGATGAGTGTCTAAATACTCATCATTTTTGGGTCAATCTAAACTGCAAAACGTTTAAAAATGCTCAGAAATGCATCAAAATACTGAAAATATTCTAAAATTACATTTTACATGTTTCAGATGCAAAATGTTTAAAATCAGATGAAAAATGAGCTAAATTTGCATAATTGGCAGTTTCAGTCCCCCAAGTTTCTAAAATTGTCAGAAATAGTCCCTGAGTCCTTATTTCAAAAGAAAAATCACCAAAGGTCCTTTTTAAATCATAACTTGTCAAAATTAGTCCTTTGGTGAAAAATATCAAAAGTTTGAGAAAATTACAAGTTTGGTCCTCCAAGTTTCAAATTTGGCAAAAATGGCCCCTGGAATATTGAAAATGTCAAGTTTAGTCCTTATGTTATTGAAACTTGTCACTTTTAGTCCCTTGGAACATCTTTGATAAATTGGCAGTTTTGGTCTTTGCATTTTCAGTATTTACAAAATGGCCCCTATGATTATTAAACCAAGCCCTTGTCAAAACTGCCTTGACCCCCTGTCATTAACCCCTTTTGGCCCCTGTCACTTCCTTTTGACCTCCCCTTTTTGACCCTTTGGTCAAAGCCAGTCAAACGAATAACTTTCCCTCCACCTCCTGCTTCCCCTTCCACTTGCTCTGCTAGCCTCTGCAACCTCTCACCCATCCCATCCACCTTCACCTTATCTCTTCCACATCAACCCCTCATCATCACACCTCTCACCCCCCCCCTAGTTGCAGTCTAAAAATCAACAGAAGTCAAATTGTCCCTTTCCCGCCAAAAGTCATCAAAAGGCCAAACTGACACGTGGAAGCTTTTGGTGGGATTTGCTCAGATGGACACGTGGAAGCTTTTGGAGCTATAAAAAGGAAGAGAGAAGAAGCAGAACAGTAGTAGTTAGTTTTTAGTTTTTCTTTGAATGTCGTTTTTTTTACTTATCTTAATTAAGTGTTTTAAAATGTAACTTTAAGCTTTATGGTATGAAACTCAAGTAATCTTATCTTTGTAATTTACTTTTAAGCATCAATATCAAGTTTTTATTTAAATTCCAAGTTTAGTGTTTACTGTGGTATTATTCAGTTTCAAGTTCTCACTTACAAGCTTGTAAAAGCTCAATTTCCATCTCACATAAACTTATTAAGGCTTGTTATAGTTTTCTATAAGCTCACAATTAATTTTCAAGCAATATTAGAGTATGGTCAACAAAAGTCAACTGGACAAAAAAATGGGCATGGTGATGATATTTGGTTGATGCAGTTGTGCTTTGGGGTTGGATTAGATTAGCCCAGAGTAGTTATGGTTCTGGTTTTGGACTGCAAACAATTCGGATACATGTGGGTGAGTTCTCAGTTTCAACTTTTTAGTCCATTTTGCATTTTATACTTGTTTGAGTATTTGTGATCACCAACTGTTTAAACCTGTTTACATAGTTGTAATATGGTCATGAGAACTCAGTTTGATCAATGGTACTAGCTAGTTCAGTGTTCTTATCAGTTTAAGTTTGTCTTTCAGTTTTATAAGGTGTGTTTGGATGTGCCATTTAATCTGTGTTGGAGGTTTGTTCAGAGGTTGTAGTCTGGTGTTTCATGTTTGTTAAGTCATTTGAGACTCATTTGAGTCATTACCTTTGCCTGCTAATCACCAAAGTCAGCAATCCCATAAAATCTGTCTTAAAGTGCTTACTGTTGGATTGTTGGAGAATCAAAAGCTTATTTTGTGTTAGGATATCATATATGTAGCTTGCAGTAGGTTTCATTCATCCAGTAACATCATTTCCAGTCCTTAAATCAAGATTAAAACTCAAAATAAGTCAACTTTTCTCAATTGCTTAAAAAGTCAAAGTTGCACAAGAGTCAGTTTTGGCCAGCAAGGGAGGATTTTTCATGGGTTCATCTCTGGGCCAAAATCATAGAAACTTGTTGCTTTAAAAACTTCCCCTGGTCTAATGTCTTATGACCATTTTAGTAGATTTTTATAATTTTTTCTACAAGCTCAAAAGAGCTTGTCCAAATGGTGTCAAATCCCCTGTGCAGGGCACTGTTGACTGCACAGGGTTTGTCCAGGTCTTGCAGAGCTTGTGCAGGGCTCACCTTGGCTCACCAAGGTCTAATTTTTGGTTCTAAGGTTCTTGGCCAGGTCTTCTCCAAGATCCAATTGGTGGTTTTCTGTTCTCAGCTTATTTGATTGCTTATTCTTGGGCTTAAAGTTGGCCCCAGAATCTGCTTTTTAGCTTATTTCTCAAATCATCAAATCTTTGCATCTTGCATATCAGAGGTCATGGCTTGTTGTTTCTAGTTGCATTAGAGTAGTTTTAGCATATTTGAGTTCCTGTTTTGGTTTGGTGCTTCTTGGTTTCCATTTGCTTCTTCAAAGTGCTTATTTATAAGCACTTTGTTCATCAGTTTCAATATCTTGCACACAACCACATGTTTTTCCATTTTTCCTAGCTTCCTTATATTATTTTAGACTTTTCCTGAAATTTTCAGATTTTTCTAAGCTTGTTTGCTATTTTTCTTAATTTAAATCACTTTTTAAGCATTTTTAAATTAGCTTTAAATACAAAAAATTAAGAAAAGTTTCAAAAAAATAATTTTTCATTTTTATTAAGTTTAGATAAATATAAAAAGCCAAAAAAGTATTTTTCTAGATTTTTCCTAGTTAAATTTGTATTTTTAGATAATTTAATTAGTTTTTAATAGTTTAAAATTCCTAGAAAATAGAAAAATAATCATAAAAATACAAAAATAGTTTTGAAAATTCTATTTTGATATTTTAGACTTTTCTAATTCATAATCTTATTTTTCTAGCCTAATTTCCTATTTTCTTGTATTTTAGGTAATTATTTAATAGTTAAAAATAGTTTTTAATTAGATAATTAGTTATAAAAATAATTTTATTTTTCTATAAATTTTCTCTTATCATTAGGATTGTAAAAACATCATTTTCATATTTTTAGGGTTAATATTGTGTAAGTTTTACTTTTTAATTTGTATGTCACGTAGATTTTAATTTCAGTTTTGTAAAAACATAAAAACAAAAACATCATTTTAAATATAGTGATAGCGTTTATTTAATAGATTTTATCTTTTTAATTTCCTTTAATTTGCATTCAAGCCTTTGTATTTGTTTGATATTTCTGTAGTTATAATAATCAATTCATATTCTCTTTTCCATTCAAATTCCTCGATCACTACACGTTTGATAATCCATTGCATAGCTCGCTGGGACATAACGACCCGGGGAGACTCTATACTCCTCAGATCTTCATTGCATTCGTGCTTAGGCAGTTTTAAGCTGGTTACGGTCTGCCATTCACAAGTGGCAGGCTTGTGTGATTTAGCTTGACTGTTTGGCACGCATCAAATTTTTGGCGCCGCTGCCGGGGAGCAGTGCTAAAAGTCTTACGTTTAGCAGATTAGTGATTTGAATAATCACTCCTTGTTTATACCATCTTTTTAAAAATCAAAAACCCAAAAAGATTTTCATCCTTTGTTTTTACAACATGTTTTTCAAAAATACCAAAAATATTCCTCTTTACCCTCTTACCCTTTTGATTCTTCATTTCTTACCCTCTAGAACCATTTGATTCTTTCTATGTCTTATCCTCACCCTCTTGGTTGTCAATGGTGTGGTGGTCCTTATAATGGTGGCAATTGCCCCAGTTGTAGCATGGTGGAATCAGGAAACGGGTCTGTCTATAACCAAGATCCCTATTCCTACCATAACACAACTGATTTATTCCATCAGCTACCACACTGTGAGACTCAGCAGTTTTACTGTTGTGAGTACTGTGGTGATTCACACTCCAGTTCTGATTGTCAATCGGGAAACACGCTTGTCTATGAGCAGGTTCCTGATAACAATTATGACTCCAGCACATACGACTCACAGCCACATCAGTTCTACTGTTGTGAGTATTGTGGAGGTCCTCACTCTAGCTCGGATTGTCAAACAGGGAATCCAATTCCTTGTAACAATTACGACTATTCGTTTCAAGACCAACCTCCACAATACCAAATGATTCAAGCAACTCCTCATGAAACTACGACAGACCTTCTACTGAAGAGTCTTGAGTTATTAAAAGAACTTAAGGAGGAGTCGGCTATGTCACATGAGAAATCCATGGAAGAATTGTTAGCGGAGGAACGGGCTGCTAAATTAGATTCCCAGATTGTCATTGAAAACACTGTTAGGGAATCAATTAGACTACAAAAAGCATTCAAATCTAGCTCTCAATTCCATTTCATTCCCGATGACGATGATGATGAAGATACCCTTGATATTCTACAATTTTATTCATCAAGTTCATCAGTTGAGATTCCATCCGTGGAAATGCAGGGAGAAAAGAATATGACTGAATCGCTAGCAGTAGAAATAATGGAACTTGTAGAATCCATAACTGCTAGTCCTTCTCAACTCCCTCAGTCTGCTTTTATCACACCCGAGGTTCACACTCACTCTCTGAACATGGGGGATGAGTATCTTGACAATGTTCCTGAAAAGGAATCGGACGAATTCATAAAGTCTAGTGTTGAGGACTTTGTCCCAATCCCGAGAGAGTCACAGGGAAATTCTGATCATGTGTGTGATTCTATTTCCCCTCTTGAGTGTTCAAAAGATCATTTTGAAACTTTCTCCGATGTTAGCGAAGATTGTGATTCCTATGAAAACATCGAGTATGTTGAGGCATCACTCCCACAGTCTGATGCTGATCATCATCTTGAGGAGTTCACCAATGAACTCACTCACATCAATCCACTCTTTGATTTCGAAGCCGATCTGGGAGAAACTGAAAGTCTCCGTGATAATGATCGTTCACTCACTTCTTATCCCAACAGTCCAATAGAGAATGTTGATCACTTTGTTCCCGAAACATTCAAAACTACTCTCACCAATCCTCTATTTGAATTCGACTCTGAATTCACTTTAATTTCTGAGAATCCACTCTTTGATACTCAGATCGAGGATAGTGATGAGTCTACAGTGGAACAAGAATTCACAGATTTACATCTTGTGATTGATTCTCTTCACGAGGAGTTCGCCGGTGAACTCACTCATATCATATCTCCGCCGGAGTATGATAATTTCTACTTTGATCTAGACACACCCATAATATGTCTTGATCAAGCGAGCTTAACTGAGGAGATTCATGAAACTATGAATTCTCCTATTAAGGATGAAGAGTTAGTCATGATTTGTATCATGATTTTCTTTCTTTTCTTCATATATCCCGTGACTTCTCCTGTTCTTCACTCCTTCGGGAATGAAGACATTATCTTTGACCCCGGCATTTCCATGTGCCATTTGTGAGCCGGGTCTGTCTCTATATCTCATCGGTGTGGAACTTTCACGTACTTCAATGTTTATCCAAACATCCTGAATGAAAGTCCGATGGAGATTGTCTCTTCCACTTACTTCCCCATGAACAAATTAATTCGGGGTCGAGTCAAGCTAGTGACTCGGGAATCAAAAACATTAGCATACACCACATGGGTTTTCACCCATGAGTACCACCCTAGTGTGGGGGAGTTGCCCCACATGTTGTGTATATAAAAGAGTTTCAAAAAAAAAAAAAAAAAAAAAAAAAAATCCTTGCTAAATAATGGCCGTAGTATTTCCCTTTTACGTTCTCAGTTTTGGCATAACCACCGGTACTTTGAATATTGAGGGCAATATTCATTTCTAAGTGTGGGGGGGAATTCTCACGAATTTTATCATATAATTATCCCGCCTAATTCCCCCATTTTTGGCCAAAATTTTTTTTTGGAGTAAGTGTTTTGCACTTACTCATTTGGTTATCAGTCCGCCTTGTCTAATAAACAAAAGGATTGGCTAATCCAGGAGCAAACGGCTCTTGGTAAAGATATCTCAAATCCGTTGACGGCTTGCAATTTGCCCAAAATTGTATGGTATTCAGCTCACCATATCCTTAAAAGTGAAGAGTTGGCTAGCCCGCAAGTTTATGGCTTGTGGTAAAGGCAGTGGAAAAACCATAATTGGTAATCGACTCACCAAAGATAATACTGATAATTTATCTAAGAGTTGGCTAGTCCAGAGCAAACGGCTTCTGGTAAAGACAAATCAAAACCGTTGAAAGCTGGTGGTTTGCTCAAAATCACATGGTTATCAGTGTACCATGGTTCTTACTTGAACTGAAACATTTGGCTACTCCAGAAGTAATGGCTTTTGGTAAAGAGATGAAATCCATTAATTTTTCTCAAAACATTGCTAGGGACTAGCAATATCTTAGTGTGGGGGATTGATGAGTGTCTAAATACTCATCATTTTTGGGTCAATCTGAACTGCAAAACGTTTAAAAATGCTCAGAAATGCATCAAAATACTGAAAATATTCTAAAATTACATTTTACATGTTTCAGATGCAAAATGTTTAAAATCAGATGAAAAATGAGCTAAATTTGCATAATTGGCAGTTTCAGTCCCCCAAGTTTCTAAAATTGTCAGAAATAGTCCCTGGGTCCTAATTTCAAAAGAAAATTCACCAAAGGTCCTTTTTAAATCATAACTTGTCAAAATTAGTCCTTTGGTGAAAAATATCAAAAGTTTGAGAAAATTACAAGTTTGGTCCTCCAAGTTTCAAATTTGGCAAAAATGGCCCCTGGAATATTGAAAATGTCAAGTTTAGTCCTTATGTTATTGAAACTTGTCACTTTTAGTCCCTTGGAACATCTTTGATAAATTGGCAGTTTTGGTCCTTGCATTTTCAGTATTTACAAAATGGCCCCTATGATTATTAAACCAAGCCCTTGTCAAAACTGCCTTGACCCCCTGTCATTAACCCCTTTTGGCCCCTGTCACTTCCTTTTGACCTCCCCTTTTTGACCCTTTGGTCAAAGCCAGTCAAACGAATAACTTTCCCTCCACCTCCTGCTTCCCCTTCCACTTGCTCTGCTAGCCTCTGCAACCTCTCACCCATCCCATCCACCTTCACCTTATCTCTTCCACATCAACCCCTCATCATCACACCTCTCACCCCCCCCTAGTTGCAGTCTAAAAATCAACAGAAGTCAAATTGTCCCTTTCCCGCCAAAAGTCATCAAAAGGCCAAACTGACCTCTACTCTCCCATTGGCTCTAAAATGTGGTGGGATTTGCTCAGATGGACACGTGGAAGCTTTTGGAGCTATAAAAAGGAAGAGAGAAGAAGCAGAACAGTAGTAGTTAGTTTTTAGTTTTTCTTTGAATGTCGTTTTTTTTTACTTATCTTAATTAAGTGTTTTAAAATGTAACTTTAAGCTTTATGGTATGAAACTCAAGTAATCTTATCTTTGTAATTTACTTTTAAGCATCAATATCAAGTTTTTATTTAAATTCCAAGTTTAGTGTTTACTGTGGTATTATTCAGTTTCAAGTTCTCACTTACAAGCTTGTAAAAGCTCAATTTCCATCTCACATAAACTTATTAAGGCTTGTTATAGTTTTCTATAAGCTCACAATTAATTTTCAAGCAATATTAGAGTATGGTCAACAAAAGTCAACTGGACAAAAAAATGGGCATGGTGATGATATTTGGTTGATGCAGTTGTGCTTTGGGGTTGGATTAGATTAGCCCAGAGTAGTTATGGTTCTGGTTTTGGACTGCAAACAATTCGGATACATGTGGGTGAGTTCTCAGTTTCAACTTTTTAGTCCATTTTGCATTTTATACTTGTTTGAGTATTTGTGATCACCAACTGTTTAAACCTGTTTACATAGTTGTAATATGGTCATGAGAACTCAGTTTGATCAATGGTACTAGCTAGTTCAGTGTTCTTATCAGTTTAAGTTTGTCTTTCAGTTTTATAAGGTGTGTTTGGATGTGCCATTTAATCTGTGTTGGAGGTTTGTTCAGAGGTTGTAGTCTGGTGTTTCATGTTTGTTAAGTCATTTGAGACTCATTTGAGTCATTACCTTTGCCTGCTAATCACCAAAGTCAGCAATCCCATAAAATCTGTCTTAAAGTGCTTACTGTTGGATTGTTGGAGAATCAAAAGCTTATTTTGTGTTAGGATATCATATATGTAGCTTGCAGTAGGTTTCATTCATCCAGTAACATCATTTCCAGTCCTTAAATCAAGATTAAAACTCAAAATAAGTCAACTTTTCTCAATTGCTTAAAAAGTCAAAGTTGCACAAGAGTCAGTTTTGGCCAGCAAGGGAGGATTTTTCATGGGTTCATCTCTGGGCCAAAATCATAGAAACTTGTTGCTTTAAAAACTTCCCCTGGTCTAATGTCTTATGACCATTTTAGTAGATTTTTATAATTTTTTCTACAAACTCAAAAGAGCTTGTCCAAATGGTGTCAAATCCCCTGTGCAGGGCACTGTTGACTGCACAGGGTTTGTCCAGGTCTTGCAGAGCTTGTGCAGGGCTCACCTTGGCTCACCAAGGTCTAATTTTTGGTTCTAAGGTTCTTGGCCAGGTCTTCTCCAAGATCCAATTGGTGGTTTTCTGTTCTCAGCTTATTTGATTGCTTATTCTTGGGCTTAAAGTTGGCCCCAGAATCTGCTTTTTAGCTTATTTCTCAAATCATCAAATCTTTGCATCTTGCATATCAGAGGTCATGGCTTGTTGTTTCTAGTTGCATTAGAGTAGTTTTAGCATATTTGAGTTCCTGTTTTGGTTTGGTGCTTATTGGTTTCCTTTTGCTTCTTCAAAGTGCTTATTTATAAGCACTTTGTTCATCAGTTTCAAAATCTTGCACACAACCCCATGTTTTCCATTTTTCCTAGCTTCCTTATATTATTTTAGACTTTTCCTGAAATTTTCAGATTTTTCTAAGCTTGTTTGCTATTTTTCTTAATTTAAATCACTTTTAAGCATTTTAAATTAGCTTTAAATACAAAAATTAAGAAAAGTTTCAAAAAATAATTTTTCATTTTTATTAAGTTTAGATAAATATAAAAAGCCAAAAAGTATTTTTCTAGATTTTTCCTAGTTAAATTTGTATTTTTAGATAATTTAATTAGTTTTTAATAGTTTAAAATTCCTAGAAAATAGAAAATAATCAGAAAAATACAAAAATAGTTTTGAAAATTCTATTTTGATATTTTAGACTTTTCTAATTCATAATCTTATTTTTCTAGCCTAATTTCCTATTTTCTTGTATTTTAGGTAATTATTTAATAGTTAAAAATAGTTTTAAATTAGATAATTAGTTATAAAAATAATTTTCTTTTTCTATAAATTTTCTCTTATCATTAGGATTGTAAAAACATCATTTTCATATTTTTAGGGTTAATATTTTGTAAGTTTTACTTTTTAATTTGTATGTCACGTAGATTTTAATTTCAGTTTTGTAAAAACATAAAAACAAAAACATCATTTTAAATATAGTGATAGCGTTTATTTAATATATTTTATCTTTTTAATTTCCTTTAATTTGCATTCAAGCCTTTGTATTTGTTTGATATTTCTGTAGTTATAATAATCAATTCATATTCTCTTTTCCATTCAAATTCCTCGATCACTACACGTTTGATAATCCATTGCATAGCTCGCTGGGACATAACGACCCGGGGAGACTCTATACTCCTCAGATCTTCATTGCATTCGTGCTTAGGCAGTTTTAAGCTGGTTACGGTCTGCCATTCACAAGTGGCAGGCTTGTGTGATTTAGCTTGACTGTTTGGCACGCATCACACATCATTCACGTAATCTGTCGGTTATGGTAGTGACCACATGGAGAAGTAAACTCGATATACCAAATTTGATCATGAAGTAGAATTCCCCAGATTTGTTACTTAAACTTGTACTCATCCTCGTGAAAAAGAAACGGTGTACCCAATGTACAAATCCTCTTGACGTATCCTCAACTGTGTGAGACACCGGAGTGATAGTTACGTGGTGGGTTAAGCGAGAAAGATTCATAACCGTAACTAAATAGCCAAGTCTTTATCACACTCAACAAACGCCCAAACAAGTCATCTTCGCGGAAGTGTAGAAAGAAAGAATACTAAATAAGTAAACATGCCCGGAAGACCTCACTTCAAATCCAAATGAGAGATACCGAACAAAAAGCCCCGAAGTCAACATTGTGCAAACATCAATTCAAGCTGTGACACAATATATTATGTGAAAATGCATATACCAAAGTATCAAACCTCATTACCCAACAAATCTCATCATCACGAATCATTTACAACTCACATCATCAAGTCTTATCATCAAAGCTCATAACACAAGAAATCTTTTCAACAATCAAGTCTCAAATTTCCCACATCCGGTATAAATTAAATCTCAATCCGTAACTTCCACCCGATTAAAAGGACTTAATAGTAAATCTAAAAGGTTCAATTAAAAATAATCTTAATACTACTCAAGCCCAAATAATCAAGTAAATCTTTTCATCCCATGAAATAAACTTTATACCCGATACACATATATTCTTACCTAAATTCAACGAGTAAAAAAAACACCACCAAACCGTACCGATTTCACCCTTATGTCTCCAAAAACGCAGCCATAAAACAGGAATATGCAGCCAAACATCTATCATCAAGCCCCTGGGCCGATATAAACCTTACAAATCATAACCAACATCACACGGCCTATATAAAATATGTCAGGCCCATTCCAAAACCGTTTGACATTGCATAGCACTAACATACGAGAGTAACAACCCTAAAATAACTCCCATCAAACCCTAAAAACTCTCCTGTTATCCACCTCTCTCTTTTAAGACCAGGAAACAAAAGAAATGTTTTATCACAAAACGCTCCTAATATTCCTCTTACCCAACCCTAATCAATCATTCTCCCAAAACCTGTCTGCCTCTCTCCTCATCCTTTGGACCATCAGTTCTCCATCACGCACCATCAAAACAAGCAGGTTTTGACAATCCGTTCATCAATCGACCTAGCCACAGGGATGGCATGAGGGTATTTGATTCGTCATAGCCACAGGGATGGTGTAAAGGGTAAGTATTCATTGAAACACAACTTTTCTTTTCAAACACCGAACAAAAGAGATTAATGAAACAAATTTGTTTTGTTAATTTCTTTATCAAAGTTCGAAAATTAAAGAGAGCTTATACATTTAAAGATATGTGCTGATAAGCATGGGCGTTATTTGTTTTAAAACCAATCGACAAACACACTAAGGAAAATCTGAGATTGATTCTTACTTATGAAGTTTCATTAAAACCGAACATGAATTAAAGGATGAGACCTTTTATGGTTTTGATCTTGTTTCTCACATTCGGATAATTATCAAGCATTTAAGATCAATGATGTTTTGAGTTCAACTCATGTGCCTGACCCTTGAGGCATGATAGTACATTGAAAAAGGCATGAGAAAAAGAGTAACTCTGAGATCTTGAGATGTTTTAATATTGATGTGATTCGAGTCTTGATGTAGTGAGGTGTGTTGGACAGTAATGAGATTAGGTTAGCGTGGTTGATGTTGGTAATGGGTTGTATATGACTAAAGGTTACTCTTCAATTCTGTAATCACTTGGTCGAAAATTTATGGACTGATGATGTGGAAACACTGAAGTCATGAAGAGTATGTTTATGGTATATGGTCTTTTGTGGTCATTTTGTCATTCATCTTCATCTCATTCAGTCAACTCGCATCATACATAGTTGGCAACTCGCATCATTAACTCGCATTACTAACCCGCATCACTAACTCGCATCTCTCCCAACTCGCTTGACCCAACTCGCACCAGCAGCAACTCGCTTAATATTCATTTTATCTGGACATTATAACGACTCACATCCAGGAATACATTGAGTCATGACAGTCAATACTGTCAACTCGCTTTAAAAAAATGACAACTCGCATAGCATATTCACTGAATCTGGACATGATGGCAACTCGCATTCAATAATGCGAGTTAAGACAAACAGCACAAACCCAACTCGCTTCAAAGAGTTTATGTCAACTCGCATAGATGAAAAACCCAGAAACTGTATAGGGAAAAATCATCTTATGACCACTGATTGACTCCAAAAGAATGACCAGAAATCGCAGTTACAACTGATAAAAGGTTTAGAAGACGAATTTGACCACAAGGACTTAACCATTATGACCACACCATCAGTTTTTTTTTAAACATTAATCAGTACATATAATGACATGTATAAACATTGTAACAAAAACTGACCAAATGAAATTTAAACAGTTTAGCACATCATAAATCAACACGTATTCGACCAACATCATCAAAGCAAGTTTCCAAGCACCATTCGAATCAAACCGCATACAACAAAAACCATATGAAAAACCATTCGACCTCCTATCGGCCTGTGGATGGAAGGGGTATTTATACTTACAAATTACACGACCTCCTATCGGCCTGTGGATCAGGCATACAGTGGGTAAAGACCCGTCCTTCCTCCACGGTGTTGCTCTAAACTAAACTACGCTATAAACTAACTAATAAACTACTAAATAACGTAAACAACGAAAAATCTACAAGCTAACATATGCTAGACCATTATTGGGGTGACCGACACTTTAACATGGAATTTCCAATTCCTAACACCATCATACAAACCACAATCCCGAAAATGATTACTTCTCCTCTTCACATATCGATCTCCAAACATATGTATAACTCAATTTAGCTCATTGGCTAATCAATATTCTTCATATAGCTCATTGGCTATAACTATTTTATTATTTTTTTTAACAAGTTCCCCCACACTTAGTGTAAGCATACACCACAAAAAATACAAATGAGAAAGACGTCTCCTTCATCTTTGTTGGAGAATGGTACACACTATAGACAAAGTGTAGCTCTTCATAATCATCAAAAACAATCCAATACTCCAAACAACTAGCAACAAACCGATAGACATGACTTGGGTTGGCTAAGGTTTAAAAGTGTAAAATCTTTTTGTAATTTTTTCTGGATTTATCAAATGAAAAGATTGGCTCAAAAGGTGTAACTAAGGGTATCTAGTGCTAAAGATGACTAATATATCATTAGATGTAAAATGGAAGGCCATTTGGTTTAAATCCTAAGATGCCTCTTATCACTTGAACATATTTTTATCACTCAAGAGTGATTTTAACCGTAATGCATAACTAGTACAAGTTCTAGAATCGACATAATCACCGGCACACTCATAGAAAACATAAAACAAAAGATGTGTTTTATACAAAAATAAACCTCACAATTAAGTGGAAAAAGGCTATAATGCGCGCTAAAAAATGCTATCGAATCCAAAATGAATTACTTTCGTAATTTGGTTCAAATCGAAAATTTTTCAAAAACCTCATTTTACCATTGAAATACCCAAGTTGTTTTTAATATATATCAAAAATGTGTGAAAACAACTAGACAATCTCAAGGGCGATTTCCTGCTAATTACTTGCATCCAAAAGTTATCTAAAAAAAACTAAAAAAATAAAAATGCGTATCATTTTTCCTATTTTCTTCCCTCCCCCATACTTATGTTTTGCATTGTCCTCAATGTAATAGAAAAATAAACTTCAAAGTAAAGAAAATGGGAAAAAGAAATAGTCAAAAGATACCACAGATAAAATATGCAATACGCATATTGGGTCATAAGCAAGCATGTGAGTTATCCAACTCCAAATATTTGACTATCAGTAAGCTTTCGACACATCCATCCTGCAAACAAAACTGCAATACACAATACGCAAAACAAAACAAAACAATCCAAATGCTACTAAATATACGAAAAATAAACAAAAACAAAGTATGATAAGTCTCCTAGAGAAAATAGTTTAACACATGATAACCATTGTTTTTGAAACCATAAATCAAGAATGATCCACGACCATTCCCACGATCTTAAAGGCATTACATGAAGTTCCTCTGGTAATCCTTTTAGCTTTCCACTTTTTATATCTCTCGAGTGAGCAAATCCTTCAGCTTCCGTACTCTCTGGCATAACTGGTTCGCTAAACAAAACCATTCCCATTGGGTTGAATAAACCAAGGCTTTTTGCAATTTTAGTAACGAAGTGTCCTCCACAAATGTAGTTAACGCTCCCTAAGGTGTCCTTTTTATGAAGGTGTTTAGCAATCAACCAAGCTACATCTAATGATCTTAACGGATGCCTTTCCTCAAAAGTGAAGAATACCCATAAATCATCCTCGAAAATCCGGTCCACGTCATACGCCCTGTGTAGTAGAGACTCAACTACTATCCTGTGAAACACTTGCAATAGTGGGTTTTTAATTGACGAGACCCTACTTTCACCATATGTTAACTTACTTTCCGTGCTTATTTTCCTCCAAAATTTGTTTTCATCAAATCCTTCGTTATTCCTATCACTCAACCTAATTATGTATTTAAAATCCCGATTCCTCAAGTCTTCATCCGAGTATAATCCTAACAACTTGCTAAATTCCCATATCGTGATGACATGTGCTTGACCACCCAACCTGAAAGTAATGCATTTGTCTGAGCAAACTCCTATAGTTGTTATATCCGACTTCATTTCAAAGGAACACAAGAATTCTAAACACCATTCTTTGTACATGGGCTCATTATTATTGAGAGCTCTCTTCCACATTTCTGTAGTTAGAATCTGTTTATTCCATAACATTCTTACCAACAGTTTCTCCTCTAAAAACTCATGGCAACCCAACCTTTGCAAAACTTCCCAATTAATAATCCGAGGTTGGTGTACCTTGTTTCCCCCAATAGATAACAAAGCATCATTAAAATACTTTCGACGATCATCACTCTCTCCTTTCCAAAGAAGATTCGGGTGGCACTCCGGGATTGGCATTTCTGCTTCCTTCTTTCTTGCGCCTCGATTCCTTGATGCGACCCCTTTTCCTAAAACATTCTTCACAACATAATTAAGGGATTAGTTGTTAGAAACATTCAGTATTGCAGTGAGAATCACAAATATAAGTCAATATAAGAGTGTTAGAACAAACGGGAAGGTTTATGGAAGCCTCAAAAGGTCTACTTCAAAAAATTTGAAAATTCCCACATCAGAACCCGGAACCGGATTTGGTTGCAGAGAAACCGGATCGGCTCCTATGTTGTCCTTCTACAACCGTTCGGTTGCGCTTCGCAACCGGATCGGCTCCTCAACCTTCATAAGGATTTGCCTTCTAATGCAACTCCCACTTGATTTTTCTAGGTTCAATTCACTCCAAGACTACATTCTAACGTCTCCAATGGTTTCTACATCCTCAAATTACTCTAATTTCACCTTCCAAAACTCTAATCATCACCCAATCATTTTGCTTAGAACTCAACAAATTAGACCTCAATTCTTTCAATCACTAGTTCTAATCAACAATGTGGCATCTATTATTCATTAAGAACACTTCATCTACCAACTAGGAATCACCAATTGCAACTTAATTTGATTCAATGGCATAACCTAATTAAATCTGAAAATTCAATCATCTAAAACTCATTCCATGTTGAATCAATCACTACAATTCTTTTTACAATGCATTCCTATATCAATTACTCACTTAATCCTAAAAGATTACAACTTAATTCGAATTCTATCAAAAACCCCCAAATTAGTGACCTAATTTGCAATTCGAATCAAATGCTCTAATTAAACCTTAATTGAGTTAATTGAATGCAGATGCTTACTTGTTTGGGTGCCATGATGATCTTCTACAACTTTTACAACCTTCAAATAGTTTTTATTGGTCGAATTTTGTGAAACCCAGCTGGAGGATTAGTGTGTGTGTGTGTTTTTCTGGAAAAAGTGAATTTTTGATATATATACTTGTATGCAACCAGATCAGTCATGGACAAAACCGTGTCGGTTTGTATTTTTGCCAAATTTTGCATTTTTCTCGTTACTTAGGCATTTTACCTTCCAAGCAACAATTGTTTACTCAAAAATCCTATTAAAGATGCACACAACATTCATCCACCATTTGAAAATTTCAACAATCATCTAATTTCAAAACTCAAATCATCATACTCATAAACTAAAACTAGAACTCAAACTAAAACTAAAACTCATAATCATAATGCCTTAAATCAAATAACCTCAACATAATAATAATGATAAAACTGAAAATGAAAAACAAGAAATCCTAAATGCATAAAATTAAAAAGAAGTTCATGAAATTCAAGCAAACAATTGCTTGTTTATTATGGTGCCTTGCTTCTCCTTAGAATTCCTCGAAATATCATGCCTTAAGATGTCCTCACTTAGAAATTTCCCGATCAATTGACGGTATGTTTCATAAGTTTTGAACTTCCTTATAAATCTTCTCCCATCCGGACATAGTATATCAAATTTGACGTGCCATTCTCCTTCCCCATTTTGTCTCTTGTAAATGCCCGACCCCTCGGGTCTCAATTCCAAATTCTTGAGTTGAACTGGTAAAGAACCTAAGAAATCGGTTAGCTTCTTGTAAACAAGGATGTTTTTAATGGATTGTAAAATGCTTCCACCGCTAGTACCCGTTCCATCTCATCCTTAATATCAAAGTATGGTGGATCTAGTGGTCCATACATCGGGTTTCCTTGGACATCACGTCCTACTTCAAAACAAGTCAAGTCCTCGTCCGCTTCCATCAATTCTAAATCTTCCATAAATTCCACAGTTGGTCCCCTCAGTTTGGGATAATAGGTTTGTTTCGAGATTCCATCATCGATAGTCATCGTACCTCTACCCATGTCTATGATTGCACCACATGTGCGTAGGAATGGCTCCCTAGTAGAAGTGGTAAAACTTTATCAACCGGAATGTCTAGGACTAGAAAATCAGCCAAATAGGGTTGATAACCAATTTGAACTCTTACGTTTTTCACCTCCCCCATCGCTTTTGCTTGGGAATTATCCGCCATGGTAAGTTTCAAATGATTTGGTTGTAGCTTTCTAAGACCCAACGTCATAAAAAATGGATAGGGCATAACATTAACACTTGAACCCGTATCTGCTAAGGCATAAACTGGTGTAGTCCCATTCACTTTAATTGGCAAAACAAAATTCCCCGGATCTTTCTTCTTACGTGGCATACCTCTAAACAAAATCCTATCTCTATCCTCCTCCGATAGATCTTTATCCTCCAATCTTGCTCTTGCGAGCATCAATGCATCTAGTTTCTTACGGTAGAGAACGTAATCTTGTAGTACCTCAATCACCGGCTTTTTCTCATTAGCTCGAGAAACTTTTGTTCTAGGTTTTCCAAAATAGCTTCTTTTTGTTCTTCGTTTAAAGGTTTGAAAGTGTTTGGTGTAGTAGGTGGTGAAGGTGTATAGTCATTTGTTTTGTTGGTGGATGTGCTAGGAGTTAATTTGTTGGATGAGGTTTTCTTCCTATTTGCCTTCCCTGTTAGCCTTAATAGTTTTTATTAGAAGTGATGGTCATTCACATTTAGGAACTTTATAACGCGTGTTAGATATCGTGATAGAATAGTCAACGGGCTCGTGGATTGGGCTAAGCTAATTGGTTAGAAGTTATGTTAAGCTAGCCTTATATCAATCCATGTCCAATCCAATCCAAACGAGCCCATGCAAAGCCCATTAGGGCATCTTCTACTTGTACTATATAAACCCCTCAAAGTCTCATTTGAGGGGTGTGCTTGAGTGTGTGTGTTTGTTTTTCCTTGAAGCAATGTACAACTTATTTTTTTCATCTTCTTTCCTTTATCTCTCTAAATACATACACGATCTATCATTCAAGTCACCACGTTCTTATTCTTTCTTCTTTACGCATATCATCAGTTTGTGTTTAACGTGATATAAGTGTTGGGTTTGTGATAAGGTTGATATATTTAAGGTCCTACAATTGGTATCAATCGCCTAACAATGGTTTTAGGAGTGTTTGTGTTTGTTTTGAAGGGTTACGCGTACTGCTCGTTAGTCATATTTTCCAGGCTTAAAGCTTTAATTTTTGTACTTAAAAATTCAAGATTCTTGTGGTTTAAGGTTTATTTGGTGCTAAAGTTTCAGTTTTTTGCAAAAAGTTCAAAGCTTTACGTGTTTTTCTTCATTTTTGAACTCGTGTTTGGTTCATTGGTCATTTCTACTCGTAAGCTATCCAAGCACTTTGGGTGTAAAAGGTCAACATTTTTGTGTTATTCGAGTGTTTTTAAGGCTATCTGTGCAAGAGAAATCGTTTGAATCACTGGAAATTTTTTACGCGTAGGTCAAAACCCTAGTTCTACGCGTAAGAAAGTCAACGCCCTGTTTCTACGCATAAGGTTCTACGCATAAGCTTTTGGTGCAGATTCTTCGAGCTTCAACGATTACTCAGTGCTTCCCTCACTTGGATAAGTTTGTGGAACACTTCGACCTTGGATATCCCTTACAATGTGATAGTGTAAAGGATTTTTGGGCAAAACCCTAATCTTACGCATAAGCTTACACTTACGCGTAGAACACTTTACGCTTAAGTATTTTTCTTACGCCTAAGCCCTGTCTTACGCATAAGCTAAATCTTACGCATAACTTTTTCTACGCCTAACTTTAAACTTACGCATAAGCATTTCCTACGCCTAAGCCATCCTACTCGTAACTTCTGTTCTCTACGACTAAGCTCTTTCTACGCATAAAGGTTTTTTTTAAAAAAAAAAAATTAAATTTTTGAGGAGACTAAACGTTCAATTGTTACGCGAGATTCAAATTTTGGTTTAACTGTGAAAATTTTGGTAAAAAATTCAAATTTTTGTGCCTAAATTCAAATTTTTCGGGTCAAATTTGGCGTCAAAATTGTCATAACTCAAATTTTTCATACGACCTTAGAATTGATTTTTATATTGAATTTCAAATTTTGGGGAGAAATTTTTTAAGAACCAAGGTTACGAGTACGACTTTCAGAAAAACTTCAAACGGAAATATCTTTTCAAACACAACTCCTTTATCGTTGAATCGATCATACATCAACTTTATCATAACATACCTTCATCAATGGCAACTCAACAAGACATTCATGCAGCCGGTGCCGAAAACCGTCCTCCTATGTTGGCAAAAGGTGGTTATCTTCAATGGACAAGTCGTATGCTCCGTTACATCAAGACCAAACCGAATGGAAAACTGATAATTCAATCCATTCAGAATGGACCCTTCAAGCCTCGACAAGTCAAAATCCCTGGAAATCCTAATGCAACACCTCCCATCCCACCATCCTCTCGTCTTAAAAATGAATCAGAATACACTGAAGAGGATCAGAAACAAGTCGATGCAGATGACATGGCAATTCATATTGTCCAACTGGGTTTACCAATAGACATCTTTGCTGCTGTAGACAGTTGTGAAACTGCTTTTGATATGTGGGAACGTGTTAGACGGCTTTGTCATGGAACAGCAATTGGTCAACAAGACATGGAGAACAAGCTGCTAACTGAATGGGAGAAGTTTACATCTACACTAGGAGAATCCATTGAATCCTACTATGGAAGGTTTTGCACTTTGATGAATGAGCTTATCAGAAACAAGTTGACACCCAGAACTATCATTCAAAATATCAAGTTCCTGAACAATCTTCCAGAAGAATGGGGACGATATGTAACTATTGTCAACCAAACAAAAGACTTACATCAGGTGAACTTTGATCAACTAAACGATTTTCTGAAACAAAACCAAGCTAAAGTGAATGAAGTCAGGAAAGAAATATTGGCAAAGAATCATGATCCATTGGCACTTATTGCAAAGACTCAAACTTCAGTGAATACACAACAACAAGCTTCATCATCTTACAACAACAAAAACTTGCAGCAATACATTCCACAACCACAAGCTGTTTTCCCTCAACAAAAATTCTATCCACCAGAACAACAAGTCATTCAACAACAACAGTATCCACAATACCAGGAACAAGGAATCATTGATCCTGAAACTGAACAAGAAAATTCTTTGCTACATGTATTTTCTTTATTGGGTAAAGCATTTAGCAGTCGCATGGGTAATCAGGCGGTTCCGTATCAGGGTAATCAGTTGGGTCAGAATGTTGGAAATCAGATTGGGCAGAATGTTGGGAATAGAGCAGTGGGTAATCAGAATGGGAATGTTGTAGCTCCAGTCATTGGGAATTATGGAAATGTGAATCAGGGTAATCAGGTTAAGTGTTATAACTGTCAAGGAGTGGGTCACATGGCAAGGAATTGTCCTACTAAGCCGAAAAAGAAGGATCTTGCGTATCTTCAGAAAGCTATCATGTTGGTACAAAAGGAAAACGCAGGACTTCAGTTGAGTGCTGAGGAACATGACTTTATGGCTATTATGGATGATTTGGAAGACCTCGAGGAACTCAATGTGAACTGCATATTCATGGCAAATCTTCAGGAGACTAAGTACGACACTGATTCTGACGCACCTCCTGTCTATGACGCCAACGCAGTATCTGAGGTACCAATCATTGATCCATGCTATAACAATGTCATATGTGATGTGTTTACTAATGATGAACAGCATTCTGTGACATCAGCACCTACTTATGATACATACATGGACAATCCGAGTTGTAGCAATACTAACTTTGAAACTCCATATGTGGATCCTAATGGAGGCTGTGTGGCACCAAATACTGAGACAGATGAGGAAACACGTGCTTATTTTGAATCATTAATCAATAACTGTGGCATTGAAATTGAGAAATTTAGTAAGGTCAATCGCGAGGTTAAGGCCGCGAATAAAAAATTGACCGCTGAGCTTGAGAGTTACAAAGAGAACGCCAGAGCCTTTGAATTTCATACAAACAAAATATCAGAATTAGAAATTGGTTATCGAGATTCTGTTTTAAGAGAAAAAGAATTGCAACTCAAGAATGACACACTTGATGTGAATTTGAACATGAAAATAAAATCTTTAAACAAGGAAATCTCTGATCTAAATGACCAACTTTCTAAACAAAAAGCACTATTTTCTGAACTTGAAAAAGAGAAGAAACAGTTGATTGCTGATTTTTCAAAACGAGAAGATTCTCCTCTTGATGAAATTCTTGATAAAAATGAGATTATCATAAAGTTAGAAAATTTTCTTGTTACAACGGGCCATTCAGCCAAATCAACCAATATGCTAATTAATCAAGTAAATCCATATTTTCATACAACTCAAAAAATGGCTCTTGGTAACAACCCTTCTTCGTTCCTCAAGAAAGCTCAGAAATCTCAGAATGTGTTGAACAATGGAAAACCTTTGCATGAACCCATAATTGTTCGTGATTCTTGATTCAGATGCACGAAACGTCAAGTTAAACTTACACAAGCTAGCCACTTGTGAATGACTAACCGTAAGAAACTTAAAACGGCTTGGACACTGATTTGTAGATAATGAAGGCTTAAGGGTTATGTGTGTGGATAAAACCTCAATATCGATATCAAAAATAATCACGAAGATAGATTTAAATTCTCTTAGGAAAAAGAATAATAAATCAAATCTCGTGTGTGATTGTGTATACGGATTAGACAACCCGAATCGTTTCCCAACGAGGCGTGAATTGCCAACGTCGTTCTTGGTTTGGAATTTAATGCTCGATGTTTTGATTTAATGAAATGATTTTATTAAACTACGGGAATAGGGAAAGTAATTAAGGAAATCTATTTTACGGGAAATCCAAAGTGTGAATTACTAAA
Source organism: Chrysanthemum makinoi (assembly GCA_910596185.1). NCBI lineage: Eukaryota > Viridiplantae > Streptophyta > Magnoliopsida > Asterales > Asteraceae > Chrysanthemum > Chrysanthemum makinoi. The sequence goes on from OU343222.1 coordinate 270,356,321, forward strand.
ACGTAATAATCAAAACGTAATAAAAATGCAACTACGTCTAAATGATATCCTAAATATGCCTAAAAGTACTTTTTACTCTAGAGATGATATTAGAAAACTATTTTAGAATTAAAACTATTTTTTAGAATTTTTCTTGATTTTTTAGAATTAAAAACTAAATTATAACTATTAAAACTAGTTTAAAATTCTAAAAATTATTAAAATCAAAGAGAAAAATATGAATCTATTTTCTAAAAATCACAAAAAACTCAAAAGACTTTTTAAAACTATTTTTTGTAATTTTCTTATTAATTTCCTATTTTCTATGAATTTAATACTATTTTAATCTAATTTAAATTGTAAAAAAATACCAAATAAAAGGGAAAAATAAGGAAAAATCTTTTTTATGTTTTTTATATTTTTCTTAAACTGAGAAAATTGAAAAATTATTTTTTGGAACTTTTTCTCAATTATATGCAATAAAAGCTATTAAAAAGTGAATAAAAACTACTTTTAATTAAGAAAAATAGTAAATAGTGACCAAAAATTGTGAAAATCTCAGGAAAATTCTAAAATCTAATTCTAAATCTATGAAAAATGAGAAATCAATAGCTTATTTGTAAAATATGAAAGCTACAATGTAAACTGCTAATGAATAAGCTACTAAAAATAAGCAAATGAGCTAATAAAGCTACCAAACAGTGACAAAAGCTATAATATGATATAATAAGCTAAATACAACTTATTACACTAAGTCCTAACAAGCTACAAGAACAGATCAATGATATATGCTAACTGCTTATTCTAGCCAACAATGAATCAGGTCCTATGTTTAAGCCTATGCACAAGCTTAATCAATAAGCTAAACTCAAAACCAACAATGCAGTCCTATAAACCACCTGGAAAGCTACAAATGTGCCAAGTCTCAAGCTCTAATTCACTGATTTGAGACCAATGCAGTAGCTGCAATACTGCCTGGTTCACACTCAGTTTTGCTGAGTGTGAACAGGGCAGCATGAGCAGTTTTGATGAGCTAATTTGAAACTTTAAAAGGACAAGCTCAGATTTGACAAAAAGCAAATATCAGTATAAGACCAGTTGAAAAATATTTATCCAAAGTTTCAATCACTTAAACTTGAAAATGAATCAATGAGAGAACCTCAAAGTTTGGTGAAAATCAGTTTTGACACTATTTGACTTATGATGACAGATTCATAATTTTGACTTAAGTGAGATTTGATCCAAATTATTGAACTAATTATGATGTTATTACACTAATAATGATAACAATAAGCTAGATCTACTAGTTTTAAAACCAATATGCAAATTTTAATCCAACTGATTTAAACAGATTTTCAAATGAGATCAACTACAAAATGATTTTGACTTTTTGATTATAACTGCTATAACTAAGACCTCAAATGACTATCAACTACCTACTTAAGTATGAAACAACTACTATAAACTGATAAGCTAATCTATATCACAGATTTGTGAACAAATCCAAACACTAGTTAATAACTGATATGAGAACTAAAATTAGAATACCACTATATTATACTAAACTATCATCAAACACAAATCAAACAATACTAATTAACACTAGATAACAGATTCAACAACAGATTTAAGGACCAAAACAGATATGAGAACTTACAATACTCCTAGCCACTATGGCTTGCAACAATGGAACAAAGAACCTCTAACCTAATAACCCCTAACCTAATCCAATTTCAGCTCAGATGTAACCCAATAATAGCATCAGCATCATCCTAATCCAGATCCAACACCAGCAGATCAGAACAGCAACTGTAGCAACTGATTTTGACTGAATTATTTGTGATTTGAGATTGAAACAAGTATAAGCTCACAATAAGCTACTAAAAGCTTATATGAACTATATGAAACAGTAGATCAGTGATGGATCAACCCAAAAAAACAGATCTAAAGTGATTTTTTATTTTTCAATGATTTTATTTGATTTTTTTGTATTTTTGAGATTTTTAAGAAATAAGCTAAACACAGATTTATAAAACTGAAATAAGCTTTAAACAAAGATTATAAGTGGATTCAAATCATAAAAACTTAAACAAACAATTGAAAATGAAATTCTAAATTTTATTAATATAAGTAAGTTGAGTACAAAATACGAATTACAAAGAAACTTTTAAAACATTGAAATTGAAAACTATTACTGATTAAACTACTACAACTAGAGAGAAGAAAAATTAAAGGATAAGATACATAGTGAATGAATAAGGTCCTATATATAGCTGAGCTAAGGCCTAAGAAGCTTCTGGAAATCCTCACTTGTGCTTCTTTTGAGCTTGTTATCACCCTTAGATCATATCCCACGCACCATCTCTTGATAACAACCCTTGGATCAATGTTGATGACTTGTTTCGACCAATGGAAGAGCAACACGTGGCCTAAAGCACACGGATGGGTGACTTGGCATTCCATGTGTCAGAGAATGTCAGGGGAAAGTACGTATCTACCCTTAATTGTGGTGATTTTGATCAATTTACACGGGGTGGGTAATTAGGGTTTATCCTGGGTAATTTGGGGGAAAAACGCGCGGCAAGGTTTTTTTATTATTGTTTGGATTTTGACCGAGGTAAATGGTTCGTTGACTTGGGTTAATTATCCGGTTCAAGTGGGTTTCGGGTTATAATATCACACCGGGTATAGATTGGTTTTATTTTGGGCTTAACCGGGTAATACTTTTGTTGGGCCAAGGGTTTTTAATAATGGACTAAGGATAATACATGAACCCAATGTTAACTTTAAGGGACCAAAAGTGTATAAACTGAAATTCCAAGGACCAAAGGTGAACTTCTGACAATGCTCATTAAGGACCAATCTTGTCAATCTCAAATAATCCAAGGGTGACTTTTGTAAAATCTGAAACTTCAGGGATCAAATATGCCAAATACTGAAAGTGCAGGGACTAATCTTGACTTTTCTTCAAACTTGACTGAAACTTCAAAAATCATCTTCTGAGAATAAAATCTTCCAAAATGCATAATCTCGACCTTTCGGCTCAGCTAAAACTCTCTTGATCTCTCGTGCTCGGATTTACATCTGATTTGGATCCTTTTTGCGTGTTTTTACATATCCGTACCTGCACAAGCACAAACTCAAGAAAACCACAAATATTAGCAATAAACGGCTTTTCCTTGGTTGTTTTGGGTTAGTTTTGATATAGAAAACGTCATTGGGGACCTATGAAGTTCTTATCGATCCATGGTCCGTATCTAGATGGCGCTCTATCCAACCTAATCTCATGTGGGATTTCCTCTTCTTTGTAGTAAGTATGCTTTTTGACATCGTAAATTGACCTAGCACTCCCCTCTCCTACCACTATTTTGGACATCTTACAATCAATGATGGCACTAGCGGTAGCTAAGAATCCTCTTCCTACTAGAAATGGGCATGTCGGGTCCTTATTCATGTCTAGCACATGGAAATCCGCCAAAAGAGTCAATTCTCCTACGTGTACTACCATGTCTTTTATTATCCCTACCGGATATGCAATACTATCGTCCGCTAGACCTAAGATGGTTTATGTTGGTTCTATCTTACCTAAGTTAAGGCTTCTATGGAGGGACATCGAAACAAGATTGATGCATGATCCTAAATCGGCTAGAGCATCGAGAGGTTTGGAAGTTCCAAGCCTACACGGAAGAGTAAATAGCCCGGGATCGTCTAACTTCTTTGGTAGATTAGTTTGCACAAAAGCGGACCTATGTTTTCTATGTCTAAGTTCTAGCTCATATTTTTCTTTCAAAGAATTATAATAAGGTGCATGAGCTAAGACTTCAAGAACCGGTTTTTCTTGATGGAGTTCCTTGTACTCCTCCTCTAGATTAGGTTTGGGTTCTTGGTTGACGGGTTTCTCAAGAGTAGGTTCTACCAATGGTGCGGGGCCTTGGTACCTCATTTTGGATTGCTTAAACTCTTGCTGATAGCATTTACCAAGTGAACCATTAGGTGTGAGGGGCATGGGTGCGCACTCTCCCATGGTTAACAAGAACATGAAGTCAATGAAATCGAACTCACTTTTGGGTTCTTTATAGTATCACTTGGGAGTGCTCCAATTTCCCGGTCATTAAAGGCTTTTAAGAGGGTATCAAGCTTGTTTGTCATCTCGCCTTATCGTCGCTTAAAATCGGCTTCAAGCTTAGTTAATCGAGTTTCTTGAGATGACATGAATCTAGATGCAATTGCCTCAAGACTAGTGGGGTTCCTGGTGTTTGGAGGGTTGAACCTATTAGGTGGGCTATACGAGCTTTCGGGTGTGCTTGAATTTTGGTTCCACTTAAGGTTAGGGTGATTTCTCCATGAGGGGTTGTAAGAATTTCCTAAGTTGCTTTGTTCAGGCTTGAAAGTGTACCACTTCTCTCCCGCTCCATCGGTACGCTTGGAGGCGTAGTCCGCAAAAGCTTGTTCGGGGAGTCTAGTTCAATCACGAGTGTCATGGAGACCACTACATAACTCACAAGGTAGAGTGATTTTATTCACTTGATGTGAAGACTTAGGATTCTCGTAGGAGCTCATTAGGAATTTAACTTGATCTTTAAGCTCGAGCATCCTACGGTCAGAAGATTGTGATTCAATAGGAGGAAAGGAGATTGCCTTTACGGTTTTGGGCAACTCACGGGGGTCATTCCAACTTTTGTTGTCATAGAGAGCAAGGTCCTCTATTATACCCCATTATTCTTCCGCGGTGAGATCACTAAGTTTTCCACCGGCAGCTTGGTCAATGGATCGCTTGGTGGGGAAGTTGACATGATCATAGAAGAGTTGGAATTGAAGCCAAAGATCAATGCCGTGTTGAGGGAATCTGTGGAGTAAGTCCTTGAATCGAGTCCATGCTTCGTAGAGAGATTCACCTTGACATTGTTGGAACATCAAGATTTCATTCCTAAGCTTAGTGGTTCTCCCCGGTGGGAAAAATTGAGCAAGGAAGCGAGAGGTGAGATCATCCCAACTTGAGATGGAGCCGGCGGGAAGTCGCTCAAGCCAATTATTGGCTTGGTCCCGTAGAGAGAATTGGAGGAGACGCAGACGCGTGCTCTCCCGAGTAGTAGCATCGAGGTTGATGGAATCGACAATTTTAAAGAAATCCTTAAGATGCTGATTAGGATCTTTAGAACAAAGTCCATGGAATTCACATCCGTTTTGCACCAATCGGATGGTGTCGGATCGCAGGGCCGTAGTTTGGGCTTGTTTGGGAAGCTCAATGGTGTTTCTATAGCCTAGGTGGCTTGGTCTCGAGTATTCACCAAGAGTACGGCCTCTTGGCGGGTCATTTGGAGGTGGGTTGATGAGTGGTGGTTGATTACAAACAAAGGTCACGAAGAAGGGGGATAGACTGCGAGGAAGCTAAAAATGGGAAAAGAAAGCTTACTTGATAGGAATCAAGCAAGGAAACCTAAACGAGGTTGACTCCTAACTAGCTATTCTATTCCCCGGCAGCGGCGCCAAAAACTTGATACGCTTACACAGCGCGTTCGGGTTCAAAGGAACTTGTTGGAATCACTCCTAAACATTAATTCAAGTGTTAGTGATTCATATGTAATAGTTAGCTTAATTAGGCCTTTATGTTTGTTATTAAGCTTAGGCTTATGTAGAAGGCCCATAAGCCTAGGCCCAAGCCTAATAAGGAAAGGAAGGGACTAGGAGTGTTGCCCTAGCTCCCTCTCCTATAAATACTTTGTAATAACCCTCACTTGAGGGTTGGTTGTTCAATTTATTCACTCTCTCACCTTTACGCATAACCGGCCATAGTTCTTACGCGTATGTGTGTGTAGTTGTTCAACCGATCTCTTTCTCTTCTCTATTTTTACATATTGATGCTTGTGTTACATATATGGTGATCTAACAATGGTATCATTCGCCAAATAGTTGGGTGAACATATTTGTTTGAAGTTTTTTGTTTTGGTCGTACGCGTAAAACGAGTTCCAACTTTGTCACGCTTAAAAATTGATTTTTTACACTTTTTAATCCAAGATTCTTGTCCTTTCAACGTTTTTAGGTGTTAAACTATCTGTTTTTGGCCAAAAGTTTCAAACTTTATGCGTGGATCATTGTTTTTAAGCTAGGTTTTGTACGTGGTTGCTGTTCTACGCATAACTGTTTTATAAGCTTTAGATCATCAAGCTTCACACTTTTGTGTTATTTTGGGGATATTGAAGCTATTTCATCACAAAAATCTGGTTTGGAAACATCAGTTGGCAAAAATCAATTTTGGCTACATTCTACGCGTAAGAAAACCCTAATCTTACGTGTAACTTTTCCTTGGTTTGATCTTCTGTTTTTCATGGTTTACTCCGTGTTTTCTTGCTTGGATAAGCCTGAAAACACGTCGACTTTGGATATCTTTTGCACTGTGATAGTGTAAAAGATCACTTGGGCAAAACCCTAATCTTACGCATAAGCTTAATCTTACGCGTAGAACTCATTACGCATAAGATTCATCTTACGCCTAATCTTTGTCTTACGCATAAGTTAATCCTACGCCTAAGTTTTCTACGCCTAACTTTCTGTTTACGTATAACTTTAGTGTTTTCTCCTTACTTACGCGTAAGCTAATCCTACGCGTAACTCTTGCTGTTACGCGTAACTTTGGTGTTTTTACGCATAAGTGTTATTTTGCCTTCACGTGATTTCTACGCCTAACGATACTTCATCAACAACGGTTCATTCGACTACAAAGATCCATTTAACAACACAAGTTTTCAACATGTCACAACCACCATACTCTAACTACTTTCCTTACACTTATACTCAACGACAACAACAATTAAGTCCACAACATAACAACATCAACAATTTAATCATCATCAACAAATTTATCAACAACAATTTAATCAACAATATACTCCACAACTTACAGCAATTCCACAACCTCAAATGGTTCAACCACCACCAAGTCTTCAAGTACAACAATACACAAACGATTTCAATCAACATCCATCAAGGAACACTATGAAGGAACCGACTTGGTTTGCAAAGATGTGTGAAGCTTTAAGCAGCCAACAATCAATTCATGAGGCTGGATCACTTGATAGACCTCCAATGCTCACTCCAGGAAACTATGATGAATGGGTGATTAGGTTCTTTAGATTTTGTGATCTGAAGAAGCCACATGGAAAGTTCTTAAAGACGGTTATCTTGGAAGGTCCATTTCAGATGCCTACTATCGTTACACCCGGAGATCCAAATGCTGTTCCACCAGAGATGATCAATCAAACATTGCTACTGTTGCACAACTGTCTGGAGAAGAACTTCTACACTATGAAGCTGATGAGCTTGCAATGCAATATATCCTTTTAGGATTACCAAACCCAATTCTTCGAAGTGTTGATGCTCAAAAGACTGAAAAAGTGATGTGGGAAAACATTCATCTTGTTATGGAAGGGACTGCACTCAATCAGGAGGATATGGAATCCAAAATTTACTTGGCTTATGAACACTTCATGATTGAACCTGGAGAGACACTAGAGTCTTATCATCATCGATTCTCAGACATCATAAATGATTTGGATAAACACAACATCATCATGCCAAGAATTGCAGTTAATACTAAGTTCCTGAGTAGTCTTGGTCCTGAATGGGAGAAGTATGTCATTTTTCTCCGTCAAGCAAAGAACATGCATCATGCTACATACGGATTGTTGTACGACTATTTGAAGCCTCATCAAAAAGAATTTGATAAGGAAAGGATTCTCCGAGCTCAAACTGCTTCACCTTCACTTCCGAAAAATCAACAACTTGCTTTGTATGCTCAAAATAGTTATCCTCCTCAACCAGCAACTCAACCAACTGCCACAATCACACCATATGATCCATCACAGCAACAATCTCAACAAACTCAATTGGTTCCTTACAACAACAACAATGATCAAGCACTTTATAGTCAAGCTAATGAGGACTCCGATCCATTCGAAGCATTGCAACAAGGATTTGTTATGATAGCTAATGCTTTTGGACGTTATACAAACAAATCCAACAATCGCATTCGTTCCTCATCAAACACAAGGAATCAGGCTGTTGTGAACAATGGACAAGTTGAAGTTCAGAATCGTGGTTATGGTCGTCAGATGGGCGGTGGTCAAGGGTTTAATGCTATGGGTAGGAATAGCAACAGAGCTCAAGTGGTTGAACAGGGAAATGCTCAAAATGGGTTGAATGGTCTTCGATGCTACAACTGTAATGAGAAGGGACACCTGGCTAATGCTTGCCCAAAGCCGAGGACTGGGGGCAGTGCTTATCACAAGGAGTCTTTACTTTTGGCTCTTAAGGATGAAGCTGGTGGAACTCTCACAGACAAAGAACAGAGCTTTATGGCAGATGTAGACTCAGATGATGATATGGAGGACTTGCAGGCCAATGCAGCTGTTATGTTGATGGCTAATATGCATGAGCTACACATGAGTGACACAGGCCCAGTGTATGACACTGATGGATTGTCTCAGGTACCCGAACAAACCATTTATATCTCTGATCTAATATCTCCGCCAACATCTGAATCCGGCGAGGCTCAGAATGTTCAAAATGAGTCGTCCACATCTCATTATGACGATTCTCAACTAGACCCCGTAGTTACATTTGATGATCAAGATGACCTTATGGTTTCCTTTGATAATCAAATTGACTCCGTTGTTATACTTGAGGATCTGAACAATGATCATGTTGTGACTCACGTTGAACACGCTGAACCTTTGCCTAGTCCAGATATTGATCTGTTACTTAAAGATCAACAATCCCAAATGGAAGAATGTCGTGAATTAAATCAACAATTAAAAAGTAAAAATGCACTGTTAACCAGGGATATTGAATGCTTACAAATGCAACTCAATTTTTTCAAAACTCAAGAAAAACGTGAAAAAGGTTTTGAAGCCGCTTTTTCCAAATAACACCAAAACGAACAATATTTAGAACGACAGATGCGTGATCTATCCGCTTCGAAGAATGCTTTGTTGTCTAAAATAGAACAACTGAAACATGAACATAAACAGCAAATTAACGCTCTTACCTTGGAAACTCAAAAAGCTAAGGCTGAGTTGTTAAATTGTCAAAAACAGTTCTCTGCATACAAAAAGCATTCAACGAAACGAATAGATGACTATCTGGAAGAAATTGTCGGTTTACAAAACAAACTCAAAGAGTTTTGAAATGTTGTTTACAAACATGGTGAGTCAATCACAACTATTCAAAAGTTTACTTTAAAACCCAATCTAGATGGATATGGACCGAATCTTGCTGATTACAAACCTAAGCTTTCAACCAAAGCAATCAAACCAAATCTTAAATTTTCCAGTGCAGAATATAAAATTGATGATTCTGTTATGAGTGTTGTTGAATATCATCGTCAAGAGGAATTAGATGCTGAAGACGAGAGTCGATCAAAATTAGAAAAAAGTTGTTTACAACAAACCTTTTACTTATTCACAAGCTGTCACTTTCGTCCCACCAAAGGATTCTTCTAACACACCAAGGATTCTCACAAAAACGTCTGAGTCTTCTAATGTTATTCCCAAACCCAATTATGCACAAATTTATGGTCCTTTACCTTCCATCAGTGACGTAAATTCAAGACCTGAAAATCATCAAATTCTTAGGTATTTTCACCTTTTCACGTCTGAACTCAAACTTTTAGAATATGAGATTGAATATCATTCTGAAATAAAAGTGCAACATTTTCAATCGCCTCTAGCGCGAGAACAAAGAGATATTTTTAAGAAAAGACTTTTACCCCATGTTAAAAAATTGAAAAATTGTGCATTGTATTGGGAAAGGTAATTTCATAAGGAACTTGGATTGATGAAAGTCATTTTCAAGAAAACAGAAACATCTATTTCTAATACTAAACGTAAAAAGAAAATGTTACAAAAAGATGTTGATCGACTCTTGGAAGATGTTATCTGTGCTGATGTCTATAATGTTGTGTTATTGCATTCTTTGCCATATGCATCTGATTATATCTCTGCTGATACTGTTGATTCTGTTGTAATTGTTGAGAATTCTGATAATGTGCATCAGATCGAGTCTTTAAATGTTGAAAATGAACGATTGTCAAACGAGCTTTCAAATGCAAAACGTCGTCTTCAATGGTGTCAAAATCTTGAACTTGCTTTGCAAAACAAAATCAACCAGTTGCAATCCAAAATGTTTAATCCAAAATTTGAGCAACTGGATGATCAAAACGCGTCTTTGAAATGTCAAATCTCAAAATATGAACAAGAACTTGTAAAAGTTAAACAGGAATATGGTGTCATATTTGATTTACTCAAAAAGACTCGTGATGAAGCATCAAACGAACTTGATCATTATCTTGCACACACTAGAGAAGTAATGAATTTTGCTAGAAATATTCATTCTGAAAATCAAGATTTGATTCACACTATCTTTAAGTTAAGAGAAATGTTAGGAAAGTATGAACAACTTCCGCCTACCATCATTAAGAGAATAGCACCTGTAACACTTAGTCAACGTGAACCCAGAATGCCTACTGCCAAAACACAAGATACTAATGTGCTTCCTTATACTGAAACAGGAATAGTTGCCTCTTTTCCAAACATTCGCACTTCACAGCCTAGCAGCAATACAAGGAAGAATAGGAAGTTGCGACCTAAGAAAAGAACAATAAAGAATGCTGAAGTAGAAGAACACCCTAGGACTATGAATAAGACTCTTTTTGCTCCCACTTTAGATATTGCGTCTAAAAAATGTAATCGAAAAAGTGATGTAACGAATGCTAAACCTTTAAGTACTTTTGATATTCAGTCTGATGCACCTTGTGTTATTTGTCATAAAAGTATGAATTCTGATTGTCATGACAAATGTGTTGCTAAAGCTATTATTTCTCGTTTACGGAATCCTAAGAGTCGGAATACCTTTAGGCCCACAAATGCTTCTAAGTCTGTGCTTGGTAAACCGCCCTCTTTAGATTCTAAGAAACGCATTGATGTCCCTGTAGTTCCAGTATCACCTCCAAAGAAAGTAGTACCACCTAGTGCATTCACTAAGAATAAAGCAAATACTAGTTGGAGATGGTAGAAATGGATACACAACACACTAGGATTTAAATGGATGCCTAAAATAATTAAAGTGTGTATTTCCACTATAACTGCTTCGGAACCCTCTAACATTTCGGGTTCCACATGTACTTCTATTCCATCTGTGTCGTCTGTGTGTATCGCAGGTGATACAGATCATTCTCTGGATTGTTGATAGTGGATGTTCCCGACACATGACAGGCAAACTTTATTGCCAAATTCATTGGCACTGTCAGATTCGGGAATGATCACTTCACAGCTATCATGGGATACGGAGACTATATCAATGGCAACATCGAAATTAGCAGGGTTTATTATGTGGAAGGCCTCGGTCACAATCTTTTTTCAGTCGGTCAATTCTGTGATGGAGATTTGGAGGTTGCTTTCAGGGAGAAATCTTGTTTCATTCGTGATCTACAAGGAAACGACCTTATGTCTGGCTCGCGTAATTAAAGTCTCTACACTATCTCTATGCAAGACATGGTTGCTTCATCTCCCATCTATCTACTTTCAAAGGCAACATCAACAAAATCCTGGCTATGGCACCGTCGTCTCACATCTAAACTTTCAAACCATCACCAACCTTGCTCGACACAAACTTGTTGAAGGTCTCCCGAGATTCCGGTATTCTAAAGATCACCTTTGCTCAGCCTGTGAACAAGGAAAAAGCACTCGTGCTCATTTTCCTTCAAAGGTGGAACACAGCTCTCAGCATGTGCTTCATCTTCCTCACATGGATTTGTGTGGCCCGATGCGCGTGCAAACGATAAATGGCAAACACTACATCTTGGTAATTGTCGATGACTACTCACGATGGAATTGGGTCTACTTTCTTCGAAGCAAAGATCAAGCTCCACAGATGATCATCACCTTTCTCACGAAAATTCAAGTTCAGCTCCGGAACACCGTCCGCCAAATAAGAACAGAAAAAGGAACTGAATTTGTGAATCAAACTCTTCGAGAATTTTATGAGAAAGTGGGAATCGAGCATCAAACATCTATTGCACGTACACCAGAACAAAACGGAGTTGTTGAAAGACGAAACCGAACGTTAGTGGAAGCTGCAAGAACAATGTTAATCAATTCTAAACTCCCAGATTACTTGTGGGCAGAAACTGTATCAACTGCATGCTATACTCAAAGCCGTTCAATGATTACAAAACGCCACAACAAAACACCTTTTGAGCGTATCCACAACAGAAAACCAAATCTCAAACATTTTCATGTATTTGGATCTCTTTGCTACCCAAATAATGATCGTGATAACTTTGGAAAGCTGAAAGCCAAAGCTGAAATTGGAGTCTTTATTGGATACTGTGAGAACTCTAAAGGTTACCGGATATGGAATCATCGTACAAAGGAGGTTATGGAAACGATTCATGCTAATTTTGATGAACTTACATAAATGGCTTCGGAGCATAACAGCTTGGAACCCGGTCACAACCGCTTAAACTTCCCTCAACCCCCATCATCAGCTAAACCAAGCTCCCAGCTCACTCGTCAACAAATGGAAAAGCTATTTGCTCCGCTGTTCAGTGATGATATTTATGAACGTGCTCCAGGTGTATCCGCTGTTTCCGTTGCTCAACCTGATCATACTCTTATACCTGATACACCTGCTACAACAACTACTGTTGAAGAAGCACCACCAGTTGACTCCACCACAACAGTTGTACAAACCGCTTCCAACAATGAAGAACCAGCTGATGATATTCTTAATGAAGTACCCCCACCTGCAGATTTGGATCCAAATGCGTTCTTTAACCCGTTTGCTAATGAAACTGCTGCACCAGATGTCGCGGAATCATCTACAAGCCATTTGAATCCTCAGAATCTGCACAATGTATACCAACATCAACCCTCTACACATCGCTGGAAAAAAGACCATCCTCTAGAGAATACTATTGGCAACCCGAATCAACCAGTCGTTACGAGACAACGTCTTCACTCAGACGGTGAACATTGCATTTATGCACTCACTGTCTGCCAATCTGAGCCTAAAAACATTAAAGACGCAATGACTAAAGACATCTGGATTGAATCCATGCAAGAAGAACTCAACCAATTCAAACGTCTTGAAGTATGGGAACTGGTTGAAAGACCAACAGGAGTCTACGTCATTGGTCTCAAATGGATTTGGAAGATCAAATTGGATGCTGAAGGGAATGTAATCCGAAACAAGTCACGTCTGGTGGCTAAGGGTTATCGACAGGAAGAGGGTATTGACTTTGAAGAATCATTTGCTCCGGTTGCTCGTCTTGAGGCTGTTCAGATATTTCTCGCGTTCGCGGCTCATATGAATATAACAGTCTTTCAGATGGACGTCAAAACTGCTTTTCTGAATGGGCAACTTAAAGAAACGGTTTATGTCAGCCAACCAGATGGATTCGTTGATCCCGAGTTCCCGAACCATGTCTACAAACTGAACAAAGCTCTGTATGGTCTCAAACAAGCTCCTCATTGCCAATAATTTCATCAAATTGTTCAAATTTACGTGGATGACATAATTTTTGGGTCAACACATAAAAAGTACTCAAACGCTTTTGCAAAATTAATGAAGAAAAATTTTGAAATGTCCATGTTGGGTGAACTTACGTTCTTTCTAGGACTGCAAATTCATCAATCACCCCGTGGTATTTTCTTGAGTCAGTCCAAATATGCCCTTGAATTGTTAAACAAATTTGGAATGCAAACCTGTGACACCTATGCCACACCAATGACTCATACCAAGAAGCTAGACGCTGATTTACATGGGAAATTGGTGGACCCTACCAAATACCATAGTATCATTGGGTCTCTCATGTATCTAACAGCTAGCAGACCTGATATTGTCTTTGCCGTTTATCTCTGCTCCCGTTATCAGTCAAGACCAACTGAAACCCACCTCTCAGAGGCTAAAAGAATCCTCCGATACATCAAGGGAACCATTAATTTGGGGATCTGGTATCCGAAGGATTCTGGTTTTGAATTAATTGCTTTTTCAGACGCTGATCACGCAGGATGTTTAGATTCACGGAAAAGTACTTCAGGTGCATTACATTTTCTTGGTGACAAACTGGTGTCCTGGCAATCAAAGAAGCAGGACTGTACATCGCTGTCATCAACCAAAGCAGAATATGTAGCCATGTCGGCGTGTTGTGCTCAAGTCATTTGGATGAGAACACAACTCAAAGACTATGGTTATGTATTTGACAGAATCCCGATGTACTGCGACAATCGGAGTGCTATTGCGATCTCGTGCAACTCAAATCAACATTCGAAATCCAAGCACATCGATCTTCGATATCATTTCATCAAGGACCACGTGGAACAGGGTACTGTTGATTTATACATTGTGGGTATAGAATACCAATTGGCAGATCTTCTCACCAAAGCCTTAGCTCCTGCTAGGTTTAATGAGTTGGTCCACCTGATTGGTATGCGGTGTTTGAGTCAAGATAAACGGGATGAACTCTTAACACATTCTTAAAAACCAGTCAAACACCAAAATCTTCTTTGTAAATATTTTTCAAAAACAAAATACAAAAATATAAAACATGATAAAACAACAAAAATATTCTTCTATCTATATCTCTTTATACATGGCAAGTACATTTCTTACGTCAACACTCTAATCTTTTAAAATTCAGTATTTTTTTGATCAAGTGTTGAGGGGGAGAAATTAAACACTTAACTATTTCATAAAATCATTGTACTTGCATGTTATTTTTCCTGGTTGTTTCTTTAAATGGTGGTCACATTTCTCTGATTTATAGACACTCCTCAGACTAAAATTTATAAACTTTCATTATTTCTTAAGTCGAGGGGGAGTGTCCTCAAATTTCTTTCCAAATATCACTCGTTTGGTAACCAAAATGGAAGTTAAAGGCATTGGATGAAAATGGAAAAGGTGGAGGGGTTAAAATTGTCAAAAGCATAAAGTTATTTTAACAAAACACCCCACCAACCTCATTAACTCTTCATATTTAATTTTTCACCAAACAAATCCTACGCCTAAGAATCGTTCCACAAATCCGTGTTTCAGATCTTCATTTTGTAAGTGTTTTTGTGTTTGTAACATGATTATAAACAATGGTTTTGAATCATTTTGAAAAACAACGGTTAGATATTAACCTAAGGACGATTTTGTGTTCTACGCGTATGCGTATGAACACATAATCGTGTTTATGTTCTTGTGGTTGAAATGGAGGTGTCAAAATGTTTGTATAATGTCAATGATACCATTTTTATCCACAAAACTCACCCAGAAACACGAATTGAATGATATTTGAAAATTAGGGTTCGTGCGTTAATTTGGGTATTTTCAAATGAGAACGTTTTTGGTTAAAAAGACTGTTGTGTGATGTTGTTTACATTATGAATTGAACATATCCATGTTTAGAATCAACCCAGATACACTAATTGATTGAAAATTAGAAATTAGGGTTTATGTTCTTCATAATTGGGTATTTTTGATTCGTTGAGAATTTGGTGCTAAAACTTAGATATATCAACTCACTTGACTTCTTAGAACTACCAGAATCATTTTTAGTGCAATTCCTATGGCTAATTCTCCTACGCATAATTCTTAAAACTTAGGGTTTAGGTTTACGCATAAGGGTTTTTCGCATAACTGTTTGAATGAGTGTTCATGATTAAATTTGTTATAGAATGAATGTATGTGTTAATATTGATGCTACGATGAACTTATTTCAGGTTTGTTACAAGTGAAAATTCAGAATCAATGTTACTAGCAAACTACGCATAAGGATCACCTTACGCGTAGAATGTTATGCGTAAGAGTAATCTTACGCGTAACTATTACGCGTAAGGTTCTACATAAGGTACTACGCGTATCCTGTGAAGGATATGCGTAAACAGTGACCTCTACGCATAAGGTTGACTCTTACGAGTAGCCTTACGCGTAAGGTTTATATACGCTTATGCGTAAGCTCTATGCATAAGGTCCCCTTTTCCTACGCGTAATATTTCTCATGCGTAAGTCAGGATCCTACGCATAAGCTTGCATTTACGCGTATATCATTCCGGTTTATGCATAAGCTTGCCATTTCTACGCCTAAGCCTCGTTTAACCTTTATTATGAATTGTTACGCGTGCAATCTTGTAAATAAATAAATCATAACGCCACGAAACCAATAATGTCACTAATAAGCTAAAACGTTTAATATGTTGTGAAAAATAAGTGATAACATGGACTTTAAAATTTAAATTAATTAACTCACGAAACTTATCATGACGTCATTGGACTATTGGACAAACAAGTGACTTTGGACTCGTAACAATCATCAACATAGCACATTCAGTAATTAGACAATAAAAACCATCTGTTGACTAACATAATGTCTTTCGATATGTTGGTTCTTTTGGCTAAATATATTTCAGATCACGACATGGACGCTCAAATGAATGTGGATGCACCAAATGTTCTCGCCGTTGCTGATATCTTCCCTAATGGCTATCTGATGAAGATTGGAAAGAACAACCTTCGTGTTGACTTTGACACTCTCACCTGCTCTGAATCTTCCTGTTTAATTGCTGTGGATATTCTAAAGAATCATCCTTATCAGAACATGCTCACCAATTCTGCTACAGTGCCGGAGATCTACATTCACCAGTTCTGGAACACAATGCAGAGGATCAAAGGTCAAAGTGCGGTGACAGTGCGCTCAATCACAAACAAGTCACCATCACGCCAACAGACTTAAGGGCTATTCTTCTCATACCTGTCATCGAGCCAACCGAATACAATGCCACACCTACTGAAGAAACTGTTCTGCAATTCATGATCGATATTGGTTATGACGAAGCTTCAGGAATAATCACAAAGCATTCACACGTGGATCTTAAGAATATTCCTCAGCCATGGAGAACCCTCTACATCATCATCACCAAATCCATCACCGGACGTGATAGTGGTCATGAGCATCCCAAGCTCGTTGAACTACAAATCTTTTGGGCTTTGATCAACATGAAACACTTCGAAATTGAAGCTCTGATATGGGAAGACGTGATATCATACCTCAAAAAGCTTGGCTCCAAGATCCCATACATCATATATATAAAATTGTTGATCCAAAGAGCTCTTGGGTATAATCCCGATATCCCCAAGAGACTCAATGACCCAACCAATCACTCCATGTTGTATGAGCCCACACTCTCCGTCAGATTTAAGGAATCTAAAACAAAGAAACAAGGTGCAGAACTGCCAGATTACCTTCTCTCTGATGAAATCAAGCAGCTATACTCTTACAAAAGGTATCTGGTAGCAGTTGAAGAAGGCAAAGTAGGGTTTCTCGATGAAAAGTCTTCTGGGACACCTACTAGGAAAACCATAAGAGGTAGTGCAGGAAGTGCTGCAAGTACTGATAGTCAAAGAAAGTTCCCAAAGAGGAAACCTAGACACAAAAGGACAGTTCCCTCTAAGGAAGCTGTTCCTACTCCCATTCCCAAGTCTGAACCACAAAGAAAGCTAGTGGATGAAAGCTCTGAGGACACCGAATCAGACGACAAGGTCATCTACTCTGAAACTGCAACCGATGCACCTCCTTCAGTAGCTAAACCTCCCAGTCCACCAGCTAACCAAGGAAAAGGGAAGACTCCAGTTCTTGAGCATGAAGAAGAAAGCTCAGAAGATGAGCCACTGGACACTGATTACAGGAAGAAGTTTAAAATCATTAGTCTCCAACATAAAGCTAAAGAATTTGAACAGGATCAAATGCGTGGCCTCGAAGGGTCGAGTGGTGATGTCCCATCTACACCAATTCCTGATGCGGTTAATCAACCCGATAAGGGAACTGGTGCCACCACTCTTGGACAACAACAAAAGCTTTTGGAGGATTCTATTGATTATGACATTGAGGTACCAGAAAAGGATAAGTCTGAGACAGAAAAGGCTGATGAAGAGGCTGCAGATCATGCCAAAGCAGAGGAAGAGGCCCGAATTCAGACGGAAGTAAAAGCTAAATCTGGACAAGATGACGAAGGGAATTATGATGATTTTCTTCTCAACAGTCCAATTCGTTCCAAGGAGGAAACTTCTGCACCTCCAAAGGATCCTGAATCTCCTCATATCTATTCATCATCAGATTCATCCTCTCACTCTTCACCACCACCATCAAAAAGATCAACCAGATCCACATCCAAATCAGTGAAAAAGCCAACGGCCTCTTGGATCTCTCAAGCTAAGACACGAATCGTTAAAGCTGTCAAGCAGGTCAAGAAGAAAGACGTGCTTTACAAAAAGCTGAATTTTCTCGCTGACCAGATATAGTATCTTCATGACGAGAATGACATGATGCAAGTTGAAAGGGAATACGTCCAGAAGTACATCAAACGTGATCTTCAAGGGGAAATGAACGAGATGATCAAAGGTTACACTCATAAGTTCCTTCTTGACATCGTTCCTGGAGTTACAAAGGAGATGTTCACCAAACAACTCTATCCGAATCTATTGCATTTGGCCAAGCAAACTATGAGATCAACACCAATGCATGTAAACATCAACCCAATCGATCCCATAATCTTCTCATATGCTAAATTGGTTAACCGGCTTGTAGCTCAAATGTCTAAACGATCTGCAACATTTTCTTCTTACGAAAGTAAATTGTTTGAAGCTTTGCTAGAGTACCAACTTAAATCAGCATGCAGGGAAGAAGCTCAAAGGCCCAAACGTCCAAGAGACGATGAAGATAAGGATAAGGATAAGACTGACGAGCCTAAACGCCCGAAGAAAACTGGTGAATCATCCTCCATGCAACCTCCACCCCAAAGGATTCCAGCTCAACCACGATCTCATCCTCGCTCTTCTACTGACAAACCTCAGAACTTTGAGTTACCACCCCAGACTGAGAAAACCGGTGATCACTTCGAGTATACTGGTGGTGACGATGAGGAAGTCCATGAGCCCCAACAACAACCCACCTCTCCCGACACAACTAAGAAACCAGAATCCTCCTCTAGGCCAAAGAAAAAGAAGAAGAAGACACCAATGACTGACGTCGTATCATGGCTAGACGAGGATGACACTAAATTTGACTGGTTCTCTAAACTTGTTGATTCTACTCCCTACCCATCTGAAGGTCAAGATGTTATAGAATGTATTACATTGGAGCATGCAAAGTTACTGCAAGAAAAATTCTGAGTGAAGAAGATGATGAAATCAGAGTTGAAACGAATCAAGAATGAAGCTTTTCAAATACTCAAAGACAGCTCGGAAAGTGCTATTGAAGTTGAGTATCACCTTGAAAACATAGCACGAGCCATGTCGAACAACATTGATTGGCTCAACCCTGAAGCAAACATCGACTTCACCAGAAGAGATAACCCTCCATACTACACCGACTGGTCTAAACCTCTACCAACGATTGGCCAACTAGATAAACCTAAGATTCCATTCTGCTACTTCTTCAACAAAGACCTGGAATTTCTCATGCACGGTAGCGATGGTTCAAAGAAATATGCTACATCACTTACACTTCCGTTCCCGGCAGCCATATACTCCAACTGCATAGCCATCGAAGAAAAGGCTAACCATATGTTTTCCAAAAACATGGAAAAGTATGACATCGATGCAATGTATGGGATTCATCATTGGCCGGAACGCCGACGAATCTACTACAAAAGCTTCCAGGTTCGACAATCTAAGGATGACGTGTACAGTGAAAAAGGGATCGTTGCTATTAAGCATGTAACTCTCTCGTCTAAATGGGACTACACTTTCCTCAAGGATATCATGGTCAAAAGACAAGACGAAATGGATTATGCATTCTGTGAAACGGACTTTCAGAATTTGTCTCTCAACGACATTGAAGATCTGTATCTGGCAAAAGTACAGGGATGCATGAGACACTTCTCGACTGAAATTCAACGTGAATTCATCAAGTCATTGCTCATCTTCATCAGAAGCATAGTGATCCAGGAATGTGTTGAAGATTTACAACTGGCTGTTGAATCATATCAGACCCGTGTCAACTTCACCAGACCTCAGCTTGAACTTCCTGACATCAACCAGCTTCCACAATACACTCTCATCAGCAAACCATTCGGAGTAGTTTACCGTAGTGAACTACAACGCAACTGCTTGATGGCGTGTAGAGATCTTCATAATTTTGGGGATCACACACTGAAGAAGGTCAGGGACGGATTGGCTTATAGGTTGAAGGATATACATGAAGACATTGGGACACCAAAGTGATGGAACTCTCAGGACAGACGGGATGTAAAGAGGATCATCACCATGATTGATGAAAGTTTCTACAGAAGGGACCAGTTCAGAACACTGGAGAGCTTTGTAGGTGGTCGTCCCAGGATTTCTCTCACCGGCTATCAACGCCCGGTTCGCATTCCTAGAAAGATTGATGGACTACCTGGTACCCCTTAAACTGTTTCAATTTCATTATTAATTTGGATGTGAGATTGTATAATGACGATGTCTTGTGCACACATAACAGTGTACAACCCGTTCTTGTAATGAAAGGACCCTGTGGTACGCTTCAGTGCCACAATCCTTATAAAAGGAGCGAAAGCTTCTTACTTTTGAGTAAACCTTATCAAACCTTTCACCTTTCAAAGGTTTTACTCAAAAGAACAAATACTTTCCCTTATGATTTTCAAAACCTCAACCGTTTATATCACTTGTTGAGGGGGAGTATTTGATTAAAAACTTTGTTCACAAATTGTTCTTTGTAGTTATCTTCCCACAAAACTCAAAATGGTCATTTTTATTCTTAACATTTCTTCAAAAATAACATATTTATATGCCATTTTTGAGGGGGAGAAAATTTATGTGATAAGAAATATGTTGTAAAATTGCAAATGAATCGTAGTGCTACAGACTTAACTAATCAATTGACGAAATCTCAACTGTTAGTAACTCGAAAAGACTTGTCCGGGACGGGTAATAATTTCAAGCTAGTTCGCTAGTGATGTAAACGTGTATCGCAAAGGACTTGTCCAAGTAGATTGTACCATTCGAGAAACTCTTGGTAGACATGAACTTTGACGGGTTTGACAACCTCTCGAGGTTGTCCACACCTTCAAGGTAGTTATTAGAGCTATTTGTCACCTAAAAGCTGACAATGTATCTCCTTAACTATGCAACGTAGTCGTGTCTCGCGGGGGATTGTCTATCTTGAGTTGATCAATTCAAAAGTGCGAGCTCTTCCCTCACTGTGCAGATTTCTATCAAAACTCTTAAGCACATGTGGAGGGGGAGTATTTCTGAAAATATAAAACTCTTGAAGTGTTCAAACATGTTTTTTCATTCACAAACACTTTGAGAGATTTTCATGATAAAGGTTTTATGGAAACATAGGTTAGTCATGAAGTTATAAGGTGACTAAGGTTAGGAATAACCGTCCTATGATCCGGCAGAGCCGGATGGATCTACCCAAGGACACTTCCAATAGTTAGAATTTAGAAGTCCTTAGGTATGATTATAAAAAGGAGAAAATGAGAATCGGAGAAAGAAGGAGTTGAAGAATTAAAAAAGAAATGCAAAGAAAATGGTGAAAATAAATAGCCCTCCAGATTATTCAACTTAGGGCAGACACCGGTTCAATTCATATGCTACTGGTTGTCACTTGATGACGCCGGTATTGAAGATTAAAAGTCGTCATGGACCCAGTGACGCATGCACTAAACCTTCTTACCACTCAAGTTTCTCTCAACAGAAGCTCGTTTCATTCTCACAGGGAACCCTACATAATCTACCGGCTCTCTCTTAGAGATTGTTGGTATTGAAGAAGGAGACCCTCTCCCTAGTCTCCGCTCAGGAAAACCAAAACGCACTATTGAGTCTAGAGCCACGAGATTCATCAAAAGATCTCTTAGGTACACTTGACATTTCATCACTTGTTGTTCAACAATAAGAACAACAGTGGTACGTTATCGAGTCCTTCACAGATCTTATCAATCTGTCGAGAACATTTATGAGAGGTTCAAAATTGTGATCCTCAGTGATTGAATGGAAACTCCTGCCAGGGTCAATATCAAACAGCCCAGACAGCAGGTCACTTCGGTAACTCCCCGTGGATTACGCTTAGTATGTCTCAAACGGTCTATAGTCGTGAGGTGATGCTTCGGTGTACCTCAGCGACTCATCTGAACTGTAGATGTACTTCGGTACATCGCGTTATCTCACTTGTGGGACTCCAGTTCAGGAACGGCCTTTGTGAGAATTAGAGTTGTGTTTTCACACTATGTTGTTAACACTCTTAAAGTTCAAACTTGTAAGTGCCGGAATCTGCTTATTACTAACCTTTCTTATGTTTTCTTCTTATGGAAGCTCTGGAGCGGACTGATCGTTCAGATTCTTCACATGCTCATACCAACATCATCACTAATGGAAGTTCTCTCAAAAGGCAACACAAAAGTCAGAATGATTCTTCGTCAAGTCAAAGAATCTACAAAGTTTAAAGACTAAGAGAACATCATCAGTACTATAATCCAATGTTAAAGAGCGTGTGAGCATCTTGAAGAAAGACGTGGAGACACTGGAGCAACGAAGCTGACCTGATGCAGACAACAACAACATACTATCACTACCATCATAAAGAACAAAGAACAAAGAACAAAGAAAATGATGATGTCAAAGCAGAACTCTTCAAAGACAACAATTTCTCTACACTCGGGAGATTTTTCGAATCAAGACACTTCTTCTCACAAGAAAAAAGAATGTCAGAAGACGTCAAAGCTACTATTACATCAGCACCTACATCGTATATCACTCTTTCATTCATCACTAACACTTAGGGGGAGATTGTTGGAATCACTCCTAAACATTAATTCAAGTGTTAGTGATTCATATGTAATAGTTAGCTTAATTAGGCCTTTTTGTTTGTTATTAAGCTTAGGCTTATGTAGAAGGCCCATAAGCCTAGGCCCAAGCCTAATAAGGAAAGGAAGGGACTAGGAGTGTTGCCCTAGCTCCCTCTCCTATAAATACTTTTTAATAACCCTCACTTGAGAGTTGATTGTTCAATTTATTCACTCTCTCACCTTTACGCATAACCGACCATAGTTCTTACGCGCGTGTGTGTGTGTAGTTGTTCAACCGATCTCTTTCTCTTCTCTATTTCTACATATTGATGCTTGTGTTACATATATGGTGACCTAACAGAACTTCCTTTTCGTCGAGCAAGTTTTTCAACACCCTAGGCAGTGAACCTAATCGTTGTAGTGTAGTATTAGGGTAAGCCACGGGAATTGGTATCGTTCTCTAGGGGAATAGGAATGCTAGTGAGAAGTTACTACGCTAAGGTTGGGGTTGAGGGAGATTATTTTTTATCTTTTTTAGTTTTTTTTAGGAAATGGAAAGGTACGAATCTCGGGGTTTGGATTTGGGGGTTGGTATTTCTACCGATTACTTCTACTTATCTAATTATCTAAACTAAGGTGTATGTAGTCTATGTCTATTGTTATGTACTCATATGATAGTTAAAAATGTATTTGCTTAGGCTTTATTACTCCCTAGTTATCTCCTATTGATGGTTGAATTGTCACGTTCTTATTCTTAATCGCGTTGTGTTTCTAAGGTCGTAGGGTATGCGTTTATCCCTAACCCTTTGAAGCTACCAAAGGTTAATGACTACAATATCTCTAGGATTTATAAACTTTAACTCTAAGGTATTCTTTGGATGTATAGCCTACAATTACTCTAGGTGATTATAAACTAAGGTTCAACAAAGATTAATCAAGCATTATTAGCACAACGAATGACCTATCGAAATACTAGGTTAATCACAATTAAGACAAGAGACAACCAATCAATATTTAATAACTAAGTTTCATATAACCTAAGCAAACACACAAGTAAATTAGTCGGACATCAGGAACATGCAAGCATACACACAATCAATGGAAGACATAATTAAATTAATGAAGTAAAACACTTATCTTGATGTAAGATAGGGTATGGAACCCTAAAATATTGTACAAGACAGCCTTGGTTCGTTTTAGGTTTTTACTCCAAACGACTACACACTGAAAACTGAAAAATTCGGATTCTATATATAAGATTACAAATGCGATGGCGTCACCCTTTAATTTGTGACGCCGTCGGGTTGCCGTTATTAGGGTTTTGTCTTGGCCACGTTAGCATTGCGACGGCGTCACCTTATGCTTGTGACACCGTCCTCTTCAGTCTCTGACGTCGTCTGGATCAAATCTAGGTCGTCTGAGCTGCGCCGCCCTACTCTTTTAAAACCTGAAGCCATCACTTGTAAATGAGCAATTTGGCTACTAAGTCGTCTCAAAACTTGTCCGACGGCGTCTCTAGTAGAACCTGACGCCGTCACTTGTAGAACCTGACGCCATCCCCTTTAGTTTCAGCACCCTGAGTGTCTCGATTCTTGACTTTGGCCATTTTCTTCGTATATTCCCGCCTTTTTGCTCGAAGAAGTGTCATTCCAGCAATTTGCCTTCAAGATACCTAAAAAGTGAAAAGGAACGATATTAAGTAATAACGGATACAAAAGTGAGTAAATAAGGGCTTAAACGACCCCTCAAAAGGTACATTTTAAAACCTTATCACCGGTCACATTAAAAGGGATTGCAAAGGTGTTAAGGTTGGTGGTAAAACCAATGGATCAGGCACTAATGGCTCAGGGATTGGTGGTTCTACCAACTCACTAAAAGGTCAGAATAAAGTGTTTTCAGATTTATTAAGTTACATATGTATCTGAATCTTATTATGTGCAGGATGATGATGTTGCGTGGTGGGTTGACTCTGGTGCAACAGTTCATGTGTGTAAAGATAGAAGTTGGTTCAAGACTTACAAGTCACTGAATGATGGTTCTATTATTCACATGGAAAATGAGTCAATAGCCTTGGTGCATGGTCGTGGTTGTGTAGACCTTACATTTAGTTCTAGAAAGATTGTAACTTTGTTTAATGTTATTCATTTTCCTGATATAAGGAAAAACTTGGTTTCAAGTAGTGTTTTGAATTATCATGGATATAAACAAGTTATTGAGTCTGACAAATTTGTCTTGTCTAAATGTAGTGTTTTTATTGGTTTTGGCTATTTATGTAACCAAATGTTCAGGCTTAATATTGTCACTGATATAAGTTAATTCAGCCTTTGTGACCACCTCTGACTAGACTGACTCTACCCTATGGCATGCTAGACTTGGCCATGTTCATTATAAAAGGATGCAAGATATGTCTAAGGATGGCTTAATCCCAGCATTTAACATGGACACTGAAAAGTGTAAAACTTGCATGTTGACCAAGATTACTAAGAAACCCTTTCAGGGTATTACTCGTGAGACTAAGCTCTTAGAGCTAATACACAGTAACCTGTGTGATTTGCATGTCATTCCCTCTTTGGGGAATAAGAAGTATTTTGTTACATTTATTGATGATGCTTCTAGGTTTTGTTATGTCTACCTATTACATACTAAGGATGAAGCATTCAATAAATTCAAAGTATTTAAAACAGAAGTTGAATTACAACTTGGGTTTTTGATCAAAATATTAAGGACTGATAGGGGAGGTGAGTACATGGATACTTTGTATTTTCAGTCTGTTGGTATAATCCATGAAACGACTGCTCCCTATACTCCTCAGCAAAATGGTATTTCTAAAAGGAAAAACAGGGTGCTGAAGGAGATGGTTACTTCCATGTTGTCCTATTCAGGACTGAGTCAAGGGTTCTGGGGTGAAGCTGTGTTAATAGCTTGCTATTTATTAAATAGGGTTCCTAACAAAAGTAACAAGGTTACCCCTTATGAACTCTGGACTAAAAGGAAACCCAACCTGAACTATCTCAGGGTTTGGGGTTGTAGGGCTGTTGTAAGACTCCCTGATCTAAAGATGAAAACTTTGGGTGAAAAAGGCATTGATTGCATCTTTGTTGGATATGCTGAGCATTCCAAGGCTTTTAGGTTCTATGTTATTGAACCTAATGAATATGTTTTAATTTACTCCATAATTGAATCAAGGGATGCAAACTTTGATGATAATAGATTCTCATCAGTCCCTAGACCAAGTATGAGGATTCCTAATGGAACTCATACACTGGTGTATCAGTGGTCCCTGATGAAGTACCATCAGAGGTCCCTTATGAGGTTGAGGTTCAACAACCTGAACCTATGCTCAAAAAAGCAAAAGGGTTAGGAATCCAAAGTCATTTGGACCTGAGTTTCAATTATATTTAATTGAAGGAACAAGGGATGAGGTATCTGACCAATACTCCTATTGCTTCATTGTTGAGGATGATCCCAAGATATTTGAAGAAGCAATGAAGTCCCAGGATATTGCTTTCTGGAAAGAAGCAATCAATGATGAGATGGATTCCATCATGGGCAACAACTCTTGGGTATTGGTTGATCTACCACCAGGTTGCAAACCTCTAGGTTGCAAATGGATTTTCAAAAGAAAAATGAAGGTAGATGGAACTATTGAAAAGTTCAAGGCTAGACTAGTTATTCAAGGCTTTAAACAAAAGTCAGGAATTGACTATTTTGATACATATGCCCCTGTGGCTCGTATCAGTACCATTAGATTGCTGATTGCTTTAGCATCAATTCACAATCTAATTATTCATCAGATGGATGTGAAGACAGCTTTCTTGAATGGTGAATTGGATGATGAGGTTTATATGAACCAACCTCAGGGCTTCATCATGCCTGGCAATGAAAACAAGGTGAGTAAACTGATTAAGTCTTTTTATGGACTTAAGCAGGCGCCTAAGCAATGGCATCAAAAATTTGATGAAGTGGTTTTGTCTAGTGGTTATGTTCTTAACCAAGCTGACAAATGTGTGTATAGCAAATTTGATGAATCTGGTAAAGGAGTCATCACTTGTCTATATGTTGATGACATGTTGATCTTTGGCACTGACCAAAATCAGGTTGACTTGACAAAGGAATTTTTGTCATCAAGGTTCTCCATGAAGGACATGGGGGAGGCTAATGTTATCCTTGGTATAAGGATTAAACATGAAAGTAAAAGAATTTCTATCTCTCAGTCTCATTATATTGAGAAGGTGTTAAGGAAATTCAACTACTTTGACTGTACTCCGGTGAGTACACCTATGGATACTTGTGAGAAGTTGATGCCTAATAATGGAAAAGCTGTGTCTCAACTTGGGTATTCTAGGGTAATTGGCTACCTGATGTATGCCCTGACTTATACAAGACCTGGTATTGGTTTTGCAGTGGGAAAATTGAGCAGGTATACTAGTAATCCTAGTATTCATCACTGGCAAGCTGTTCAGAGGGTACTGAAGTATTTGAAGAGAACTATGGATTATAGTCTCTCATATACTGGCTATCCTTCAGTGTTGGAAGGATACACTGATGAAAGTTGGATCAGTAACATTGAATACAATTTGTCTACCAGTGGCTGGGTATTCCTAGTTGGTGGAGGTGCAATTTCTTGGGCATCCAAGAAGCAAACTTGCATTACCAGTTCAACAATGGAATCTGAATTTGTAGCCTTAGCAGCTGCTGGTAAAGAAGCTGAATGGTTGAAAAACTTGCTTCTTGAGATTCCATTGTGGCCTAAACCTATAGCATCTATTTCTATCCGTTGTGATAGTGCAGCTACATTGGCAAAGGCTTATAGCCAGATGTACAATGGGAAGTCTAGACACTTAGGTGTCAGGCATAGCATGATTCGTGAGCTTATCATGAATGGGGTGGTATCTATAGATTTTGTTAGATCTCAACAAAACTTAGTTGATCACTTGACGAAGGGTTTGGCTAGAGACTTGGTTATAAAGTCTGCTAAAGGGATGGGTTTAAGTCCAACTTAGTCACTGAATTCTAAGACACCCAACTCCCTCCTAAGGAAACTTGGGAGCTGAGTTCAATGTGGAAAGCTGAACATTCAGTGGACTGGAACACATGTTTTATTTACATCCCAAGGTTGCGCTCAGAACCTGCTGAAAGTAGGATGAAGTCTTTACTTCTTAATGGTTAATACTCTTTGAAAAAGTGCTTGGCAGGAGCATGAATAAAGAGGAACCACCTATGTAAATGTTGAAGTTTTGCCGCTTTAGGGAGCTTTGGACTTTTGGCTCTTATAACATTTATGAATATGGATATGGACACATGGCTTGTAAAGTGTCAGGACCTTTTAAGTGTTTGAAAACTTATGTGTGGAAAACTAGAAGGGGGGGTTGAATAGTTTTACCAATTTAAAACTTCCTTTTAAATATTTATATCGACTTATGTCAATCTATTTGGTTGTTTATGTTGGACGTTGATAGATAGATATATAAACGTGTAATGAAAGATAAAGAGTAAGAAGCACATCACCACGACACAAGTATTTATAGTGGTTCGGCTACAAGGACACCTTCCTTGCCCTACTCCACTCCCCGAGTCACCTACTCGAGAGTTCGTAAACACTACACCAATCTCTTTATCGAGGAGAAACCTTCACAACGTCGCTTACACCTTTTTCCGGTACAAAGCTAAATACTGAGTTCTTTCACACCAAGGTGAACCATACCTAACACAACGTCGCCTACCCTTTATACGATTCTAGGATAACCACCGAGTTCTTTCACACCAAGGAGAACTAATCCTATCACAACGTCGCCTACCATTTATTAGGTACTAGGCTAAGCACCTAGTTCCATTACTATGGAGGAACTACTACCCATTACAACACAACATTTAATCTCAAGGAGATCCACTCCTTGTTACAACACCATCAAGGATATCACCCTCCTTGGAAATAAACAAATACTTATATGTATAATGATGCACCTCATCGATTATACGACCTATGCATTCTTCCCTAATGCCACTTGATTTGATTATTAGACATCCTTCACTAATGCCTTTGACACAACGCTTGGAACCCTTCACTAATGCCTTTGTCTTGACACCTTTAGCATTCTTCACTAATGCTTTTGACACGGACGATAAGCACCTTTCACTAATGCATTCGTCTTGACACTTTCGGCATCCTTCACTAATGCCTTCAACACAACATCTACGGAGGAAGAAAGAACTATCAACAAGAGAACCTTAGTTGTCTTGATGATGACGAAGCATGGCAACTCATGGACTTGAGCTTGCTCGACTTCAAGAATTGGTGATCTCACCTTTAAGAGGAACCTAGAGAATCACACAAAAATAAAAGACAAACTACATAGATCTCTTGGATCTGAGGTTAGAGAGATATAATACTTGGAGAAAGTATGTGTGAAAGTGGTGAGCAAAAAGGAAGAAATGGCTCACTATTTATAGAGGAAATTTTCTATTGTTCCCCGGATCCCGCGGATCCCTCCCACAAGGGATCCGTCTAGCACAAAGCTAGGGATCCGTGGAACGCTCCTCTTTGCCCATGGGTATTTTTGGTTATGGGTCATGGGTTATGGGTTGATCCATGGGTTTCTTTCTAGATACAATGTATCTCTAGAATACATTGAACTTGGTTAAAGTGGTTTGTATAAAACCATGGGTTATGGGTCAATACCATTTGCTAGTTTTTACCCATTTAGTATATACTTGTTTTTACCTATTTTAGTATAAACTTGTTTTTACCCATATTTGTATATACTTAGTTAAGTATATGTTAGCCCAATATGTAAACACTAGTTGTTATACATATGTATCATAAAATCACTTATACTTGTTTTAGTGTTTTATGTGAAAACGTTAGTATGTTAGAAAACTATTGAATCAAACTATTTACGTATTTTATTTGTTTCGTTAAAATGATTTTACGTTTGTTATCGACAAAACATTAGAAGATCGTAAAATACAAATAAACGTTTTTACGGCTTATTTGTATTAACATTATGTGTATTTTATCTTCAGGTATTCAAATGGGTTGAAGGGTTCAATTCTTAGAACACCCTGATTCTCAAATATTTGAACGTGTAATTTACTAAGATGGAAATTCAATCATCAGGATATTTTTGTTTATGCACATGCTTTGTTTGATGTTTGTTTTCCTTGCAAAGGAAGTGAACTAAATTTGGGGAGGATTGTTGGAAAATTTAGTGCACTTGTGGGATTAGTTCACACCTGGTAATGGGTTAGTAGGTACGGAGTGTACACCCATGAGGTCCCTGAACACCCTGACTCAAGAGTGGTAAATCCTGGTAGTATGGGTTACTACTGTTAATATAGTAACTGATGGTTTCTGCTTGTAGTGTTATGGTTCCTACTGCTAGTGTAATGGTTCCTGCTGATGGTTCATGCTGGTAGTATTTGGTTCCTGCTGCTAGTGTAATGGTTCTTACTGGTAGTGTTGCATTGATTAATTTGTATGGCTATGATTTCAATTGGGTGTTATGACCTTTATGACCGTTTAATTGGTCATGTAGCCACTATTTCTATGATAATGGAGGTTTATTATGGGTGATTAATTGGCCGTTAATCATACATAATGTCCATTGATTAGTGTTGAGTGTTCTCTACTATAAATAGAGAGTGACATCTTCAGCTTGAAGACACACTGAAAAAGAACAATACCAGGAGAAACAAACTAAAAGCTTAAACACTTATATGCGCAAGGGTAATTGATTTGTGCCTATTTCAATAACCAACATTTGGTCTTATCCCAAGTAGTTATTTGTGTAACCCAGGCATAGGGTCGAATAGTTTACTTTGGAAAGTGATCACATGATTCCAAGTGATATCCAGTAACCACCTAGTGGTATTGCAGTTGCTACTGATTGTATTAACCCTGTTCTGGGAACTACCTCCAACATTCAACACTCTAGCAGAGTCGAGATTCCCCTTGTTCTAGCCTAATCAAGACTAAACTACCATTAACACCGAAGCATTAATGCATTATTTTTGTGCAAAGAACTTCTTTTTCATGTAAATACTTAACTTAAGATGATAAAAAATTTTAAAATTTTGGTCAAAACGGGGGTGCTAGGTTACTAGTAGTTACAAATGTGATCAAAATTCGCTAGAATCCCCCCCCCCCCACACACACACACTTAGAATTACATATTGCGCTCAATATTCAAAGTACCGACTATTATGTCGACACTATAGAACGTAAAAAGGTAATACTACTAGCCAAGTGTGGGAACGAAATCTTTTTTTACAAAAAGGATTAATAAAGATATGCCTAGAAAATTGTTAGCAAAAGATCGGATATTGGGCAGTTGGATTGAAAACAGGCGCATCAATCATCACGATCTACGGGAATCCTGAAAACAAAGAGAAAACACACAACAAGCAAACAATAGTAGAGGAATTCCACCACACTTGGTGTTAGAAAATAGAAAGAAATAGAAGGATAAGCATGGGTTGCCACTCACGAAGCGCTTTTGTTTTTGTTCACCGAGTCGCTAGCTTGACTCGTCCCCAAATTCATTGGTCCATGGGGAAGCAAGTGGAAGAGAAATCTCCATCGGACTTTCATTCAAATGGTTTGTATAAATATTGATGTGCTAAAAGTTCCACTCCGATGAGATACACCCGGCTCAAAAGAATGATAAATGGAGATGTCGGGGTCAAAAATGGTATCCTTACTCCCGGAGGAGATAAAGGACCGAGAAGTCACATCATATGTGAGGAATGGAAGAAAGATTTTTTATAATAGTTAGGATTCATTCTTCATCCTCAAAATTAAATTTCATATTTTCCTTAATTTGAATTTCAACATTAAAGCTCTTTTGGTTATTTTCAACAAATACCTCAGGATGGAGAGGCGGGATGATGTCATCAATAAGTAAACTCTTATGATAGAGCATTTCTCCCCTCGGGTCAAGATCAGGATCAAAATAGAAAATGATCATACTCCGGAGGAGATATGATATGAAAGAGTTTACCGGAGAACTCCTCAGGATCTAGATCAAAGCGAAACGAACCATACTCGGGAAGAGAGATATAAGCATGAGAAGTGGTGTAGGATCTTGCTTTCTATCAACCTTATCACGTATACCACTTACCACACAAGTATACACGTAAACACAAAAACACGTTATGCGTAAATAAGAAGAAGAAAGATTAGGAAAGGTGGTGACTTGAATATGTTATGCGTATGTTTAGAGAGAAGAAAAGATGAAAAGATAACTTGTATTTGTAGGATCGTATATTTTATGTTGTTTAGATGATTCGGGTGGTCTAGGATTATGAATGTATATGAATGCCATGTTTAGAGAGATGAAGAGAGTAGAGAGGGTGATTCTAGAGAGATAAACAAAAAGAGAAAGGTTAGATTAATTAGAAGCACCACCCCTTCCAAGGATGGAAGGGGTATTTATAGTTACAACCTACACGCCCTCCTGTCGGGTTGTGGATCAGGCATACAGTGGGTAAAGACCCGTCCTTCCTCCACGGTGTTACTCTAAACTAATCTACGCTAATAACTAACTAATTAACTAATAAACAATGTAAATAACGATAAGTCTACGAGCTAACATATGCTAGACTATAATTGGGGTGACCGACACTTCCTTATTGAATTTCTAATTCCTAACAATCTCCCCCTAAGGGAAGTCACCCCAAGATTTACATTTTAAATCCTAGCATTCTATTTTGTCTTCAGTTCTGAGCTCGTAGACTTTAATTCTTCAATTCCGCAATCTTTGTGTTTGAGTAATGACTCTTCATAGTCCGATTATTTTGTACTTTTAGTGGAGGCCTTTAACTGATCCACGTCTTGATGATCTTCGAGCTTTCTTTAAGATCATCAGCCACAGTAAATCTCTAGATCACCCTTTGTTGTGTTGCCTTCATGTGATTTTGTGACTTTGGACTGACATGCTCACACTTTCTGGATCATGACATCTTTTCATCAGAGTAGCGGAAGCATCTTTATATATCTTTGAATGTCATGATTTTCTTCAATTAAGTGTGAATGCTGTGAGCATGCGGCCGTGAATTGACTTCTCAATATCAATCAGCTGCAACCGTCCAATGTTCCTACAAACAACAGTTAGCACTAAAACACACGAAAGTGTCTTTGTTCACTTTCGTTGAATATAGTTGCAAGAACTACGGTTCCCCTTTGATCAGTATAAATACTGCATGTGATCAGGTAGAGTTCCTAAGAATCTCCTTGACAGGGTTTCGCAGCTGTTCTAGATGTTCTCAAACCGGAGCGTCCCAAAGAAGACAACACGAAGTGAGTGAACCAGCAAATTAAGATTCACTGATTGATGAAAAATGGATTTGAAAAACAGTCGCGTATTGCTTGAAGAAAGAGTTTTGCAATACGACGAAGGTTTTATGAGAAAGATCAATTTTCAATCAAAAATACTTTTTGTATTTGAAAAAGAATACACATTCGATGTGCTAGAAAAAAGAAAAGATTTGCACATCGAACGGTTTTTCCAAAAGTATTCGTCAATTCATTTCCTGGACCAAGGTTGATTCAAGAGTGAATCACCCCATCGTTTCTATCTAGTTGTCACAAGTTTGATCTTTATAAAAGATCTCACATGTCACCCACCAAGAGCTTGTTTGATGTTGGCTCTAGAAGGATTTCCATCTTCATTGTGAATATTTTTACATATCACTCGGATGTTCAGGCAATATCACAAGGATAATGCGTAGGACTCTTAATAAATAATCTTACTTTCCACATTGTGAAAACAAGTCTTCATGAATTTTGTGTCCTAATGAGATTTTGTGGACGATCTCTTGGCTCTAGACTTAATTGTGCACATTTGGTTTCCTATGACGGAGACTAGGGAGAGGGTCTCCTTCTTCAATATCAACGATCTCTAAGAGAAAGTTGATAGATTATGTAGGTTCCCCGTGAGAATGAAACAAGTCCTTTTAAGAGGAACTTGAGTAGCTTGGGAAGTTTAGTGCAATGCGTCACTGTGTCCATGACGTCTTGTCTTTAATACCAGTGTTACCTTGGTAACCACCAATAGCATATGAATTGAACCTGGTTACTGCCCTAAGGTTGAATTATTGGAGGGCTATTTCTTTTCACCCTTTTCTCATTTCATTTCTTTTTCATTCTTCAACCCCTTCAGTGCTTACCGAGACTTCATAACTAGAACCTTGTTGGGTTTATTCCAGTACTAGCTCTGTCTCAGTATGCACTCTTCCCGTATTCTCATTTTTCTCCTTTTTTCATCATACCTAAAGACTTATACACTATCTAGTGGGTTCTCCCTGGGTAGATCCCTCCGGCTCTGATGGGATCGTGGGAACGAATACCTAACCTCACCATCCTTATAACTCCATGCATAAAGTAAAATGGTCGATCTTTTGGTACAGTTCATTCTTCCTTTAAACCAATCGAAAAATCATTTGGAAAAACCAATCACGGTACTGGTGACAAAATATCAAAGTATTTTGTACCTTAATTATAAATGCTCCCCCTCAACATGGGCATATGATTTTTAAATTATTTTAGCACATAGAGGCAAGAGTTCTTTGAAATAATTTCTTGATCACAATCTCTGTAGAAAAAGCCATTTGATTTTCTTGGTAAATTCTCCCCCGCAAAATGTGCGTTGAATATTTGAAATCATTTTATCACATAGAGGCAAGAGTTCTTTTTAAGTACTTTCACAATCACATTGCCATACAGAAAACCATTAGAAAATCAATCAAGGTACTTATGTTGAAAACATAGAAATCTTTGTACCTTGAAAGTTTATTTTCTTTTGAAATACTCCCCCTCAATATGTGCTTCGAGATTTCAAAAGCGTTTAGCACATGTGGGAGAGCAGCATGCACATTTGAATCAAATCAATCATCATTTTTCAGATATCATAATTAAATCACAAATTCTCCCCCGATCAAAAATATCAAACCCCTTGAGATTTTGGATCCCAAGTGATTTAGTTAGGTTTAGAAAACATGGGAGAAAATGTGCCAGATTTAAAAGCTCTTCTGGTTTTTGGTTAAATGCTCCTCCTCAATCATGTGCATCATGAATATGAAATCGTTTGGCACATGAAGGAAGGTGTGCTTTTGAAACAATCACCCTTTAAAACCTATTTGAGATTTAAATCACGATCTCTCCCCCGATCAAATATTTCAAACCAATTGAGATTTGTGATCCCAATTGATTTAAATCATTTAGAAAATTTTGGGGAAAGACGTGGCTTGATTTAATTTTGAAAGTGACTAAAATGGACCAATTTAAGACATTAAAGATTGTGAGTGTCAGGTATGATATTTTTAAGAGATCTTTAAGAAAAATAAAACAATTTCACAATCAAAGAAGAACAGAAAAAAATTCATTTTGAAAGATCTTTGAGTTTTAAAGAAAATCATACCATGACATAACATTAAATCTTTAGATCACCACTTTATTACGTACAAACCGGACTTTTATGAAGAAACATCGTATGAAAATATTTTAATTTAAATCACTCTCCCCCTCAATCGATGACCGTAGTCGTTGATTGAGTGACTTATGTTTTGATAAAATGAAGTCCGGTGATTTCCAAAATTTAGTTCAATTTATTTTCAAAACAATATTTTTATCATTTTCAAAACAATATTTTCAAAATTGTTTATAAATGATATCATTCACAACTTGTCCTGCACAAAGATACGTTAGGTGGTAGAGCTGCTTTTGTTGTTGTTGCTGATGGTTGGAAGAAAACCATCTGCAGATGCAGTGAGACCTCTGAAGTTGCATCTAACGTGCCAACTATCCATGGAGATATCCGATTAAGCTTCGTTTCTTCATTTGTCGACCCAAGAAATAGTTACCCTTTCCTTTCGGCATCCAATCTTCTTCATTTGTGGGATCCGGATCGGGAACATTCTTATGAACCATGATATCTGCATATGTTAGTGGACACACAAATAGATATATGGTGGTCGACATCACCCAAACAACAATCGACTAATAAAAGTCAATTCAACATATCAATCAGATCATGTAAAGCATGGGAATAATGTGTTTATCAAACTTTAATCATATAAGCCTAACAATCATATCCTAGGCTCCTAGTCCTTCAACGTAAGTTAACATGTTTTACAATTAAGTATATAGGATAATTAGATAAGCCCGTTAGATGATATAATTTTGAAAACATTCTCTCCATCAATCAATGACTCATTCCATCAAAAGTTTTAAATAAGTTGAAGTCATTGATTGGGTTTTGCAAATTTATGAAAACTTGATTCTGATTGATTTTCAAGCAACTCATTTACCACCATTTTGTTAAAACAAATAATTTTCTGAAGAATTTTAGAAGGAAAAATATTTGAGTAAGAACAGCAGTCCTTCGACATACTTTCCTCATTTGTTTTTAGGATAAGTGCTCGAAATTTTTGAAAATTGGTTTAGCGTAGCACTTTCCTTTCTTGAAGAGCGGGTTGCTATCTGAAATAATAGCAAGTCATGGTTTAGGCACGGGTTACAGTCTGAAGTAACTGCAAGCCATATTTTGAGACATGTTTTGGAAAAGAATATTTACACCTCCTGCTCGAACTTCATCTATGGTCACGTGCCATTATTGAATGACATTTCTAAGACCGTAGATGTTATCGATACCAGAAGACATGTCTTAGAAATTCAATATTTTTGGTCTTTTTTAAATTTTTTGATTTTTATAGGTTTTTGTTGGTTTTATATTTTTCTATTTTCTTTTTGTTGGTTTTATATTTTTGTATTTTGCTTTTTGATAACTATTTACAGATAGAGTAGATGATATAGTTTAAGTAAGATGATGATACGAGTACCGAGATTAGGATATCGAACAGCCCCGTTGTAGAAGATAGAAGTCATCATCTCTTAAACATTCACCACCAAAGCTTTTGAGGCTCCTGAATTGAGAGAAATTGAACCATCTGAAAGTGAGACTTTGGTAGCTTCCCCCCAAACCAAAAATCCTTATGTTGAGCAGATTCGAAGCTCCATTTCAAACTTGCCTTAGCCAGGTGCACACAGAAGCACACTATTATCATCGATCTTGTTGCTCCTTTTAAGAATGATCTTTGTGATTCTTCGTTCGAGGTTACATCATCCAATAGAACAACAACGTATCATCCCACACATAAAACAATCTTCTCATATTTCTTTTCTACTGACGTCTGAAGTGATCCATACCAAAAGGTGTTAAGAGAACAATTCCCCAAGTAGTTGAATTGATGCAGTCAGTCTCTTTGAATAATGCTCAAGAACTCTCCCGAATACACATCATGAGGGGAATGAAAACACCTCCCCAATGTTCACATTTTTCTTCCCTGATGATCGTGTATGAAGCTCAAGAACCCAAAGTACACCAATACCAAAGAACTCTCCCTTAATACACATCATGAGGGGAATGAAAACACCTCCCCAATGTTCACATTTTTCTTCCCTGATGATGTCATACTTGTGTACCTCTTTTATCTTCATAAACTAACTCTTCCATCTCTTCCCCCACATAGTTGGAATAAGGACACTAAACGCCATGAGTCAAACCTTGAGTTTCTCTATGGTAATGACATTAGTCTTCCCGGGATATCTTCAGTCACTTAGAAGTATTAAGCTCATCAAGTTTACTCGCGTTTAGATGCGTGTCTCCTTCCCCCTTGCTGGTTTTGATACTTCAGAATCAGCAACTCTTTATAAACCCAAACACTTGAAATCTTGTGAGAAGAATACCATTGAATCTTTGAGAATCAACTTGCTGAAGAAAGAATGTGAGCAAGTCTAATTGGGAATAAAGTCTAACATTTCACTCTCCCCCAATTAGTGTTCTCCCCTAAACCGACAATTTGTTTGATAAATGCCCAGATTAAGAAGAAGTCTTTAGATCGTCAAATGCAACTCGTCTTTAATCTTCTAACATGCAGCAGAAAATGTAGAACAGACTGTAGACTCGACCTTCTTCAAGATTGTCCATTTAGGGAATAGAGTGTTAACATCTTCAAATCACAAAATGCATTCCCGTTAACTTACATATAGCAAATCCCCTTAACTAAAATCCCTCCCAATCAAACAAGAACAGAAAGATGTTCATTAAGGAAATCAGCCCCGCAACTGGAAGCACTTTGTCATTAATCAAATCAGCCCGTGCGAAGATGTTAACCAACGACTCTTAGAAGAAAAACTCCATGTCAAGATGACACGGTAAGAAGAAGCTTGGTTCTTACATGAGTTTGGAGCCGTTTGACCATTTATTCTTAGATAATAATCAACCATGCAGTAAATTCACACTTCTTCTCCCCCTCAAGAATTTCATACGGAGTTGCCATTCTTGATTGAACAAGTGAAAATCATCCAAATGTATTCTATTCACATTTCTCCCCCTTAAAGATAGCATATGATGTCGCCATCGTCATTAAAATTGAGCAAGTGGAATAAGAAAACAATCAATGTTAGTCTGATTCACTTGATAACTGAACGCGCATGGAAAAAGCATGAAGCATGTTGATGAGAATGGTCATAAATAAGAAGATTTCTCTTCTTCAGAAGATAAAGCGCACTGACACGTACACTTTTCTTTTCTTTAGAGTACGAGGCTTGAACTGTTGTGTTCAAACGTCATAATCTCTCTCTTTTCATCTACTATTGACAAACATGTTATCAACCCCATTATCATTGTTAGGCTCTTTGTCGTTACAGCTGATGGAGAAAACCCAATATGATGAATTTGACCCTGAAGTAAACGAACCTGAACTCGTGACTTAAATTTGCACACATGTAACAAAGAGCGGTGCCGAGAATTAATGCTCCATTGAATCTCTAAGTACTTTATACTCTTCATCTAACCAACCATCAAGTATAAGACGTACATCACCTCTTGAAAATCCACAATTGAATGTGACACTGAGCACTACAACGTAACTCCTTAAAGTGATAGTTATTTTGTGGTGGTAAGAGCCCAATTCCACCAAGTAGTAAAAGAAAAGGAAAAGACACCCAAAAATAACTAGATTTCCAAGTCTTCGTTTTTGAATATATTGAAAGCTCGAACAAGGATCTCGAAAAATCTTCATCCAACCATCCCCTGATACCTTCAGATACTAAGTACAATCGCCCGTGATATTTCACTTCAACCTCAAATAAATAATACTGAATTAACGCCGTTGTCACATCCTGTGGTTAAAAGCTAAAATCTAGCCTTCTTTGACGTTTTAAGTGAAATATGATAATGGTTTCATCCCGACCATGGTTAAAAGCACATAACCCTGTAAAACTTTGAAATAACCAAACAGCCAAGAAGACAATCCAAACAATCACCCAATTCATGAAGTACACCCTTTTATCCCTTCTTCGAAGTAGAAACTGTAGCACCAGCATTGGGTAAGATCCCGAAATACACTTTCCTTTCTCCAAGATGGTTCCATCATTACGGGATTTTACAATTCTATGGTTTAAAACGAAAAATAGTTTCTTTCATGAGATATTACAAAACCAAGAATAAACCGTAAGATAGATCCAGAAATGCACTTTACTATTATCAGGATGGATTCATCGTTACGGGATTTTACAAGTCTATGATTTAAACCGAGAAATAGATTCTTTCGCGGGATTTTACAAAATCAAGACTAAATCCTAAACAATGTCAACATGAATGTTTTAAGACAACTTTGATTTCGATGAATATCTGTTATAGGGGAACATGCAGCGGTTCATCAACGATTCTTCTCCATCATCAACAATATCATCAACAATTCTTTACCCATATTGTAGACAACTTCACAAACCATAT
This sequence comes from Chrysanthemum makinoi, assembly GCA_910596185.1. NCBI lineage: Eukaryota > Viridiplantae > Streptophyta > Magnoliopsida > Asterales > Asteraceae > Chrysanthemum > Chrysanthemum makinoi. The sequence continues at coordinate 270,395,920 of OU343222.1, forward strand.
TAAGTCAAGTAGTATACACTACTTCCCCCTGAGGTTGATCGTAAAACATCAAGGTACACGTTTCTCCCCCATGATGGTTTCGTACTTTCGGAAGCATCATAATGTGTACGACCATTTGCACGAGAAGTTCTTGTCATAAGCAAACATCTTGAAAAATCATGACTGACGCTGAAGATTCTTGAAAGATTTTGCTTAGAATGTGAAGTATCATTGACATTCAATAGCATCGAATAATCTATGGAAATTGTTGATCACAAGTCATTCATTCAACTCTTTGGAAAACACATCATTTACAAATTCAGTCAGCAATTACTGTGACCATTTGCTGAAGTAAATCCGATATACCAAACTTGAAAATGAAGTCGAATTCCTCATATTTGTTACTTAATCTTGTACTAATCCTTGTGAAAAAGAAACGGTGTACCCAATGTACAAAACCTCTTGACGTATCCTCAACTGCGTGAGACCCCGAAGTGATAGTTACGTTGTAGGTTAAGCGAGAAAGAATCACACAAGTAACTAAATAGCCAAGTCTTTATCACACTCTATAAATGTCCAAACAAGTAATCTTCGCAGAATGGTAGAAAGAAAGAAGACGAAATAAGTAAACGCGCACGGAAAACTTCACTTCAAATCCAAATAAGAAATACCGTACAAATAACACCGTAGTCACCCTTGTTCAATAACCAACTCAAGCCGAGACATAATATACTCCGTGAAAATGCATAAACCAAAGTATCAAGCCCCATAACACAGCAAATCTTATCATCATACCAAAACTCATCATCAAATCTCATCATCCAAAATTTCATCATCAAATCTCTTAACACAACCAATTGCATCATCAAATTACAACTCGCATCCACATCCAAACATAATCATCAACCGGCAATAATCAATTTTATCTAGACCCGGTTCAAAGCAAATCAACAATCAATAATCCAAATCCATGGTTCATAAATTTCTTGGGCCCATTTCCTAACTCACGCCAATCCGTATATCATATTCCAACTCACGGCCCAACACTAAGTTTACCTTACACCTTACTACTCTTCAAGTAAGGTGAGAAACTAAATCAACGTTAATATGAACATTTGTATAACAAACGTTTTCAATATTGTAACTAGATCCATGTCAGCCCAGTTAAAAGTATAGTACGGACCAATGAATACAAATTAGCATGTACTAATATTAACACCAAAAGGATTTGGCCCATCCAATCTAATATAACGATTCACAGGCCCACAAAATTTCACCATAATCGGTTTAATAAACGTGACCCTAATATGGGGAGTATAAAACAGTACTTATCTCACATAGTATAACCCTAACAACTCTCAAGCCCTAAATATGACACACGACTTAAGCATCTCAGCCCCCATCTCAGATTCAACGCATACTTCTTCAAGCCCTAAGATAACATTTCATCAATCCTAAATGCACTCACTTTAATCCGTCCCATCATAAGTTTTTGATGAAAAACGTATACAAAAAAATCTTATCACAATCTTTGCTCTGGGAACACATTGTCTTACAATCAAGTCCATCAAAACCGATTCAAAAGGAGACTCTAATGACCTCTCCACAGGGATGGCTTGAGGTTCTTTGATTCGCCACAGGGATGGCTTGAATCCGATTAATTCAATGATTCCTTTGGATGCATAAGGTAAGATTGATTAGTTATTTGTGGTTTTGAGTTATAAACGAACCAATCAAATGATTTAACATCCTTGTTACAATCATTTCATTAAATCATACATTATCAAAAACGTATCGATCTATGATGGTTAGATGATTTCATGTTTTTAGACACTTAAAAGTCTTGATGTGTCTATTGAGAACCACGAAATCGAATACTAAGATCCATTTGAATTTCCCTTTTTAATTTTTTATATTGTTTGAGACCATGACCAAACGAGGAGAAATCCTTTTGATGATATTTTTCATTTTGATTTTAGTTTTGGATTGAGAAAGTATCATGGATCTGTAATGATGTGGTGTTTAATCATCTCGAATGATTTGAAGCAATTGTTATCAAACACCTAGTCTGAGATCTTTTGTGTAGTTTGAAAATAATTGATGCTTTGAATCATGATTGTCTAGTAGTTTCAGTTTTGAGTTAGAAACAGGAAGATCTGTGATGAGTTTTTCCTTCATTTTGATGTATCTTTGAAGTCTGGATGTGTCTTGAAATACAATGAAGGAATAAACTGAGATCATGATTTTTGGATATTGATTGATTGGTTGTTATTTGGATTTTTTTGTATAATGAGTATGTCGAGGTTATTGTTGAGGCAGTAGTTTGGTATACAGGTTTATGGTCAACTCTTCTTCTTCCTTTCTGTTGTTTATGGTCAACGCTTCCCTGTTGTGACAAGCAGCATCAGATAGTTTGTGACAAGTAGCAGTCAACTTAATCAACTCGTAGTTGACTCAAAAGTCAAACTGCATCAGTCTTATTTGACAACTCGCATCTTCATAACTCGCATCATCACAACTCGCTTTTGACTTAATCAAGTCGCAGTTGACTCAAAAGTCAAATTGCATCCCAACTCGCATCCAGGTTATCCCAACTCGCATCCAGGTTATCCCTACTCGCATCCAGGTTATCCCAACTCGCATCCTTGTTAACCCAACTCACATTCAAAAAATGAGTCAGAATAGACCCAGAAACTGCATAGAGAAAAACCATCTTTTGACCAGTATTTGACCACAAGGACTTGACCATTTTGACCATTGATATTGACAATCACTACATTTAAAGGATTTGGTCCAAAAGCCACAAGAAGAAACTATTTTGTCAAAAGATTGACACAAAACATATATGAAAGAATGAGACTATGAATAGTCTATTTGACTATTGACCAATGGATACACATACAATGTATAAACTGTTATCATCAACAAGATAAAAATTTTCCAGCACACATTATTGGTAAAACAGTTTAACAAAGTCGAACCACAAATATCACTACACACAAACCAAGATAACAAACCGCATACAATAACCGTACGAATCAACAAAACAACACAACCTAGGCTCTGATGCCAATTGTAGGATCGTATATTTTATGTTGTTTAGATGATTCGGGTGGTCTAGGATTATGATTGTATATGAATGCCATGTTTAGAGATATGAAGAGAGTAGAGAGGGTGATTCTAGAGAGATAAACAAAAAGAGAAAGGTTAGATTAATGAGAAGCACCACCCCTTCCAAGGGTGGAAGGGGTATTTATAGTTACAACCTACACGCCCTCCTGTCGGGCTGTGGATCAGGCATACAGTGGGTAAAGACCCGTCCTTCCTCCACGGTGTTACACTAAACTAATCTACGATAATAACTAACTAATTAACTACTAAACAACGTAAACTACGATAAGTATACGAGCTAACATATGCTAGACTATAATTGGGGTGACCGAAACTTCCTTATGGAATTTCCAATTCCTAACAGTATTGCTTAAAGAAAAACACACACTTACACACTCAAGCACACCCCTCAAATGACCATTTGAGGGGTATTTATACATATCACCCTTATGGGTTTGGGCTTGGGCTTGGGCTTGGATTGGACTTGGATTGGACAATAACTTACATAAGGCTAGCTTAACATAACTATTGGCCATTTAGCTTAGCCCAATCCATGAGCCCGTTGACTATTCTATCACGATATCTAACACACATTACAAAGTTCCTAAACGTGAATGACCATCACTTCTATTAATTATTATTAAGGCTAACAAGTGGTACTACCACGACTCGTATCTTCAGTATGATCGATATCAAATAAAAATTACTCATAAGTCGAAAGAGAAAGATCGGGCTGAGAAGTGGGACTGCCACTACTCTCCTCTGCCGTATCAAAGAAAAAACTCTCAAAATCAGGTAAAGAATCCTTGAGCTCGAACTCCAGAGGATTTGACAGCTTAACTTTAATAATCTCTTCAACATTAACTTCCTTCAGGGGAGAGAAAGTGACGGTTCATCGTATAGCATTTTCTTATGTAAAAGGATGTCTCCCTCCGGATCAAAATAAGTATCATCAATTTTTTTCGAAATTGGGTCATCATTAGCAAGAAAAGCATCGACCTTGTCTAAAAAGAAATCACTTCCCTCAACCGGTGTGAGGGAAGGATGGGAAGATGGAATGAGTGCCAATCGGAGGATTATATGATAATTTAAGAACTTTAGGAGTTATTTCCTCATCATCTACATAATCGATGTCTCCACAAGATAAAGAATTGTCGTCATCGTCAGAATTAGAGATCATCTCAACATGATCATTTGGGATATCAAAAGAAGGCTCATCACACATATCATCGAAGATATTGGGATTGGGACAAGGATCTCAACACTATACTTTATTACTTCGTCTGATTCCATTTCTGGAATAGTCCTAAGATGCTCGTCCCCTATTTTTAGAGAGCCAATGGGTTCTTCGGGTGCAATCTCATCATCATCGTCATTGTCACCAAAGAAGTGCATCTTGCGAAGGTTAGCTTTCAGTTCTTCGAATAGTAATTCTTCCATAATTTTCTCGCGAGACGCCATAAGAATTAAAAACAAGAGGGTTGAGAAGATAGAATTATCGGTTAAGAGGATAAAGAAGAGTGTTTTTGGAATTTTATAAGATATTTTTGAAAACGAGTGCACATGCACTAAAAACAAATCAATCAAAATAGGACCGAAGCAAAAACACAAAGAACTTAAACCAAAAATCACAAGCGTATTTTCGCAAGTGACCTTAACGGCAAGTTGTGACAACTGGTAATTTAGGGAGTCTATTTTAGGTAACCGCATTACGTTAAACTAAACTGAGTTTTTCCTTTATCACTATTTTTATAAACCATGACTTGATTTTATATCGTCTATTGGTTTTTATGGTTTATTTCATTATTAAATGAGTTATCGTATGAGTTTTAACTCTATTTGGTAGGCACTATTCAATTCGGCACTAGAAAAGCCTAAAACAAGAATTATTGTAACTTTTAGACCGTAACTCGAAATTGAAAAATAAATAGTCAAAACTCATGGAAAAACGTAAATAACGATGTTAGAAAGTTGAATAAACATTGAGGGACACTCGGGGGACAATATGTGAGCTCGGGAATGGGTAAACGGGATAGTTATGAAAAATTACAACTCCGACCCCCTATTTCTTCCCTAGCCGCCCCCCCCCCTCCATATTTATTTATTTTTTAGTCCCTAGTGTCCATGTATAAAAGGGACCATCCACCCTCATTATACCTCTTTCATTCTCTCTCTAAAACACACACACTATCTCTTTCTCTCTCTACACCATCTCTCTAAAAATCCTAACCCTAAACCACCTAGCCGCCGCCGCTATTCCGGCCACCACGGCCCGCCGGCGACGCGTCACCATACACCTCCACCACCAAATCAAAGATCTCTTTCTCCTCTTTCCAACCATATATTACACGCTCCATTTGGACTTCAATAACACCTCCAAATCTTTGAATCAAGATTCGTACTTTTAGGGTTTCAAGTGGGTTTTGCAATTGGTGATTAGATAAGGTAAATGGAACAAGTTTTGAGCTTGTTAGGGCAATATAAAGCCACGAATTAACATCTAGGGTTTCGACCTAAGGATGAAATTTGGGGCTTTTGGGGCATGAAATTTAAAGCTAATTAGTGACTAAATAAACAAGTAATTAGTGTTTGGTAAATGTGTGGTGTATCAATTTGATGGGTTTGTGCATTTAGGGTTTAGTTGCATATTTTTGGTTAAGGTAGATGATGGGTTTTGTGTTTAGTTAGTGTTTGAAGCTTGAATGATTGGTTTTGGGTTTTGTGGAATTGATTTGGTTGTGTTTGGTTATGAGTTATGGGGTGTACAAACCAAGAAACCCACGTAGGGTCTTGGTGTAGCGTCGTACGTGACCCACTTAGGCCATGGGTCCGGGTCGGGTCGAGTTGGTAGCTTGTTGGTTGATGTAGTTGAGGTTTGGGTGAGACACGTGGAGCTGAAAAGCTTCTAGAGCTTGTTTGGTTCATGTGGTCTTAACCGCGGCCGTGTCATGACCATTAGGGTCATTACATTGGTCTCGAGTACATTTGGTTGATTGATTGGTTGGCGAGATTGTTTTGAGTTGTTTGGGATTGAATTGCGCTATTATGACTATTAAATTGGACTTGATATATATATTGTCAACTTTGAGCTACGTCGGTGTTACCTTGACTTTTTAGTCAATAGTTGACTCCGACAAAGCTGTAACATGAACTTTAGTATATTTTGGACTATTGATTGATTAAAAGCGGAGAAGTCATGACTCGTGCTTGTGGACTCGAAGCGAATAACGATATGAGATTAATATTGGAATTTGACGAAATATATTTATACATGAAAATGCTAATAAACTATGAAATAGAAATAATAAATGGGCTTTTGTACCAAGAATGTCGATAACAAGTTTTATCTTGTTATTTACTATTTTTAAATGGAAACTAACGACTAAATTGGAAATGTTTTATAATAAATAAGTAATTAATGTTTCGAGTACACGTTTATCGATAAATGTCAATTGTGGACATTTAACATTAGTTAAGTATTTAAATGCTTACGTTGTGTGCATAGGTTACGGATAACCTAGCATTAATAGTGTTGATCCACGTGGGTAGCGGACTTATTAGGTTGACGAATCTAATAAGAGCCTGCTAGGTACGATGGGTAACCCTATTAATTGGTGAATTATCCTTATGACTCTTTAAGGATACGATTGATTTACGGGATAATAAGCGACACGAATAAATAAATAAGTTTATCGAGTTGACGAATTTGATAAGATCTATTATTTATTCCGAAACTTATTGAACTATGGAGCTTATCGTTTAGAGGTCTCATTGTGTCGCATTGAGTTAAATATTGGTTGTTTGAATGCATTCAGGGCATCATATTGATTCGATACACCCACATGAGGAATACCAAATACTAGGTTTAAATGGTGAAACGAGACGTTTTTGGAAAATAAAGAAATGGAATATATTGGGGTAGATAACGTTGATTTTGAGGAATATATATATTAAAGTTGGTCTACATTAATAGGTTGTGCCGAGTCGATAGTTGTTGTGTCATTTACCGTTATCTTCTGCTAGTGTTTATTTGTGCGTTGATTGCTTGCGTTGATTGCTTGAGGTAAGTTTCATAGCCCCACTTTTATCTACGTTTTAACTACGTTTTGAACTATTTTGGGGTGAGAATCATGTTGCTATTTTTGGACCGTTAAAACTATTTGGATTTGCTTATATGCTTGACTGTTTAGATAGATGTGCGGTAGTTGTTGCCTTAGTCTAGTTTTAACCGTGCCTAACTAAGAATAGACTTCTACCTCGACCTAGTCCGGGGTTGGCAATTGTTCTAGATTTTTCCATGACAGTGTTGGACTAGAGTCGTTGGGCCCGAGTAGTCCCTGGATGCGGGATATGTGTTATGATTGGTGATCCGGGTAGGATCGGTGTGCAAGTGGTATTTATCTATCTTAGGTCTTGCATAGCAAATCAACTCTTACAGGTCCACTATGATTTTGTTGAACTTAAACCTATGAACTCACCAGCGTAGTGACCACTTTTAGCATGATTTCTCAGGTATTTGAGAGATGATTGGATTACTTGATCGGTGGAAGCTTGGCAAGAAGGCGGGGCTCAAGGATCATTTCTGACTCTGATAAACTATGGGGACCTATTTGATTGAACCATGTTTTGGGCCTAATAATTATACTTTTGAATTAAATGTTTTGAATACTTAAATTTGGGATTGGTTTGAATGTTAAATGACTATCTTTTTGCTATACTTGTGTGCGATACCAATCCAATAGTAGCCTTAAAACTTGATTAAGTCTTCATGCGAGATTTGGGGGTGTTACAGATTAGTATCAGAGCTCAAGGTTATAGAGAACTAGGTATTTTATAAACCCTAAACTATAACAACTTTTAAGAAAAATTGATCCTCGACGGCCTTGCGCTTGCCCGAAGCTTCTTAATTGATTATGGTACGAACTGCGATTTGAATTATGAGGTGATATGTTAAGGGATATTGTGAACTGATTATGGAAACGTTATGATTTGGAGATATGATTAGTGATTTTGGGAAATGAGATATGATTATTGATTTTGGAAAATGAGATGTGATTATCGAGATATGACGGAATTTGATTTGAGTAAACGATATATTATGATTTTGGAAATTTTGAACTCGATTGATTTGATATGGGATTATATGATGGAACGGAACTTATGTGTTTTATTTAAATGCATGTTTTGAGTAATGCGGTACCTCTACTTTTAAAGCTTTTATTATGTGATATGTGTTTTGGTTAAGTTGATGCGCTTATTAAAACTAGTTGTTTCGAACACTTATACCTACCCTATGCCATTGTCACGGACTATGCCTTCACTAGCTTTGATGTGTGCGAGGAGGTCCTTGATGTTGCTAGTTTGCCGGCATTGACTCTCATGACGGTTAATAGCGAGGGTGATCCTTATGAGATCGCCCGTCACACTAGTTCATCATCATTAGATCGTCCTAGCTCATCTAGGCAGCTCACTTTACATCTGGTTTTAGCGCGAGCACAGACTCCTAGGCTTGCTTATAGCACTGCCCGCATGTCCGTGAAACCACCATCATCACCTATCCGTTTAGCAGCCCACTCTCTTCTGTCATCACCACCATCATAACCATGTCTTAGGAGGCCTAGATCTCCTAGTGTACCACCTCAGGATTTACCTACACAGAGACTCTGACTCATGGACTCTCCCCATATGAATGAGGGCGAGGAGGAGCATGAGGTTGAGGAGGAGCATGAGATTGAAGAGCAGTATGTTGATGAGGATGAGGATCCTCAGGAGGAGGATGATGAGGATATCCCAGAAGGGGTACTCCTCCATTGCAGAGTCCTGCACATTCTCCAGGACAGGTTCTCCTTTGCTGAGCCTAAGTCCTGGGCCGGACAGACCTTTAGACATCGATTCACCACCTTACTCACCTTATATAGGTAGCCCGTTAGGATCGGAGATACCATCGGAGATTACTTGAGACCGAGGAGTATGGCGATGCAGGGTCCGATCGGAGGAGGATTATAACCTAGGATATTAGTCTCATAGGTTGTCGATCGATTAGATGGAGTGAGCGAGGACCTGTAGAGGATTTAAGGATAGATTTGACTAAGATAGGGAAGAAGTCGATGGCCTTAAAAGAAGGTCTGTCGGGACTCTTTGAGCAAGTTGGATACCGCATGAGTGCTTGGCGGCCTTGGAGGCGGACCAGCGCTTTAAGCGCAAGGTCGATGGTTTGGAGAAGGAGGTCGTGAATCTTAGGAAAGATTGCGACTCTCAGCGTTTGGGGATTTTGTCACTATGGAGAGTGATGGATGATGTTTGGAGATCATTTAGGAGTGCTCGTAATCGTGGCTAGATAGTATTAGATTTATAGTTTTGTATCATCTTGAAACTAAGTAGTACTTGGTTCGAGATGTAGGATTATCCTAGTCATTTACTAGTATCGTTATTAGGATCGTTTTTTATTTCTTCGTATCCTTCCATGTATTTCCACTTTTGAAACCTATGAGTTAGGGTCATGGGAACGTGCATCCTTTAGTTATGATGCGGTATCTGATTGTTCCGCTTTGGTATAGCGTTATCCTTGTTAACCTTGATTATGAATTCGAGCGTTATTTGGTGATCCTTGGAACCCAACTCTATCTTTAGAGAGTGAATTGTGAACTTATGAAATTGTTCTTCTTGCCTCCAGAATGGTGGCAACAAGACAAAACTCGCTTAGGAACAACCGAGCAGCTCCTGCTGCTGTTGCCCCCCGGTCTTCGGGTCGAGTGGAGTAAGGCCCGACCACACCACATGTTGAGAACCCGAACACTGATAACCCAGCTATATAAAACATGAATGTGAACGACCATGCTGAGAATGGTCCTGTTCCACAAAACCCTCCACTTGTGAACCCATCCCAACATTGACCACAGCTAGTGTCGCAGTGTCAGCAGGCTGCTAGAGGCTAATCTTTCTAACACCTCTAGTGAAACCCCAATGCTGAATCGAACTCGAGGTTGTACCTACAAAGAGTTCCGATTTTGTGGTCCCATTGATTTTGGAGGAACTGAGGGAGTAGTTTACCTGACTAGGTGGTTGGAGAAAGCTGAATCGTATTTCTTTGTGAGTAGCTGTGATGAGGATTGTAAGGTTAAGTATGCAAAATTCACCTTGAAGGACGGCGTTGACACGGTGAACCAATTATCACGATCGGTAGGAATTGATGTAGCTTATAGTATGACTTAGACTTCGCTTTAAGACTCTCGATTAGGACTTACTTGTCTAGGAATGAAGTTAAGAAGTTAGAGAGTGAGTTACGGAACCATAAGGTTAAGGGTACCGACATGGCGACTTATACTCGTCGTTTCCAAGAGTTATCATTGCTTTGCCCTGAAATGGTTCACACCGAAGAACTTAAGATTGAAAGGTATACTGATGGATTCCCTTTGGCTACTCGAAATTATGTCATCGCTGCCAAGCCAGTTAATTTGCAAGATACAATTGATGTAGCTCAGAGTTTGATGGACTCTTATGTGCTAGAAGTAGGAGACAAGAGTAAGAACGATAGGAGTGATAAGAGGAAGAGGAACGAAGTTGCAAAAGGGAATGGCAACAAACGGCAAGAGACAGCCAGAGTGTTCTCCATAGGAAATGGAGGTAGGAAAGATTATGAAGGTAGTAAGCCTGTGTGTGGTCGTTGTAACCGACACCACCATGGATTGTGCCCGAATGTGTGTAGGAAGTACTTTAAGGTAGGATACTTGGCCAAGGCGTAGGTCCCGACCACTTTCTGCACAGAGCAGGACTAGAAGGCCATTGTCACCTGTTTTGGATGTGGAAAGAAGGGGCACATTAGGAATTAGTGTCGAGAGCCATGGATGAGAGGAAATCCCGGTAATGTAGGAGGATTTGCTAACCGAGGTGTAGGAGGTAATGGCTTAAACCCTGTGAAGCGTGAGGTTGTGAAAAACCAGGGAAACCATGGTGCGAGGAATCAGCAGAGATACATGGGGACAGCGTGTGTTTACGCTATTGGGAAGGAATCTGGTGAGAACCCTGTTGGAATCACTCCTAAACCTTATTCAAGTGTTAGTTACTCATATGTAATAGTTAGCTTATTATGGCCTTTATGTTTGTTATTAGCCTTAGGCTTATGTAGAAGGCCCATAAGCCTAGGCCTAGTCCAATAAGGAAAGGAAGGGAACTAGGAGTGTTGCCCTAGCTTCCCTCCTATAAATACCCCTTGTAAACCTTCATTTGAAGGTTGGTTGTTCAAGTTTTTCTTTTCACTCACTCTCTACGCATAACCGTATACTCCATATCGTGTGTGTGTGTTTGGATACTTGTTCAATCGCTTCTCTATCTTTCTTATAAGCTTGTCTGGTAAACCTTGTGACCTAACAGTGGTATCAATCGCCAAATAGTTGGGTGTACTCGTTTGTTTTTGAAGTTTTTGGTTTTGGGTCTTACGCGTAAAGATAACGCATTCTTTAGCTCTCTTAAAACTTGTTTTTTACACTTTTTAATCCAAGATTCTTGTACTTTCAACGTTTTAAGGTGTTAAAATACTTGTTTTGGCAAAAAGTTTCAAACTTTATGCGTGGATCATTGTTTTGAACTAGTTTTTATTCGTGGGTGTCATTCTACGCATAACTGTTTTGAGTTCTTTGGATCATCAAGTTTCACACTTTTGTGTTATTTTGGTGTTATTGAAGCTATTTCATCACACAAAACTGGTTTAGAAACATCTTTGGGCAAAATCAAAATTACGAGTAATCCTACGCGTATTGAAACCCTAAAATTACGCGTAAGATTATCCTTGGTTTGATCTTCATTTTCGTGGTTTATTCCGTGTTTTCTTACTTGGATAAGTCCGAAAATACGTCGACTTTGGATATCTTTTGCACTGTGATAGTGTAAAAGATCATTTGGGCAAAAACCTAAAATTACGCATAAGCATAAGCTTACGCGTAGAAATCCTACGCCTAAGATCTTTCTTGCCTAAGCCTTGTCTTACGCATAAGAAAATCCTAAGCCTAACTTTCTACGCTTAACTTTTGTCTACGCCTAACTTTAGTGTCTTTTCCTACTTAAGCGTAAGCTAAATCCTACGCGTAACTCCTCGTTGTTACGCGTAACTTTGGTGTTTTTACGCATAAGTGCTACTTGGTTCGTGTCTTTTCTACGCCTAAGGATACTTCATCAACAAAGGTTCATTCGACTACAAAAATCCATTTTTACCAACACAAGTTTATCAACATGTCACAACCACCATACTCTAACTATTTCCCTTACAATTATCCTCATCCTCAACGTCAACAACAACTAACTCCACAACATCAACAATGGAATCAACAACAAGCAATTTATCAACAACAATTTAACCAACAACATACTCCACAACTTGCTGCAAATCCACAACCTCAAATGGTTCAACCACCACAAAGTCTTCAAGCTCAACCATACACAAATGACTTTAATCAACATCCATCAAGGATCACTATGAGGGAACCCACTTGGTTTGCAAAGATGTTTGAAACTTTAAGCGGCCAACAATCAATTCATGAGGTCGGATTCACTTGATAGACCTCCAATGCTCACTTCAGGAAACTACGATCAATGGGTGATAAGGTTCTTTAGATTTTGTGATCTAAAGAAGCCACATGGAAAGTTCTTAAAGAAGGTTATCTTGGAAGGTCCTTTTGAGATGCCTCCTGTCATTGTACCCGGAGATCCTAATGCCATTCCACCAAGAGATGAACAAACGAACATTGCTACTATTGCAGACTTGAATCCTCAAGAACTTCTACACTATGAAGCAGATGAGCTTGCAATGGAATATATCCTCCTAGGATTACCAAACCTAATTCTTCGTAGTGTTGATGCTCAAAAGCCTGCAAAGAAAATGTGGGATCATATTAGATCTTCTTATGGAAGGCTCGTACTCAATCGGGAAGATTTGGAATCCAAAATTTACTTGGCTTATGAACACTTCATGATTGAAACCGGAGAGACACTCGAGTCCTATCATCACCGATTTTCGGACATCATCAATGATTTGGATAAACACAACATCCACATGCCAAGAATTGCAGTGAATACTAAGTTCCTAAGTAGTCTTGGTCCCGAATGGGAGAAGTATGTCATTTTTCTCCGTCAAGCTAAAAACATGCATCATTCTACCTACGGATTGTTGTACGATTACTTGAAGCCTCATGAAAAGGAAGTTGATAGGAAAGGATTCTCCGTGCTCAAATTTCTCCACCCACACATCCGGAAAATCAACAACTTGACTTATATGCTCAACAAAATTATTCTCCTCAACCAGCAACTCAACCAACTGCTTCAAACCCACCAAACGATCAACCACATCAACCTCAACAAAATCAATTGGTTCCTTACAACAACAATGATCAAGCACTTCCTAATGAGGAATCTGATCCGTTCGAAGCATTGCAACAAGGATTTGCTATGATTGCTAATGCCTTTAGCCGTTATACCAACAAATCCAACAACCGTATTCGCTCCTCATCTAATACAAGGAATCAAGTGTTGTAAACAATGGAAGAGTTGAAGTTGAATCGTGGTTATGGTCGTCGATGGGCGGTGGTCAAGGGTTTAATCGTGGGTAGGAATAACAACGAGCTCAAGTGGTGGAACAAGGAAATGCTCAGCATGGGTTGAATGGTCTTCGATGCTACAACTGCAATGAGAAGGGACACTGGCTAATGCATGCCCAAAGCCAAGGACTAAGGGCAGTGCTTATTTCAAAGAGGCTCTTCTTTTGGCTCTTAAGGATGAAGTCGGTGGAACTCTCACGACAAAGAACGAGCTTTATGGCAAATCTTCGACTCGGATGATGATATGGAGGACTTGCGGGCCAATGCACAAGTATGTTGATGGCTAATATGCAGGAGTTACACATGAGTGACACAGGCCCGAGTGTATGACACGATGGCTTGTCTCGTACCCTAACAAACCATATTTATCTCGATCTCATATCTCCGCCAACATCGCATCCGGCAGGCTCGGAATGTTCAAAATGAGTCATCCACATCTCATTCCGACGATTTTCAACTAGACCCCGTAGTTATATTTGACGATCAAGATGACCAACCGGTTTCCCTTGATAATCAAATTGACTCGGTGGTTATACTTGAGGATCTCAGTAATGATCATGTTGAGACTCACGTTGAACACGCCGAACTTTGCCTCATCCAGATTTTGCTCGTTTAATACAAGACCAACGGACCATAGTGGAAAAATGTCATGCCATTAATCAGGACTTGAAATGCAAAATGCACTGTTAACCAAGGATTTTGAATGTTTACAAAAGCAACTCAACTTTTTCAAAACTCAAGAAAAAGGTGAAAACGGTTTTGAAGCAGCCTTTGCCAAATCTTATCAAAATGAAAAATATTTAGAAAGACAGATGCATTGATCTAGCCGCTTGAAGAATGCTTTGTTGTCTGAAATAGAACAACTACAACATGAACATAAAAAGCAAATTAACGCTCTCACCTTGGAAAATCAAAAAGCTAAGGCTGAGTTGTTAACTTGTCAAAAACAGTTCTCTGCATACAAAAAGCATTCAACGAAATGAATAGATGATCATCTTGAAGAAATCATCGGCTTGCAAAACAAACTTAAAGAGTTTAAAATGGTTGTTTACAAACATGGCGAGTCGGTCACAACCATTGAAAAGTTTACTTTAAAACCCAATCCAAATGGATATGGACCGAATCTTGCGGATTACAAACCTAAGCTTTCAACAAAAGCATTCAAACCAAATCACGAAGTTTCGGTCAGAATATAAAGTTGATAATTACATTATGAATGTTGTTGAATATCATCGTCAAGAGGAATTAGATGCATAAGACGAGAGTCGATCAAAATTAGAAAAAGTTGTTTACAACAAACCTTTTAACTATTCAAAAGCGGTCACTTTCGTCACACCAACGGATTCTTCTAACACACCAAGGGTTATCATCAAAACACATGAGTCTTCTAATGTTAATCCCCAACGGATTATGCACAAATTTATGGTCCTTTACCTTCCATCGTGAAGTAAATTCAAAACCTGAAAATCGAAAAATTCTTAGATATTTTGACATCTTCATGGCTGACCTCAAAATTTTACAACATGAGATAGAATATCGTTCGGAAATCAAAATTGATCATTTTCAATCGCCTCTGGCGCGAGAACAAAGAGACATTTTTCGGAAAAATCTTTTACCTAATGTTAAAAATTTGAAAAATTGTGCATTAGCTTGGGAAAAGGATTTTCATAAGGAACTTGAAGTGATGAAGGTCGTTTCGAGAAAGCGTAAACATCTATTTCTAACACTAAACGTAAAAAGAAACTATTAAGAAAAGATGTTGATCGACTCTTGGAAGATGTCATCTGGGCTGATGTCCATAATGTTGTGCTATTGAATTCTTTGTCATATGCATTTGATTATATATCTCTGATATCGTTAATTCTATGGAAATGTTGAGAACAATGATAATGTGCTTGATCAAGTCTTTAAATGTTGAAAACAAACGATCGTCAAACGAACTTTCAAATGCAAAACGTCGTCTTAATTGGTGTCAAAAAGATATTCACAATCAACAACTTGCTTTTCAAAACAAAATCGCTCGATTGTGGGCAAAATCTTCGATCCTAAAATTGAGCAACTGGATGATCAAAACGTGTCTTATAAGTGTCAAATCTCAAAATATGAACAAGAACTTGTAAAAGTTAAAAGGAATATGGTGTCATATTTGATTTACTCAAAAGACTCGTGATGAAGCATCAAATGAACTTGATCATTATCTTGCACACACTAGAAGAAGTTATGCATTTTCTTTGGAAATATTCGTTCTGAAAATCAAGATTTGATTCACACTATCTCTAAGTTAAGAGAAATGTTAGGAAAGTATGAACAACTTCCGCCAACCATCATTAAGAGATTAGCCCCATTAACACTTAGTACTCATGAACCTAGAATCTCTACTGCCAAATCACAAGTAGCTAACGTGCTTCCTTCTCCTGAAACAGGAATAGTTGAGCCTTTTCCAAACGTCCGCACTTCACGTACCTAAGAGCACTCAATCGAAGAATAGGAAGTTGCGACCTAAGAAAAGATCAATAAGTAATGCTAAAGTAGAAGAACACCCTAGGACTATGAATAAGACTCACGTTGCTTCCACTATAGATATTACGTCCGGAAAATGTAATAGAAATAGTGATGTAACGAATGCTAAACCGTTAAGTACTTTTGATATTCATCGATGCACCTTGTGTTTTTTGTGGTAAAAGTATGAATTCTGATTGCCATGATAAATGTGTTGCTAAAGCTATCATCTCTCGTTTAAGGAATCCTAAGAACCGAATACCTCTAGGCCCACTAATCTTTCTAAGTCCGTGCTTGGTAGACCGCCATCTTTAGATTCTAAGAAACGCATTGTCCCTCAGTAGCTCCCTGTGTCACCTCCTAAGAAGGTAGTACCACCTAGTGCATTCACTAAGACTAAAGCAAAGAGTAGTTATAGATGGCATAAATGGATATATAACACACTAGGATTTAAGTGGATACCTAAAGCTATTGATGTGTGTATATCTACTATAAGCGCTATGGAACCCTCTAACATTTCGGTTCCAAATCTACTTCTATTCCATCTTGTCGTCATTGTAATGCGGTGATCGAATCATTCTCTAGATTGTTGATAGCGGATGTTCCCGACACATGACAGCAATCTTAAACTGTTATCAAACTTTATTGCAAAGTTCATTGGCACTGCCAGGTTCGGGAATGATCACTTCGCAGCCTATCATGGGCTACTGAGAGACTATGTCAATGGGAACATCGAAATTAGCGGGGTTTACTATGTGGAAGGCCTCGGTCATAATCTGTTTTCAAGATGGTCAGTTTTGTGATGGAGATTTGGAGGTTGCTTTCCCGAGGGAGAAACTTGTTTCATTAAGTGATCTACAAGGAAATGACCTTATGTCAGGATCGCGTAATTCTAGTCTCTACACTATCTCTATGAAAGACATGGTTGCTTCATCTCCCATATGTTTACTTTCAAAGGCAACATCAACAAAATCCGGGCTATGGCACCGTCGTCTCTCACATCTAAACTTTCAAACCATCACCAACCTTGCTCGACACAAACTAGTTGAAGGACTTCCCAGGTTTTGGTATTCTAAAGATCATCTTTGCTCAGCTTGTGAACAAGGCAAAAGCACTCGTGCTCATTTTCCTTCAAAGGTGGAACACGCTCTCAAAGGCATGTGCTTCATCTTCTTCACATGGATTTGTGTGGCCCGATCGCGCTGCAAAACGATCAATGGCAAACGCTACATCTTAGTAATTGTTGATGACTATTCACGCTGGACTTGGGTCTACTTTCTTCGAAGCAAAGATCAAGCTCCACAAATGATCATCACCTTTCTCACGAAAATACAAGTTCAGCTCTGAAACACCGTTCGACTAATCGAACATATAAAGGCACCGGATTTGTTAATCAACCTCTTCGTGAATTCTATGAGAAAGTGGGAATTGACATCGGACATCTATTGCACGTACACCGTAACAAAGCGGAGTTGTCGAAAGACGAAACCGAGCGTTAGTGGAAGCTGCAAGAACAATGTTAATCAATGCTAAACTTCCAGATTACTTATGGGCGAAGTGTATCTACTGCATGTTATACTCAAAACCGTTCTATGATTACAAAACGCCACAACAAAACACCTTTCGAGCTCGTCCATAACGGAAAACCGAATCTAAAACACTTTCATGTATTTGGATCTCTTTGCTATCCGAATAATGATCGTGATGACTTTGGAAAGCTCAAAGCCAAAGTTGACATTGGAGTCTTTATCGGATCTTGTGATAATTCCAAAGTTTTCCGAATCTGGAATCGTCATACAAAACAGGTGATGGAAACGATTCATGCTCATTTCGATGAACTTACGGAAATGGCTTCGAGTATAACTTAGAACCCGGTCACAACCGCTTAAACTTCCCCAAACCCCATCATCACCGGTGAACAAAGCCCTCGACTTACTCGTCAACAAATGGAAAGACTATTTGCTCCTCTGTTCGGTGACGATATTGATGAACGTGCTCAAGGTGTATCCGCTATTTCATTTGCTCAACCGATAATACTCTTATACCGATACACTGCTACAACAACTCATTGCAGATGCACCTACACCATTTGACTCCACCACAACAGTTGAACAAACCGCTTCCAACAATGATGAAGCTGGTGATGATATTCTGAATGTAGTACCCCCACCTGCAGATTTTGATCCAAATCCGTTCTTCAACCCGTTTGCTAATGAGACTGCTGCACCAGATGTCGCGAAATCTTCAACAAACCATTTGAATCCTCAGAATCTGCACAATGTATACCAACATCAACCCTCCACACATAGATGGACGAAATACCATCCTCTGGAAAACATTATTGGCAACCCGAATCAACCAGTCGTTACGAGACAACGTCTTCACACATACGGTGAACATTGCATTTATGCACTCACTGCTTGCCAATCTGAACCTAAAAACATCAAAGACGCAATGACAAAAGACAACTGGATTGAATCCATGCAAGAAGAACTTAACCAATTCAAACATCTTGAAGTATGGAACGGTTGAAAGACCAACAGGAGTCTACATCATTGGTCTAAAATGGATTTGGAAAAACAAATTGGATCTTGAAGGACATGTTATCGGAATAAGTCACGTCAGGTGGCTAAGGGTTATCGTCAGGAAGAGGGTATTGACTTTGAAGAATCTTTTGCTCCGGTTGCTCGTCTTGAGGTACGTTGGGATATTTCTAGCGTTCGCGGCTCATATGAATATGACGGTCTATCAGATGGATGTCAAAGCTGCGTTTCTCAATGGACAACTTAAAGAAAGCGGTTTATGTCACCAACCGGATGGATTCGTTGATCCCGAGTTTCGAATCATGTCTACAAACTGAACAAAGCTCTGTATGGACTCAAACAAACTCCTTGGGCATGGTACGATAAGCTATCATCCTTCCTCATTGCTAATAATTTCACCAAAGGTTCGGTTGACCCAACTTTTTTTATACAATATCACGGGGAACATATCTTAATTGTTCAAATTTACGTGGATTCAATCGCTTTTGCAAAACTAATGAAGAAAAATTTTGAAATGTCCATGATGGGTGAACTCACGTTCTTTCTTGGACTGCAAGTTCATCAATCACCCCGTGGTATTTTCTTGAGTCAGTCCAAATATGCCCTTGAATTGTTAAACAAATTTGGAATGAAAACTTGTGACACCTATGCCACACCAATGGCTCATACCAAGAAGCTAGATGCTGATTTACATGGGAAATTGGTGGACCCTACAAAATACCGTAGTATTATTGGGTCTCTCATGTATCTAACTGCTAGCAGACCTGATATTGTCTTTGCCGTTTATCTATGCTCCCGTTATCGGTCGCGACCAAGCGAAACCCACCTCTCTGAGACTCAAAGAATCCTCCGATACATCAAGGGAACCATTAACTTGGGGATCCGGGTATCCGAAGGATTCGGTTTTGAACTAATCACTTTTGAGATCGCGCGATCACGCAGGATGCTTAGATTCACGAAAAAGTACTTCAGGAGCACTACAATTTCTTGGTGATAAACTGGTGTCTTGGCAATCGAAGAAGCAGGATTGTACATCGCTGTCCTCAACCGAAGCAGAATATGTAGCCATGTCCGCATGTTGTGCTCAAATCATCTGGATGAGAACACAACTCAAAGACTATGATTACGTATTTGACAGAATCCCGATGTACTGCGACAATCGGAGTGCCATTGCGATCTCGTGCAACTCAGTTCAGCACTCGAAATCAAAGCACATCGATCTTCGATATCATTTCATCAAGGATCACGTGGAATAGTGCTTGTTGAATTATATTTTGTGGGTATCGAATACCAATTGGCAGATCTTCTCACCAAAGCCTTGCCTCCCGCTAGGTTTAATGAGTTGGTCCACCGGATTGGTATGAGGTGTTTGACTCAAGAGGAATTGGATGACCTCTTAAAAGCAGTCTTAAAACACTCAAACACCACAACTATCTTTTGTAAATAAATTTTTCAAAAACAAAATACAAAAATATAAATCCTGATAAAATCAAAAATATTCTTCTAATCTAATTTTCTTTCAACATGTCAAGTACATTTCTTCCGTCAACACCTTAATCTTTCAAAAATCAGAATTTTTTCCGATCAAGTGTTGAGGGGGAGAAATCAAAACTTTAACTGTTTCAAAACATATGTGTACTTGCATGTTATCATATCTCGGTTGTTTCTTTTTAACAAATGGTGGTAAATTTTCTGGTACAATGACACTCCTCGGACTAAAATTAATAACCTTTCATTATTTTCTAGAGTCGAGGGGGAGTGTCGTCAAGTTTCTTTCCTAAAAACTTTGTTTGGTAACCAAAATGGAAGTTAAAAGGCTTTGGATGAAAATGGTAAAGGTGGAGGGACTAAAACTGCCAAAAGCACAAAGTCATTTTTAATAAAATACCTCCACCTAACTTTAACCTTTCACATTTATTACTTTCATCTAAATATCATCCACGATCCATAATCGTTTAACAAATCCGTGCTTTCGATCATCAATTTATCACGACATGGCTGAACAAATGAATGTGGATGCACCAGATGTTCTTACAATTGTTGATATCTTTCCAGAGGGTTATCCGAGGAAGCTTGGAAAGAACAACCTTAGGGTTGACTTTGATACCCTCACTTGCTCAGAATCTTCCTGCTTGATTGCTGTGGATATTCTCAGGAATCATCCCTACCGAGAACATGCTCTCACACTCGCCACGGTTCCAGAGGTCTACATTCAACAATTACTGGATTCTATGCAGAGGATCACCGGTCAAAGTGCGATGAATGTGACACTTAATCATAAACAAGTCACTATCACTCCTGCTGACTTACGGGCTATTCTCATCATTCCTGACATCGCTACAACCGACTTCTTTGCTACTCCTGCTGAAGAGACAGTCCAGAAATTCTTGATAGATATTGGTTATGATGATGCTTCAGGAATCATTACTAAGCACTCTCGCGTGGGCAAGTATATTCCTCAACCATGGAGAACATTCTACATGATCATTACCAAATCGGTCTGGTGCGTGGTCGGTGGCTATGAGCATCCCAAGCTCATGGAACTGAAAATCTTCTGGTCGTTGATCAACAAGAAGGACATTGAAATCGAAGCAATCGATATGGGAGGACATGATGTCTGTTTCACAAGAAGCTTGGCTCCAAGATTCCCTATGTCGGATACACCAAACTGTTGATCCAGAGAGCACTTGGACTTCATCCTGACATCCCCATGAGGCTCAATGACCCGGATAATCACGACATATTGATGAACCCATACTATTCGCCGAATCAAAGAATCGTCAACAAAGAAACAGGGTTCAAGATTACCCGATCACCTTCGACCACCAATCGAAATCAAAAAGCTTGAATCATATAAAAGGTATCGGTTAGCCAGTAAAGAAGGCAAAGTTGGTCATCCGGATGAAAAATCTTCGTACACCTACCGAAGGACCAGAAAAGGCGATCTGGAAGTGTTACAAGTACAGATCTTTATAGAAAGCTTCCCAAAAGGAATCCTCCTCGTAAACGGATTGTTCCTGTAAAGGAAGCTGAACCTATTCCCACATCTGAACCGCAAAGAAAGCTTGTGGACGAAAGCTCAAGGTACCGACACGATGAAGAGATTACCTACTCAATCTACAACCGTAACACCTCCTTGCCTAAACCTCCAAGTCCACTCGACAAAGGAAAAGGAAAGACTCCTGTACTTGTACCGTATGATGAAAGCTCGGATCAAGAAGAAGAGCAACTGGATATATCATACAGGAAGAAGTTTAATATCGTTAGACACCTTCATAAAGCTGAAGCATTTGCTAAAGACCAAATGGGTGGTCCCAGAGGATCAAGTGGTGCTGCCCACTCTGAACCATCTCCTGATGCGGTTAATCAACCCGATAAGGGAGATGGTGCCACCACTCTTATGCAACAACAAAAGCTTGTGGAGGATACTATCATATATGAGTTTGAGGAACCGGAAACTGAGAAGTCCGAAAAAGATCAAGATGTTGATTATGATACGTTTCTTCTTGATAGTCCTAGGCAATCAAAGGAAGAAACCTCTGAACCTCCGAAGGATCCAGAGTCTCCTCATATCTCTTCATCATCAGATTCGTCTTCTCACTCCTCACAACCACCATCAAAGAAGTCAACCAAATCATCATCCAAATCCGTGAAGAAACCATCTAAATCTTGGATTTCTCAAGCTCATAAACGGATTACCAAAGCTGTCAAACAAGTCAGAAAGAAAAACGTGCTCAACAAGAAGCTGAATTTCTTTGCTGATCACATACAGCATATGTATGACGAGAATGAAAAGATGAAAGGAGAAAGGAAGTTTGTTCAGGAGTTCATGAAAAATCACCGTCAAGAGGAAATGAACGAAATGATCGAAGGCTACACGAAAAAGTACCTTCTCGAATACGTTCCTAAGGTCACAAAGGAGTTGTTCACCAGACAACTTTATCCAAATCTGATGCAGATCGCCAAGCAAACTATTCGATCAACACCCTTAACCGTCACAATCAATCCAACCGATCCGGTAGTTTTCTCGGATAATGAATTGGTGGCCAAGCTTGTCACACAAATGTCTGCACGATCACGGGACATTTACTTCGATGAAGGAAAGTTGTTTCAAGCATTACTGGACTACCAACTTCAAGAAGCTTGTAGATTTGAAGCTGAAAAGTCTAAACGTCCTAGAGACGATGAAGACAAGGATAAGGATAAAGACTCTGCACCTAAACGCGTCGAGAAGCAATCGGTGAATCTTCTTTGAAGCAACCTCCTCCACAACGGGCTCCTGTTCAACAAAAATCTCCTCCTCGTTCTTCTACTGAAAAACCTCGGACGATTCGAGTTATCACCCCCGACTCAGAAAACCGATGATCACTTTGAGTATACGGGTGGTGACGATGAAGAGGTCCTTGAGCCCCTACAACAACCCACCTCTCCCAAACAAGTTCGGAAACCAGAATCATCATCTAGGCCTTCGAAAAAGAAGAAGAAGAAGACGCTTCAAACTGACGTCGTATCATGGATAGATGACGATAAAACAGAGGAATTTGAATGGTTTGCTAATCTTGTTAACAACACTCCCTACCTTGAAGAAGGTCAGAATTTGGTAGACGGTTCTACATTGGAGCATGCAAAAATTCGGCAAGAAAAGTTCCATGTGAAGAAAATGACGAAATCTGAAATGGAATCAAAAATGAAGTGTTTCAACTTCTAAAAGACAGCTCTGAAAGTGCCCTCGAGGTCGAATATCACCTAGAAAACATTGCTCGAGCTATGTCTAACAAAATGGATTGGCTCAACCCGGAAGCAAACATTGACTTCACACAAAGGGACAACCCTCCATACTACACCGATTGGACCAAACCTCTACCAACACTTGGCCAACCAGATGAACCACGGATTCCCTTCAGATATTTCTTCAACAAAGACCTGGAATTTCTTATCCATGGTGGCGATGGTTCAAGGAAATATGCTACATCCTTGACACTTCCATTCCCTGTAGCTATCTACTCAAACTGCATTGCCATTGAGGAACGTGCCAATCATTTGTTCTCCAATACAGTGGAAGCATATGACCGAGATGCATTGTATGGGATTCATCACGGCCGAAACGCCGACGAATCTACTACGAAGCTGTCGGGTTCAGAAGTCTCAAAATGCAGTGTTTAGTACTAAAGACATCGTTGCCATCCAACATGTTGGTCTTTCATCCAAATGGGACTACACCTTTCTTAAGAAGATTGTGGTCAAAAGACAGGATGAAAGGGATTATGCATTCTGTGAAGCTGACTTTGAGAATTTGTCTCTCAACGATATTGAAGACATGTACCTTGCCAAAGTACAGGTTCGCATGAGACAATTTTCAACCGAAATTCAACGAGAATTCATTAAGTCACTGCTCATCTTCATGGACACATAGTCATAAAAGAACGTGTTGAAGATCTCCAGATTGCCGTTGAATCTTATCAGACGCGTGTCAAATTCACTCCTCCAACGCTTACTCTTCCCGATCTCAACCAGCTATCTCAATATACACTCATCAGCAAACCTTTCGGCGTTGTTTACCGTAGTGAACTTCAAAGAAACTGCTTAATGGCGTGTAGCGAGCTCCACAAGTTCGGGGATCATACTTTGAAGCTGGTTAGGGATGGATTGGCATACAGGTTGAAGGATATACGCCAGAAAATTGGGTCTCCTAAACGCTGTAATTCTCAGGACAGGAGGGATGTGAGACGGATCATCACAATGATTGATGAACGGTTGTTCAGAAGGGATCAGTTCAGACGATTGGAGAGCTATGTTGGTGGTCGACCCAGGATTAACATAACCGGCTTTCAACGCCCTGTGCACACTCCTGGGAACATCACTGCACTTCCTGGTACCCCTTGATTTGTTTCCTTCATTATCAATTTGGATGTGTGATTATATATTTATGAATGGCTTGTGCATACATAACAGTGTACAACCCGTAATTATCAAGAAAGGACCCTGTGGTATGCATCAGTGCTACAATCCTTATTAAAGGAGCGAAAGCTTCTTACTTTTGAGTAAAACCTATCAAACCTTTCATTTTTCAAGGTTTTGCTCAAAAGAACAAGTACTTTCCCTTATGATTTTCAAAACCTCAACCGTTTATATCACTCGTTGAGGGGGAGTACTTGAATTAAAACTTTGTTCAAAAATTGTTCACAGTGGTCATTCTTCCCGCAACACTCGAAATGGTCATATTTATTCTCAAACCGTTCAAAAATAACATTTTATATGCCATTTTTTAGGGGGAGAAAATTGTGTGATAAGAAATATGTTGTGTCAATGCAAATGAATCTTTGTGCTACAGACTTAACCCATTAATTGACGAGATCTTAACTGTTTGTAACTCGAAAAGACTTGTCCGGGACGGGTAATAACTTCAAGCTAGTTCGCTAGTGATGTAAACGTGTCTCGCAAAGGACTTGTCTAAGTAGAATGTACCATTCGAGAAACTCTTGATAGACATGAACTCTGACGGGTTTGACAACCTTTCGAGGCTTGTCTACACCTTCAAGGTAGTTATTAGAGCTAGTTGTCACCTAAAAGCTGACAATGTAACTCTTTAACTATGCAACGTAACCGTGTCTCGCGGGGGATTGTCTATCTCCAGTGGATCAATTCAAAATGTGCGCGCTCTTTCCTAACTGTGCATTTAACCATTAAAACTCTTAAGCACATGTGGAGGGGGAGTATTTATGCAAAATCCTATCTCTCTCAGTGGTTCAAACATGATTTTCATTAACAAACCCTTTGAGAGATTCTTTACAACAGTGGTTTTAATGGCAACATAGGTTAGTCATGGAGTGATAAGGTGACTAAGGTTAGGAATAACCGTCCTATGATCCGCCAGAGCCGGATGGATCTACCCAAGGACATCACAAATAGTTAGTATTTAGAAGTCCTTAGGTATGATTATAAAAAGGAGAAAAATGAGAATTGGAGAAAGAAGGAGTTGAAGAATCAAAAAGAAATGCAAAGAAAAGGGTGAAAAGAAATAGCCCTCCAGATTATTCAACTTAGGGCAGACACCGGGTTCAATTCATATGCTACTGGTTGTCACTTAGTGACGCCGGTATTGAAGATTAAAAGTCGTCATGGACCCAGTGACGCATGCACTAAACCTTCTTATCCACTCAAGTTTCTCTTAATAGAAGCTTGTTTCATTCTCACTGGGAACCCTACGTAAACTATCGGCTTTCTCTTAGAGATTGCTGGTATTGAAGAAGGAGACCCTCTCCCTAGTCTCCGCTCAGGAAAACCAAAAACGCACAATTGAGTCTAGAGCCACGAGATTCATCAAAAGATCTCTTAGGTACACTTGACATTTAATCACTTGATGATCAAAAAATAAGATTATCAGTGGTTCATATCGAGTCCTTCACAGATCTTAGCAATCTGTCGAGAACATTTATGAGAGTTTCACATTTGTGATCCTCAGTGATTGAATGGAAACTCCTGCCAGGTCAACATCAAACGACACGTAGGTCGCTGGCAACTCCCCGTGTATTGCGCTTAGTGGTCTCAAACGGTCTACAGTCGTGAGGTGATGCGTCGATGTACCTCAGCGACTCATCTGAATCGTAGGTGTACTTCGGTACATCGTGTTATCTCACTTGTGGGACTCCGATT
The DNA here is from genome assembly GCA_910596185.1 of Chrysanthemum makinoi. NCBI lineage: Eukaryota > Viridiplantae > Streptophyta > Magnoliopsida > Asterales > Asteraceae > Chrysanthemum > Chrysanthemum makinoi. The sequence continues at coordinate 270,422,291 of OU343222.1, forward strand.
CAGAACCGGCCTTTGTAAGAATTAGAGTTGTGTTTTCACACTCTGATGTCAACACTCTCGAAGTTCAAACTTGTAAGTGCCGGAATCCGCTTATTACTAACCGTTTAAATGTTTTCTTCTTATGGAAGCTCGAGGCGGAACGATCGTGCAGATTCTTCTCATGCTCACGCCAACATCATCACTAATGGAAGTTATATCCAAAAGCAACACAACAGTCAGAATGATTCTTCGTCAATACAGAGAATCTACAAAGTTAAAGACTTAAAGAACTCCATCAGATCTGAATTCTAAGCGTCGAAGGAGCGTGTGAGCATGTTGAAGAACGACGTGGAGACACTTAGCAGCGAAGCGGACTGAGGCGGACTTGATGCGACAACAACATACTATCACTCTCACCATAAAGAACAATGATCAAAGAACAAAGTTAAAGATGACGTCAAAACATAACCGTTCAAAGTAAACTATCTTTCTACACTGGGGAGATTGTTTAAATCAAGGCAATTCTTCTCACAAGAAAGAAGAATGTCAGAAGACGTCAAAGCTACTATTACATCAACGCCTTCACCGTTTTTCATCACCAACACTTTAGTGTTTGTTACTCATTTGTAATAACACTTGATGGGTAGATTGTTGGAATCACTCCTAAACCTTATTCAAGTGTTAGTTACTCATATGTAATAGTTAGCTTATTATGGCCTTTATGTTTGTTATTAGCCTTAGGCTTATGTAGAAGGCCCATAAGCCTAGGCCTAGTCCAATAAGGAAAGGAAGGGAACTAGGAGTGTTGCCCTAGCTTCCCTCCTATAAATACCCCTTGTAAACCTTCATTTGAAGGTTGGTTGTTCAAGTTTTCTTTTCACTCACTCTCTACGCATAACCGTATACTCCATATCGTGTGTGTGTGTTTGGATACTTGTTCAATCGCCTCTCTATCTTTCTTATAAGCTTGTGTGGTAAACCTTGTGACCTAACAGACCCTAACGTACTTACGGGTACATTCCTTCTCAATAATCGCTATGCTTCCATACTGTTTGATACTGGTGTGGATATGAGTTTCGTATCCACCAATTTTATGCCATTACTAGGAATCTCCCAAACACCTTTAGGGTTTAGTTACGATGTGGAATTAGCGAATGGGAATAGAGAGAAGATAGACACCATAGTTCGAGGTTGTACCTTAAGTTTCCAAGACCGCCCGTTTAGTATAGACTTGTTGCCGGTTACCTTAGAAAGTTTTGACGTCATTATCGGAATGGATTGGTTGTCGAAGAACGGTGCACACATCATTTGTGATGAGAAGATTGTGTGTTTTCCATATGGCGGAAAAGTTCTGAGCATATAAGGAGATCGGAGCGACTGTGGAAGTCCTTCCCGGTTGAGCATCATCTCTTGTATTAAGGTCCAGAAGTACATCGATAGAGGAGGTTGTCTTTTCTTGGCTCGAATTTCTGAAAAGAAAAGCGAGGAGAAGAATGAAAGAAACCTTAATGATGTACCCGTCGTTAGAGAATTTCCGGATGTGTTTCCGACGATCTGCAGGGGATTCCACCGTCCGACAAGTGGAATTCCAAATAGAGTTGATACCGGTCCGGCACCGTAGCCGGGCACCTTATCGAATCGCTCCAAGAGAATTGGAGGAACTGTCTAAACAGTTGGCAGAATTGTCAGAGAAGGGATTCATTCGACCAAGTTCGTCATCGTGGGGAGCACCAGTGTTGTTTGTGAAGAAGAAGGATGGATCGTTTCGGATGTGTATTGATTATAGGGAATTGAATAAGTTAACAGTGAAGAACCGATATCCGTTACCTAGAATAGATGATCTATTCGACCAACTCCAAGGAGCTAGTGTCTTTTCTAAGATTGATTTACGATCTGGTTATCACCAGCTTAGAGTTCAAGAATAGGATATCCCTAAGACTACGTTTAGGACTCGTTATGGACACTATGAATTCCAAGTGATGTAGTTTGGTTTGACCAATGCGCCAGCGATTTTCATGGATCTCATGAATCGAGTGTGTAAGCCATACCTGGATAAGTTTGTGATCGTATTCATAGACGACATCTTGATATACTTGATTCGTTAAAATAAACACAATATAAAACTATCAAATTAATCGTGAAATCCGAAAAACCAACCTTTTAGGAAAAGGGTTAGCGTGCCGAAACTCACGGGTGTGATAAAAGTGATACCGGGAAAGTGATTTCCCCGGGTCGTGTCCCAACGAGGTGTGAAATTGACGGTGTCGTTGAGTTTCGTTATTATTAACTTGAATTGGTTTTGATGATTTTGGATTTTTGATTTTGATCTAAACTACGGGAAATGGAAAAGCATAAAAAGGAAATTACACTACGGGGAAACCAAATTATGAAAATATAAACTAAAACGATTAAATGAAACATAAATAAAATGCAATTATATCTAATATAAATTCTAAATGTGATCTAAAATAATTTTTATACTAAAAATGATATTTGAAAACTATTTAAGAATTACAACTAATTTTTAGGATTTTTCTTGAATTTATTTGAGTTAAAAAACTAATTTAAAACATTTAAACTAAACTAAAAATACTAAAAATTAGGAAAACATGCAAAACAAATTACAAAACTATTTTAAAAATCTTAAATAACTAAAAGGAATTTTCTAAACTGGAATCACATTTTTCTGAATTTTTCTCTATTTATTATGAATTTAAAACTATTTAAAACTAATTAAATTCCTAGAAAATACTATTTAAACTATGAAAATTTTGGAAAAATACTTTTTATGACTTTTTTATTTTTCTAAAACTGTGAAAATTGGAATTGTATTTTTCTGATCTTTTTCTAATTTATTTGAATAAAATGCTATTTAAAAATGCTAGAAAACGAATAAAAATGCAGAAAAATAGAAGATGAACAGGAAAAAATATGAAAATCTCCAAAAAACTATAAAATAATACTGAGAACAAGGGAAAATTAACAGAAACCAATTTGGAGTACAAGAACAATGATTTGGGCACACTACTTATATGAATAAGCACTTAAAATAAGTAATAAGCTATCCAAAAGCTACCATACAGCCTAATTCTAACCTAAAATGAGCTAATGCAACTGATTGGGACCTAAAAAGCACATGCTAGAGAAAAAAAGCTCGAGACCATATTTCAACTCTCAATATGCCAAACGGCCCTACAGCAGCTACTTTGAGCACTGATTCAGCAGGTATAGAAAAATCTTAAAAATAAACTAAAAATACCATGAAGAAGACAACCAACCAAAGATTATATGACCAAAATTTCAGCTAAAAAGGATAAAAATTGAATGAATTAAAAATGCAAAAGACAAGCCACTTGGGCATAAAAGCTTTTGTTTGGACAGTCACAAAACAAACACCCTTTTTCAACTTTAGAGCACAAATTAAGCTTGTAAAGCAGTGATATGCATTACCTAATGACAAATAAGCTAACACCTTCATTCAAAAGCTATAAAGAAGCTGAAACAAGATGGAACTCACAATAAGCTGTATAAACGGCTTATATGTAGTTGTTTTGGTCAGTTACAAACAAACACACTATCTAATACCACTGTTTGGTACTAAAGGCTCAAATAAGCAAACAAGGAGATTCTCTTCATGCAAATGAATTCAACAATAAGCTAAAACACGAACTAAGATAAGCTACAGCTAACAAGGAAACGCAGTTGGCAAGAATAAAAACTAACTAGGTGATCCTAAGCTACTAAATGGGAGATAAGCATAACAAGTGTACAATAAGCATTTAATAGCAGAAACTACTCTAAGACTAAATTAATTACACTTTTAAGCAAATATAAACCTAAATAAGCTAACTAGAAGCCTTAATAAGCACTTAAAATAAAATAAAAACTTAACTGCAGTGGGATCTTGAGACAGAACAGGCCAAGGGGGCTGTTTTTGAGCTTATTCTGAATGAGCTGCAGGGTAGAATAAGCCCTCAAGCTTCTAGGATCTTGGAGTCCACCTGGCTAGCCTCCTTTTGCCCTCGTGTATGGACTATGAGAAACTGATTACATCTTATGAATAAGCTAAGAAAAATGGTGCAGGGGCTGCTGATGCAGCAAGACAGAAACAAATTTAGAAACAAATAAACCACACGACAAACTGCTTGACACTTAGGAAATGATTAAAACATTTGTTGAACAAACTGACTTACAACTAAATAAGACTATTTCAATACCCAAAATGGGTCAAAAGGTGAGCTTGACCCAAGAAACATGCAAATCCAAACACTCTTTAGGCAGGATACTAGAAACAGGTTTAAAAAAATGAGATTTAAGCAAACTTGATTTGAATCAATACTACTACTCTTTAAAATAACTTCAACCAACTTTCAACAAAACTCAAGATTCAGTGAACAACATAAAAACTAAAGCTGCAACAATTGAAATTTAAAAGAGACTGCAAATGTATTAACTTGAAATTAAAAGATACATGGAATTTAAAATGACAATTAAACTAAAACTGAGCTAGAAAAAAAATTCTAGACTACCCGTACACTAATCCTAATCTGCTATTTATACAAGAATAAAAAAAAGCATCTTCTGTCTTCTTTGTCTTCTTTCTCTATCTTGCTGCTGCTTCCAAAGCCCGACATTGATGGGGCTAGTGTGTTGGGAGTATGGGAGTGACTGGGGAATAGGGTTGAGGAAACAAGGCATGCAGGAGCAGGGTGGGTTTATTATTTTTGTGTTTTCTGGTTTAGAGAGAGGGAGGGAACAAAGCGTGCAAGGATTTATTTTTTATATTGATGGTGGGGATAAGGTACAGGTAAAAGGTTTTAGTTTATTAAAAAGGTTTTGAAAGGTAAAGATGTATTTTTGTTTTCTAAAGTTCTTCTTTTTTTTTTTAACTAAAAATTGTTTTTAAGAAAAATAGGAGTTTGGATTTTTGGGTTTAAAAGGCAATTTGGCATTTTGGGTATCGGGGTTTGGTAAAATGAGATTTTTGGTTTCGGGTTAGGTTTTTAGGTTTGTTTTCCCACTCTCACTCCAAACACGCGTCTAGGGCTTCAGAAATGTAGAAAATCACTTCCCCGCACCGGCTTCTCAGCACTTTTCTGATTTTGGCTCGATTTTGCTCGTTTTCGCTCTGTTTTCAATCCTTTTGTACCTGCAAGACATAAAACACACTCCGAGGATATTTTTGACATATTTTGATCATATTTGGGTGTTTTTGGTTGGTATGTGCTAAAACACATACCTTTTCGTTATCAAAATAGACCCAAAATAACCAAGAAAGAGCCGTTTATTGCTAATATTTGTGGTTTTCTTGAGTTTTTGTATGTGCAGGTATGGATATATAAAAAGGAGCCAAAACCGCAGAAAAATCGAGCACGAGAGAGAGAAGAGTGCAAAAGCCGATGCCGGGGATGCTATTTCATGGACTTAAATGCTCAAAAGATCAAATTACGGAGTTCGGGACATGGTTTGGGAGATTTCCTTGTAAACCCGTCATTATATCACACGTTCACCTTTTCACCTTCACTTATCCATATTTACACATTACACCTTTAACTTTACCCAAATTACACTTTCACCCCTCATAAAATCATTTATCCCATTTACCCAACTCACCCTTACCCTTTCCCAATTTACACTTTTGGACCCTTGTTCTTGCAAATATTACATAAATGGTCCTAAGTGTATTAATAATAACACTTCACCTTTGGTCCTTTAAGTTAAAATAACTATACAAGTCTAAATCCTCAAATCCAATATCCAACACAATCCAATACTAGTCTCGGCCCAATGTATCTAAACTAAATCCAATCCACCCGGTCACCCACTATCCCTTACCCGAATAAACCTGACCCGTATCTTTTACCTACACCCGGTCAAAACCCAACCCCAAGTCAAATTAATATAAATAACTCAACCCAAACAAAACGCGCCCAAACAGAGGTTAATCCCCCATTGTTACTGTTTAATCCTTTCATCCCTTTACCCCTGATCCTCCCAAAGTTACCCACACTTAAGTGACCTTCTAGAAGCCTGCCCACTTGTCAGAGGTGTGTCAGCGTGTGGATTGCCAGCGTGTACAAATGGAGGCTTCTAATTGGCTGCGACACCTCATACATCTAATCCAAGGGTTCTGATCTGATATGATGACGAGATGGTGAATGAATGGCCAAGATGAAAGTATCCAGAAGCATCCCAATCTCTCAGCTCTAGCTATAAAAGACCCTTTCACCACATTGTTGATTTCGTCCAGTTTTTCATGTATTTAGAAAGCTTTGGCCACCTTATTTCTGTCAATTTTAATTCCAGCAGTTAAGTAGTTAAGCTTGTAATTTCATTTTTAATTTGTAAGCTCACTTTTAATAAATGCAATTTACCTTCTTCATTTTAAATCATTGTTAATTTGAAATAGTTGTTACTGTGTTTTAAAAGTTTTCAATCCTGTAATTCAAGCTCACATAAGCTTGATAAAGCTTATGTGAGCTTATTGTTGGTTCACCTTCTTTGAATTTCACTTTTTCAACAAAAGTCAAATAAAGTCAAACGATAAAGTCAAAATGGTTTTGGGATAAATTTCTGTTCTAAATTCATTTTATAACTGAGTTTTAAGTTTTTGTTGAGTTCTTGAATTCAGTTTTGGTGAAAACTTATTAATGTCGTTATGTGAAATTGCTTTTAGAACCATAAAGGAGTGTTTGGTTTTTAAGTGTTTTTGGAGTATTGGTTAAATTTTCAAGCTAAGTTTGATGCAAGTACCTTCATAAACCTGTTTTCATGTGATCGCAGTCAAAGTTTCATGCTACTCAGTGTTAATTTGTGATTCCAAGTTAAATAATTCATGTCATTTAGAACTTATTCTTGCCTGTTCTGCTGTCCATTTTTAGTTGATTCTCAGATTATCATTAGCTTATTTTGTTGATGTTAGAGCTTGTTTGTTAATTCCTAAGGTAGTTCGTATAATAGGTAATCAGTTTTAGCTTTTAGATTGCATCTTAGGAACTTTTAGTTTGGACAAATGTAGGTCTGCTTGTAACTGTTTTGCTGCATCAGTTAGTTTAAGTCCCATAGCCACTTTTGTTTTGCTCTCTAGTTTCTTCAATACTAGTCTTCATTAGCTGTAATTTTGGTTATAGTATCTCTGGCTGGTTGTTTACTTTTGTCAACTTTTGGTTTTCACTCTAGCTTATTGAATAAGCCAGCAAATCAGCTCAAACAGTAGGGGTAAATTCAGTTTTGCTTATAGTGTCAGTTAGCTTAATCTTAGGTAGCATGCTTATTTAGGTGTTAGAATTAGCTTACAATAGTTGCTGTAGAGTAGTTTCAGTGTTAGTTAGCTTCTGTTTTCAGATGGTTCACTCTAGTGCTTATTAGCTTATGTCAAAGTGCTTATTCCATTTCAGTTTACACTGCAGCCTCTATTTCTCATACATAAGCCTAAGTTTTTATATTTTTCTCAGATCTAGATTAATATTTTAGAATTTCCCTGAAGTTTTCATAATTTGTAGTTACTGTTCACTATTTTTCTAGATTTAATATAGTTTTTAAGCCTTTTTAAATACCTTTTATTGCAAATAATTGAGAAAAAGTTCCAAAAATTAATTTTTCAATTTTTATAGATTAAGATAAATATAAAAAGCATAAAAAATATTTTTCCTTATTTTTCTCCTTTTATTTGGTATTTTTCACAATTTAAAGTAGATTTAAATAGCATTAAATTCATAGAAAATAGGAAATTAATCAGAAAAATATAAAAATAGTTTTGAAAAGTCTTTTATGTTATTTTAGATTTTTGAAAAGTAATTTCATAATTTTCCCCTTTGTTTTTATAATTTTTAGTTATTTAGTTTTATTTTTAAAGTTAATAATTAGTTTTTAATTAAAATTAAATCAAGAAAATTCCTAAAAAATAGTTTTAATTCATTAATAGTTTTCTTATATCATTTTTAGCATAAAAGTAATTTTAGGTTATTTTTAGGAGTTAGATTGGTTGTAGTTGCTTTTTATTCGCGTTTCGTTTAATTCCCATTTTTGCGTTTTAATGTAGAATTATGTAGTTTGTCATTATTCTTAGGATTTCCCATAGATTTTAGTTCCCATATGCTTTCTTTATCCCATAGTTTAGATAATATCATATTATCCCCTTTTCTCATTCAAATCCCGATTTTTGAGACGTGAGTTGGAAATTCCATTCAACCCTCGTTCGGAACGATCTCGGTGCTCAAACCTAACACGTTTGAGTTACCCGTATACTACACTTCTTATTATTGGTCAGTGTCTGAGCCGTTTTAAGCTTCTTACGGCTAGTCATTCACAAGTGGCTAGTTTGTGTGAGTCAAGCTTGACGTTGCTTTGGAAACTGCGAATAAAATTTTGGCGCCGCTGCCGGGGAGGGCTTGTAGTGAGTTTTCGTTGTGAAGTTATCGTTGTTTTTTGTAAATATATCTTTTATAAAAACCCAAAAATATTTTCCTTTTCCTCATTTGTTTTCCTTTTATGATTGATTTTTATAAAAACCCAAAAATAATCTTCGTTTTCCTCTATATGTTTAATTCTTATCTCTTCACCCTCTAAATTGTTTAATTCTCCACAATGCTCGATTTCTCACCCTTTGATCCCCATGATCCTCGGACCATGGAGGATTTCTATCGTCCTTCACTTATCGGTCGAGGAGGACCGATCGTTCCGGGAACCAAGTTTAGATTGAAAAATCGTATGGTTCGTCTTCTTCGACAACATTGCCAATTCCATGGATTTAACAACGAAGATGCTAACGAGCACTTGAACAAGTTTTTATCTATCACTCAATCCATGAGACAACGTGGCGTTTCTCAAGATGATATCCGATTGAATCTCTTCCCCTTCTCTTTAACCCGTGAAGCCGAATCTTGGTTTTACACTCTTGACAAACATTCGATTCACACTTGGGAAGATATGTTTCGCAAGTTTCTTTTAAAATACTTTCCATATTCGAAAACGATGCAGCTGAGGAAAGAAATTCTTAATTTCCAGCAATTACCCAAGGAATCCGTATTTGAAGCTTGGGAAAGATTCAAATCGTTATTACAGAAATGTCCCGATCACCGAATTTTGCTTCTTGATCAAATCCTAACCTTTTATCATGGTATCACTACGATTGATCGAGACAAAATCATGTTGGCAGCTGGTGGAAATCTCATGCGGAAGACACCTCAAGAAGCTTACGATTTGATCGAGAATATGACGCAACATCATTATCAGTGGGATGCTGACGTTCCTTACGATTCTACTACTATGTTGAGTGATCATTATTCCGAGAAAATTTCCGTTATGAGTGCTCAAATTGACGTTTTTGGCAACCAAGAAAGCTATATCAGTCACCATTATCAACAAAGACCGAGTCATTCATCCACCTTTTACTATTCCGAATCTGACGATAGTGATGACGATGTACCGTTTGAAGAAGAGAACTTAAAGATCGATCCGCTCATTAACAAACCTTCGGATACCTTGTCAATGGGGGATAAGGAAGTCGAATGCACTCCTCTTGAGAAAATTGATGACCTTGTTCCAATCCCAAGGGTATCTGAGGCACCTTTCGATTCGATTTCAGAAACTTTCAAAGTGACCTTCACAAATCCTTTGTTTGAATTCGATTCAGAATGTACTCTCAATTTTGACAATCAAATCTTTGACGAGGAAAGTGATGAGTCCGATACGGAGACCATAATGGAAGAGGTGCAAGTTCATAGTCTACAAAGTACCGCACAAATCCCACCTCCGTTTATCTCGATTGAAGAAATTAAAGAAGTAGAGCCATCTAATGGAAATCCTCCGGAGCCCGAGCTCAAGGATTCATCTCTTGATTTACATCTCGAGGAGTTCTCCGATGAACTCTCTCATGTCATATCTCCTCCGGAGTATGATTGTGTCTATTCTTATCTTGAGGAAGATTTTAGTTTGGGGGAAGAACAATTCTCTCAAAAGAGTTTCGTTATTGATGACATCATCCCACCTCTTCCTCCCGATGTCTTTGTTGAAAATCACCCTATGAGCTTAAATGTTCAAAATCAGATTAAAGAATTTGCTTTTGAAGATGAAGAATGGATCCTTATCGTTATCAAAATCTTTATTCCATTTCTTCATTATAATGTGATTTCTCCTCTTCTTCACTCTTGTGGGAGTGAGGATACCATCTTTGACCCCGGTATTACCGCTTTTCCTTTTTAAGAACCATGGGTATCTCGTCGGAGTGGAACTTTCTTATGCTTTAATGTTTATCCAAACCTCTTGAACGAAAGTCCGATGGAGATTATCTTTTCCACTTGCTTCCCCAAGGACAAATGAATTCGGGGGCGAGTCAAGCTAGCGACTCGGTAACCAAAAACAGTAGCGCTTCGTGGGAGGCACCCCATGCTTATCCTTATCTTCTTTCTATTTTCTAATAAGTGACGCGAAGGGGTCTGCCTCTTCGATTTCTCGTGTTTGGTTGATTGTGATGTTGTGTTTAGGATTTTCCCGATATGAAGACTCTCGTGCTCGAAGTTTGTCATTTTCTCTACTCGAGTTTCATGATCGATGCTGATGGAAATCCGATATCCTAATCTTATCGACTAACGTTTATCTTTGAGCATACTTAATAAATGGCTTTTAGATTTTCGTGATACCCTTGCTTTTAAACATTGAGGACAATGTTTCGTTCTAGTCTGGGGTAGGGTAATCTTCGATTTGATTTGACCGCACTTGCTTATTTCTGTTGTGTTTCTCTCGTAACCCCGTTTTTCCTTAGAAAATGAAAAATTGTGCAAAAATGAGAAAAATTTAAAATTTTTGTAAGCTTTTGTTAAGTCTTTTTGATTGAAAGGTTTTGCTAGTCTCTTAGATTAGAAGCTATAAAATGCGAATTCTAGCTCACAAGGCCAAGATTTTGCAAAGTTTCCCTGAGTGACTTTAAATATGCATAACTTTATTTCATTAGACGAAGCATTTGCTAAGTTAATATATGTTTTGACACCTTGTTGACTTTCCGCTGGTGAGAGTAGGAATAGAATTCTGACTTGACCGGACGTGTTGAGCCCTAGCTTGTTCCCTTAACCATAGATAATCTAAAAATTATCGGCTAAGCATCTGCGGATCTCATTATTTGGGATTTTAAATTTGCAGAGATCGAGAAATGATAGAGTTGCTTATGAGTTTAGATGCTAAACGTGGAGTAGTTGGTTCTCTTTAGAGCCCATCGAAGGTACTTATGGCTTTTTGTTCCCACAAAATTGTTTCACCCCATATCTGTCTAAATAATTAGAGATGTCGAGTTTTTGGCGATAGTTAGTTCTTTATCTTCTTAAAAGAATCTTTGTTTTAAAAATTGGGTACACATCAAGGATCCGTGATTAATAAATGAGTAATCAGTGATATGTGAAATGTAATAAGTAAAGTTGTGAGCTGCGGTGTCGAGATCGGACCCTTGGATCTTTAGCCGGGATTGAATGAGGTCTTAGCCTAGCCAGCCGGGATTCTCATCTCATGAAGCCTTTAGTCTTGGAATTACCCCGTGAAGCTCCGTAGTTCACAGCTCATATAAATAAAAAGTATAAGTGCAATGTAAAAAAAAAAAAAAAAAAAAAAAAAAAAGAAAAATGTTGTTGAAAATTGAAAAAGTCAAAAGTTAGTAATAAAATTCCTTGATGTGGACCTCATTTTTACGACAATGGTTCTTGAGAGAAGGCGGATAACTAATTATCGACTTAGCTTTGTATCTTTATCGGAATAAAAGTTATCGAAACGAGAATTTGAAGAAATTCATTTCTCACAAAAATAAAAAAATCTAGAGGAAAATAGGAAAATGGGAACAAAAGGTTTTACACAAGTAACTTCCATGGGTAGTGTTAGCATCTAGAATCATTTGTAACAATGATTTCGGTTTTACGCTTAGTTTGGGACTTGTGAAAAATCAGGGACGAGGTATTCTATCCGTATGGTCACTTCACGCTGTGTTGTGTTTTCTACTCCGTGATCCTAACGTGTCGTTTGAAAAATGTTTGAGTTATTGATCGACATGAAAGTTCAACAAACCGTCATTCATAATCGGAATGTGCTTAATCGTTATATCTACATGTGAATTAAAAGGTAAACGGGGCGTTTTTAGAATTAAGGCTTTCTTAATCTCTTTTGAGGAATCTTTGCTACTTCTTCATAGGTTTAGTAGAAAAAGATTGAAATCCTTGATTTTAGAAGCGTGAGTTGATTGCATTGCGTGAGGACACGGCAATGGTTTCGTCTGGGGTATTTTGGTATGTGCTAAAACACATACCTTTTCGTTATCAAAATAGACCCAAAATAACCAAGAAAGAGCCGTTTATTGCTAATATTTGTGGTTTTCTTGAGTTTTTGTATGTGCAGGTATGGATATATAAAAAGGAGCCAAAACCGCAGAAAAACCGAGCACGAGAGAGAGAAGAGTGCAAAAGCCGATGCCGGGGATGCTATTTCATGGACTTAAATGCTCAAAAGATCAAATTACGGAGTTCGGGACATGGTTTGGGAGATTTCACTGTAAACCCGTCATTATATCACACGTTCACCTTTTCACCTTCACTTATCCATATTTACACATTACACCTTTAACTTTACCCAAATTACACTTTCACCCCTCATAAAATCATTTATCCCATTTACCCAACTCACCCTTACCCTTTCCCAATTTACACTTTTGGACCCTTGTTCTTGCAAATATTACATAAATGGTCCTAAGTGTATTAATAATAACACTTCACCTTTGGTCCTTTAAGTTAAAATAACTATACAAGTCTAAATCCTCAAATCCAATATCCAACACAATCCAATACTAGTCTCGGCCCAATATATCTAAACTAAATCCAATCCACCCGGTCACCCACTATCCCTTACCCGAATAAACCTGACCCATATCTTTTACCTACACCCGGTCAAAACCCAACCCCAAGTCAAATTAATATAAATAACTCAACCCAAACAAAACGCGCCCAAACAGAGGTTAATCCCCCATTGTTACTGTTTAATCCTTTCATCCCTTTACCCTTGATCCTCCCAAAGTTACCCACACTTAAGTGACCTTCTAGAAGCCTGCCCACTTGTCAGAGGTGTGTCAGCGTGTGGATTGCCAGCGTGTACAAATGGAGGCTTCTAATTGGCTGCGACACCTCATACATCTAATCCAAGGGTTCTGATATGATATGATGACGAGATGGTGAATGAATGGCCAAGATGAAAGTATCCAGAAGCATCCCAATCTCTCAGCTCTAGCTATAAAAGACCCTTTCACCACATTGTTGATTTCGTCCAGTTTTTCATGTATTTAGAAAGCTTTGGCCACCTTATTTCTGTCAATTTTAATTCCAGCAGTTAAGTAGTTAAGCTTGTAATTTCATTTTTAATTTGTAAGCTCACTTTTAATAAATGCAATTTACCTTCTTCATTTTAAATCATTGTTAATTTGAAATAGTTGTTACTGTGTTTTAAAAGTTTTCAATCCTGTAATTCAAGCTCACATAAGCTTGATAAAGCTTATGTGAGCTTATTGTTGGTTCACCTTCTTTGAATTTCACTTTTTCAACAAAAGTCAAATAAAGTCAAACGATAAAGTCAAAATGGTTTTGGGATAAATTTCTGTTCTAAATTCATTTTATAACTGAGTTTTAAGTTTTTGTTGAGTTCTTGAATTCAGTTTTGGTGAAAACTTATTAATGTCGTTATGTGAAATTGCTTTTAGAACCATAAAGGAGTGTTTGGTTTTTAAGTGTTTTTGGAGTATTGGTTAAATTTTCAAGCTAAGTTTGATGTAAGTACCTTCATATACCTGTTTTCATGTGATCGCAGTCAAAGTTTCATGCTACACAGTGTTAATTTGTGATTCCAAGTTAAATAATTCATGTCTGTTAGAACTTATTCTTGCCTGTTCTGTTTTCCATTTTTAGTTGATTCTCAGATTATCATTAGCTTATTTTGTTGATGTTAGAGCTTGTTTGTTAATTCCTAAGGTAGTTCGTATCATAGGTAATCAGTTTTAGCTTTTAGATTGCATCTTAGGAACTTTTAGTTTGGACAAATGTAGGTCTGCTTGTAACTGTTTTGCTGCATCAGTTAGTTTAAGTCCCATAGCCACTTTTGTTTTGCTCTCTAGTTTCTTCAATACTAGTCTTCATTAGCTGTAATTTTGGTTATAGTATCTCTGGCTGGTTGTTTACTTTTGTCAACTTTTGGTTTTCACTCTAGCTTATTGAATAAGCCAGCAAATCAGCTCAAACAGTAGGGGTAAATTCAGTTTTGCTTATAGTGTCAGTTAGCTTAATCTTAGGTAGCATGCTTATTTAGGTGTTAGAATTAGCTTACAATAGTTGCTGTAGAGTAGTTTCAGTGTTAGTTAGCTTTTGTTTTCAGATGGTTCACTCTAGTGCTTATTAGCTTATGTCAAAGTGCTTATTCCATTTCAGTTTACACTGCAGCCTCTATTTCTCATACATAAGCCTAAGTTTTTATATTTTTCTCAGATCTAGATTAATATTTTAGAATTTCCCTGAAGTTTTCATAATTTTTAGTTACTGTTCACTATTTTTCTAGATTTAATATAGTTTTTAAGCCTTTTTAAATACCTTTTATTGCAAATAATTGAGAAAAAGTTCCAAAAATTAATTTTTCAAGTTTTATAGATTAAGATAAATATAAAAAGCATAAAAAATATTTTTCCTTATTTTTCTCCTTTTATTTGGTATTTTTCACAACTTAAAGTAGATTTAAATAGCATTAAATTCATAGAAAATAGGAAATTAATCAAAAAAATATAAAAATAGTTTTGAAAAGTCTTTTATGTTATTTTAGATTTTTGAAAAGTAATTTCATAATTTTCCCCTTTGTTTTTATAATTTTTAGTTATTTAGTTTTATTTTTAAAGTTAATAATTAGTTTTTAATTAAAATTAAATCAAGAAAATTCCTAAAAAATAGTTTTAATTCATTAATAGTTTTCTTATATCATTTTTAGCATAAAAGTAATTTTAGGTTATTTTTAGGAGTTAGATTGGTTGTAGTTGCTTTTTATTCGCGTTTCGTTTAATTCCCATTTTTGCGTTTTAATGTAGAATTATGTAGTTTGTCATTATTCTTAGGATTTCCCATAGATTTTAGTTCCCATATGCTTTCCTTATCCCGTAGTTTAGATAATATCATATTATCCCCTTTTCTCATTCAAATCCCGATTTTTGAGACGTGAGTTGGAAATTCCATTCAACCCTCGTTCGGAACGATCTCGGTGCTCAAACCTAACACGTTTGAGTTACCCGTATACTACACTTCTTATTATTGGTCAGTGTCTGAGCCGTTTTAAGCTTCTTACGGCTAGTCATTCACAAGTGGCTAGTTTGTGTGAGTCAAGCTTGACGTTGCTTTGGAAACTGCGAATAAAATTTTGTGTTTTAGTGGTCTTAGGTGGGTAAAAACGATGAGTGAATAAGCACTCATCAATACTCTAAGAGTAGTGAGGAGCACGAAGAGCATTTGAGGCTTATTTTAGGATTGCTGAGAGAGGAGAAGCTGTATGCCAAATTCTCTAAGTGTGAATTTTGGATTTCGTCCATGAAATTCTTAGGTCATGTGTTAGATAGTCGAGGTGTTCATGTTGACCCAGCTAAGATTAAGGCCATTAAGGAATGGGTAGCTCCTAAGAACCCATCAGAAATCCGACAGTTTCTAGGGTTAGCAAGCTATTATAGGAGATTCATTGAGGGATTTTCTAAGATAGCTAAGTCGCTGACCAAACTAACACAGAATGATGTTAAGTATGAATGGGGAGAAAAGGAAGAAGGAGCATTCCAACTTCTGAAGAAGAAGTTGTGTAGTACGCCCATCCTAGCTTTTCCTGAAGGAAGCGAAGACTTTGTCATGTACTGCGACGCTTCGCATAAAGGCTTAGGTGTTGTTTTGATGCAACGTGAGAAGGTGATTGCTTATGCATCCCGACAACTTAAGAAGCATGAGAAAAACTACACCACCCATGACCTTTAGTTAGATGCTGTAGTGTTTGCTCTTAGGATTTGGAGACATTACCTGTATGGAACCAAGTGTGTAGTATTTACCGATCATAAGAGTTTGAAGCATATCTTAGATCAGAAGGAACTGAACATGAGACAACGTCGTTGGTTGGAATTGCTTAGTGATTATGACTGTGAGATTCGTTATCATCCTGGTAAGGCTAATGTTGTGGCTGATGCACTTAGTCGTAAAGAGGACATTTCACCCCTACTTGTTAGATCCTTAGGAATGACCATTGTTTCGCCCTTACAATCTCAAATTTTAGCCGCCCAAGCAGAGGCATTGACGGAAGAGAACCGTCCTTATGAGAATCTTCATGGAATGGTAGAAAGTGAAAACGGCTTCTTGAAGCGTTCTGACGAAACATTATGCTTCAAAGACAGAAGTTGGATACCATTTTATGGTGGAATCCGTGAGTTGATTATGCACGAGTCGCATAAATCAAAATACTCTATCCATCCTGGAGCCGATAAGATGTATCAGGATCTTAAGAAACTTTATTGGTGGCCCAATATGAAAGCCGATATAGCTCAGTATGTTAGTTGGTGCCTGACGTGTTCTAAAGTTAAGGCCGAACATCAGAAACCCTCAGGACTTTTAGTTCAACCCGAACTCCCGGAATGGAAATGGGAGCGAATAACCATGGACTTTATCACTAAATTACCGAGAATAGTTAGCGGCAATGACGCTATCTGGGTAATAGTTGATCGTTTAACTAAGTCTGCTCACTTCTTAGCTATTAGTGAAACTGATAGTCTTGATAAGCTTCCTCGATTATATCTTAAGGAGATAGTATCGCGTCATGGAGTACCGATATCTATCATTTCCGATAGGGATAGTCGTTTTACATCACTTTTGGAAGTTTTTACAGACAGCATTAGGAACGAATTTGGATATGAGTACTGCTTACCATCCACAGACTGATGGTCAAAGCGAGAGAACCATTCAGACTTTAGAGGACATGCTTAGAGCCTGCGTTATAGATTTCGGCAAAGGCTGGGAGAGACACCTCCCTTTGGCCGAATTCTCTTACAACAATAGTTATCACTCTAGCATTAAGGCCGCCCCATTTGAGGCACTGTTGAAACTAAAAACGTGATGAAGAATAGTTTCGTGATCGTTTATGAGCCTCTAGGGTTTAACAATAACATAGACAAACAATTATGCACAGTGGAATATATAAACAACTATGTTATCGACACAAGGTTTTTCATTCACCATCTCCTCCAAATATTATTTGATCAGAATAATACGTGTTACCTAAATGTAACAGGGATCAAAGCCTTCTTCGATCTTGGAGGTAAACTACTAACCTAGGTGTTTACAATAAACTACATGCCCTAGGTTACACACACCTTTTAGTAACTACATTATGGAAGACATGTATATATAAAACCTACACCCCATGTCCTCTTTATATACTAGAGGATTAGGGTTTACAAAATACTACGAAGGATTAATAAGTAAATCTTCTTTTGCAAGCAAGTCCTTCCATCTTTTTGTAGGTTTCATCTCTTTCTCTTTAAGCCCTTGATGTTTCATTCTTTATTGTTTTGTATCATCAAATCAATAAACCCAACAATCTTCCCCTATTTGATGATGACAAAACAAACACGGTTCTTGTACGAACTTCCCTAGACGAAGTAGCAGAAGTTGAGATAATCAAATCTCACCATGAATGAAACATTCTTGTCTTCCTTGTCTTCCCCTTAATCCATGCTATCTCTTCTCATATCTTCCCCTTTTTGTTATCAACAAATAGAGAATATAAACAGTAGAAACACTCTAGCATAGCAGTGGATTTCAAACAAAGTAGCAGTGGTAACGAGTGAACACTAGCAGTGGTTATGAAAAACACTAGCAGTGGTTACGAAAAACACTAGCAGTGGTTTCGAGAAAACACTAGCAGTGGTTTCGAGAAAACGCTAGCAGTGGTTTCGAGAAAACACTAGGAGTGGTTTCGATAACACTAGCAGTGGGTTCAGTTGTACTAGCAGTGGGTTCAGTGACTATAGGTTGGGATTCAAGACCCTCATCAAACTCAGAATCAGCAGGCAAAGTAAGAATATGGGGAAATAAAGGAACATCTCTAATTTGTACATTTTGCGGCTGATTCCTCATATGTGCAAAAACCTTAGGAAGCATATGATGAACTTCATACTCCCTAGAATGCTCAACAGGTTCCTCTATTTGACTTTCCACAATTAGTTGAACAAACCTAGGATATAAATAGTATTTACCCTTCTTCCTAATGTTTTGTACTAGCCCCTCATAAATTATCCTAGACCAATTAAACTTCCTCCCATCAGACAAACAACTAACAGCAGTTGCAATTTTTGAAGGAAAGTCATTAAACCCAATGGTCTTATTACTCATACACATCAACAAGGTGTGAATCAAAAACTTCCATTGTTTTGAAAACAAACTCTTAAAAAATTGTACCTTATCACCCTTGTGTGTATATCCTAACCTTTCTAAACCAGCAACTATCTCAGCATCTGAAAGGTTTACAATACCATCAGCATCATCAAACTTTAAAACGCTCCTAATGATCTCCTCATTAACTAAAATAGCATTCTCATCCACAACAGTGCTAAACACTTCTACTCCATCGACCTCCTCAAGCTTAGCATTCCTCCAAAACTGATGTATGTAGGCTTTAAGAATGGTTGGTGTGACAGTTAAGGCATAGTGAATAGGACTGTGAATAAGGAAATCAATCATTTGATGAAAACCTTCAGATCGATTGTTTTTTATAAGATTAGCAACAAGGTTATGTGTGTGGGAGTACTGGGTCGCCATTGTGATTGATGATGGGTATGATGTGGGTATGTGAATTATGCAAAGGAAAGTGATTATGGTTGATGTAGAGCGCCAAGTTGAAGTGATTTGAAGACCAATTAAATGATCTGTCTGTGATTTGGGGAGATAAATATGGTTTCGCCAAATTTACCAAACAACCCCTATAGTATCCAAAAATAAGCAGCATTCTATCAGAGGTTGCAGAAATGCTATCAGCGGTTTGAAACACACTAGCAGTGGATACAATGTGTCACTCCAATCTGCTGATCAATAGATGCAGCAAGCAAATCAGTGTCTAATTTATACAAATCAGTGTCTTATATATATATATATTTTTTATCTAAACACATCACAAGCTCCAATGTACACTAATCCTTCATACGTACAAGACACAAACAAGAACCAAACACAAAGAAGAAAGTTATCAGTGGTTAGTAAAAGATAGAAGTGTTTTCTTTGACTTATCAGTGTTTAGCCACATTGCTAATACTTTAGTCAAAAAGGGAAACTTCTAGTATTAATATTAGTCCAAAGCCCAATGATCTCATTAACTCCTCAACCACATTTAACCTGCCCCTCATTTACTTACATAAGCCACATCACTGCTTATAAAAGAATCCCAAATCTCAAATAACACACATACCAATTAAAACCGAAACCCTAATTTCTCCAAAATCCACAATCAACCACAATCACAATGTGGAATCCCAATTGGAATAAACCAGAAGTCATTGATCTAACATCCTCCTCCTCCTCATCATCATCATCATCAAGTGATGATTCTAACCCATGGCGTCTGTACCTTCCTCCATAAGAACCACGACCAAGAAAATCCCCCTTTCTCCCTTCATCTGAAGATGACAGTGTGGTAGATCCTAGTGAGTCATCAAGAGGTTCAGGTTATTCTACTGAGCGCCTTGAACCAACCTTTAATAGGTTGGTTAGAGAGGAAGCAAATAGAGTACAACCTTCATCATCCCAACCCCAACCAAGACCACGAGCAAGAAATCCACCACTCTTAAAGGACAGAGAGGTGGTCCTTAGTCTCCCTGCACCAGTTTGTGGTGCTTCTTCACATATCGTAAAGGGAAAGCGTAAAAGGAAGATGGAGTGATGCTTTATGGTGGAACGTGTAGATGGAACAACCAAAGACTTCTCATATCACAAAGCCATCTACTGTATTCATCTTCATCATCTTCATTTTCATCAATCCATCCTTTTCAGCTTCTTCGTCGTACTGGTCATGCATATGATCAGGTTTTGGAATAAATGATATGAGCTAGAATAGGTGTAGGAAATCATGTATAAAACTAGTCTTTTAATTGCACTTGAAGTTAATTATAAGCTGTAAGCTGTAAACTGTTTCTTGAATGTATGAACAATTTAACTTCAGTACTTCATTTGCTTCTATAATGAATTTTCTTTAATCTGCAAAATGGTTAGTGGGAACACAAAGCAACAAACAGTGGTTTGAACACAACTATCAGTGGTTAGAAACAAAAATAGCAATACTAAGATCACATAATAACATTCCAATACTTATACAAACTTTTACAAAACAAGTTGAGAGTTAGAGATTAATCATTCCAATACTAACAACAAGGTACTGAAACCTCCCCACATCAAAAGCTTTGGTGAGAAGATCAGCAACATTGAAATCAGTATGGATTTTTACCATTTGAATCAACCTTTTATCATTACAATCTCTAATAAAATGATGTCTTATCTCAATATGTTTAGTTCTAGAATGTAAAACATGATTTTTAATAATGCAAATTGTACTGTTATTATCAATGTAAATCTTAGTATGCATAAAATTATACCCAAAATCCAGCAATTGATTCTGAATCCAAAGAACTTGACCACAGCAACTAGCAGTAGCCACATATTCAGCTTCAGTTGTAGAATTTGTCACAATAGTTTGCTTTTTACACTGCCATGAAATTAGTCTACTTCCCAAAAACTGACATCCTCCAGTAGTAGACTTCCTATCTAAACTAGTACCAGCATAGTCACTATCTATGTAGGCCACCAAATCAAAAGGGGAATCCTTAGAGTACCAAAGGCCCAATTTAGGATGACTTTTAAGATATCTAAAGATTCTCTTAACAGCATTCATGTGTGAGGTATTTGGTGTGACTTGAAATCTTGCACACACACATACTGAGAACATAATATCTGGCCTAGATGCAGTACAGATACATCAAAGATCCAATCATGGATCTATACAACTTCAAATCAACTTTGGGACTTCCATCATCTGGTAGCAGTGGTTTCTGAGTCTCCATAGGCGTACTTGCACTCTTTACATCTTGAAACCCAAATTTCTTCAAAACATCTGCTACATACTTGTTTTGACTAATGAAGATACCATCAGTCCTTTGTTGAACCTGTAGCCCCAAAAAGAAAGTGAGTTCTCCCATAGAACTCATCTGAAACTTATCATGCATAAGTTTCTCAAAATCCTTGCATAGCTCCTTGTTTGTTGAGCCAAAGATGATGTCATCTACATAAACCTGAACCAATAGAATATCATCTTTGTGCAACCTAATGAACAAAGTTTTATCAATCAAACCTCTTTTAAACCCATTATCCATCAAATAAGTAGACAGGCACTCATACCATGCCCTAGGAGCTTGATGCAACCCATACATAGCCTTTCTCACCCGGTAAACCTTGTCAGGATGATCAGGATCTTCAAAACCAGGAGGTTGACAAACACAAACCTCCTCATCGATTGTGCCATACAAAAATGCACTTTTAACATTCATCTGATACACAACAAAATTCTTGAAAGAAGCATAAGCCAAAAATAATCTAATAGCCTCTATTCTTGCAACTGGAGCAAACACTTCATCATAATCCAAACCTTCAGTTTGTGTGTATCCTTGAGTAACCAACCTTGATTTGTTCCTTACCACAATTCCTCTTTCATCCCTCTTGTTTCTGAACACCCATTTAGTCCTAATTGCCCTCTTACCATTAGGAAGATCAACCAATGTCCAAACCTCTTGAAGCTTAAACTTTAGAAGCTCCTCTAGCATTGATTATACCCAGACTTCTTCTGATAAAGCTTCTTCCACTCTCTTAGGCTCCTTTTGAGACAGAAAACAAGCAAACAGGCAATTTTGCAGATCTTTATGACTATTTCTTTTGTGAAGTGATCTTGCAAAGAAGCCATGCTCAGGAAAGGGTTCAGTGTTCTTAACCCTGCTTCTTGTTTGAACTGGAGTGTTCAAGTTTCCAAGTATTTGTTCCATGGAATGAATCTTGTGAATCCTTGTAGTAGTGATTGGGCTTTCATGAATGACAGTTTCCAAGTTAGTCAAATCAGCATTGAAGAAATCATCCATGTCTTCATCATCAGTAGGAGTATCAATTTATATTAAACCAGGCATGGTAGGGTCATGTGGATACTCCTCTTCACCAAATAATAGCTTTGCATTAGGTCCAAAGAAAGTACTATCATCAGTACTTGCAGCCGGGGTTTCACTTGTACTATCAGTGGTAGAAGATGGCTTAGCAGTGCTTTCAGTTGGCTTAGCAGTGCTTGTAGAATGCCTTTTCTTCTTTTCAATTTCTTCTACCGACACTGAGTTATCTTTCAACAACTCATCTTTATCTTGATGATGATCAACATTGCCTCCATTATTCAGTACATCATCATCAGTGGGACCTTTGCTTATCAATGATGGAAGGAACAGAACCAACTTTCCACTTTTCAACCAAATAGAACTCTTTTGGAGAATCAGCTTCCTTGGAAGGTGTTTCTGCATCAGAATCCTTTTGTGTACCTGCATTAACATTAGTGGAAGTTCCTGCAATGATAGGCTCATAATTCATAGATTTGGTTAGCATATCAATGTTAAACAGCCAGTCTGGTCCTTTGTTCTCCACACTAGGAGTCTTTTCACTGAATTGAACATGTAGGTTCTCTTCAACAATTCTAGTCCTCCTATTGTATACTCTAAAAGCTTTACTATTACAAGAATAGCCTAAAAAGTATCCATCATCAGCTTTTTCTTGAAACTTGCCTAGGTAGTCTATGGTATTCAAGATAGTAACAGGACACCCAAAAGGTTTTAGGAATGCAATCATTGGCTTCCTATCATGTAACAGCTCATAGGGGGTCTTGTTATGAGGCTTAACTACCTTACTTCTATTCTGCACATAACATGCAGTTCCTACAGCTTCAGCCCAAAAGGTAGTTGGTAACTTTGATTCTGACAACATTTTCCTAGCAGCCTCAATTAGTGTCCTATTTTTCCTTTCAGCTACACCATTTTGTTGTGGTGTTTTGGCAACACTAAACTGTCTCTCTATACCCTTAGCTACACAGAACTGATTCATCACATCATTCTTAAACTCAGTTCCATTATCACATCTGATTACTTTGACCTTATGATTTACTAGATTTTCTATCTTAGTAATGAAACTCTTGAGGATCTCACTAGTCTCACTCTTAGCAGCCAAAAAGTATACCCAAGAAAATCTACTATAATCATCAGTGATAACTAGACAATATTGCTTATGGTTCAAACTTTTAACAAAGGTAGGTCCAAATAAGTCCATATGAAGCATAAACATTGGTTGTGTGATGGTGTTAATAGTTTTGGTCTTACAAGAAGTTGTATGTTGTTTTCCTTTTTGACAAGCCACACATAGTTCCTGATACTCAAAAACCTTAGAAGGCAACCCTCTCACTAAGTTTCCTTTTACCAGTTTATTGATTGTTTTGTAATTGAGGTGACCTAGCCTTCTATGCTATAACTTTGACTCATCTACAGATGCTTTAGCAAACAAACAAGTTAAGGACCTATTTGGAAGAACATCTTTAAGATCAAAAAAATATATGTTTTCCTTCCTAGGTACCCTAAGTTGTATAAACTTCTCATCAGGCATCTTAAAATCAGGAGACAACACCACACACTCAGTTTCACCAAAAAGTACCCAGTTTTTCTTATCACACATGTGAGAAACACTGAATAAATTATACTTGAGTCCCTATACTAGATAGACTTTTTCAAAGTCTAAATTCCCTGTTCTGATTGTACCTCTGCCAAGTATCTTTCCTCCCTTTGGATCATTGCCAAATGCCACATATCCTCCATCAAAATCTTCAAAATCTTCCAGGTTGCTCCCATCCCAAGTCATATGCCTAGAGCAACCACTATCAAAAACTCCTTTATCTTTTTGCTCATCTTGTAGATTGCCCTGCACATGAAATTATACAAGTTAGTTCCTTTTGTGGACCCAAGCCAATACTGACTTGGGTCTGCCCTGTGCATCAAAATATTCAAATTTCTTTAGGTCCATTGATGCACAGTTGACATGTGGTAAAACCTTGGTCTTAGGATTCCATTGCCAATTTCTTTGAGGCCTTAACAGCACAAAAATGATTTCCAACCACTGTGTCAGTTATCACCTTTGGAATTTTTAAAACTTCTTTTGTATCAGTGGTGATATTTTGCTTAGCAGTTGTTTGATTTTGCTTAGCCGTGTTTTCATTTTGCTTAGCAGTGGTTGGAACCCATTTAGGTGCAGCAGTGACAATTGATTTTGTATTCCCATTCCTCATCAATGGTCTTCTTAATACCTTCAATTCTCTTAGGAGCTCGACATTCCCTAGCAAAGTGACCCTTCTTCTTGCAGTTAAAGCACTCCATCTTGCTTTTATCGAATCCAGCTCTCCTTTGACCATCATACTTAACCTGTCTTCCAGTCATCCTCAGAAACTTCCTTGCTTGGAGAGTCAACATTGCCATTTGCCATTGAAGATTAATCTCCTCAAGATCATCAAGATCAATTTGATCTAGATCTTGATTCAAAATAGTAACACTGGTAGTTAATTCAGCCAGAAAAACACAAATTGCACCATCACTAACAGTATCACTAACAGTGGTATTGTTTGCAATAGTCGTGGTTATTCCATAGGCTGCAGTGGATACATCTTGTGAACTCTTGGTGGAAACAAAAGCAATGTTTTGATTAGCAGAAGATGCACTAGCAATGTTATTCTCAGACTCATAAACCTTCAAATTGTTGTAGAGACTGTCCAGAGTCATCTTGTCAAAGTCCTCCTTATTTGTCCACACAATCGTATGAACAACCCATTCAGGAGATAAACTTCTAATGAACTTCAAATTTATATCTTCTTGAATAACATTGTAGTCCACTGATTTCAATTGGCTGATAAGTTTTTGAAGCCTGTTATAGGTGCCATCAAGTTTCTCTCCACTTAGAGCAGTGAAGTTTTCAAGCTGATGCTTGAGCATGTTCTTCCTTGATTTCTTTGTAGACTCATATCTTTCAAATTCATTACCTGCAAACCTTGTCTCAAGAGCATCCAGTAACTCTTTAGCAGACTCATATCTTTCAAAGTCCAAAGCATACTCATTAGGTATTCCCATAGAAAGAATACTATGAGCTTTAATCTCCAGTTTTCTTCTAGCCTTGTCAACTTCACTAACAATTTCTATTGCTTTACCATCAGCACCCTTCTTAGGAAGGGTATCACCTTTTTCAATGACATCCCAGATGGCATAGTCAATCATACGAATGTATTGCCTCATTCGCATTCTCCAGATTTGATACTCACCATGCTTGAGCATGGGTACCTTTGATGCAGTCACCATGTGAGTTTCGTCAGACATCTTAGCTTTCTTGAATAGAAGTTAACATAACTTCTTCTTGGTTACAGTTTCTAGATCACAAGCTCTGATACCACTTGTTGAAACTAAAAACGTGATGAAAAATAGTTTCGTGATCGTTTATGAGCCTCTAGGGTTTAACAATAACATAGACAAACAATTATGCACAGCGGAATATATAAACAACTATGTTATTGACACAAGGTTTTTCATTCACCATCTCCTCCAAATATTATTTGATCAGAATAATACGTGTTACCTAAATGTAACAAAGATCAAAGCCTTCTTTGATCTTGGAGGTAAACTACTAACCTAGGCGTTTACAATAAACTACACGCCCTAGGTTACACACACACACACCTTTTAGTGACTACATTATGGAAGACAAGTATATATAAAACCTACACCCCATGTCCTCTTTATATACTAGAGGATTAGGGTTTACAAAATACTATGAAGGATTAATAAGTAAATCTTCTTTTGCAAGCAAGTCCTTCCATCTTTTTGTAGGTTTCATCTCTTTCTCTTTAAGCCCTTGATGTTTCATTCTTTATTGTTTTGTATCATCAAATCAATAAACCCAACAGGCATTGTATGGCCGAAAATGTCGTTCCCCTATTTGTTGGGCTGAGGTTGGCGAGAGTCAACTTACAGGTCCCGAACTTGTCTTATAAACCACTGAGAAGATAGTTCAGATTCGTAATTGGTTGCAAACCGCTCGTGATAGACAAAAGAGTTATGCCGATAAGAGACGTAAACCATTAGAATTTCAGGTTGGAGATCGTGTTATGTTGAAAGTTTCTCCTTGGAAAGGAGTGATTCATTTTGGAAAGCGTGGAAAACTCAATCCCCGATATATTGGTCCCTTTCCAATCCTGGAAAGAATCGGACCGGTAGCATACCGCCTGGAGCTACCATCGGAACTGAGTAGTGTACACAATGTCTTTCATGTTAGTAACCTTAAGAAATGTCTTTCGGAGGAAAACATAGTTGTGCCTTTAAGAGATATTCGTATTGATGAGAAATTGAATTTTGTTGAGGAACCGATTGAGATTATGGACCGTGAGATCAAAAGGCTGAAGAATAGCCGTATTC
Organism: Chrysanthemum makinoi; assembly: GCA_910596185.1. NCBI lineage: Eukaryota > Viridiplantae > Streptophyta > Magnoliopsida > Asterales > Asteraceae > Chrysanthemum > Chrysanthemum makinoi. The sequence goes on from OU343222.1 coordinate 270,448,851, forward strand.
CGATTATTAAGGTTCGTTGGAACTCCCGGCATAGACCGGAGTTCACTTGGGAACGTGAGGACGTTTTCCGTAGGAATTATCCTAAACTTTTCATGACATCAAGCAACTCAGAGTGAAACCCGGGACAGGTTTCTTCTGAGGCTGGGAGGCTGTGACAACTGGCAATTTAGGGAGTCTATTTTAGGTAACCGCATTACGTTAAACTAAACTGAGTTTTGCCTTTATCACTATTTTTATAAACCATGACTTGATTTTATATCGTCTATTGGTTTTTATGGTTTATTTCATTATTAAATGAGTTATCGTATGATTTTTAACTCTATTTGGTAGGCACTATTCGATTCGGCACTAGAAAAGCCTAAAACAAGAATTATTGTAACTTTTAGACCGTAACTCGAAAATGACAAATAAATAGTCAAAACTCATGGAAAAAAGTAAATAATGATGTTAGAAAGTTGAATAAACGTTGAGGGACACTCGGGGGACAATATGTGATCTCGGGAATCAGTAAACGGGATAGTTACGAAAAATTACAACTCCGACCCCCCTATTTCTTCCCTAGCCGGCGCCCTCCCCCCCCCCCTCCATATTTATTTATTTTTGAGTCCCTAGTGTCCATGTATAAATGGGACCATCCACCCTCAATATCCCCCTTTCATTCTCTCTCTAAAACACACACACTAACTCTTTCTCTCTCTACACCATCTCTCTAAAAACCCTAACCCTAAACCACCTAGCCGCCGCCACTATTCCGGCCACCAAGGGCCGCCGGTGGCGTGTCACCATACACCTCTACCACCAAATCAAATATCTCTTTCTCCTCTTTCCAACCATATATTACACGCTCCATTTGGACTTCAATAACACCTCCAAATCTTTGAATCAAGATTCGTACTTTTAGGGTTTCAAGTGGGTTTTGAAATTGGTGTTTAGATAAGGTAAATGGAACAAGTTTTGAGCTTGTTAGGGCAATATAAAGCCACGAATTGACATCTAGGGTTTCGACCTAAGGATGAAATTTGAGGCTTTTGGGTGGAACATGAAATTTAAAGCTAATTAGTGACTAAATAAACAAGTAATTAGTGTTTGGTAAATGTGTGGTGTATCAATTTGATGGGTTTGTGCATTTAGGGTTTAGTTGCATAATTTTGGTTAAGGTAGATGATGGGTTTTGTGTTTGGTTAGTGTTTGGAGCTTGAATGATTGGTTTGGGGTGTTGTGGAATTGATTTGGTTGTGTTTGGTTATGAGTTATGGGGCGTAGTAACCAAGAAACCCATGTAGGGTCTTGGTGTGGCGTCGTACGTGACCCACTTGGGCCATGGGTCCGGGTCGGGTCGAGTTGGTAGCTTGTTGGTTGATGTAGTTTAGTATATTTTGGACTATTGATTGATTAAAAGCCGAGAATTCATGACTCGTGCATGTGGACTCGAAACGAATAACGATATGAGATTAAAATTGGAATTTGACGAAATATATTTATACATGAAAATGCTAATAAACTATGAAATAGAAATAATAAATGGGCTTTTGTACCAAAAATGTCGATAACAAGTCTTATCTTGTTATTTACTATTTTTAAATGGAAACTAACGACTAAATTGGAAATGTTTTGTAATAAATAAGTAATTAATGTTTCGAGTACACGTTTATCGATAAATGTCAATTGTGGACATTTAACATTAGTTAAGTATTCAATTGCTTACGTTGTGTGCATGGGTTACGGATAACCTAGCATTAATAATGTTGATCCACGTGGGTAGCGGACTTATTAGGTTGACGAATCTAATAAGAGCCCGCTAGGTACGATGGGTAACCCTATTAATGGGTGAATTATCCTTATGACTCTTTAAGGATACGATTGATTTATGGGATAATTAGCGACACGAATAAATAAATGAGTTTATCGAGTTGACGAATTCGATAAGATCTATTATTTATTCCGAAACTTATTGAACTATGGAGCTTATCGTTTAGAGGTCTCATTGTGTCGCATTGAGTTAAATATTGGTTGTTTGAATGCATTCATGGCATCATATTGAGTCGAGACACCCACACGAGGAATACCAAACGCTAGGATTAAATGGTGAAACGAGACGTTTTTGGAAAATAAATAAATGGAATATATTGGGGTAGATAACGTTGATTTTGAGGAATATATATATTAAAGTTGGTCTACATTAATAGGTTGTACCGAGTCGATAGTTGTTGTGCCGTGATTACCGTTATCTTCTGCTAGTGTTTATTTGTGCGTTGATTGCTTGCTTTGATTGCTTGAGGTGAGTTTCATAGCCCCACTTTTATCTACATTTTAACTACGTTTTGAACTATTTTGGGGTGAGAATCATGCTGTTGTTTTTGGACCGTTAAAACTATTTTGATTTGCTTATATGCTTGACTGTTTAGATATATGTGCGGTAGTTGTTGCCTTAGTCTAGTTTTAACCATGCCTAACTAAGAATAGTCTTCCTCGACCTAGTCCGGGGTTGGCAATTGTTCTAGATTTTGCCATGACAGTGTTGGACTAGAGTCGTTGGGCCCGAGTAGTCCCTGGATGCGGGATATGTGTTATGATTGGTGATCCGGGTAGGATCGGTGTGCAAGCGGTATTTATCTATCTTAGGTCTTGCATAGCAAATCAACTCTTACAGGTCCACTATGATTTTGTTGAACTTAAACCTATGAACTCACCAGCGTAAGCTGACCTTTTAGTATGATTTCTCAGGTATTTGAGATATGTTTGGATTACTTGATCGGTGGAAGCTTGGAAAGAAGGCGGGGCTCAAGGATCATTTCTGACTCTGATAAACTATGGGGACCTATTTGATTAAACCATGTTTTGGGCCTAATAATTATACTTTTGAATTAAATATTTTGAATACTTAAATTTGGGATTGGTTTGAATGTTAAATGACTATCTTTTTGCTATACTTGTGTGCGATACCAATCCAATAGTAACGCCCCGAAAACTTGATTAAGTCTTCCGCTGTACCGAGATGTGGGGGTGTTACACAAGTTTTGAATCTTTTATTTGGGAACTTATTATGATAACACTTAAGTTGAGAGTATTATATTGATTGATGTATTTTATCTTTATTAATCACAATAAAAAGAAAATTGTTTTTGAATTTTTTAACTTTTATATATATATATACAAAAAGAAAAAGAAAATAGTGTTTTATAAGGTTTTTGAGAAGCAATAACTTCACGAGGAAAGTTCTTCAAGTCACTAATCATCAAACCGTAACGATATTGTCACAACAACACCCCCCCCCCCCCCACGACAGCGGCGCCAAATTGATATCGGCCTTTTTAGGGGTCAATTATATCAAATAGTATAGTAACATATCAAATATACGATAAACGCGCGAATCGACAAATCAACCCTATAGGAAAAAGGTCAACACGCAAAACTCAAAAATATACGATATATGATACTAGGCAGTGATTTACCCGGGTCGTTTCCCAATGAGGAGTGAATTGACGGTTACGTTTGAGGTTTGTTATTAAAATGCTTGAAAGTTAGGGTTTTTTTACTTTTTTTTGTTTGGTTTTCTAATTTTTAAAGAACGGGAAAGCAAATAAGGCTGGTAAACTAAGCAAATTACTAAATTAACAATTAATAAACATGAGAAACAAGAAAACGACTAAAACTCAAAAACGGGCAAAACCGAGAACGTCCCGAGCTCTTAAAATCAAAATTTTACAATTTAAAGCCTACAGGTGCAAATCTATTTTTCCTACATCCTAAGGGATTAAAAATGATTTTAGAAAAAAAAAAAAAAAAAAAAAGGTATTTTTTTTACTTTTAAATATCTTTTTTGATTTAAAAAATAATTTACACTAATTAAATTATAAAAATTAGTAAATGAATACCGAAAAATCTAAAAATTTTGCAGAAAATACTTTAATATAAACTGATCCTAAGAAAAATAAGTTGAAGGTCTCAGCTTATTTGAATAAGCTGGGAAAAAGCTACAAATGCTTAAGCTTTAAAAGAGAAAACTGTCTTTAAATAATTAATGTTGCAACGCTTAACTGAGACAAGACCCAAGGGCTGTTGGTTAATGGTGTTGTGTGTGGTGCTTTGCAAGGGGAGAGGTCTAGGGTTCGAGCCTGGCTCACCCTGGACCTTCAGTTTTTCATTTTTTTATTTTTTCTTTTGAAAACTTTTAAGAGATTACAAATAACTACTTTTTATAAAAGCAAAATTTTTTAAACTTAAAAATAAGCTCAGAAAGGGCTTTAACAAGCGGCGAATGCTAACTTGTCCCAAACACACCCTTAACAGACTCAATAAGCTATAACAGCTTATAACAAACTATGAAATGACAAAATAAGGTAAAGTATGCATAATGTAGACCAGCTGCTAGACATAAAAATGAACAAAAACAATAAGCAAATGAGAGAGAATAAGCAGTTTTGGGATAAAAACTAAACTAAGTGAATTTTAAGGCTACAAAGGGGATAAATAAGCAATAATAAGCACTCAATAAGCTATTAATTAAGCAAACCTAATCTAACATACCTAAAAGCACTAACGGTAATCCTAATGAGCTAAAAGGATAAGACTACTAAGTTCGAAAAAAGACATCCAAGGCTGCTGTGGGGACTGCAGTTAAACAGCCCTATGGGGGACTTTTGAGCTTAAAATTAAGCTCTCAAACAAGCTTTAAATTACTCATTAAGTATAAACAAAGTTCATATGGCAAAGATCATGAAAAACTAAATTTAAGCTAATTTTGAGCTTCTTTGGGCTTATAAAGAAGAGCTGTAAAAGGGCGTTAGGGAGTTTTTCGTAACCATCAGCAAATTTCACATTCTATTAACTTAGTATAATATTCTAATGAAAGAATACATATCCATTTTCTACGTCTAATTTTTAGATTAAACGTTATCAGTTTATCTGGTCACAACAACAAACTAATGTGATGTAAATTTTTTTTTTATAATGTAAATTGACTATTTTTCTTTTGACCTTCGACTATCTGAGTTTTACTGTTGTTCCCTATGCACTATCATTTAGAAACAATTAAGTACTTAAAACAATTTAATAGTGAATAATGACTGAAAGTAATGTAAGTAAAACACACAAAGTAATTTTCAACATCATATTCTTATTAGAAATAAATCAAAAGAATACGTTACCCAAGTACTTGCGGAATAGTACTTGGGATTGAAATAACAAATTTTGGGGTGACTCCTCTCTAAGCTCAGGCTAAGTCTAAGCACAACTCTTAGAACCCACTGAGCTAGCTCAAGGATAAAGTTGTATTTGGAGGAGTGAAAAGTTGGCTTGTGTGTATGTGTGTTTTTACAATTCACAAGCTTAAACTTTTCACTCATTCTCTTATGCTATTTATACAAGTATGATTATTAACTTTAACCTAGAAGACAAAAACATAGATCACAGCAAACACGAATATTGATATATTCGGTTACTGTTCACCTTTCTATTTATAGTAGGTGGCGAGGCTTCTTTCCTTGACAGAGAATCGCCGCTTACTATAAATGGGAAGATATGGCTTTAGTAGATAGGGACTTAGTTTTATCTAGCTAAACATTTGGGGACTCAGTTATATCTGTGTAAACTTTTCCCGCCTAGTCCCGCTCATTCTTCAGTCTTTAAAGCCTTCAGATTGTCTTCAGTGCTAACAGTTGGAGAGGAGTCTTAGGGATTCAGTGAGTTATTGTCATCACTCACTGAATCCACCATCTTCTTCTTGACTTAGTCTTCACCCATTAAGTTCCGCCTTACTGAGTGGAGAGGCTACTTCTTCGCCTGATACTGAGTATCCTGAAGATGGCTCACTGAGAGACTATGCACTCACTGACCTGATAGTGTTTAACGAATTAAACACTTAGGTTATTTTCTATTCAAATCCTAGATTAAGGGGTTTGGGTATTTACTGAACCCAACAGTCTCCCCCTATTTAGATATACAAATAGCCTAAGTGTTTGATCAGTGTAAGTGAGCAAATGGCTTCTTCTTACACTGAATGTACTAATGAATACAATATGGAACACTGAGTATTTTAACAAAAACATACATCTTTATTAATAACCTTACATGGTTCCTATCACTAGTACAAAGAAGAGACAAAATGATGCCAGTCCAGATGGATACCCAGTGCTTCAAGCTTCACTTTCTTGGTGATGAGTGTTTCCCTATCAGGATGGTCTCTTATCTTAGCATTCAGGTCTTGACAAAACCTGATGTTTGTTGGGGATTGGATCTGAGAGGCCACTGGAATATAGCTGATCATTGTAGCTACTCCTGCCTGATCGATATCACTCCACCTTTGGAATGCTGGGTGTCACAATTCTCATTTTCCGGTCATTTCTCATACTCCATATTCATCATTTCATAACGATTCATTCATGATTTTTGCATTTCACCATAAACGCGTAAATTTTATATTAAATAAACGTTATCGCGTGAGTTATTATTTTGAACAATTAATCCGATACTTTCAAAAATGATCCCGATATATTTTATACTTACATTTAGTTTATAAAAACTATATTTTGAGTTACCTAGTGTTTTAAATTTATTTTGTATAAAAATCGTTAAATTTATATTATTACGACGTTTTTCTTAAAAACTACACGATAATTATTATATCACTCAAATTTTACAAGGAATGTATTTTTACAATTTTATGATCTCATTATACTTTACTTTGATCTATTAAAAATTCCTTTTACCTAAAACTACCTTAAATACACTAATGTGTATACAATTCTACAAGTACCTTTACTTAAATTATTTAGCTTACACTTTTTACATTACATATATATACAATAAAAGAAAAAAAATATATATAATTGTGAACCACCCCCCTAAAATCCGGCCAAGGGGGGGGGGGAAAGATAGTCAAAATGGGTTAGCATTTATTGTTGGTAAGATTTTTCTACAAGTATAGATTTTACTTCACCAAACTTCAATCATCTATTCACTTCATTTTATCAAGTCAAGCAAAAACATTTCTTCTCTCTTGTTTCATCTTCAAACCGGCCATATAGGTGTTTTCAAAGGGATCATCAATTTTTCTCAAGCTCAAGTTTCTACAATCTAGTTTACACTCTTATTAAGGTTTTGAAATAAAAACCTAGAGTGTTTAGGCTAACCTTGTTCTTTGCACCTCATCATAATAGCTTGTAAGCATGTTTCTATCATTTTCATCTTTTCTTATCATTACATATGTATTTTATCATTTTCATAGCAAGCATGCAAGACTTATGTTGATTATACCATTTTTACATGATTTTTAGAGTTGTATATATATAAAGTCATCCTATAATTATCCCCTTGGTATATGTTGGTCTTGATGATGTCTAGGAACCCATGACACCCTAAGAAGGTGTATGGTAGGATTAGATTAGTTTTGGAGTTGATTTGAAGGGATTGGAATAGGTTTAGTACGAGAAAAACTATTTTCGACAAGTATATATAGTGGTCTGTCCTTATTTTGTTTTTCTGGAAAATCCGACAGTAGGCACGAATTTTTGGCCTTGATATTTAGAAAATATACTTTAAAACGAATCCGTGGCCGCTTGAACGGATTAAAACGGAGTTATAACGAAGAAGTTATGAATTTTCCAAGTTTGACGACGATATATATATTTTTCTGAAATTTCAGCATACTATTTTTATTTGGTACGAGTCAAAAACGAGTCCTAAGCTTTACAAATTATTTCGACTTATCAAAAATATATTAGTATACTTTGATACGAAGCTAAGGACGTATAATACGTAGAAAACGGATTTGAAACGACTAAGATATGCACGTTTTCATAAAATTGCCGTAACTATTATTTTCAGAAAAACTATATTATTTTTACGAGACAAGTGTTACGGTAACTAAAACGACCATGTTGAGGGCTGTTTTTAACGAGGATGTGGAACTTTTTGGAACGAAATGTCTTCTAATAAAATCAAGATCACCAAGCATATTTTCTAAAACGACCAACCGTTTGTATAGCGGAGTTGTAATAAATTATTTACGAATGCTTAAACTTGGCCGAAACTCACTTTTTGAACCACAATTCGACAAAATCACCATCTTTAACCTTTATTATCTTTATGTTCGAGACCTCTATGACGAAAACTCCTGAACTAAAACTTCTAGATTTTGATACAAACTTTCCATAACCGTCGAGTTCGTTTCCTAACGTTCGACGTACACCATTTTACGACTAGTTTTTCGAAGTCATTTTTGTCACTTTCATGAAATTTCCGACGACATTATTTTACGGCGAAAAGTTAAAATTTCACTATAAATCACTACGAAACTATTGTAGGATGACATTTTGACGAAAATACTTGTAAAGTGATTTTAAGAATGGTCAAGACGTCAAAGGAGTATTTTTCGACGAAGAGTATTATTTTCAAAACTCGCAAATGGTATAAATAGCATACGAAATGCATGCATAACATTACATCATAACTCATTGAGTATCATATCATTCATTTTAGGTCGCGGATAGTTTCCGAGCCTCATTTTCTTGCACTTCATTTTGTTAGCATATCAATCACATCAGGTGAGTTCGTAGCCCCACTTTCTATTACGTATTTGTCTTACAAACTCTTTGGGGAGATACATGCTCAACTACTTACTTTCACTATCACAAATATTCTAAACTTTGACATATTACGGTGAGTTTCATAGCCCCTACTTTTATTCATTTTCAATCACTTTTGGGGGAGATACATGCTCAAACTATTTTCATTTACTTTCACAAGTACTCTAAACTTTTACATACTATTGTGAGTTCATACCCCGCTTTTACTCATTTAAATTCCTATAAACTATTTGGGGTGAGATATATGCTTATTTATCCAAACATTTAAACTCTTTTGCCAAACAATATTACTTATACTTTAGACTTGGTGCGTGTTGTGACTAGACTTAAACAAACATCCCAGCATTTATATGTTGGAAGGCCATTAATTTGGATACAGCCCAACGTGAGTCGTTGGAGGAACATCCCAGCATTTATATGTTGGAAGGCCATTAATTTGGATACAGCCCAACGTGCGTCGTTGGAGGAACATCCCAACATTTATATGTTGGAAGGCCATTTATATGGATACATCCCAACGTGAGCGTTGGAGGAACATCCCAACACGAGTTGTTGGAAGACCCTTGTGGTGACATTTATACTTTTAACTACTATGATACATGCATACATGATTGACATACTATTTTTAGCAGTGGGTTGTAAACACACAGGTTGCAAGTTTTGTATGGGCGGGACTTGGAACTGAGTGGATTTACGATGCCTTTGCTTTGCGAACTATTCTATTTGACCAAAAACTTTGCCTTTGTTACATAAACACTCTTTTAAGGCTTTACTTGTTAACCAAACTCTATGAACTCACCAACCTTTGTGTTGACACTTTTTAGCATGTTTTATCTCAGGTATCTAAGGCATTCACTTCATGGCATGCATATGGACACATCATAGAGTCGTGGTGACGACGCGTCTCACATGGGATTTTTACACTTTAAAAACATCGTTTGGCTTGTATCAAACCTATTTCCGCATACATTGATTTTCATTTGGGACCTACATTTTGTAACTCTGATTATTCTAATTAATCAAACGATGTATTTTTCAAACGACACTTTAGGTCGTTCGATATAACTGTAACTTTGATGCTATGACAGTCCTCCCCAAGGTATTCCATTCCGCTGCAAAACACGTAATTTGGGGGTGTGACAGATTGGTATCAGAGCATCGGTTATAGAGAACTAGGTTGCATCATTGACCCTAGACTATAACCACATCATCATAGCATCTCATCATATCATTATAAGTGCATATTCTTTATACATGCGAACTTATGACTCAACACCAAACATCATATGAGTCGATTAGTCCAAGCATTGCATAGTTACTCCTAAATTATACATAGCCTGATCACCTATGTCTAATTCAGGAAGAATCATGCAATGAAGGGAGTAGTAGTCTCATATGAGTAAGCAATTCCGTAATCGAGCCAAATTTTCAAAAGATTTTCTTCAAACCACTTGTTTCCAGTTTGATCCGCGTGACAGTTCTTGTTTGATGAGTTGCAAAGATCAAGCTAGAAACAAGTCGTTACCTAAACCGATTTAGCCTAATCGTATGACAGTTCTTGTTTGATGAGTTGTGGGATTAAGTAAAAATCGGTTACCAAAAAGTCTTTTAAAAATTTTGCTTGAGAATGGGAAAGCCTGCCTCATCGAGCCTAATCATAAGGGAGCATGTCTTTAGAATGAGATATAGTCACGACATATGCATGAGCATTGACATAATCATATAGACCATACACAAGCATAAACTTTTAGAACCCTTGTCGAGGTTCGAACCATAGTATCATCGATCGAATCACGAGGACGTGATTCCGCTGACATGGGAAGAATGTCACAATTCTCATTTTCCGGTCATTTCTCATACTCCATATTCATCATTTCATAACGATTCATTCATGATTTTTTCATTTCACCATAAACGCGTAAATTTTATATTAAATAAACGTTATCGCGTGAGTTATTATTTTGAACAATTAATCCGATACTTTCAAAAATGATCCCGATATATTTTATACTTACATTTAGTTTATAAAAACTATATTTTGAGTTACCTAGTGTTTTAAATTTATTTTGTATAAAAATCGTTAAATTTATATTATTACGACGTTTTTCTTAAAAACTACACGATAATTATTATATCACTCAAATTTTACAAGGAATGTATTTTTACAATTTTTATGATCTCATTATACTCTACTTTGATCTATAAAAAAAAATTCCTTTTACCTAAAACTACCTTAAATACACTAATGTGTATACAATTCTACAAGTACCTTTACTTAAATTATTTAGCTTACACTTTTTACATTACATATATATACAATAAAAGAAAAAAAAAATATATAATTGTGAACCACCCCCCTAAAATCCGGCCAAGGGGGGGGAAAGATAGTCAAAATGGGTTAGCATTTATTGTTGGTAAGATTTTTCTACAAGTATAGATTTTACTTCACCAAACTTCAATCATCCATTCACTTCATTTTATCAAGTCAAGCAAAAACATTTCTTCTCTCTTGTTTCATCTTCAAACCGGCCATATAGGTGTTTTCAAAGGGATCATCAATTTTTCTCAAGCTCAAGTTTCTACAATCTAGTTTACACTCTTATTAAGGTTTTGAAATAAAAACCTAGAGTGTTTAGGCTAACCTTGTTCTTTGCACCTCATCATAATAGCTTGTAAGCATGTTTCTATCATTTTTCATCTTTTCTTATCATTACATATGTATTTTATCATTTTCATAGCAAGCATGCAAGACTTATGTTGATTATACCATTTTTACATGATTTTTAGAGTTATATATATATAAAGTCATCCTATAATTATCCCCTTGGTATATGTTGGTCTTGATGATGTCTAGGAACCCATGACACCCTAAGAAGGTGTATGGTAGGATTAGATTAGTTTTGGAGTTGATTTGAAGGGATTGGAATAGGTTTAGTACGAGAAAAACTATTTTCGACAAGTATATATAGTGGTCTGTCCTTATTTTGTTTTTCTGGAAAATCCGACAGTAGGCACGAATTTTTGGCCTTGATATTTAGAAAATATACTTTAAAACGAATCCGTGGCCGCTTGAACGGATTAAAACGGAGTTATAACGAAGAAGTTATGAATTTTCCAAGTTTGACGACGATATATATATTTTTCTGAAATTTCAGCATACTATTTTTATTTGGTACGAGTCAAAAACGAGTCCTAAGCTTTACAAATTATTTCGACTTATCAAAAATATATTAGTATACTTTGATACGAAGCTAAGGACGTATAATACGTAGAAAACGGATTTGAAACGACTAAGATATGCACGTTTTCATAAAATTGCCGTAACTATTATTTTCAGAAAAACTATATTATTTTTACGAGACAAGTGTTACGGTAACTAAAACGACCATGTTGAGGGCTGTTTTTAACGAGGATGTGGAACTTTTTGGAACGAAATGTCTTCTAATAAAATCAAGATCACCAAGCATATTTTCTAAAACGACCAACCGTTTGTATAGCGGAGTTGTAATAAATTATTTACGAATGCTTAAACTTGGCCGAAACTCACTTTTTGAACCACAATTCGACAAAATCACCATCTTTAACCTTTATTATCTTTATGTTCGAGACCTCTATGACGAAAACTCCTGAACTAAAACTTCTAGATTTTGATACAAACTTTCCATAACCGTCGAGTTCGTTTCCTAACGTTCGATGTACACCATTTTACGACTAGTTTTTCGAAGTCATTTTTGTCACTTTCATGAAATTTCCGACGACATTATTTTACGGCGAAAAGTTAAAATTTCACTATAAATCACTACGAAACTATTGTAGGATGACATTTTGACGAAAATACTTGTAAAGTGATTTTAAGAATGGTCAAGACGTCAAAGGAGTATTTTTCGACGAAGAGTATTATTTTCAAAACTCGCAAATGGTATAAATAGCATACGAAATGCATGCATAACATTACATCATAACTCATTGAGTATCATATCATTCATTTTAGGTCGCGGATAGTTTCCGAGCCTCATTTTCTTGCACTTCATTTTGTTAGCATATCAATCACATCAGGTGAGTTCGTAGCCCCACTTTCTATTACGTATTTGTCTTACAAACTCTTTGGGGAGATACATGCTCAACTACTTACTTTCACTATCACAAATATTCTAAACTTTGACATATTACGGTGAGTTTCATAGCCCCTACTTTTATTCATTTTCAATCACTTTTGGGGGAGATACATGCTCAAACTATTTTCATTTACTTTCACAAGTACTCTAAACTTTTACATACTATTGTGAGTTCATACCCCGCTTTTACTCATTTAAATTCCTATAAACTATTTGGGGCGAGACATATGCTTATTTATCCAAACATTTAAACTCTTTTGCCAAACAATATTACTTATACTTTAGACTTGGTGCGTGTTGTGACTAGACTTAAACAAACATCCCAGCATTTATATGTTGGAAGGCCATTAATTTGGATACAGCCCAACGTGCGTCGTTGGAGGAACATCCCAGCATTTATATGTTGGAAGGCCATTAATTTGGATACAGCCCAACGTGCGTCGTTGGAGGAACATCCCAGCATTTATATGTTGGAAGGCCATTTATATGGATACAGCCCAACGTGAGCGTTGGAGGAACATCCCAACACGAGTTGTTGGAAGACCCTTGTGGTGACATTTATACTTTTAACTACTATGATACATGCATACATGATTGACATACTATTTTTAGCAGTGGGTTGTAAACACACAGGTTGCAAGTTTTGTATGGGCGGGACTTGGAACTGAGTGGATTTACGATGCCTTTGCTTTGCGAACTATTCTATTTGACCAAAAACTTTGCCTTTGTTACATAAACACTCTTTTAAGGCTTTACTTGTTAACCAAACTCTATGAACTCACCAACCTTTGTGTTGACACTTTTTAGCATGTTTTATCTCAGGTATCTAAGGCATTCACTTCATGGCATGCATATGGACACAACATAGAGTCGTGGTGACGACGCGTCTCACATGGGATTTTTTACACTTTAAAAACATCGTTTGGCTTGTATCAAACCTATTTCCGCATACATTGATTTTCATTTGGGACCTACATTTTGTAACTCTGATTATTCTAATTAATCAAACGATGTATTTTTCAAACGACACTTTAGGTCGTTCGATATAACTGTAACTTTGATGCTATGACAGTCCTCCCCAAGGTATTCCATTCCGCTGCAAAACACGTAATTTGGGGGTGTGACAGATTGGTATCAAAGCATCGGTTATAGAGAACTAGGTTGCATCATTGACCCTAGACTATAACCACATCATCATAGCATCTCATCATATCATTATAAGTGCATATTCTTTATACATGCAAACTTATGACTCAACACCAAACATCATATGAGTCGATTAGTCCAAGCATTGCATAGTTACTCCTAAATTATACATAGCCTGATCACCTATGTCTAATTCAGGAAGAATCATGCAATGAAGGGAGTAGTAGTCTCATATGAGTAAGCAATTCCGTAATCGAGCCAAATTTTCAAAAGATTTTCTTCAAACCACTTGTTTCCAGTTTGATCCGCGTGACAGTTCTTGTTTGATGAGTTGCAAAGATCAAGCTAGAAACAAGTTGTTACCTAAACCGATTTAGCCTAATCGTATGACAGTTCTTGTTTGATGAGTTGTGGGATTAAGTAAAAATCGGTTACCAAAAAGTCTTTTAAAAATTTTGCTTGAGAATGGGAAAGCCTGCCTCATCGAGCCTAATCATAAGGGAGCATGTCTTTAGAATGAGATATAGTCACGACATATGCATGAGCATTGACATAATCATATAGACCATACACAAGCATAAACTTTTAGAACCCTTGTCGAGGTTCGAACCATAGTATCATCGATCGAATCACGAGGACGTGATTCCGCTGACATGGGAAGAATGTCACAATTCTCATTTTCCGGTCATTTCTCATACTCCATATTCATCATTTCATAACGATTCATTCATGATTTTTGCATTTCACCTTAAACGCGTAAATTTTATATTAAATAAACGTTATCGCGTGAGTTATTATTTTGAACAATTAATCCGATACTTTCAAAAATGATCCCGATATATTTTATACTTACATTTAGTTTATAAAAACTATATTTTGAGTTACCTAGTGTTTTAAATTTATTTTGTATAAAAATCGTTAAATTTATATTATTACGACGTTTTTCTTAAAAACTACACGATAATTATTATATCACTCAAATTTTACAAGGAATGTATTTTTACAATTTTTATGATCTCATTATACTCTACTTTGATCTATTAAAAAAATTCCTTTTACCTAAAACTACCTTAAATACACTAATGTGTATACAATTCTACAAGTACCTTTACTTAAATTATTTAGCTTACACTTTTTACATTACATATATATACAATAAAAGAAAAAAAAATATATAATTGTGAACCACCCCCCTAAAATCCGGCCAAGGGGGGGGGGGAAAGATAGTCAAAATGGGTTAGCATTTATTGTTGGTAAGATTTTTCTACAAGTATAGATTTTACTTCACCAAACTTCAATCATCCATTCACTTCATTTTATCAAGTCAAGCAAAAACATTTCTTCTCTCTTGTTTCATCTTCAAACCGGCCATATAGGTGTTTTCAAAGGGATCATCAATTTTTCTCAAGCTCAAGTTTCTACAATCTAGTTTACACTCTTATTAAGGTTTTGAAATAAAAACCTAGAGTGTTTAGGCTAACCTTGTTCTTTGCACCTCATCATAATAGCTTGTAAGCATGTTTCTATCATTTTTCATCTTTTCTTATCATTACATATGTATTTTATCATTTTCATAGCAAGCATGCAAGACTTATGTTGATTATACCATTTTTACATGATTTTTAGAGTTGTATATATATAAAGTCATCCTATAATTATCCCCTTGGTATATGTTGGTCTTGATGATGTCTAGGAACCCATGACACCCTAAGAAGGTGTATGGTAGGATTAGATTAGTTTTGGAGTTGATTTGAAGGGATTGGAATAGGTTTAGTACGAGAAAAACTATTTTCGACAAGTATATATAGTGGTCTGTCCTTATTTTGTTTTTCTGGAAAATCCGACAGTAGGCACGAATTTTTGGCCTTGATATTTAGAAAATATACTTTAAAACGAATCCGTGGCCGCTTGAACGGATTAAAACGGAGTTATAACGAAGAAGTTATGAATTTTCCAAGTTTGACGACGATATATATATTTTTCTGAAATTTCAGCATACTATTTTTATTTGGTACGAGTCAAAAACGAGTCCTAAGCTTTACAAATTATTTCGACTTATCAAAAATATATTAGTATACTTTGATACGAAGCTAAGGACGTATAATACGTAGAAAACGGATTTGAAACGACTAAGATATGCACGTTTTCATAAAATTGCCGTAACTATTATTTTCAGAAAAACTATATTATTTTTACGAGACAAGTGTTACGGTAACTAAAACGACCATGTTGAGGGCTGTTTTTAACGAGGATGTGGAACTTTTTGGAACGAAATGTCTTCTAATAAAATCAAGATCACCAAGCATATTTTCTAAAACGACCAACCGTTTGTATAGCGGAGTTGTAATAAATTATTTATGAATGCTTAAACTTGGCCGAAACTCACTTTTTGAACCACAATTCGACAAAATCACCATCTTTAACCTTTATTATCTTTATGTTCGAGACCTCTATGACGAAAACTCCTGAACTAAAACTTCTAGATTTTGATACAAACTTTCCATAACCGTCGAGTTCGTTTCCTAACGTTCGATGTACACCATTTTACGACTAGTTTTTCGAAGTCATTTTTGTCACTTTCATGAAATTTCCGACGACATTATTTTACGGCGAAAAGTGATAATTTCACTATAAATCACTACGAAACTATTGTAGGATGACATTTTGACGAAAATACTTGTAAAGTGATTTTAAGAATGGTCAAGACGTCAAAGGAGTATTTTTCGACGAAGAGTATTATTTTCAAAACTCGCAAATGGTATAAATAGCATACGAAATGCATGCATAACATTACATCATAACTCATTGAGTATCATATCATTCATTTTAGGTCGCGGATAGTTTCCGAGCCTCATTTTCTTGCACTTCATTTTGTTAGCATATCAATCACATCAGGTGAGTTCGTAGCCCCACTTTCTATTACGTATTTGTCTTACAAACTCTTTGGGGGAGATACATGCTCAACTACTTACTTTCACTATCACAAATATTCTAAACTTTGACATATTACGGTGAGTTTCATAGCCCCTACTTTTATTCATTTTCAATCACTTTTGGGGGAGATACATGCTCAAACTATTTTCATTTACTTTCACAAGTACTCTAAACTTTTACATACTATTGTGAGTTCATACCCCCTTTTACTCATTTAAATTCCTATAAACTATTTGGGGCGAGACATATGCTTATTTATCCAAACATTTAAACTCTTTTGCCAAACAATATTACTTATACTTTAGACTTGGTGCGTGTTGTGACTAGACTTAAACAAACATCCCAGCATTTATATGTTGGAAGGCCATTAATTTGGATACAGCCCAACGTGCGTCGTTGGAGGAACATCCCAGCATTTATATGTTGGAAGGCCATTAATTTGGATACAGCCCAACGTGCGTCGTTGGAGGAACATCCCAACATTTATATGTTGGAAGGCCATTTATATGGATACAGCCCAACGTGAGCGTTGGAGGAACATCCCAACACGAGTTGTTGGAAGACCCTTGTGGTGACATTTATACTTTTAACTACTATGATACATGCATACATGATTGACATACTATTTTTAGCAGTGGGTTGTAAACACACAGGTTGCAAGTTTTGTATGGGCGGGACTTGGAACTGAGTGGATTTACGATGCCTTTGCTTTGCGAACTATTCTATTTGACCAAAAACTTTGCCTTTGTTACATAAACACTCTTTTAAGGCTTTACTTGTTAACCAAACTCTATGAACTCACCAACCTTTGTGTTGACACTTTTTAGCATGTTTTATCTCAGGTATCTAAGGCATTCACTTCATGGCATGCATATGGACACAACATAGAGTCGTGGTGACGACGCGTCTCACATGGGATTTTTTACACTTTAAAAACATCGTTTGGCTTGTATCAAACCTATTTCCGCATACATTGATTTTCATTTGGGACCTACATTTTGTAACTCTGATTATTCTAATTAATCAAACGATGTATTTTTCAAACGACACTTTAGGTCGTTCGATATAACTGTAACTTTGATGCTATGACAGTCCTCCCCAAGGTATTCCATTCCGCTGCAAAACACGTAATTTGGGGGTGTGACACTGGGTTCCCGTAGACATCAATGAAAAATAGCCCTCTTTCAGGCTCTTCAATCACTAAACAGTTCACAAATTTCACACCCTCAGGCAGCTCCCTGTTGCATTCTAATCCAGGCACTTTGATTTCAGGCTGGAACTCAACTCTCTTCCTTTTGCCAGTAGAAGCTTGTGGTTGAGATCCTTGAGGTGC
>OU343222.1:271118954-271248245 GCA_910596185.1 Chrysanthemum makinoi
AAAACACCATTTTATTATGGAATGTGATGAATCACATTAAGTTTTAAAATTGAAGATTCTGAATTTGTTAAACTACTTATGAATAGGTTATTAACAAACTTAAAGTCAAGAATTATCAATATGTATTTGTAATGTCCCAAAAGGAGAACAATATAGTTTTGCTCTAATTGCTAAGTATATATAGATAGTCTATATATTACAAAATGCAAGTGGGAGTTTTTTTTTATCTTGAAAGATAAAATTACAAGATATATAATCTTCTAAAACACACTAGTATATATCATGATGAGGTTAGACATGAAAATGATAGACCTCAAGATGATGGAATTTTCATTCATAGATCTGCAAGGATATCTCAAGTATTTGACTTATATGCTGAGAAATATGAGTTACAGGATTATAGTAAACCTGATAATCATTATGATGGATTACCAAATATTGAATTGGGTAAATTACTCATACTATGAATGTTAAAGATGCTATCCATAAAGATAATCAATTTTGGAAATTTGGTTTATCTTAATAGTTAGACTAGAGAATGGAAATGAGTTTCTTCAAAGAGATGGAAAACCCTAGTGGTTTGAATTTCTATGTAGAAATCATATGGACAAAAATTGTACACATATTTAATGCATGTTTTATGACAAGATTATTAATCATACTTAAGCAATTGATTATGATTGAATATTCTTTTCTAAACACATTAAATATATAAAGATGATAATGGTCATACTTGTTTTCATTAATATGAAATATGACAATGGAATATCAAAACTCTTTCTTGAGAAATTACTTGAGCGAGGACGGTAAGTAATTGAAAGGTTTTTTGAATTCATATAATCTTTGGAAGTGTACGAAGTGCAATAATTCATGAATGGATAAATGCATGCATATATGAAATTATTCTTATGTTTAATTATTAAATCTTAATTTTGATTTATAATTGAAATAAGATAAATTTTAAGTATTCCTGAAAGCTAGTGGGAGTATTATGTTAAGGTTTTAAATCTTATATGTTGTATAACATATAGGAAGTAACATTCTTTGTAAGATAAATGTTAAGTCTTAGATTGGAATGAAACTTCACTTGTAAGATTTAAGAATTAAAACATACAACCTTGGAATATATGTTTATTATTAATAAACATGTGCAGTAAAATAAATGATTCTAATAAAACATGATATATCATTTGGGAAATGGATAAATATCTTTTGACAAGATAGAACGTGAATGAAGTCTAAGTTTGACATGTAGATTCATCATGTACATCATGTTGTGTATTAAAATTGTTGTATCATTCTTAAATAAGAAGTGATTTGACAACATTGATATCTAACTAAAAGTTATTAGATAACTTGTGTAATGAATATTCTAAAAGAATTACATCCTCAGCCTGGAATTGCTCCTAGATTCTATGGATGAACAATATGTCAAATGTTGTGAAAATTGTCATCAGCTTTAAACTTGAAAGTTAGGAAAGCATCAAACATTACACAATAAGATATTAAAGTTTACGGAGTTTTAATGAGCATATTGTTGTTTGCATACAATGATGCTGGTTTAATTGAGATGACACTCAATACTAGTCATGGTAGGATTTCATCCTTGTTAATGGCCATGTGAACTAGTTGTGCTACTAAAAGCACAGTTGCATTATACATTAAAAGAATAAGAATACTTTAAATTTTAAAATGTTTGAAAATTTAAATTGTCATAAATTGGTGAAAGAGGATGTTACACACTTTATGAATTATTATGTGGATTGTTGAATGCACACATACAAGGACTTCATTAATTGAATTCTTGAAATAAGTATTCTCAAAAATTATGATAGATCAAGTTGGTTGATTTATGCCTTGTCAACAAGTATGATTGTCATTACTTGAGGCATAATTCATCAACTGGAATTTTCATGCATTGATCTATTTGGTATTTGGATAAGGGATGTTAAACAATTGTTATAATAAATCAAATACTTGGTATGATTGATTTTATAATATATTGTATCCTATATTTGCATGTTTAATCCGTGAATAAATTTATTTATTCTAAATCGTCCGTTGTCAATTAATGATATGGGAGTATCATTAAACTAAGACAAATCTGAGAGATATGGTAGAATATACTTGAAAGTATATTGATGAGAATGCATACCAATTTCAGATGATATTCAATGAATTGAATATAGGACTTATCCCAACTACATAATTTACTTTGTGGATATTGTTATAAGTAAATTATGAATAGTTATCCTCGCACTTGAGATACCGGATAAGTGTCATGAATGTAGTGCACTGCTGTGGAGCAACTTAACGCTATACGTAACTGGTAGTCATAAGGGTTGTTTCCTGAAGTGTTGCAAAGTTCATGGGTTATTCTCGTAGTCAAGATAGAATTTGTTCCTTCAAATTTATTTGGAGTTTAATGCTGCTGGGCCCCTCGTAGGGTTGACAAGATGTTTGCATGGCCATGCCCAAAGTTCTCCCCGAATATGTTGAAGATTTGGTAATCTTGCTCAATCACTTATAACGAGAAACTGAATGGTTGAATAAAGAATGACTTAATTCCATATCTTTATTTAACATGGTATTAGAAACAAAAGGATAATAATAATGAGAAATCATTAAAAGGTTTTTTCCAGGAGACCTTACTCGAGTCGTGCTAGAGGCATCGAAGTGTTGCTAGACGCTAACCGATGTGATCACACTATTAAGATATGTCCAAGTGGGAGCTGTTGGTTTAATGGACAAAATATTAATAGATGTGTGTTAGGATCGAACTTGAGACCTATGGGATTGCACGCGTTGCATATGAGATTTAATTAAGTCACGAAATATTTATATGGTCGAACTAAGAAAAACGAGGGGGTTAAGTGTCGAGTTTTGAAACTTAAAGAGGTGCTAGCAAAGACTTGTTGGACAAGTTTTAATACTATATAAACATACCCTTTTGTCTCATTCGTGGGTATATACAATCGACAGAAAAGAAAAGCAACTTCATGATTTATTAATTCATGAGTCATACGCATGTATGCATGATCGTCGATTATGCATGTGATACAATCAATTAATAATGATATTCTTGAATAGTCAAACACATGAATTGCTAATAAGCATGAAGTGTATAATATTGGTTTCATGATTATTTTACTTACATATATGTGTTTGACAGATGTAAGTAAAAAGATTCGACTATATATTTAATTGTGATTTGAACTAGCATTCTAATTAAATCGCTAACAATACGCGCGTACATGATCGTAGAGAAATCCTACTTTGGATTTTGGTGATTTACACTATTCGACTTTATTAAGTCGACTAGCACTCAAACCCTTATTAGGGTTCATCTCAACTGCTAGTTTTGTGGATTTGATTCTTGTTCGGCTAGAATCAAGTAAGGTACGCATACTTTATTCTTTAGTTAATTAATTATTCATTATATGTTTCCTATACGCTTCCGCACTTACTTTGATGTTTATTGTTTATATTTATGATTAGTCATGTTATATAATTCCAACATAATCATCATTGACTGCAGGAGATACATCGCTTGATGCAATCACATTTTCACTTTGTTTCACATATTGATCATATGGGACAACATTGATATTACCCATATTTTCAATATCTGACTTAATGATTTCAGTTGATTGTATTTCATTATGTATCTTTTGCACATCAACTTCATCATATAATTTTAATACCTCTGAGATGATTTTGTCTTTGGATGGTCCAGCTCGTGGTGAAGTAGAGACCTTAGAAGAGACCATTGGAGAAATGCTAGCCATGAAAATTGTATGTGCAAGAGGTCCATCATCAATATCAGAAGTCGTATGCATCACAGTCAGTGACTTGAAAGGCATTCGATGATTGTGACCAATCTCTGAATAGGTCGCTCATCCACATCTGCATCATATGTCTTAGCATTCCCTTCAGAAGAAACAGCAGACTCCTCTTCATCCAAGGTTGCTCCATTGTCCTGAGCTTGCACTAGCAACATCTTTTCCCTGAAGTATTCATTCGAGGACGTTTTGGAGGCGTGCAATTCCTTGCAATGTGTCCCTCACCACCACAGCTGTAACACTTAACTGTCTTGACTTGTCCCTGATTTCCATTCCTTCCCCATTCGATTTCCTCCATAGCCTCCACCGCTCCACCCTTCTCGATCGTCGCCTTTCTTGATTGGTGCACCATAACCTTCCCATCTCCTGACGGTAGCTTGATTGTGTGGATTGGATGCTGTTATGAGGTTGTTGTTGGTGTGTGGGAGAGTGTTCATGTTTTGACTGATCATGAGAGCTAGTTGACTAATGAAGTTTCCTACAGATGCATCAAAGATCACTTGTTTGAACATTGGATTCGGAATGAGTTTGTGAGTTCCATCACCCATGGGTATAACTTGTGAAGCTTTAGTGGTAATCCCAATGTTTGAGTAGAAGGCGGTTGAATCATTTGATGAGCTTGTCTCTCCTGGATTTGTTTTGAATTGATCAAGAATCCTCTTTTCAAACATGGCATGTCTCTCATTCTGAAGAAGGAAGACATACAGCTTGCTCATAATTAAGTATTCTTCATACCTTTAGTGAGCTTCACAGAAGTGACAAACTTGTGCCATTTGGGATTCATGTTGTTTACAAACTTTGAGTTCAAATGAATGTTAGGCATGGTCATTCTGATGTTCCTCATGTCATTCACAAGCTTATGGAATCTCACATAGTACTCATAGACACTCTCATCCGGTTTCATCTTGAAATGCTCAAATTCATCATATAATTGAGATTCTCTGTCTTCAACCGTTAATTCAGAACCTGAGAGAAGCATCTTGACATTATCCCATACGCCTTTGCTTCGTTGTGGTTGATAAGCTTGTATATGTCTTTTGGAAGACCTTGCAATATGATGTTAGAAGCCCTTATATCTGCATCGAATCTCTTCTTCTCCTTATCATTGAGCTCATCATACATCTTTGGTCTGTCCATTCAGTAAATCAATGTACCATCTTCAGCTGTATCAATTATGTCTCTAGTAGTCTCCACCCGATACGGTCCTTCATCAATTGATTTGAGAATGTTGACCCCATTTTCCTTTCCAAGACAAGCATAACTGATTCTTTGAGCCCAAGAGTCGTAGTCGAGTTACCTGGCTCAAGCATAGGTGGACGAGTATCGACCCCTGCCGCTGAACGCCCTCGACAATGGAGATGATAGTAGGGACGTTGGTAGACATGTTTCAAGCTCTACGGGATTTTACTATTCTTTGATTAAACCGGAAATTGATTCTTTCACGGGATTTTACTAAACCAAAAGAACAACCGTAAGAATGTATCACGAAGAAGTAACAAGCCTAAATGAACAAGTCGCTAACCACACAACTCGCAATCAATCAACTCGCTAAATAGCCAAGTCGCATTAGCATCAACTCGCAACAATGTCAACACGCTTAATGAATCAAGTCATTTGAATAGCCAACTCGCTTTAGTATCAACTCGCAACACAATCAACACGCTTGAACACCAAGTCGCAATTTAACTTCGCTAGCTTTACAAATCGCTTAATAGCTAAGTCGCTTTAGATATCAAGTCGCTTAAAGAAACAACTCGCTTAGAACCCAAGTCGCATAAAATCAACTCGCTAAACAGCCAAGTCGCATGAACCAACTCAGATCCAATAACAAAGCAACTCACTTTGAAGAACAAACTTACCGAGACTCAACTCGCTTCGTACAAACTTAGAAAATAACCACTTTATCAATCAAAAACAACCAAACCACAATGATATAAGCCTTCCAATTCAAAACATAAACACATATGATGATCCTAAACACAAAAGTACAAGCAAAATTCAAACTTTAACACTAGAATTTGTCCAAATGAATCAAACTCTCCTAAACCTTTAATACCCCAAAAACCTTATGAAATCCACCAAAACAAAAAGCATGAAAGATGAGTGATCAAACCATGGCTCTTGATACCAATTGTTAGATATAGGATTTCACAAACACACTAAACCATAATCATATGAGGCGTACCAAATAGTTTAGAGAGAGAAAGTTCTAGTGAGAGAAAGGAAGAGAGTTGGGAACTATGTGAAACAAAGAAAAATGGTATTGAAGCTCCAACCCTCTACCTTGGGAGGTAGAGGGTATTTATAGTTTCTTACAAACAAACGCCACCTACGGGCTGTGGATCAGGCATACAATGGGTAAAGACCCGTCCGTCCTCCACGGTGTTACTAAACTAAATACTACTTAACATAAAATAACTACGACTACGAGATTTCTAACGATTACATATACTTGAGGTGACCGACTCTTTAATACTTGGATTTTCTAATTCCTAATAGATTCTTTAAACAATTCCTTACCATCTAATGAAAACTAATTGCCTTGTTAAATAACTCGGACTCTATCTTTGAAAATCATCTGGACTTAACTTTTGTCAAAATATCTATCTCTCAATCGACAACTTATGTCATTGATTGAGGGGGAGAATGATTTCAATTAAATCAAAAGGTTATTTGTCATACAATTGTTTTCAAAAGATAATCATGCATGTTTAATCAATGGAGTTTAAAGTCTCAAAATCCGATCCTTATCATTTAAAACATTTTCATATTCAAGTCACAATTCTCCTTAAAAGCTTTCAAAGTCAATTTAAATCTACAGAGATCACAAATCTCAAATGATTTGATAATTGTGATCGGGGGAGAATTTGTGATTTAAATTGGATTTAAACTGATAATTCTATAAATGGTTTTATAAGGATGTACAAGCTCTCCTTCCCACATGTGCCAAACGATTTCAAATTTTCCATGCACATGTTGAGGGGGAGAATCTATCTTAAACCACAAAGATTTGAAACATGATCAATTTATTTCAATGTGCAGTCTTTTCCTAATATGTGCAAAACATCTTCAAATATCTATGTACATATTGAGGGGGGAGCAACTATTTTGAAAACCACATTCTTTATATAACTACTCTTAGATGCAAGCCAACCCCTCAAAGATGAAAATTATCTCTATTAAAAATGATGCTTGATGCACATGTTGAGGGGGAGCTCTTGTTCTAAAAATATCAAAAACAATTCAGGTACAAAATGCTTCGATAATATATCACAAGTATCGGGATTGATTTTAAAATGGTTTTCGATTGGTTCCAATGGCATATGAACAATACCAAATAGACCGACCAAATTTACTTTATGCATGGTGATATAAGGATGATAAGGTTAGGTATTTGTTCCCAAGATCCGCCAGAACCGGAGGGATCTACCCAGGGACAATCCACTAGATAGTGTAGAAGTCCCTAGGTATGATGAAAAAAGGAGAAAAGTGAGATATGGGAAGAGTGCTGAGAGGCCGAGCTAGTCTTGGAATAAACCCAACATGGTTCTAGTTATGAAGTCTCGTAAGAACTGGGGGTTGAAGAATGAAAAAGAATTAAATGAGAAAAGGGGTGAAAAGAAATAGCCCTCCATTTATTCAACCTTAGAGGCGCGAACCGGGTTCAATTCAAATGTTACTGGTGGTTACCAAGGTAACATCGGTATTGAAGACAAGACGTCATGGACCCGTGACGATCCTTGCACTACAACTTCCTGAGCTACTCAAGTTCCTCTTAAAAGGACTTGTTTCATTCTCACGGGGAACCGACATTATCTATCGACTTTCTCTTAGAGTTCGTTGATATTGAAGAAGGAGACCCTCTCCCTAGTCTCCAAAATAGGATCCAAATACGCACAATTGAGTCTAGAGCCACGAGATCATCTATAAATCTCATTAGGACACTTTCAATGAAGACCCTCTGTTTCACACAATGTGGAAAGAGAGATTATATCTTGAGTCCTACGCATTATCCTTGTGGTATTGCTAGAACATCTGAGTGATATGCAAACATATTCACAATGAAGATGGAAAGCCTTTTGGAGCCAACATCAAACAAGCTCCTGGTGGGTGGCATGTGAGATCTATCCAATAGATCAACCATGTGACAACTGAACAGAAACAATGGGGAGATTCAATTTCTTAAATCAATCCTGGTTCAGGTTATGGATTGACGGATACCTTTGAAAAACCGGTTGTTGTGCTTAAAAACTCTTTTCTTTAGCACATCGACTGTGTACTAGTATTTCAAAATAAAAGGTGTTTATGATTGATAATTGATTTTCATTAAAAACTTCGTTGTATTGCAAAAACAATTTCTATTGAGTGATACACGATTGTTTTTCAAATATCTTTTCATCAATCAATGAATCTCAATTCTCTGGTTCACTCACTCCGTGTTGTCTTCTTTGAGACGCTCCGGTTTGAGAACAGATAGAGCAAAACTGCGAAACCCTGTCAAGGAGATTCTTCAGAATTATTCCTGATCACAGGCAGTACTTGTACTGATCAACGGGGAACCGTGGGCCGTGTACCTCAATTCAACGAAAGTAATCAAAGACACTTTCATGCGCTTTATTGCCAAATGTTGTATGCAGGGACGCCCAACGTTTGTAGCTGATCAGAATGTAGCGGTCAATCCATAGCCGCATGCTCACATAATACATTCATTTCTAAAGAAATCATGATTAAGTGCATCAATGACTCTGATATTTTCACTCCATGCTTCTGCTACGCTGCCAATATCATGAATCAACGAAAGCTTCCGCTACTCTAATGAGAATATATCA
The DNA here is from genome assembly GCA_910596185.1 of Chrysanthemum makinoi. NCBI lineage: Eukaryota > Viridiplantae > Streptophyta > Magnoliopsida > Asterales > Asteraceae > Chrysanthemum > Chrysanthemum makinoi. The sequence continues at coordinate 271,127,626 of OU343222.1, forward strand.
TGATCCAGAATGTGAGCATGTCGGTCCATAAGTCACAACATCACATAATACCAACACCACACTGGATGAGTCAGAGATTTATGTTAGCTGATGATCTCAAAGCTGGCTCAAAACTCATTATCACGTTGATCAGATAAAGACCTCCACTTGGATTAACCAAACATGCAATAATGAAGAATCAATGACTACGAGCTTCAGAGCAAAGAACTACATCAAAAATGCAAGAACAATTTAAAATGTAATATTTGTTTATATTCAATGTAATTTTGAGGTGACCTCCCTTATGGGGAGATTGTTAGGATTTAGAAAATCCAGTCATTAAAGAGTCGGTCACCTCAAGTATATGAAATCGTTAGAAAGCTCGTAGTCGTAGATTATTTAATGTTTAGTAGTATTTAGTTAAGTAACACTGTGGAGGACGGACAGGTCTTTACCCACTGTATGCCTGATCTACAGCCCGTAGGTGGCGATTTATGTAAGAACTATAAATACTCTCTACCTCCCAAGGTAGAGAGTTGGAGCTCATAATAATACTTTCATTTTCTCTCACTAAGTTCCCAAACCTCTAACTCTTTCTCTCTCTAAAACCTCTTGTATACGCCTCTTGTTGTTATGGTTTAGTGTGTTTGTGAAATCCAATATCCTATAAATTATAGTATGAATATTCATCAATCATAGTGTTAATGTTCATCAATCATGATTTGAATGATCATAAAAACATGTTCATCAATTTGAATGTTCATTATATTGAATGTTCATCAATAGTCCGCCTAAATATTAAAAAAAACACATGTCAGCTTAAAAATAACATCTCAGTGTTAATTTTATTTGTTTAATAAGATACACATATCAAGATAATCCAGTTGAAGAAAAAACTTAATTGAAAGTTGTATCAATATTGAATGGATAGCTTTTTCTAATAAAAAGAAACACATGAAAGGAATCACATGTAAGGAATCACTTGACATGCTTTTCAGAAAAATAACATGAAAGATAAAACTACCCGTCCATTTGTTATTAATTAAAAGTTTGTCACGTTTCATCTTTTGATCCAACGGTTGGGGATACTTTCTATAGTTTTTATATTTTTAACTCTTTTGCATAGGATCGCGACCCCAACATTGTAACCTGTTACAAGTAACATGTATTGCGTGATTTCCATGTATTATTTTTATAAATTGTATTCATTATCTAGTCATCTAGTTTGCTTAGGTTTTTGGTGTTTTAAAATTGATTTCATAGATCTAGAGCTTAATCCTCCAACATTGCTCACAACCCCCACCATCTCCACCCACCATAACGTCGACACCAGCTACAACTTTCACCACCACCTCCACCCACCACAACCTCCCCGACCACCACCGTATTCTACGACCAGAACCAAAGATCAGCCAAAACCAAATATCTAGAAAACATATTGATAAATTAATGTTCTTGTTATAGATCTAACTGACTTTTAAGAAAGAAAAAAACAACATAAAAGAAGAAGACAGAACAATGACAACAGTGGCAGCAACTTCGACGTAGTAATTGTACGCCGGTTAGTGACGGCGACCTGTGTGGTGACATTAGTGAAGAGACTTCTATAGTTTCTTGTTACAAGAGTCTACTAAGAGTTTGAGTTTGGTTTTTTATACATTGTGTTTTAAAATTTTGTTGACTTATGATGGAGATTTCATCACATTTTTCTTTATTTTGATTTTGATTAGGATTTGTTAGAATTTATAAGATTCTATTGGTTTTCGTGAAGCAATGAACATAATTGTTATTTTTTAAAATCGCACCGAAGATGATCGGGAACCACCCTGAAAATAATGGTCGTAAAGGTTAAAGGAGATGAGAGCATAAGTATTTGTGTGGTGCAATTCATTTGTGTATATAAGTGGAGAAATAGATTAAATTGATAAAATAAATCCAAATAAAATTTATTGAAGAAGAGGACAAAAGAGGATAAATGATATTCAGAGAGATGTATAAATTTTCAAATCTCATTTAGTTGTCACATCATATCTCAGTGTAAGTGATGACATCAAATAAGGTCATATTAGCATCATTTATCTTATATATATTACTCATTTTATATACTTTTATATGATAATTGATACTTCATCGCTTACTTTTGTAAATCTCAGTTATTATCGAGTAATTGGTGAAAGTTAGCAATAATGGACGTGTTTTGAAGCGAAATGGATCAAGTTCAAGGAAGTACACTAAACTGACAAGAATACGTCGTATCATTATAGATAGATACGCCGTATATCAAGACTTGGACGATTATCAAGACCATTGCCTGACTTTGAAGAATACGTCGTATCCAAAAATTGGATACTTCGTATATGAATTGGTCAACGAGAAGAACTCGCTTGTTTTAGTCCAAATACGTCGTACTCACTTAAGACGATACGCCGTATCCCGCAAGATGACTTCACCAGATATCCAAGATAAGAAGACATGATACGCCGTATTCATCAACCTTATACGCCGTATCAGGAAGGCGGTGTACGAATATTCTGGAATATATTAATCTTGGATCCCACGTGAAGTTACCCGGATACGCTGTATTGGTAAACCAATGCGTCTCGACCATATTTGAACCTATAAATAGAAAACCTAAAGTCTGATTTTCAAAGAGCATATAACCACCAAGTACGAAACCAGAAGACAAAAAAAGACTAAGAAGGTCCCGCTGGTGCTATAATTCCATTGGAGAACTCTTGTAACTGTTATACTACGCTGTAATCGTTCGGTTAGCGTATTTTCCTTTATGATTTATACGTTAATCATTCTAAATATGATACTGTGTATGATTAGAGAGATTATGGGCAAATACATGTAGGTAATTAGCCAAGTTATGATTATCTAATGTTTTGATTTGTTTATGTGGATTGTTTATTTATTCGTTGCATTTCGATTATGTTTATCACTTCATACACGTTTATGCATATGTTAGATCTCTCATTCAACTGATTCTTGATTCATTGATAGTCCTTAGGTCGCGTTAGCATAAAGTGGATGATTATTATTATTTCGGGAGAGTCACATATTACTTAGCTTTATAACTAGATCAATAGTGCTATGACCATTAGGCTACTAGGTATAAGGTTAGAGCATAAATTTGTAATAAAGCACTCGTTGTTCGCCTTGGTAGTGATATCGTATAGCGGATAGATTATAAGCAACGGTGAGACTTTATGCGGGTTCTGTTAAATGTGACAGGATTAATCTATTTTAAACCTCGAGTTTAGGGAGAAATACCACCTAGCTTACATTAAAAAACCGCCAACGTATGAAGTACAATCATTAAAACATATAGACAGATCTAGCATTTATTTGATTAACTTGGTTAATACATTCTCCTTACTATCGGCTTGACCTCTTCTTTATCATCTGTGTTTCTGCTTGTGTGTGTTATTTGTCATATTTACAGTTTTATTAAATCTAATCCTCGTGTCAGTCTCTCAGGCTGAAACCCTTTTGCTTTAGTTTAGGTTAATTTAGTAGAGTAGAATACCATTAGAATTAGTATATTAGAAATTCACTTCTGACGAACGACTCGTACTTACTCAAGTAGCTACATTGATCGGGTACACTGCCCGTTATTGTTAGTCTATAGGTTAGTCCGACAAAATATAGATAGCAAAAATTGGTATAAAATATATAGACCTATAAACACACATCAATTTTTTGGAGCCACTATCGGGGAGTGATTTTATCTTTTTTATTTTTAGTTTGTTTGTTTGTGTTTGTTTTGTTTGCTTGTTATTTTAGATAGTTTCTTTGCATTCTGTTTTTCTGACTGAGTAAGGCAATACGGCGTATTCTTGTCTGTGAATACGGCGGATCAGTCTGATTTCTTTCGGTGTATATATGTCCATTGTATATGGCATATTGACGTTCTACGACCATATTTTTTTAGTATAGTTTGCGTGGTTTTTAGTGTTTAAATATTCTGAAAAATATGTTGCATGGAGTTAATACGGAGTATCCATTGTTTGTTGGATATGACATATTGACCAGAGTTGTATACTGCGAAGTATCCATTGCTTTCGATTTCTTGTTCTCTATTTATAGAGTTTTGCAAACATCAACTGGAAAGAATAATATTCAAGATAAGATTCATCCTTGTCATATCCTCGTGTATAATATTCTTTTGCGTCCAGTATCTATATCTTTGTTCATGCACCAAATCTTTCTAGAAGGTTTTATCAATTTGTAATTTGTATGTATTTATTTAAGTTGCAAGTTGTAGTATGTTGTATTTTATTCATTTAAAAATGACATATATCATCAAGCCCCCCAATTCATATGAGCATAGATTTTATGTCATATGAATTTATTTACCTTCCGTTAATACTTGTAAAATTATTAGGATATCTTCTTTCAAAATGAAATTATTGTAAATTAGGATGTCTCCTATCAAAATAAAAGTATTGTATATTAGGATATCTTTCATCGATATTTAGAGCATTAGAGTAAGACACATGTACTAGTGATAGCTGAGTCAAAGGCTATAAACCTGATTAGTACTATACCTACAAACATAAAATGGCGACATGTAATAGCTAGGTAATATTTGCTACTATCTTGAAAGATACCTACCAGGTAGTCTTTCTTTATAAGGCATGGTCCTGCCTCAAACTGTTTTCATATCCCCTTCTGTCAATAAATAATATGGAGGACATGGTAAGTCACTTTATGGTCTTTTATAATTATAGTTACTATTGCCACAACGCTTGTGATGACTTATTATTATTATTATTATTATTTTAGAATGGTAGTAGTGGATCAAGGCCTCATACCTTCGCCGCTTGGAATGACAATGATAGTCGGGTTCTTGCGACCGAGGTTAATCATAAAATAAGGGTGGATTTTTATGAGACATCTTATCATTAGGGTAATAATAGGAGTATTATCTTTGTGTGTGTGTGTATATATATATATATATATATATATATATATATATATATATATATATAGGATTTGTTTTATGAAAGAGTGTAACTCTTCTGTATGCTCGCTTTATTATTGTAGGTACTGGGGCTACTAGTTCGGGGGTGATGACTTACATTATGGAGAACACTAGTGGTATTGTGGTAGAAACTAAAGGGTCAAGCTAATGGCGAGAGACCCATCAGGTGTCCTGCCAGACATGTCTAACTTTGATACCAAGGTATTTCTTGAGGAGCCTGAAAGCAACGCCAACCAGTGTGTTCCCTCTGAGGCGGATCGACCGTATCGGAAGCGGCGTAGTACCATCCGTTCCGAGTGACATGGTTACTTTATTAATTATCCCCCGGCATCTAAGGGATGAAAAGTTTTAAGTAGCTAATCGTAAAGTTTAATATAAAGCTAAGCAAAAATGTCCAGACCAAAACATCATCCCGCTATCAAAGGGGTATAAAGTTATAGTTAACGAATGCGCAAAGTATAACATAACACTCTAAAAGATGCAAAATTCATTGTGCATGTCTGTTTTAAAGTTGTGTCACGCTAAATAGTGTGACCCTAGCAATACTATGTGATTAAAACCATAAATAGTGACATTGAAACTATCACACATCGGATAAGATAACATGATAGCAAAGGTTGTACATAATACATATCAAACATATGCCATGAAACAGAAACATAATATAACACGAAGAGTCCATACATGTTGCATTAACATTTAACATATATAGACTAGGGGGTTTAATAGTGTATCCCCATTTAAGTACTAACCAATTACTAATTTGGTAAAGCTCTATATGCAGCTATGGTGAATACAACATGTATGTTATCCATCACTATTATTAGATGGGCATATATTTATGTAAATATATTATATATGAGGAACCATATGCAAGTTGGATTGCTTTGTATAGAAACGGATAAACATTAAGCCAAACAAGTGGGTTATCAACTTTCATAACATATATTGGATCTCTTACAAATTTGATTCTATTAGATATGATCATATATTTGCTCTTACAAATTTGATTCTATTAGATATGATTCTCTCATATCAAAGAGCCTATAAAAGGGCATGTATTATAGCGATACAGGCACACCATCTTCACCTCAATCTTCTAATCTATAGCTAAGTGTGCACTCTCATCAAGAGTATCTAAGCTTTCTTATCATCATATGTATCTAAGTATCATAATTCGTATACAACAATATGATCAATACTGACTTGATCGTCGGAGGAGGTTCCCCCGGGCTTAGCCCGGGGACCTCCCTAACGGTCTTTCTTTGTCTTTTTAGCACTGTTACCGAAGACCCGAAGTCAAGGTCAACCCAAGTCAAATGGTCATTTCATCACCTTAACGACCATGAGGATTTTGGTAACATCATTTGGCGCACCCTACAATGAATAGCTTCGGCAACTCTCCTAGCATGGTGGGGCACCAACTGGAGTGAGCACGAGCCAAGATGCGGACCCCTAAGCTCTTATTCCACAAAGTCTCTCTAGTGTGCCCATAGGTTTTGCGGAGGTGGGTACATATCTAAAGCAAATGCCAAGAATGAGACTTGAACCTGAGTCACTTGTTTATATTTTTGTCTGATTTTTAATTAGCCGTAACTTATTTGTTATAAGTTCGTTTTTAGTGATTCAAGTGGCCACATAAGGCTTATTAAGTTTACTATCTATATTTAAACATCATAGTTTCAAAACCTGCCCACAAATATTCCGAATTTCCCCTAGAACACAACCAATGTGTAAACCCATTTTTTTCCACTTTTTACATCCAATAAATTCACGAATTCTTTTCTAGCTTTAAACCTTTACCCAAAACTTTAATATAACATATATAAGAGTATGATAACATGTTTTTAGTGTCAAATCAATATAACAAGAGCAATGTAACAACCCGCATTTTCAGGTTACTTTTCATTTTTTGAAAATTTACTATTCACTTTTACTATTTATCATTTTTTTAATTTTACCATCATAACAAGATAGTTGATACTCGATGAGTCGTCTTGAAGGCATACGTTGAATCCATACAGAACCGAGTTCACAAAACCGTGTCCGAGAATTAATTTTAGTTTAAACGTCATTTCAGGCATCCCGATATATCCATAAAACACTATAAACATTAGAAATATGTATTTCTACCATTTTACGACAATTCCACAAGTGTTGGAATTTTACGTTTTCCAGTTCTGCGTTTTATGCAAATTACGCGTTTTTGACCCGCGTTTCCAGCTTTAACAGCGTTTAAGCAACCCGATGGAACTTACCACTCATTTTATATTTTATTATGAAATATAATGATGAGTTTAATCATTTCTACAAGTTTCATATTTTTACGATACCCGGTTTTAAGTTTTATGACTTTACGACTTACAGTTAGCGATTAACGGAACCAAAACTCACTCTGTAAACAAGATAATACCAAAACTAACATAGTCATCTTATCCTATTAAATATGGCCACCTATAGGGGGGAGTCACCATGTAATGTGTCTTAATCTTATGCCTTGAACTACTAGATCATTACATGTGTTTAATCTTACTAACTAAGCTTCCTTAAAGTCTTGAAAGTAACCTCCTCAAAGTCCTATAAAAACCACCCTCTTCCCTTTTTTTATGCGCCCCATATCAAGAAACACAAGCTCCATATAGATTCCAAAGCTCTTGTTAAGCTTTGATTGATCCAAAGTCCTTGTTTCTTCCATCCTTTGGTGATCTCCCATCCACAAGAAGTGTTCTAGTAGAGACTTCAATTGCCTTCTCAAGTAGTCACAAGTCGGTGTCAAGAGCTTGAAGAAGTTGGAAGCTAGAGATCTGTAGTCACCTGGAAAATTTCGCTATTTTAAATCTTCATATTTATGAACTAGACTGTCTATCAAATTTATTTGATCTAAATTGAGCATTTTAGCATGTACATTTCATCTTTTCTTGCATAAAAATTATGCATATCCGAGTAGTCTTATTAATTATGCTTGATCTTTACTGATTTCTAAATCAGTCTCACAAGAAAGATTTTCTTGTCTTATGAGTCAGCGTACCAAAATAAAAAATAAAAGAAAACGAGAAAATAAAACAAACTAATAAAAATCTAAAACTTCGTCATCGTGACGGTTTATTTATAACGCGTCTAGAAAGATAAATATTACAACTTTCCGTTTGAAGTTATACAATTACGGGTAACAATGGAGTATCAAAATACATCTATTATCTAGAAAATACTCAAACAAATAAATATACAACACTTTTCTTTTAACTAAAAATTACAAAAGAATAAAATAAAACAAACACACCCATATTCCCTCAAACCCCACGCCCCCACCCTCCTCTCTTCTCGACCTCTGATAAAACACTCGCTACCCATCTTCCCCACCTACATTTTCGCCTCCCTTCTTGATCCTCTGCACACGCTGCTTCCCTCCTCTAAAAGAAGATAACCTCCAAACTCCTTCCCAACATCTTAAACAACTTCAATCCGAGAGTGGATGTCTCATCTTGGCTTATCCATGAAGAAATCGACAAATCTTGTCCTCCATGGACCACGGCTGAAGATGAAGACAAGGAATCACGTGAAGACCTGATACTATTACTCGAAGAAGATCAATATCCCATCCCCACCTTCGAGAGTACTAGTCAAACTACCTATCTTCATCCCTTTATATACCCCCCAAGCGGTTCCCACTTGATGCCACAACTCACAACTCAAAATTCAAAAACTAAGAAGAGTATTCAAGTGCTTGTGGTTTCTTGTGGATTCGATTGGGTGGGATTGCTTCTACTCCTTGTTTGATTATCGATAGACACTTCTCTTTTGTTGTAAGGTCTTTTCCTGATTTCCAATTTCTATGTTTTCCTTAACTTAGTTTCTATGTTGATTCTGATTTTTATTGTATTATAAACGTTGGTTAAAACATGACATTAAAGAAGGGATAAAACACTAGTCGAAATCATATTTGTTTTGGTGGGTTAGTTCATTTTGCTGTTAATCATGTGTACAATTCTGGAAATCATAATGTTTTTACCATTAGTAGTCTCGTGTGGTGAACACTTTTGAAACATATGGCCGTGGAAGTGCTAGTGTGGTTATTGTTTGCGTTTTTGGTCAAAACCCATGATGGGTAGTTGTTGCTTCGCCGAACCTATTTTAGGAACGATGATGAGTGTGTAAATACTCATCATTTTTAGTCAAATCGGAACTGCAAAACGTTTAAAATTGCTCAGAAATGCATCAAAATACTGAAAATATCCCAAAAATGCATTTTATATGTTTCAGATGCAAAATGTTCAAAATCAGATGAAAAACGAGCAAAGTTTGCATAATTGGCGCTTCACCCGACTTTAGAAAATGGCAAAATCCGTCCCTAGGCATTTATTTTAAAAGAAAAGTCACCAAAGGTCCTTTTGGAATCATAAATTGTCATATTTAGTCCTTTGGTGGAAAATCCAAAATATTTGAGAAATTGCGTTTAGTCCCCGAAAATCCAAAAATGTTCAAAATTAATCCTTGGAATTTTAAAAAGGTCAAAATTAACCCTTGGATTATTAGAGAATGGCAAAACTAGTCCTTGTACTACTCTTCATAATTTACAGAATTGGTCCTTTGGTTTTGAGAAAGTGCAAAAGTGGTCCTTGTGTTATTAATTTCACAAACCAAACGGACCTATTATTATCCTAAGCCCAAAACCTAAACACCCTGGCCCAATCTTTTACCCGGTCCGTTACCCACAACCCGACCAAACCCAAACCCAATGTTTAAACAAAACAAACCCGCCCTTTTTCCCCTCCATCCCCGGACACTTGTGTCCAGAACCCCCTCCAGCCACCTCTTTGCCACCCTACACCACCCTTTGTCTCCCCCCACCTCACCTAACTTCCCATCACATTAAATGCACCTTGTCCCTGTCCCAACTGTCTTGTACCAATTTTGGCGCCAAAATCCACTCAACGGCCAAGATTGATTTTAAAGCATCCAATGGCTAAAATTAGTGCTGGGAAATCTTCAGAGATGAGAGAGAAGCTGATTGGTGCATAAAAGAGGCCAAGAGGAAGCAAATGGGAGAGTAGTTAGTTAGTTTTAAAAATATGTATGTCGAAATTCAGCTTCTTAGTCTAGATTAGCTTTGTACTTGTATTTTCAAGTTCCATTGTACTCAAGTTAACCATTTCAGTGTATCTCAACTTTACTTAAGCATCAATTTTAGTTCGTATTCAGTTTCCATATTATATATCCACTGTTGAAATTTCCATTCCCAAAATCCTATGTCAACACTCTTATTCACTTGTGTTTAAGCTCATACATGCTCAATCAAGTTTGATAAAGCTTTCTCTAAGCTTACATTGCAGTTTTAAACAACTTTGGAGTTTGGTCAATAAAAGTCAAACATGGGTGAAAATGAAGCGTAAGTGGCAATGGGTGCTGCAGGCATGAATTTGGGTTGAATCAAAGTTAGGTTAGGGGTTGGATTAGGTTAGTGGTTCTTGGTTTCAATGTGACAGGCCATAATGGCTTTGGACCCATTGTAAGTGATTCTCAAGTTCTTGCATACACTGTGTTTGTGGTTATAATATGTTAAAACTTGTTCAATATGTGTTCATTAAGTTAGCATAACTTAGTTTGATCAAGAAAATTAGCTGGATTAGAGATTAGATTAGTTTTAATTACAAATTAGAAGTTAAAAGGGGTGTTTGGTTTGTAGCATAACCTGTTTAAAAAGCTTGTTCATTGTATGATTATTGTTGGTTTATGTTTGTGTGACTCCAATTAGCTCATATCTGTCTAAGTTTTTGCCTGCAAAACGCTAAAAGTCAATTTGGTATGAAATCTGCTTAAACTCTTAACTGATGTGGATTGGGGTTTGTAAAATCTTTATTTGTGTTTAGAAGTCTTAAACCTAGCTTGATTCAATCTTATTTCATCAAAATACATCAACATCAGTCATAAAATTGGAATCAAGTTTCATTTTAGTCAACTTTACAATCTGTTTCAAAAAGTCAAAACATGTCAAAAACCGGTTTTCGTAACTTGCAGCAGTTGCATAGGTTTCATTAAAACTTTTTAGGGTCTGAATTTTTGTCTATAAGTAGTCTACTTGGTGGTCTTGAGAACCACTTATCTGGTTTTAGCTTTTGTTTGCTAAATAAGCTTGTGCATAAGCTCTAAGTCAGGTCCTAGTTACCCTGTTCAATGAGCTCAGCAACAACTGAGTTTTTCTCAGTTTTGCCCAAGCTTGAACAGGGCTTATCACTGCTTCTCAAAGTCTAGTTTTTGGTGTACTTGATCTCAACCGTGTCTAGAATAAGTTCCAATTTGTAGTTCTTAGTTTTAGCTTGATTTGTAACTTGTGCTTTTGCTTAAAGTAGGTACCAAATTGCTTTTTAGCTTATTATCTCTAATCATCAAGTTTGATCAATCCTGTAATCCAGTGGTTAAAGCTTATTGTTTTTAGTTGCAATTTGGTTAATTTAGCATATTGTAGCTTGTTCCAGTGTGGTGTGCTTGTTTGTGCTTATTTGGCTTATTCTAGTGCTTATTTCTAACCACATTTCACATCAGTTGCATTTTTCTCCATACAACCATCTGTTTTTCCATTTTTCATAGTTTCCTAATATAATTTTAGAGTTTTCCTGAATTTTTCATATTTTTCTAAGTCATTTTGCTATTTTTCTTGATTTTTATTAGTTTTTAAGCATTTTTAATTAGTCTTTAATACAAAAAATTAAGAAAAGGTTCAAAAAAATAATTTTTCATTTTTCTTAGGTTTAGATAAATATAAAAAGTAAAAAAAGTAATTTTCCAGATTTTTCATAGTTTATTTTGTAATTTTTAGTAATTTAATTAGTTTTTAATAGTTTAAAATTCCTAGAAAATAGAAAAATTATCAGAAAAATACAAAAATAGTTTTGAAAATTCTCTTTTGATATTTTAGATTTTTCTAAGTCTTAATTTTATTTTTCTAGCTTTATTTCCTATTTTATTGTATTTTAGGCTATTATTAAATAGTTAAAAATAGTTTTTAATTAGATAATTAGTTTTAAAAATAATTTCTTTTTTTTAATAATTTTATCTTATCATTAGGATTGTAAAAACTTCATTTTCATATTTTTAGGGTTAATATTGATTTAGTTTCACGTTTTTATTTGTACGTCACGTAGTTTTTAGATTAAGTTTTATAAAAATATAAAAACAAAAACATCATTTTAAATATAGTGATAGCGTTTATTTAATATTTTTTATCTTTTTAATTTCTTTTAAATTGCATTTAAGCCCTTGTAGTTTATGTCCTTTTCCTGTAGTTATAATAATCAAATCCCTTTTTCGTTCAAATTTCTCGATCACTATTCGTAGGGTGATCCATTGCATAGCTCGCTGGGACATAACGACCCGGGGAAACACTATACTCCCCAGATCTTCATTGCATTCGTGCTTAGGCAGCTTTAAGCTTATTACGGTCTGCCATTCACAAGTGGCAGGCTTGTGTGATTTAGCTTGACTGTTTGGCACGCATCAAACGACTAACAAATGTAAGGATGTCTCGGCTCAAGTAAAAACCCACGAGGGTGAAGAGTCGAGTGACCAAACCGGGTAGTACCCGACTGTGGTAAAACATCCGTAGCAATAAATTGATGATACTCGCTCGGCTCTTGTCTCAATATGGCTTATAACTTGGTATCCAACTTATGCGATTAATAGTGGGCTTATTTTCTTTGACCTATTCTTGTTGAGTCGACCCATTCAACCCCACACCACGAGGATGACGGGTCATTGCGCACGGTTGGGAAGTTCCCGACCGATTGAAACCTTGGTTGAGTAAAGAGTAAATGTCATTGTTGTCTTAATTTCCTTTGTGTTTGATCGACAAGTATACCCAACGGGATTAGGAGTCCTGCTAAAAACACGAGATGCCAACGAGTGCTCTCGTCATAAGTCTTGCGTTCATTTGTAACTTGATTAATTGACACTAGCATGGTCATAATCTTATTCGGCCCCAATTTCTTTGACTTAGTCTCATACACTTCTCCACAAAAACTTTCTTGTGTCCTGTTTGGTCTTTTGCAATTCACCACACTGGGTATTCGTTTCGACTTATTTTCGTGCCCAACAAGGGTGTTCATATCGCTTATGTGCAACCACCCAAAGCTGGGTGTGTAAGCTGCAACACGCCACCCAAAGGGTGTGCACCGCTGCCACCTGCAGCCACCCAAAGGGTGTTTAGCCGCATCACGACCAAAAAAGAGGTGCGTTCTTTGTATCAAATGGGTACTTGTCATTGATTTTCAGACCAATTAGGTGCGCTTGGCTTGTTCTTTTTGGTTTTCAAACTAAATGCATTGGGTAAATATTGAGTAACATGTTCTTTTTGTTTCTTTCTCCTCATATGTTAATATTATTCAAAGGATGAAAGTCGCATCTTACTTATGGTGCGTTTGGTTTGGCCTCAACCTGGGCCACGAGCCACAACATAGTTGATTTCCTCTTGGGCCTAAATCCACGCCAAGCAGTTGGACTCAAACTCATATAATACAACAAGTGTCAATACACAAAAACAATTATGTGTTCGAAGCTCATTTTATATATATACAAGAGTTTACAAATGTTAAGAACCAACAAATAAAAGTTTCATAACCTTGAATATGACAAAAATCGTCATTTTAAACGCGCTACGATTACTTGCCTTTTCAATCCTTCTCACGTCCCGTTCAACTAGCTCGCCTACTGCTTTTGACGTATTTCTTCCAATATTATTTTCACGATGTCCCATCTTATAAACATATGATAGCGAAATACAATTAACTTCTAAATCATACAAAACGAGACTTATTTTAAAACAATAATAATTTCCTACATTTCGTCATCAAATATATTTTTGACATATAAACAAGTCATACCTATTTTTCTAAAAGACAATTATAACATATAAAACGGATTTTATTTTATTTTCACCATTATAATAAAACTATTACTTTTCTTATATATATACCTATATCTTAAACCACGTCTTTACAATATAAATACGTTACTATTTATTTATGATATTTTTCGTACGTCATCATCTCCCGGTTACGACAAACCCGCGACTCATTTGTTTTAATACTTTTGTGTGCGTCTAAGCACTTCCTTGAGCCAAAGTTAATCATATTCAATAATAAACGATACACATAAATAACTTAAACTTTTGGTGCCCATAAATGTTACCAACTCGAAATACAAGGTATTAATTAAAGTATTGGTACATAAATTATAGGTCGCGTGACGGTACTCGGTGCACCACTTACTTGATTTCTTTACTACTCGGATACTGCTCTACTAAGGTGAGTTCATAGCCTCGCCTTTACTTATTTATTTCAAACCCTTCGAGGGAGATGCATGCTATAAACTAGAACACAAGTCTTTCTTAAATGTATGTCCTGATCATTATTATGATAGCCTAAGTTGCCTGCCATAAGTCCCTTACATCATGAACCATTAATCACTTACGAGTGAGCGCGAATATTGTGGATAGTACTATGGGAATTAACGATCCGACTTCGGTTATCGGAAATAACCGGAGCGCACTATATTTGGTTAACTATGGAATTGGCAATTCCATCTCTGAGGGCAATATTATACTTACACCAGTAATTAGGTGTATGCAGTTAGTTTGGTGTCATGAGCTTAGCACATAATAATAATCTATGTTTTCCATGATGATTGTATTCGAAGCAATTATCATCTTTTACTTGTGTTCAACTAATTATTTAAACCTATGAATATCACTCAACATTTTTGTTGATCTTTTTAAGCATGTTCATCTCAGGTACAAATTAGATATCATGAAGGCGTGGAGTGTACGTCAAGGGACGCTTTGAAGTGGTGTAGTTTTCAATCAAAGTTATCATTTCGTAAACGTTTAAAACTATCTTTTATGTAATTTCAAACATGTGGTATTCCCTTTTGTGTTTCTAAAACACTGAGATTTATGAAATGGTAACAACTTTTATTTAAAACGTCTCTTTAGAGTCGTTTTCTGTAACTTATGACTATGATCCTCTACGTAATACCCCAAATAGTCTTCCGCTGTCACATTGTGATTTTGGGGGTGTTACAGATTGGCATCGAGCCGGTTATAGAGAACCAAATTGTGTTTTCAAAACAAATTGGACTATAACCACGTTTTCAAATGGACCGTTTTACACCACCACTTCATGTCCTCCGCGCCTACTTCGTTCCGATTGCACGTATGAGATTCTTAGCGATATTACGTAACTACTAAAACTTGCATGATAAAAACTTATAAATGCTAGCTTTCATTTAGTTAGGCATTTAGATTTGCGTGGCAGATTATGCGCGACTAACTAAAACTTATTTATTGCATGACTTTATTTACTTATAAGTGCACATTTTCTTTTGGGTTGTTACAGTTCCATGCGACCGCTACTCACCCTATCGACTTGACCTCCGACAAAGGAGATGGAGGATACCATGTCCTCTGCCCCTGCCCCCTTGGCACCGGCTCTTATCACACCTATGTCTTCGAGACCGAGCCTTCGAGGAGGGTGAAGTCGTTGTCACACCACCTGCTTTGACCACACCCGAGCACCTGCCCGTCTTTGGTCCCCCCACTTATGACAGATATTTGGAGTCACAAAGTGGCTATCACCCTCGACATTATGTCCAGACACACTCATCCACCGCTTCCGTGTCTTCGTTTCTTGCCCATCACCATCGCCTGTTCGCCGGCGAAGGCGAGCTAGGGTTCTCAAACCCTACGAGCCCGCGCCATTTGGTCGACCATTCCGTTACCGTGAGGATGGTGCTACTTTCATGCATACCGCTCGGAAACGAGCAAGGGCACCTATCACTTTCATTCCACCATCTGACATACCATCATCCTCTGCTTTTCCACCATCACTGCACTCGCACCACCACTCATACTGTTTCACCATTACCACCACCTACCACATTCATTTATCGGACCACCACTGTACGGTTTCATCCCCACTGCATCATCACCCCTGGTGATGCATACTGATCAATGACATCTCTTGGGAATAGAGCCCGTCTCTCACCCGCACATTCGGACCCATATTACCAGGCTATGTTTGGTACCTCTGAGCCGAGAGCCCGTAGGAGGGTCGATGCTAGACGCTGGTCTTACATGATGCCACTCATTAGTCGATGGAGGTCGGAGGAGGGTGCACCTAGCACTATGGAGCTTGGAGAGCATCAGTTTGCTTCTGCTGAGACTCTCCCTGTCACGGGAGAACCCCTTCATCATACCATTCCATTGTTGGCCCGAGTGCTTGCGAAATGAGGATCACTTGAGGATGTTGTGGCATTTGTTGATGAGGTTCCGTTAGTTCGTATCGAGAACATTGAGGATGAGGTTGGAGAGCTCCTTAACGGGAGGACCACGATGGAGGGAGTGCTTGACAGGATTGGTGCCCAGAGTGAGAGAGCTAGTGGAGCAGTTACAGTGTTGGAGAGGAGGATGGAGTCAGATAGACTAGGACTGCTGAGGCGAGATATTGGAGGGAGTTGTGCGACGGCGGTCGGAGAGGATGATGATCATGGAGACTCGTGCTACTGCTTTGGAGCAGAGATTGGAGGCACGAGATAGAGAGGTGGATGATTTGGCGGAGCTAGTCCATGACCTACATTGCCGATTGAGGGGCACACCCGACCCTCTAGATTGGTGATTCATCTATTTAGTTTTCGGTACCTTAGCCGCCGCATGTGGCACTAATGTAGGCTTTGTATTCGCATGTTTTGTAAACTATCGAACAAGCTAATTATGTGACATTGTATGGTATTGTATCACCATGTATGGATGGTGAACCTATGGCATTATGGTTGTTGTTTCTTGATATTCTTATGTATGATGATCTTCTTATTTATCGGTTTATGTGAATCGAAATGATCATTTCTATATATTCTCTTATGTGGTTCTAACATATTGTGGTTCTTTCTTATGATGATTATACTCTATTGATGTAATGTGAAGATCTTGACTATTATGAAACCATTTTTATAATAATTCACAATTATGTTGAATGATTCTGAAATCTGAGTGTATGTTGTTAGAAAAATGGCAAGAACAAGAACTACCTCTACTCCTACTCAAACTCCCGAGATGACCCGGAAGCAATTGGAGGCTAGTTACAAATGAAATTGGTGCTGCTTTTGCTGCAAGACCTAGCAACTCGAACAAATGAAGCACCAAATCAAGCCAACCGAAATGAAGCTGTGGTAAATCGCAAATGTGGATACAAAGAATTCATGAATTGCAAACCAACTTTCTTCAAAGGAACTGAAGGCCGTTGACCTTATCCATTGGTTTGAAAGATCTGAAACTGTGTTTCTTCTAAGTGATTGCTCGAAGATTGCAAGGTAAAATTTGCTACTGGTACTCTACTGGAAGATGCATTGTCTTGGTGGAAGGCTCATGCCCAACCTATTGGCATGGAAGAAGCCTACAAAACCACTTGGACTGAACTAAAGCAATTGATGATGAAGCAATACTGTCCAAGGACCGAGATCAAGAAACTTGAAGATGAGTTCTACCATCTGACTACTAAGGGCAATGATCTCAAAACCTACTTCAAGCGCTTCCAAGAATTGAAAGTTCTATGCCCTTCCATGGTTTCCGATGAGGTTAAGTTGCTGGAGAATCTCATTGGGGGATTACCCCGAAACATTGAGGGCAATGTTACTGCATCAAAGCCCAAGACCGTGGAGGAAGTGATCACAATTTCCTATCAACTCATGGATCAAGTCTTGAAACATGGATCCGTGCAAGGCAACAATGACAACAAAAGGAAATTTGATGACCGCCGAGGCAACACTTCAAACAACTTCCATCACAACAACTCTTTCCATCACAACAATAACCGTAACAACAACAACCAAGGCCGCAACAATCACAATCAACACCGCAACAACAATCCCAACTCATACCACCAAAACCGAAACAATCACCACAACCAACAAAACCGTAGACAAGAAGTTGCAAGGGCTTATGCTGCTACCCCCGCCACTGGAAGAGGCTATGCTGGACCACACCCTTTGTGCACTCGATGCAACCTGCATCATGTGGGACATTGCACCATTAAGTGTGGAAAGTGTAACAAGGTGGGCCATACCCACAAGGATTGCCGAAGCCCTGCTACTGGAGGTAACCTTCAACCTATTGGGATAACTTGCTTTGGATGTGGAGAAGTCGGACATGTTAAGAGTAGATGCCCAAAGCTGCACGGGAACAACAAACAATAATAACAACAACAACCCTGCTAGAGCAAGAGCTTATGTGCTAGGAGATGGAGACGCACAAGAGAACCCGGATGTCGTTACGGGTACGTTTTCACTCAACCATCATTTAGCTAAAGTGTTATTTGATTCTGGAGCCGACAAAAGCTTTGTGTCTTCTAACTTTGCACCTTTGTTAAAAGTCACCCCAACTACCCTAGATACCACTTATGAAGTAGAACTAGCCGATGGAAAAATAGTAGGAACTAACACTATCCTTCGAGGTTGCAACCTATCCTTATCAAATCACCCGTTCGATATAGACCTTATGCCTATCCAACTTGGTAGCTTCGATGCTGTCATTGGCATGGATTGGCTATCCAAGAATCGTGCAAGAATCATCTGTGACGAGAAAGTCGTTCACATTCCTCTCGATGGCTAAACTCTAATCATTCGGGGTAATCGTAGTAAGACCCGATTGAACATCATCTCGCATGCGTAAAACGCGAAGTACATAGAAAAAGGATGCCACATCTTTCTAGCACAAGTAACAGAGAAGGAGAAAGCGGACGAGAGCAACTAAATACGTCCCCGTGGCTAGAGACTTTCCGAAGTATTTCGAAGACTTGCCGCCTTCCTCCAAGTCGGCAAGTAGAATTCCAAATCGAGCTAGTGCCGGGAGTGGCGCCACGAGCACCTATAGATTGGCACCTTCCGAACTACAAGAACTGTCGACCAACTTCAAGAACTGTCGAAAAGGATTTATTCGACCGAGTTCTTCGCCTTGGGGAGCTCCGGTCTTATTTGTCAAGAAGAAGGACGGATCTTTCCGTATGTGTATTGATTACCAAGAGTTGAACAAACCGACGGTGAAAATCGCTATCCATTGCCCAGGATCGATGATCTGTTTGACCAACTGCAAGGGTCAAGCGTCTACTCGAAGATCGATCTGAGATCTGGCTACCATCAACTAAGAGTTAGAGAGAGGATATCCGAAAACCGCTTTCCGAAAACGATACGGCCACTACGAGTTCCAAGTGATGCCATTTGGTTTGACAAATGCACCGGCGATATTTATGGACCTGATGAACCGAGTGTGTAAACCCTACTTGGACAAATTCGTGATTGTGTTCATTGACGACATTCTCATCTATTCCCGCAACAAGGAAGAGCATGCGGAACACTTGAAAGCCATCCTAGAGCTTCTCAAGAAAGAAGAACTGTATGCTAAATTTTCCAAGTGCGACTTCTGGATTCAGAAAGTTCAATTCCTTGGTCACGTGATAGATAGTAATGGTCTTCATGTTGATCCTTCAAAAATCGAAGCTGTCAAAGATTGGTCATCCCCTACTACCCCTACCGAGATACGCCAATTTTTAGGTCTTGCGGGTTATTATCGAAGATTTATCGAAGGATTTTCGAAAATCGCTAAACCTCTAACAGAGCTAACCCAGAAAAAGAAGAACTTTGACTGGGGAGAGAAACAAGAGTTAGCCTTTCAACTCTTGAAACAAAAGCTTTGTGAAGCTCCTATCTTAGCCTTACCCGATGGAGTGGAAGATTTTATGGTCTACTGTGATGCATCACACCTAGGGTTAGGTGCGGTATTGATGCAAAGGAACAAGGTGATCGCCTATGCTTCGCGACAACTCAAAACTCATGAGAAGAACTACACTACCCATGACTTGGAATTGGGAGCCGTGGTTTTCGCTCTCAAGATATGGAGAAACTACCTATATGGAACCAAGTGTACGGTGTTTACCGACCATAAAAGTCTCCAACACATTCTCGATCAAAAGGAGTTAAACATGCGACAACGCCGATGGCTAGAATTGCTTAGTGATTACGACTGTGAAATCCGTTATCACCCGGGAAAAGCAAATGTCGTAGCTGATGCTCTTAGTCGAAAGGATCGACCTAAACCTCTTCGAGTAAGATCCTTGGGAATGACAATTCAGTCACCCCTCCCATCAAAAATCCTTGAAGCTCAAGCTGAAGCTCTCAAACCTGAAAACCGTCCCAATGAGAGAATCTTTGGAATGCCGGAAAACGAGAACGGTTTTGTGCAAAGATCGGATGGAACCTTATGTTTTGGCGATAGAAGTTGGATACCACTTTATGGAGGAATACGAGAACTCATTATGCATGAGTCTCACAAGTCTAAATATTCCATTCACCCGAGATCCGACAAAATGTACCAAGATCTCAAGAAGCTTTATTGGTGGCCGAACATGAAAGCTGAAATTGCGACGTACGTTGGGAAATGTCTCACCTGTTCTCGAGTCAAAGCCGAATGTCAAAACCCTTCCGGATTGTTAACTCAACCTGAACTCCCAGTTTGGAAATGGGAGAGAATCACTATGGACTTCATAACCAAACTACCAAAGACTGCTAGAGGTTACGACTCTATTTGGGTTATCATTGATCGCCTTACCAAATCCGCTCATTTCCTACCCATCAAGGAAAATGATGAAATGGAAACCCTTGCTCAACTATACGGAAATTGTACCCGTCATGGAGTACCAATTTCCATCATTTCTGATCGTGACAGTCGTTTTACTTCACACTTCTGGAAATCTCTTCAAAAGGCCTTAGGTACTCGTTTGGATATGAGTACCGCATATCATCCCCAAACCGATGGCCAAAGCGAAAGGACTATCCAAACCTTGGAAGACATGCTTCGAGCATGCGTGATCGACTTTGGAAAAGGTTGGGATAAACACTTACCGTTGGCGGAATTCTCCTACAACAATAGTTACCACGCGAGCATCAAGGCAGCTCCATTCGAGGCACTTTATGGTCGAAAGTGTCGATCACCGGTTTGTTGGGCTGAAGTTGGAGATGCCCAACTCACTGGACCTGAACTTGTCCAAGAAACAACCGAAAAGATTGTGCAAATTCGTCAACGACTTCAAGCTGCTAGAGATCGACAAAAGAGTTACGCCGATGTTAGAAGGAAACCCATGGAATTTCAAATTGGTGATCGAGTTATGTTGAAAGTATCACCTTGGAAAGGAAAGGTTCGATTCGGAAAACGAGGAAAGCTACATCCTCGATACATTGGCCCTTTCAAGATTCTCGAAAGAATCGGCCCGGTTGCTTACAAACTTGATCTCCCGGAAGAACTTAGTAGAGTTCACCCTACCTTTCACGTCTCAAATCTGAAGAAATGCTTGTCGGATGAAACTCTTGTTGTTTCACTGAAAGAGATTAAGCTCGATGACAAGCTCAACTTTGTCGAGGAACCAATTGAAATCATGGATAGGGAAGTCAAGCGACTTAAGCAAAGTCGCATCCCCATTGTCAAGGTTAGATGGAACTCCAAGAGAGGACCGGAGTACACGTGGGAGCGCGAAGACACCATGCGTGTTAAGTACCCACATCTGTTTGCTAATCCAACTCCGACAACCACTGTAAACTAAAATTCCGGGACGGAATTCTCTTAAGGGTTGGTAATCTTGTAGTCACCTGGAAAATTTCGCTATTTTAAATCTTCATATTTATGAACTAGACTGTTTATCAAATTTATTTGATCTAAATTGAGCATTTTAGCATGTACATTTCATCTTTTCTTGCATAAAAATTATGCATATCCGAGTAGTCTTATTAATTATGCTTGATCTTTACTGATTTCTAAATCAGTCTCACAAGAAAGATTTTCTTGTCTTATGAGTCCGCGCGCGTACCAAAATAAAATAAAAGAAAACGCGAGAAAATAAAACAAACTAATAAAAATCTAAAACTTCGTCATCGTGACAGTTTATTTATAACGCGTCTAGAAAGATAAATATTACAACTTTCCGTTTGAAGTTATACAATTACGGGTAACAATGGAGTATCAAAATACATCTATTATCTAGAAAATACTCAAACAAATAAATATACACTACTTTCTTTTAACTAAAAATTACAAAAGAAAAATAAAAACAAACTCACCCATATTCCCTCAAACCCCACGCCCCACCCTCCTCTCAAATCTGCTTCTCGACCTCATAAAACCCGCTACCCATCTTCCCCACCTCCATTTTCGCCTCCTTCTGATCCTCTGCACACGCTGCTCCCTCCTCCAAAAGAAGATAACCTCCAAACTCCTTCCCAACATCTTAAACAACTTCAATCCGAGAGTGGATGTCTCATCTTGGCTTATCCATGAAGAAATCGACAAATCTTGTCCTCCATGGACCACGGCTGAAGATGAAGACAAGGAATCACGTGAAGACCTGATACTATTACTCGAAGAAGATCAATATCCCATCCCCACCTTCGAGAGTACTAGTCAAACTACCTATCTTCATCCCTTTATATACCCCCCAAGCGGTTCCCACTTGATGCCACAACTCACAACTCAAAATTCAAAAACTAAGAAGAGTATTCAAGTGCTTGTGGTTTCTTGTGGATTCGATTGGGTGGGATTGCTTCTATATTGTTTGATTATCGATAGACACTTCTCTTTTGTTGTAAGGTCTTTTCCTGATTTCCAATTTCTATGTTTTCCTTAACTTAGTTTCTATGTTGATTCTGATTTTATTTGTATTATAAACGTTGGTTAAAACATGACATTAAAGAAGGGATAAAACACTAGTCGAAATCATATTTGTTTTGGTGGGTTAGTTCGTTTTGCATTAATCATGTGTACAATTCTGGAAATCATAATGTTTTTACCATTAGTAGTCTCGTGTGGTGAACACTTTTGAAACATATGGCCGTGGAAGTGCTAGTGTGGTTATTGTTTATTTTTGGTCAAAACCCATGATGGGTAGTTGTTGCGAACCTATTTTAGGAACGACTAACAAATGTAAGGATGTCTCGGCTCAAGTAAAAACCCACGAGGGTGAAGAGTCGAGTGACCAAACCGGTAGTACCCGATGGTAAAACATCCGTAGCAATAAATTGATGATACTCTCGCTTGTCTCTTGTCTCGAATATGGCTTATAACTTGGTATCCAACTTATGCGATTAATAGTGGGCTTATTTTCTTTGACCTATTCTTGTTGAGTCGACCCATTCAACCCCACACCACGAGGATGACGGGTCATTACGCACGGTTAAGTTCGACCGATTGAAACCTTGGTTGAGTAAAGAGTAAATGTCATTGTTGTCTTAATTTCCTTTGTGTTTGATCAACAAGTATACCCAACGGGATTAGAGTCCGGTTAAAAACACGAGATGCCAACGGTGCTCTCGTCCATAAGTCTTGCGAATTCATTTGTAACTTGATTAATTGACACTAGCATGGTCATAATCTTATTCGGCCCCAATTTCTTCGACTTAGTCTCATACACTTCTCCACAAAAACTTTCTTGTGTCTGTTTGCTGCATTCAGCCACAACGGGGTATTCGTTTCGACTTATTTTCAGCCCAACAAGGGCGTTCATATCGCTTATGTGCAACCACCCAAAGTGGGTGTGTAATGCTTCTGCAACACGCCACCCAAAGTGGTGTGCTGCTGCCACGCAGCCACCTAAAAGGATGTTTAGCTGCTGCACACCCAAAGCAAAAGGGTGCGCTTTGTGACTAAAACAGGACTTGGCTGCTGATTTTCACATCAATTAGGTGCGCTTGGCTTGTTCTTTTTGGTTTTCAAACTAAATGCATTGGGTAAATATTGAGTAACATGTTCTTTTTGTTTCTTTCTCCTCATATGTTAATATTATTCAAAGGATGAAAGCTGCATCTTACTTATGGGTGCGTTTGGTTTTGGCCTCAACCTGGGCCACGAGCCACAACATAGTTGATTTCCTCCTTGGGCCTAAATCCACGTCAAGTACAGTTGGACTCAAACTCATATAATACAACGTGTCTTGAATACACAAAAACAATTATGTGTTCGAAGCTCATTTTATATATATACAAGAGTTTACAAATGTTAAGAACCAACAAATAAAAGTTTCATAACCTTGAATATGACAAAAATCGTCATTTTAAACGTGCTACGATTACTTGTCTTTTCAATCTTCTCTCACGTCCGTTCGCAACTAGCTCGCCTACTCGTTTTGACGTATTTCTTCCAATATTATTTTCACGATGTCCCATCTTATAAACATATGATAGCGAAATACAATTAACTTCTAAATCATACAAAACGAGACTTATTTTAAAACAATAATAATTTCCTACATTTCGTCATCAAATATATTTTTGACATATAAACAAGTCATACCTATTTTTCTAAAAGACAATTATAACATATAAAACGGATTTTATTTTATTTTCACCATTATAATAAAACTATTACTTTTCTTATATATATACCTATATCTTAAACCACGTCTTTACAATATAAATACGTTACTATTTATTTATGATATTTTTCGTACGTCATCATCTCCCGGTTACGACAAACCCGCGACTCATTTGTTTTAATACTTTTGTGTGCGTCTAAGCACTTCCTTGAGCCAAAGTTAATCATGTTCAATAATAAGCCATACACATAAATAACTTAAACTTTTGATATATACATGAATATTACCAACTCGAAATACAAGGTATTAATTAAAGTATTGGTACATAAATTATAGGTCGCGTGACGGTACTCAGTGCACCACTTACTTGATTTCTTTACTACTCGGATACTGCTCTACTAAGGTGAGTTCATAGCCTCGCCTTTACTTATTTATTTCAAACCCCGCGAGGGAGATGCATGCTATAAACTAGAACACAAGTCTTTCTTAAACTGTATGCTGCCTGATCATTATTATTATAGCCTAAGTTGCCTGCCATAAGTCCCTTACATCATGAACCATTAATCACTTACGAGTGAGCGCGAATATTGTGGATAGTACTATGGGAATTAACGACCCCGACTCGGTTATCGGAAATAACCGGGGCGCACTATATTTGGTTAACTATGGAATTGGCAATTCCATCTCTGAGGGCAATATTATACTTACACCAGTAATTAGGTGTATGCAGTTAGTTTGGTGTCATGAGCTTAGCGCATAATAATAATCTATGTTTTCCATGATGATTGTATTCGAAGCAATTATCATCTTTTACTTGTGTTCAACTAATTATTTAAACCTATGAATATCACTCAACATTTTGTTGATCTTTTAAGCATGTTCATCTCAGGTACTAATTAGATATCATGAAGGCGTGGAGTGGACGTCAAGGGACGCTTTGAAGTGGTGTAGTTTTCAATTAAAGTTATCATTTCGTAAACGTTTAAAACTATCTTTTATGTAATTTCAAACATGTGGTATTCCCTTTTGTGTTTCTAAAACACTGAGATTTATGAAATGGTAACAACTTTTATTTAAAACGTCTCTTTAGAGTCGTTTTCTATAACTTATGACTATGATCCTCTACGTAATACCCCAAATAGTCTTCCGCTGTCACATTGTGATTTTGGGGGTGTTACAGATTGGCATCGAGCAGGTTATAGAGAACCAACTTGTATTTTCAAAACGAATTGGACTATAACCACGTTTTCAAATGGACCGTTTTACACCACCACTTCACGTCCTCCGCGCCTACTTCGTTCCGATTGCACGTATGAGATTCGCTTAGCGGATATTACGTAACTACTAAAACTTGCATGATAAAAACTTATAAATGCTAGCTTTCATTTAGTTAGGCATTTAGATTTGCGTGGCAGATTATGCGCGACTAACTAAAACTTATTTATGCATGACTTTATTTACTTATAAGTGCACATTTTCTTTTGGGTTGTTACAGTACCATGTCGACCGCTACTCACCCTATCGACTTGACCTCCGACAGTGAGATGGAGGATACCATGTCCTCTGCCCCTACCCCCTTGGCACCGGCTCTTATCACACCTATGTCTTCTGAGACCGAGCCCTTCGAGGAGGGTGAAGTCGTTGTCACACCACCTGCTTTGACCACACCCGAGCACCTGCCCGTCTTTGGTCCCCACTTATGACCGATATTTGGAGTCACGCAGTGGCTATCACCCTCGACATTATGTCCGGACACACTCATCCACTGCTTCGTGTCTTCGTTTCTTGCCCATCACCACTGCCCGCCGGGCGAAGGCGAGCTAGGGTTCTCAAACCCTACGAGCCCGCGCCATTTGGTCGACCATTCCGTTACCGTGAGGATGGTGCTACTTTCATGCATACCGCTCGGAAACGAGCAAGGGCACCCATCACTTTCATTCCACCATCTGACATACCATCATCCTCTGCTTTTCCACCATCAGTTGCACCTGCACCACCACTCATACCTGTTTCACCATTACCACCACCTACCACATTCATTTATCAGACCACCACTGTACCGGTTTCATCCCCACTCCGTGCATCGTCACCCCTGGTGATGCATACTGATCCGGTGACATCTCTTGGGAAGAGAGCCCGTCTCTCACCCGCACATTCGGACCCATATTACCAGGCTATGTTTGGTACCTCTGAGCCGAGAACCCGTAGGAGGGTCGATGCTAGACGTTGGTCTTACATGATGCCGCTCATTAGTCGATGGAGGTCGGAGGAGGGTGCACCTAGCACTATGGAGCTTGGAGAGCATCGGTTTGCTTCTTTGAGACTCTCCCTATCACGGGAGAACCCCTTCATCATACCATTCCATTGTTGGCTGCCCGAGTGCTGCGAGCTGAGGATCAGCTTGAGGATGTTGTGGCATTTGTTGATGAGGTTCCGTTAGTTCGTATCGAGAACATTGAGGATGAGGTTGGAGAGCTCCTTAACGGGAGGACCACGATGGAGGGAGTGCTTGACAGGATTGGTGCCCAGAGTGAGAGAGCTAGTGGGGCGGTTACAGTGTTGGAGAGGAGGATGGAGTCAGATAGACTAGGACTGCTGGACAGAGCTGAGATATTGGAGGGAGTTGTGCGACGACAGTCGGAGAGGATGATTATCATGGAGACTCGTGCTACTGCTTTGGAGCAGAGATTGGAGGCACGAGATAGAGAGGTGGATGATCGGCGAGCTAGTCCATGACCTACTGGCCGATTGAGGGGCACACCCCGACCTCTAGATTGGTGATTCATCTATTTAGTTTTCTGGTACCTTAGCCTGCCGCATGTGGCACTAATGTAGGCTTTGTATTCGCATGTTTTGTAAACTATCGAACAAGCTAATTATGTGACATTGTATGGTATTGTATCACCATGTATGGATGGTGAACCTATGGCATTATGGTTGTTGTTTCTTGATATTCTTATGTATGATGATCTTCTTATTTATCGGTTTATGTGAATCGAAATGATCATTTCTATATATTCTCTTATGTGGTTCTAACATATTGTGATTCTTTCTTATGATGATTATACTCTATTGATGTAATGTGAAGATCTTGACTATTATGAAACCATTTTTATAATAATTCACAATTATGTTGAATGATTCTGAAATCTGAGTGTATGTTTTTAGAAAAATGGCAAGAACAAGAACTACCTCTACCCCTACTCAAACTCCCGAGATGACCCCGGAAGCAATTCGGAGGCTAGTTACAAATGAAATTGGTGCTGCTTTTGCTGCAAGACCTGCTGAGGCAGCTCGAACAAATGAAGCCCCAAATCAAGCCAACCGAAATGAAGTTGTGGTAAATCGCAAGTGTGGATATAAGGAGTTCATGAATTGCAAACCTACCTTCTTCAAAGGAACTGAAGGCGCTGTTGGCCTTATCCATTGGTTTGAAAGATCTGAAACTGTGTTTCTTCTAAGTGATTGCTCGAAGATTGCAAGGTAAAGTTTGCTCTGGTACTCTGGAAGATGCATTGTATTGGTGGAAGGCTCATGCCCAACCTATTGGCATGGAAGAAGCCTACAAAACCACTTGGACTGAACTAAAGCAATTGATGATGAAGCAATACTGTCCAAGGACCGAGATCAAGAAGCTTGAAGATGAATTCTACCATCTGACTACTAAGGGCAATGATCTCAAAACCTACTTCAAGCGCTTCCAAGAATTGAAAGCTCTATGCCCTTCCATGGTTTCTGATGAGGTTAAGTTGCTGGAGAATCTCATTGGGGGATTACCCCGAAGCATTGAGGGCAATGTTACTGCATCAAAGCCCAAGACCGTGGAGGAAGTGATCACAATTTCCTATCAACTCATGGATCAAGTCTTGAAACATGGATCCGTGCAAGGCAACAATGACAACAAGAGGAAATTTGATGACCGCCGAGGCAACACTTCAAACAACTTCCATCACAACAACTCTTTCCATCACAACAATAACCGTAACAACAACAACCAAGGCCGCAACAATCACAATCAACACCGCAACAACAATCCCAACTCATACCACCAAAACCGAAACAATCACCACAACCAACAAAACCGTAGACAAGAAGTTGCAAGGGCTTATGCTGCTACCCCCGCCACTGGAAGAGGCTATGCTGGACCACACCCTTTGTGCACTCGATGCAACCTGCATCATGTGGGACATTGCACCATTAAGTGTGGAAAGTGTAACAAGGTGGGCCATACCCACAAGGATTGCCGAAGCCCTGCTACTGGAAGTAACCTTCAACCTATTGGGATAACTTGCTTTGGATGTGGAGAAGTTGGACATGTCAAGAGTAGATGCCCAAAGCTGTACGGGAACAACAACAACAATAACAACAACAACCCTGCTAGAGCAAGAGCTTATGTGCTAGGAGATGGAGATGCACAAGAGAACCCGGATGTCGTTACGGGTACGTTTTCACTCAACCATCATTTAGCTAAAGTGTTATTTGATTCTGGAGCCGACAAAAGCTTTGTGTCTTCTAAGTTTGCACCTTTGTTAAAAGTCACCCCAACTACCCTAGATACCACTTATGAAGTAGAACTAGCCGATGGAAAAATAGTAGGAACTAACACTATCCTTCGAGGTTGCAACCTATCCTTATCAAATCACCCGTTCGATATAGACCTTATGCCTATCCAACTTGGTAGCTTCGATGCTGTCATTGGCATGGATTGGCTATCCAAGAATCGTGCAAGAATCATCTGTGACGAGAAAGTCGTTCACATTCCTCTCGATGGCGAAACTCTAATCATTCGGGGTAATCGTAGTAAGACCCGATTGAACATCATCTCGTGCGTTAAAACGGCGAAGTACATAGAAAAAGGATGCCACATTTTTCTAGCACAAGTAACGGAGAAGGAGAAAGCGGACGAGAAGCAACTAAAAGACGTCCCCGTGGCTAGAGACTTTCCCGAAGTATTTCCCGAAGACTTGCCTGGCCTTCCTCCAAGTCGGCAAGTAGAATTCCAAATCGAGCTAGTGCCGGGAGCGGCGCCCGTGGCACGAGCACCCTATAGATTGGCACCTTCCGAACTACAAGAACTGTCTGACCAACTTCAAGAACTGTCCGAAAAAGGATTTATTCGACCGAGTTCTTCGCCTTGGGGAGCTCCGGTCTTATTTGTCAAGAAAAAGGACGGATCTTTCCGTATGTGTATTGATTACCGAGAGTTGAACAAACTGACGGTGAAAAATCGCTATCCATTGCCTAGGATCGATGATCTGTTTGACCAACTGCAAGGGTCAAGCGTCTACTCGAAGATCGATCTGAGATCTGGCTACCATCAACTAAGAGTTAGAGAGGAGGATATCCCGAAAACCGCTTTCCGAACACGATACGGCCACTACGAGTTCCAAGTGATGCCATTTGGTTTGACAAATGCACCGGCGGTATTTATGGACCTATGAACCGAGGTGTGTAAACCCTACATGGAAAAATTTGTGATTGTGTTCATTGACGACATTCTCATCTATTCCCGCAACAAGGAAGAGCATGCGGAACACTTGAAAGCCATCCTAGAGCTGCTCAAGAAAGAAGAACTGTATGCTAAATTTTCCAAGTGCGACTTCTGGATTCAAAAAGTTCAATTCCTTGGTCACGTGATAGATAGTAATGGTCTTCATGTTGATCCTTCAAAAATCGAAGCTGTCAAAGATTGG
Source organism: Chrysanthemum makinoi (assembly GCA_910596185.1). Lineage (NCBI taxonomy): Eukaryota > Viridiplantae > Streptophyta > Magnoliopsida > Asterales > Asteraceae > Chrysanthemum > Chrysanthemum makinoi. The sequence continues at coordinate 271,157,679 of OU343222.1, forward strand.
TCATCCCCTACTACCCCTACCGAGATACGCCAATTTTTAGGTCTTGCGGGTTATTATCGAAGATTTATCGAAGGATTTTCGAAAATCGCTAAACCTAACGAGCTAACCGAAAAAGAAGAACTTTGATTGGGGAGAGAAACAAGAGTTAGCCTTTCAACTCTTGAAACAAAAGCTTTGTGAAGCTCCTATCTTAGCCTTACCCGATGGAGTGGAAGATTTTATGGTCTACTGTGATGCATCACACCTAGGGTTAGGTGCGGTATTGATGCAAAGAAACAAGGTGATCGCTTATGCTTCGCGACAACTCAAAACTCATGAGAAGAACTACACTACCCATGACTTGGAATTGGGAGCCGTGGTTTTCGCTCTCAAAATATGGAGACACTACCTATATGGAACCAAGTGTACGGTGTTTACCGACCATAAAAGTCTCCAACACATTCTCGATCAAAAGGAGTTAAACATGCGACAACGCCGATGGCTAGAATTGCTTAGTGATTACGACTGTGAAATCCGTTATCACCCGGGAAAAGCAAATGTCGTAGGCTTTCCCGATGCTCTTAGTCGAAAGGATCGACCTAAACCTCTTCGAGTAAGATCCTTGGGAATGACAATTAGTCACCCCTCCCATAAAAAATCCTTGAAGCTCAAGCTGAAGCTCTCAAACCTGAAAACCGTCCCAATGAGAGAATCTTTGGAATGCCGGAAAACGAGAACGGTTTTGTTTTCCAAGCAAAGATCGGATGGAGCCTTATGTTTTGGCGATAGAAGTTGGATACCACTTTATGGAGGAATACGAGAACTCATTATGCATGAGTCTCACAAGTCTAAATATTCCATTCACCCGAGATCCGACAAAATGTACCAAGATCTCAAGAAGCTTTATTGGTGGCCAAACATGAAAGCTGAAATTGCAACGTACGTTGGGAAATGTCTCACCTGTTCTCGAGTCAAAGCCGAATGTCAAAAACCTTCCAGATTGTTAACTCAACCTGAACTCCCAGTTTGGAAATGGGAGAGAATCACTATGGACTTCATAACCAAACTACCAAAGACTGCTAGAGGTTACGACACCATTTGGGTTATCATTGATCGCCTTACCAAATCCGCTCATTTCCTACCCATCAAGGAAAATGATGAAATGGAAACCCTTGCTCAACTATACCTTAAGGAAATTGTATCCCGTCATGGAGTACCAATTTCCATCATTTCTGATCGTGACAGTCGTTTTACTTCACACTTCTGGAAATCTCTTCAAAAGGCCTTAGGTACTCGTTTGGATATGAGTACCGCATATCATCCCCAAACCGATGGCCAAAGCGAAAGGACTATCCAAACCTTGGAAGACATGCTTCGAGCATGCGTGATCGACTTTGGAAAAGGTTGGGATAAACACTTACCGTTGGCGGAATTCTCCTACAACAATAGTTATCACGCGAGCATCAAGGCAGCTCCATTCGAGGCACTTTATGGTCGAAAGTGTCGATCACCCGTTTGTTGGGCTGAAGTTGGAGATGCCCAACTCACTGGACCTGAACTTGTCCAAGAAACAACCGAGAAGATTGTGCAAATTCGTCAACGACTTCAAGCTGCTAGAGATCGACAAAAGAGTTACGCCGATGTTAGAAGGAAACCCATGGAATTTCAAATTGGTGATCGAGTTATGTTGAAAGTATCACCTTGGAAAGGAAAGGTTCGATTCGGAAAACGAGGAAAGCTACATCCTCGATACATTGGCCCTTTCAAGATTCTCGAAAGAATCGGCCCAGTTGCTTACAAACTTGATCTCCCGGAAGAACTTAGTAGAGTACACCCTACCTTTCACGTCTCAAATCTGAAGAAATGCTTGTCGGATGAATCTCTTGTTGTTTCACTAAAAGAGATTAAGCTCGATGACAAGCTCAACTTTGTCGAGGAACCAATTGAAATCATGGATAGGGAAGTCAAGCGACTTAAGCAAAGTCGCATCCCTATTGTCAAGGTTAGATGGAACTCCAAGAGAGGACCGGAGTACACGTGGGAGCGCGAAGACACCATGCGTGTTAAGTACCCACATCTGTTTGCTAATCCAACTCCGACAACCACCGTAAACTAAAATTCCGGGACGGAATTCTCTTAAGGGGTTGGTACTGTAGTCACCTGGAAAATTTCGCTATTTTAAATCTTCATATTTATGAACTAGACTGTTTATCAAATTTATTTGATCTAAATTGAGCATTTTAGCATGTACATTTCATCTTTTCTTGCATAAAAATTATGCATATCCGAGTAGTCTTATTAATTATGCTTGATCTTTACTGATTTCTAAATCAGTCTCACAAGAAAGATTTTCTTGTCTTATGAGTCCGCGCGCGTACCAAAATAAAATAAAAGAAAACGCGAGAAAATAAAACAAACTAATAAAATTCTAAAACTTCGTCATCGTGACAGTTTATTTATAACGCGTCTAGAAAGATAAATATTACAACTTTCCGTTTGAAGTTATACAATTACGGGTAACAATGGAGTATCAAAATACATCTATTATCTAGAAAATACTCAAACAAATAAATATACACTACTTTCTTTTAACTAAAAATTACAAAAGAAAAATAAAAACAAACTCACCCATATTCCCTCAAACCCCATATACCCACGCCCCTCAAATCCTTGCTCGCCTCCTGATAAAACACCTGCTACCCATCTTCCCCACCTCCATTTTCGCCTCCCTTCTTGATCCTCTGCACACGCTGCTTCCCTCCTCCAAAAGAAGATAACCTCCAAACTCCTTCCCAACATCTTAAACAACTTCAATCCGAGAGTGGATGTCTCATCTTGGCTTATCCATGAAGAAATCGACAAATCTTGTCCTCCATGGACCACGGCTGAAGATGAAGACAAGGAATCACGTGAAGACCTGATACTATTACTTAAGAAGATCAATATCTCATCCCCACCTTCGAGAGTACTAGTCAAACTACCTATCTTCATCCCTTTATATACCCCCCAAGCGGTTCCCACTTGATGCCACAACTCACAACTCAAAATTCAAAAACTAAGAGAGTATTCAGTGCTTGTGGTTTCTTGTGGATTCGATTGGGTGGGATTGCTTCTACTCCTTGTTTGATTATCGATAGACACTTCTCTTTTGTTGTAAGGTCTTTTCACGATTTCCAATTTCTATGTTTTCCTTAACTGTAATTTCTATGTTGATTCCGATTTTGATTGTATTATAAACGTTGGTTAAAACATGACATTAAAGAAGGGATAAAACACTAGTCGAAATCATATTTGTTTTGGTGGGTTAGTTCGTTTTCTTTGTTAATCATGTGTACAATTCTGGAAATCATAATGTTTTTACCATTAGTAGTCTCGTGTGGTGAACACTTTTGAAACATATGGCCGTGGAAGTGCTAGTGTGGTTGTATTGTTGCGTTTTGGTCAAAACCCATGATGGTAGTTGTTGTACATGAACCTATTTTAGGAACGACTAACAAATGTAAGGATGTCTCGCTCAAGTAAAACCCACGAGGGTGAAGAGTCAGTGACCAAACCGGGTAGTACCAATTTGTGGTAAAACATCCGTAGCAATAAATTGATGATACTCTCGCTTGTCTCTTGTCTCGAATATGGCTTATAACTTGGTATCCAACTTATGCGATTAATAGTGGGCTTATTTTCTTTGACCTATTCTTGTTGAGTCGACCCATTCAACCCCACACCACGAGATTAAAAACTGAATGGGTCATTGCGCATTGGGAAGTTCCGACCGATTGAAACCTTGGTTGAGTAAAGAGTAAATGTCATTGTTGTCTTAATTTCCTTTGTGTTTGATCAACAAGTATACCCAATGGATTAGGAGTCGGTTAAAAACACGAGATGCCAACGAGTGCTACGTCATTCTTGCGTTCATTTGTAACTTGATTAATTGACACTAGCATGGTCATAATCTTATTCGGCCCCAATTTCTTCGACTTAGTCTCATACACTTCTCCACAAAAACTTTCTTGTGTCATATCTTTTGCGCTGCAATTCAACCACAACGGGTATTCGTTTCGACTTATTTTCACCCAACAAGGGCGTTCATATCGCTTATTGCAACCACCCAAAGTGGGTGTGTAACTGCTTTGAACATAACGACACCCAAGGGTGTGCACTTCTTGCCACGCAGCCACCTAAAGGATGTTTAGGCATCACAGCCGACAAAAGGAGTGCGTTCTGCTGTACGAAACATGGTACCAATTGGGCTGCGTTTTCACACCAATTAGGGTGCGCTTGGCTTGTTCTTTTTGGTTTTCAAACTAAATGCATTGGGTAAATATTGAGTAACATGTTCTTTTTTTGTTTCTTTCTCCTCATATGTTAATATTATTCAAAGGATGAAAGCTGCATCTTACTTATGGGTGCGTTTGGTTTTGGCCTCAACCTGGGCCACGAGCCACAACATAGTTGATTTCCTCCTTGGGCCTAAATCCACGTCAAGTACAGTTGGACTCAAACTCATATAATACAACGGTGTGTATCTGAATACACAAAAACAATTATGTGTTCGAAGCTCATTTTATATATATACAAGAGTTTACAAATGTTAAGAACCAACAAATAAAAGTTTCATAACCTTGAATATGACAAAAATCGTCATTTTAAACGTTACGATTACTTGCTTTTCAATCCTTCTCATGTCCCGTTCGCAACTAGCTCGCCTACTCGTTTTGACGTATTTCTTCCAATATTATTTTCACGATGTCCCATCTTATAAACATATGATAGCGAAATACAATTAACTTCTAAATCATACAAAACGAGACTTATTTTAAAACAATAATAATTTCCTACATTTCGTCATCAAATATATTTTTGACATATAAACAAGTCATACCTATTTTTCTAAAAGACAATTATAACATATAAAGCGGTTTTATTTTATTTTCACCATTATAATAAAACTATTACTTTCTTATATATATATATATAAATAATATATAATTTTATATATATATATCTTAAACCCGTCTTTACAATATAAATACGTTACTATTTATTTATGATATTTTTCGTCGTCATCATCTCCAATTACGACAAACCCACGACTCATTTGTTTTAATACTTTTGTGTGCGTCTAAGCACTTCCTTGAGCCAAAGTTAATCATATTCAATAATAAACGATACACATAAATAACTTAAACTTTTGGTGCCCATAAATGTTACCAACTCGAAATACAAGGTATTAATTAAAGTATTGGTACATAAATTATAGGTCGCGTGACGGTACTTGGTGCACCACTTACTTGATTTCTTTACTACTCGGATCTTTGCTCTACTAAGGTGAGTTCATAGCCTCGCCTTTACTTATTTATTTCAAACCCCGAGGAGATGCATGCTATTAACTAGAACACAAGTCTTTTCTTAAACTGTATGCTTGCCTGATCATTATTATTATAGCCTAAGTTGCCTGCCATAAGTCCCTTACATCATGAACCATTAATCACTTACGAGTGAACGCGAATATTGTGGATAGTACTATGGGAATTAACGACCCCGACTCGGTTATCGGAAATAACCGGGGCGCACTATATTTGGTTAACTATGGAATTGGCAATTCCATCTCTGAGGGCAATATTATACTTACACCAGTAATTAGGTGTATGCAGTTAGTTTGGTGTCATGAGCTTAGCGCATAATAATAATCTATGTTTTCCATGATGATTGTATTCGAAGCAATTATCATCTTTTACTTGTGTTCAACTAATTATTTAAACCTATGAATATCACTCAACATTTTTGTTGATCTTTTTAAGCATGTTCATCTCAGGTACAAATTAGATATCATGAAGGCGTGGAGTGGACGTCAAGGGACGCTTTGAAGTGGTGTAGTTTTCAATCAAAGTTATCATTTCGTAAACGTTTAAAACTATCTTTTATGTAATTTCAAACATGTGGTATTCCCTTTTGTGTTTCTAAAACACTGAGATTTATGAAATGGTAACAACTTTTATTTAAAACGTCTCTTTAGAGTCGTTTTCTGTAACTTATGACTATGATCCTCTACGTAATACCCCAAATAGTCTTCCGCTGTCACATTGTGATTTTGGGGGTGTTACAGATTGGCATCAGAGCCAGGTTATAGAGAACCAACTTGTATTTTCAAAACAATTTGGACTATAACCACGTTTTCAAATGGACCGTTTTACACCACCACTTCATGTCCTCCGCGCCTACTTCGTTCCGATTGCACGTATGAGATTCGCTTAGCGGATATTACGTAACTACTAAAACTTGCATGATAAAAAACTTATAAATGCTAGCTTTCATTTAGTTAGGCATTTAGATTTGCGTGGCGATTATCGCGACTAACTAAAAACTTAATTACTGCATGACTTTATTTACTTATAAGTGCACATTTTCTTTTGGGTTGTTACAGTACCATGTCGACCGCTACTCACCCTATCGACTTGACCTCCGACAGTGAGATGGAGGATACCATGTCCTCCCCCTACCCCTTGGCACCGGCTCTTATCACACCTATGTCTTCTGAGACCGAGCCCTTCGAGGAGGGTGAAGTCGTTGTCACACCACCTGCTTTGACCATACCCGAGCACCTGCCCGTCTTTGGTCCCCCCACTTATGACAGATATTTGGAGTCACAGCAGTGGCTATCACCCTCTGACATTATGTCCCAGACACACTCATCCACTGCTTCCGTGTCTTCTGTTTCTTGCCCATCACCACTGCCTGTTCGCCGAAGGCGAAGGCGAGCTAGGGTTCTCAAACCCTACGAGCCCGCGCCATTTGGTCGACCATTCCGTTACCGTGAGGATGGTGCTACTTTCATGCATACCGCTCGAAACGGCAAGGCACCCATCACTTTTATCCCACCATCTGACATACCATCATCCTCTGCTTTTCCACCATCAGCTGCACCTGCACCACCACTCATACCTGTTTCACCATTACCACCACCTACCACATTCATTTATCAGACCACCACTGTACCGGTTTCATCCCCACTCCGTGCATCGTCACCCCGGTGATGCATACGATCCGATGACATCTCTTAGGAAGAGAGCCGTCTCTCACCCGCACATGGACCCATATTACCGGCTATGTTTGGTACCTCTGGTAGAGCCCGTAGGAGGGTCGATGCTAGACGCTGGTCTTACATGATGCCACTCATTAGTCGATGGAGGTCGGAGGAGGGTGCACCTAGCACTATGGAGCTTGGAGAGCATTGGTTTGCTTCTGCTGAGACTCTCCCTGTCACGGGAGAACCCCTTCATCATACCATTCCATTGTTGGCTGCCCGAGTGCTGCGAGCTGAGGATCAGCTTGAGGATGTTGTGGCATTTGTTGATGAGGTTCCGTTAGTTCGTATCGAGAACATTGAGGATGAGGTTGGAGAGCTCCTTAACGGGAGGACCACGATGGAGGGAGTGCTTGACAGGATTGGTGCCCAGAGTGAGAGAGCTAGTGGAGCAGATTACTGTGTTGGAGAGGAGGATGGTCAGATAGACTAGGGCTGTTGGACAGAGCTGAGATATTGGAGGGAGTTGTGCGACGGCAGTCCGAGAGGATGATTATCATGGAGACTCGTGCTATTGCTTTGGAGCAGAGATTGGAGGCACGAGATAGAGAGGTGGATGATCTGGCAGAGCTAGTCCATGACCTACAGCGCCGATTGAGGGGCACACCTGACAGCCTCTAGATTGGTGATTCATCTATTTAGTTTTCAGTACCTTTGCCGCATGTGGCACTAATGTAGGCTTTGTATTCGCATGTTTTGTAAACTATCGAACAAGCTAATTATGTGACATTGTATGGTATTGTATCACCATGTATGGATGGTGAACCTATGGCATTATGGTTGTTGTTTCTTGATATTCTTATGTATGATGATCTTCTTATTTATCGGTTTATGTGAATCGAAGTGATCATTTTTTCTCTTATGTGGTTCTAACATATTGTGGTTCTTTCTTATGATGATTATACTCTATTGATGTAATGTGAAGATCTTGACTATTATGAAACCATTTTTATAATAATTCACAATTATGTTGAATGATTCTGAAATCTGAGTGTATGTTTTTAGAAAAATGGCAAGAACAAGAACTACCTCTACCCCTACTCAAACTCCCGAGATGACCCCGGAAGCAATTCGGAGGCTAGTTACAAATGAAATTGGTGCTGCTTTTGCTGCAAGACCTGCTGAGGCAGCTCGAACAAATGAAGCCCCAAATCAAGCCAACCGAAATGAAGCTGTGGTAAATCGCAAATGTGGATACAAAGAATTCATGAATTGCAAACCAACTTTCTTCAAAGGAACTGAAGGCGCTGTTGACCTTATCCATTGGTTTGAAAGATCTGAAACTGTGTTTCTTCTAAGTGATTGCTCAGAAGATTGCAAGGTAAAGTTTGCTACTGGTACTCTACTGGAAGATGCATTGTCTTGGTGGAAGGCTCATGCCCAACCTATTGGCATGGAAGAAGCCTACAAAACCACTTGGACCGAACTAAAGCAATTGATGATGAAGCAATACTGTCCAAGGACCGAGATCAAGAAACTTGAAGATGAGTTCTACCATCTGACTACTAAGGGCAATGATCTCAAAACCTACTTCAAGCGCTTCCAAGAATTGAAAGCTCTATGCCCTTCCATGGTTTCCGATGAGGTTAAGTTGCTGGAGAATCTCATTGGGGGATTACCCCGAAACATTGAGGGCAATGTTACTGCATCAAAGCCCAAGACCGTGGAGGAAGTGATCACAATTTCCTATCAACTCATGGATCAAGTCTTGAAACATGGATCCGTGCAAGGCAACAATGACAACAAAAGGAAATTTGATGACCGCCGAGGCAACACTTCAAACAACTTCCATCACAACAACTCTTTCCATCACAACAATAACTGTAACAACAACAACCAAGGCCGCAACAATCACAATCAACACCGCAACAACAATCCCAACTCATACCACCAAAACCGAAACAATCACCACAACCAACAAAACCGTAGACAAGAAGTTGCAAGGGCTTATGCTGCTACCCCCGCCACTGGAAGAGGCTATGCTGGACCACACCCTTTGTGCACTCGATGCAGACTGCATCATGTGGGACATTGCACCATTAAGTGTGGAAAGTGTAACAAGGTGGGCCATACCCACAAGGATTGCCGAAGCCCTGCTACTGGAGGTAACCTTCAACCTATTGGGATAACTTGCTTTGGATGTGGAGAAGCTGGACATGTTAAGAGTAGATGCCCAAAGCTGTACGGGAACAACAACAATAATAACAACAACAACCCTGCTAGAGCAAGAGCTTATGTGCTAGGAGATGGAGAGCAAGAGAACCGGATGTCGTTACGGATACGTTTTCACTCAACCATCATTTAGCTAAAGTGTTATTTGATTCTGGAGCCGACAAAAGCTTTGTGTCTTCTAACTTTGCACCTTTGTTAAAAGTCACCCCAACTACCCTAGATACCACTTATGAAGTAGAACTAGCCGATGGAAAAATAGTAGGAACTAACACTATCCTTCGAGGTTGCAACCTATCCTTATCAAATCACCCGATATAGACCTTATGCATATCCAACTTGGTAGCTTCGATGCTGTCATTGGCATGGATTGGCTATCCAAGAATCGTGCAAGAATCATCTGTGACGAGAAAGTCGTTCACATTCCTCTCGATGGCGAAACTCTAATCATTCGGGGTAATCGTAGTAAGACCCGATTGAACATCATCTCGTGCGTTAAAACGGCGAAGTACATAGAAAAAGGATGCCACATTTTTCTAGCACAAGTAACGGAGAAGGAAACGGGACGAGAAGCAACTAAATACGTCCCGTGGCTAGAGACTTTCGAAGTATTTCGAAGACTTGCCTGGCCTTCCTCCAAGTCGGCAAGTAGAATTCAAATCGAGCTAGTGCCGGGCGGCCCCGTGGCACGAGCACCCTATAGATTGGCACCTTCCGAACTACAAGAACTGTCGACCAACTTCAAGCTGTCCGAAAAAGGATTCATTCGACCGAGTTCTTCGCCTTGGGGAGCTCCGGTCTTATTTGTCAAGAAAAAGGACGGATCTTTCCGTATGTGTATTGATTACCGAGAGTTGAACAAACTGACGGTGAAAAATCGCTATCCATTGCCTAGGATCGATGATCTGTTTGACCAACTGCAAGGGTCAAGCGTCTACTCGAAGATCGATCGAGATCGGCTACCATCAACTAAGAGTTAGAGAGGAGGATATCCCGAAAACTGCTTTCCGAACACGATACGGCCACTACGAGTTCCAAGTGATGCCATTTGGTTTGACAAATGCACAGGCGGTGTTATGGACCTGATGAACCGAGTGTGTAAACCCTACTTGGACAAATTTGTGATTGTGTTCATTGACGACATTCTCATCTATTCTCGCAACAAGGAAGAGCATGCGGAACACTTGAAAGCCATCCTAGAGCTTCTCAAGAAAGAAGAACTGTATGCTAAATTTTCCAAGTGCGACTTCTGGATTCAAAAGGTTCAATTCCTTGGTCACGTGATAGATAGTAATGGTCTTCATGTTGATCCTTCAAAAATCGAAGCTGTCAAGATTGGTCATCCCTACTACCCCTACCGAGATACGCCAATTTTAGGTCTTGCGGGTTACTATCGAAGATTTATCGAAGGATTTTCGAAAATCGCTAAACCTCTAACGGAGCTAACCCAGAAAAAGAAGAACTTTGACTGGGGAGAGAAACAAGAGTTAGCCTTTCAACTCTTGAAACAAAAGCTTTGTGAAGCTCCTATCTTAGCCTTACCCGATGGAGTGGAAGATTTTATGGTCTACTGTGATGCATCACACCTAGGGTTAGGTACGGTATTGATGCAAAGAAACAAGGTGATCGCTTATGCTTCGCGACAACTCAAAACTCATGAGAAGAACTACACTACCCATGACTTGGAATTGGGAGCCGTGGTTTTCGCTCTCAAGATATGGAGAAACTACCTATATGGAACCAAAGTGTATGCGATGTTTACCGACCATAAAAGTCTCCAACACATTCTCGATCAAAAGGAGTTAAACATGCGACAACGCCGATGGCTAGAATTGCTTAGTGATTACGACTGTGAAATCCGTTATCACCCGGGAAAAGCAAATGTCGTAGCTGATGCTCTTAGTCGAAAGGATCGACCTAAACCTCTTCGAGTAAGATCCTTGGGAATGACAATTAAGTCACCCCTTCCATCAAAAATCCTTGAAGCTCAAGCTGAAGCTCTCAAACCTGAAAACCGTCCCAATGAGAGAATCTTTGGAATGCCGGAAAACGAGAACGGTTTTGTGCAAAGATCGGATGGAACCTTATGTTTTGGCGATAGAAGTTGGATACCACTTTATGGAGGAATACGAGAACTCATTATGCATGAGTCTCACAAGTCTAAATATTCCATTCACCCGAGATCCGACAAAATGTACCAAGATCTCAAGAAGCTTTATTGGTGGCCAAACATGAAAGCTGAAATTGCAACGTACGTTGGGAAATGTCTCACCTGTTCTCGAGTCAAAGCCGAATGTCAAAACCCTTCCGGATTGTTAACTCAACCTGAACTCCCAGTTTGGAAATGGGAGAGAATCACTATGGACTTCATAACCAAACTACCAAAGACTGCTAGAGGTTACGACACTATTTGGGTTATCGTCGATCGCCTTACCAAATCCGCTCATTTCCTACCCATCAAGGAAAATGATGAAATGGAAACCCTTGCTCAACTATACCTGAAGGAAATTGTATCCCGTCATGGAGTACCAATTTCCATCATTTCTGATCGTGACGTCGTTTACTTCACACTTCTGGAAATCTCTTCAACAGGCCTTAGGTACTCGTTTGGATATGAGTACCGCATATCATCCCCAAACCGATGGCCAAAGCGAAAGGACTATCCAAACCTTGGAAGACATGCTTCGAGCATGCGTGATCGACTTTGGAAAAGGTTGGGATAAACACTTACCGTTGGCGGAATTCTCCTACAACAATAGTTACCACGCGAGCATCAAGGCAGCTCCATTCGAGGCACTTTATGGTCGAAAGTGTCGATCACCCGTTTGTTGGGCTGAAGTTGGAGATGCCCAACTCACTGGACCTGAACTTGTCCAAGAAACAACCGAAAAGATTGTGCAAATTCGTCAACGACTTCAAGCTGCTAGAGATCGACAAAAGAGTTACGCCGATGTTAGAAGGAAACCCATGGAATTTCAAATTGGTGATCGAGTTATGTTGAAAGTATCACCTTGGAAAGGAAAGGTTCGATTCGGAAAACGAGGAAAGCTACATCCTCGATACATTGGCCCTTTCAAGATTCTCGAAAGAATCGGCCCGGTTGCTTACAAACTTGATCTCCCGGAAGAACTTAGTAGAGTGCACCCTACCTTTCACGTCTCAAATCTGAAGAAATGCTTGTCGGATGAATCTCTTGTTGTTTCACTAAAAGAGATTAAGCTCGATGACAAGCTCAACTTTGTCGAGGAACCAATTGAAATCATGGATAGGGAAGTCAAGCGACTTAAGCAAAGTCGCATCCCCATTGTCAAGATTAGATGGAACTCCAAGAGAGGACCGGAGTACACGTGGGAGCGCGAAGACACCATGCGTGTTAAGTACCCACATCTGTTTGCTAATCCAACTCCGACAACCACCGTAAACTAAAATTCCGGGACGGAATTCTCTTAAGGGGTTGGTACTGTAGTCACCTGGAAAATTTCGCTATTTTAAATCTTCATATTTATGAACTAGACTGTTTATCAAATTTATTTGATCTAAATTGAGCATTTTAGCATGTACATTTCATCTTTTCTTGCATAAAGATTATGCATATCCGAGTAGTCTTATTTAATTATGCCTGATCTTTACTGATTTCTAAATCAGTCTCACAAGAAAGATTTTTCTTGTCTTATGAGTCCGCACGCGTACCAAAAATAGAATAAAAGGAAAACGCGAGAAAATAAAACAAACTAATAAAAATCTAAAACTTCGTCATCGTGACAGTTTATTTATAACGCGTCTAGAAAGATAAATATTACAACTTTCCGTTTGAAGTTATACATTTACGGGTAACAATGGAGTATCAAAATACATCTATTATCTAGAAAATACTCAAACAAATAAATATACACTACTTTCTTTTAACTAAAAATTACAAAAGAAAAATAAAAACAAACTCACCCATATTCCCTCAAACCCCGCCCTCCTCCTCTGCTTCTCTGACCTCTGATAAAAACCTGCTACCCATCTTCCCCACCTCCATTTTCGCCTCCTTTCTTGATCCTCTCTGCACACGCTGCTTCCCTCCTCCAAAAGAAGATAACCTCCAAACTCCTTCCCAACATCTTAAACAACTTCAATCCGAGAGTGGATGTCTCATCTTGGCTTATCCATGAAGAAATCGACAAATCTTGTCCTCCATGGACCACGGCTGAAGATGAAGACAAGGAATCACGTGAAGACCTGATACTATTACTCGAAGAAGATCAATATCCCATCCCCACCTTCGAGAGTACTAGTCAAACTACCTATCTTCATCCCTTTATATACCCCCCAAGCGGTTCCCACTTGATGCCACAACTCACAACTCAAAATTCAAAAACTAAGAAGAGTATTCAAGTGCTTGTGGTTTCTTGTGGATTCGATTGGTGGGATTACTTCTACTCTTTGTTTGCTTACCGATAGACACCTCTCTTTTTGTTGTAAGGTCTTTTCCTGATTTCCAATTTCTATGTTTTCCTTAACTTAGTTTCTATGTTGATTCTGATTTTTATTGTATTATAAACGTTGGTTAAAACATGACATTAAAGAAGGGATAAAACACTAGTCGAAATCATAATTGTTTTTGGTGGGTTAGTTCGTGTTACTGTTGATCATGTGTACAATTCACAAATCATAATGTTTTTACCATTAGTAGTCTCGTGTGGTGAACACTTTTGAAACATATGGCCGTGGAAGTGCTAGTGTGTGGTTATTGTTTCGTTTTGGTCAAAACCCATGATGGGTAGTTGTTGCTTCGCCGAACCTATTTTAGGAACGACTAACAAATGTAAGGATGTCTCCGCTCAAGTAAAACCCACGGTGAAGAGTCAAAGTGACCAAACCGGTAGTACCCGGCGTGGTAAAACATCCGTAGCAATAAATTGATGATACTCTCGCTTGGCTCTTGTCTCGAATATGGCTTATAACTTGGTATCCAACTTATGCGATTAATAGTGGGCTTATTTTCTTTGACCTATTCTTGTTGAGTCGACCCATTCAACCCCACACCACGAGGATGACGGGTCATTGCGCACGGTTGGGAAGTTCCCGACCGATTGAAACCTTGGTTGAGTAAAGAGTAAATGTCATTGTTGTCTTAATTTCCTTTGTGTTTGATCAACAAGTATACCCAACGGGGATTAGGAGTCGGTTAAAAACCACGAGATGCCAACGAGGTGCTCTCGTCATAAGTCTTAACGTTCATTTGTAACTTGATTAATTGACACTAGCATGGTCATAATCTTATTCGGCCCCAATTTCTTCGACTTAGTCTCATACACTTCTCCACAAAAACTTTCTTGTGTCCTGTTTGGCTGCTGCAATTCAGCCACAACGGGGTATTCGTTTCGACTTATTTTCAGCCCAACAAGGGCGTTCATATCGCTTATGTGCAACCACCCAAAGTGGGTGTGTAACTGCTGCAACACGGCCACCCAAAGGGTGTGCACCTGCTGCCACGCAGCCACCTAAAAGGATGTTTAGCTGCTGCATCAGACGAAAAAGGAATGGTTCTTTGTACCAAACGGTACTTGGACTGCTGATTTTCAGCACCAATTAGAATGTGCCTTGTTCTTTTGGTTTTCAAACTAAATGCATTGGGTAAATATTGAGTAACATGTTCTTTTTGTTTCTTTCTCCTCATATGTTAATATTATTCAAAGGATGAAAGCTGCATCTTACTTATGGGTGCGTTTGGTTTTGGCCTCAACCTGGGCCACGAGCCACAACATAGTTGATTTCCTCCTTGGGCCTAAATCCACGTCAAGTACAGTTGGACTCAAACTCATATAATACAACGATTGACTGAATACACAAAAACAATTATGTGTTCGAAGCTCATTTTATATATATACAAGAGTTTACAAATGTTAAGAACCAACAAATAAAAGTTTCATAACCTTGAATATGACAAAAATCGTCATTTTAAACGTGCTACGATTACTTGCCTTTTCAATCCTTCTCACGTCTCGTTCACAACTCGCTCGCCTACTCGTTTTGACGTTATTTCTTCCAATATTATTTTCACGATGTCCCATCTTATAAACATATGATAGCGAAATACAATTAACTTCTAAATCATACAAAACGAGACTTATTTTAAAACAATAATAATTTCCTACATTTCGTCATCAAATATATTTTGACATATAAACAAGTCATACCTATTTTTCTAAAAGACAATTATAACATATAAAACGGATTTTATTTTATTTTCACCATTATAATAAAACTATTACTTTTCTTATATATATACCTATATCTTAAACCACGTCTTTACAATATAAATACGTTACTATTTATTTATGATATTTTTCGTGCGTCATCATCTCCGGTTACGACAAACCCGCAACTCATTTGTTTTAATACTTTTGTGTGCGTCTAAGCACTTCCTTGAGCCAAAGTTAATCATATTCAATAATAAACGATACACATAAATAACTTAAACTTTTGGTGCCCATAAATGTTACCAACTCGAAATACAAGGTATTAATTAAAGTATTGGTACATAAATTATAGGTCGCGTGACGGTACTCGGTGCACCACTTACTTGATTTCTTTACTACTCGGATCTCTTGCTCTACTAAGGTGAGTTCATAGCCTCGCCTTTACTTATTTATTTCAAACCCCGAGGAGATGCATGCTATAAACTAGAACACAAGTCTTTCTTAAACGTATGCTTTGCTGATCATTATTATTACAGCCTAAGTTTCCTGCCATAAGTCCCTTACATCATGAACCATTAATCACTACGAGTGAGCGAATATTGTGGATAGTACTATGGGAATTAAGACCCGACTTCGGTTATCGAAATAACCGGGGCACACTATATTTGGTTAACTATGGAATTGGCAATTCCATCTCTGAGGGCAATATTATTACTTACACCAGTAATTAGGTGTATGCGGTTAGTTTGGTGTCATGAGCTTAGCGCATAATAATAATCTATGTTTTCCATGATGATTGTATTCGAAGCAATTATCATCTTTTACTTGTGTTCAACTAATTATTTAAACCTATGAATATCACTCAACATTTTGTTGATCTTTTTAAGCATGTTCATCTCAGGTATTAATTAGATATCATGAAGGCGTGGAGTGGACGTCAAGGGACGCTTTGAAGTGGTGTAGTTTTCAATCAAAGTTATCATTTCGTAAACGTTTAAAACTATCTTTTATGTAATTTCAAACATGTGGTATTCCCTTTTGTGTTTCTAAAACACTGAGATTTATGAAATGGTAACAACTTTTATTTAAAACGTCTCTTTAGAGTCGTTTTCTGTAACTTATGACTATGATCCTCTACGTAATACCCCAAATAGTCTTCCGCTGTCACATTGTGATTTTGGGGGTGTTACAAGATCCTAGTTCAATCAAAGCCCTAATCCTTATTTTTAACTTCCTTTCTTTAGAAAGCCAAAAGTTGTAAGAAACCTTAACACACTCTCTTGCTCAACATCATTTACATGTTTCTCATACTTCATTTATGTTATATATGGTCTTTATGTTGATTTCATGATGTATAAAAATCTTTAAAACAAGTTATGAGAACTATAAGTTAACTTAAAATAGGTAAACAAGAAAACTAGTGACATATATTGTGAAATACGATCAAAATAGTATGACCATGATATAAGACACTTACTTACTGTTAAAGAGGGTTTTACAAGGAAAACATAGCAATTTGAATCACCCAAAACGAGTACACGAGTCAAAAGTTACGGCCAAAAGAAGTTAGCTAAACCAAAAAGCTGAAACTGCGTATTTGCTTACTGCCTAAAATCCGAATTTTTTTGAGGCCCTTCTAATCCGTTTCATCAAAAAGTTAAAACACGAAAGTTGTCCGGAACGATGTTTTACATCTACCGCAATGAAACCCGGCCTAAAAAGACCAAACGATAGCACTTTTCTGCCTCAATATGTAAAACAGTTTTTAGGGACAAAGTTTGATTTTCCACAAGTTAAAGAATATAGAAACCATGTTGTTATCAAGGCTAATTACATACTAAGTTAACAAACTTCATTCAAATTAGTTTTCCTAAGCTTAATCAACCTTCGGGATAGTGCTTTCACATATGAAACTATACTTGTAATAACCAACTTTACAATTTAGAAACTTGTAAACTTTTCTTTAAACACTTGTAACATAAATTATGACGATACTTGTGATAACCATTATGATTTCCTAATAATAACCAAACAACCTTGTAACCTGTGTTTTTCAAACCATATGAACATTTTTGACACTTATGATATATAAGCAAAACATATGTTTTATCTTCTAAGTGCTACAATACTAGGAGCTTCATGTGGCGTTTTCATTTGAGTTAAAACTATCGACGAGTTCTTTGGATTTACGATTTAAAGTGTCCTAGCTCCTCGAATGTTTACTACATGACCTCTGAATTATGATGGCCCGAACGGTAGTACGATATCTATAAACTATATACGTTTTTACAAACTAAACTGTTACTATAAGCAACAAACTATCAAAGACTACATCATGATCAATATAAGGACATATATAGGCTCGTTTATGTTTTCTTGGACATTATTCCAAACTTGAGTCTCAACATTATATTTTAGGTTGCGCGTAGAGGTTTCCCGGCTTATCCATCGAATTCGTTAAGCACTAAATGTTATTAACTCAAGGTGAGTTCATAGCCCCACTTTCTATTATTTAATTATTTTACAAACCCTTGGGGGGGATACATGCTATTTTTAAATTGAACACGTTGCTTTAAAATTGTATGTTATACCTGAATGTATTATTTGCACTAAGTACCACTATTGCCAAACTTAAGTCCCTATTATCATGAACCATTAATCGATTCTGCGGGTAATGTTAGCAATAATGTGGATAGATCTATCAGGATTGACGAACCCCGTTTATTTGACCAAGTCCGGTAAACAAACGCACTCTATTTGAAGAACCATAGGTTTATTGGAAAATTACCTATTAGGTCCACTGTTTGACCAAGACCCGGCAAACTATTATATCAATTTCTATTGACAAGCTATTAACGTTTTTGGTATCATGAGCTTAATGCAATACTATCTGTTTTATTTCCTAAACTATGAGTGTGACTTTATAGCTCACACTACGAATAATTGTGTTCAAATACTTAACTATAAACTCTATGAATTCACCAACCTTTGTGTTGACTGTTTTAAGCATGTATCTCAGGTCCATAATGAACGAGGTTGGCACGGAGGAGCATGGATACTCAAGAAGGCTATAAATTTTATTATCATTCAAAAACCCATTTAATGTATTTTGTAAACTTGGAACTATTTGGGACCTCATCTTTTTAAACCTGATATTTATATAAATCGAATGATAAATGTTTTAAAACGACTCCATTAGAGTTCGTTTTCTATTGTTATAACTGTCATGTCATGAAGTAACATACAGTTTGAATTCCGCTGCGTATCACGAAATTGAGGGTGTTACAGATTGGTATCAGAGCCACAGTTATAGAGAAACGGGTCTAATCGAGACCTAAACTATAACCACTTTTACAAACAAAATATTTTATAGCCTTTCGCTCTCCGTGCCTTCCATACTCTAGACGATTATTTGGCTTTTAAGCATTTTAAGCTACACACACATATTAGTATATTGATATATATATACACTCGATATACTTTCAATCATAAACGATGTACTAAACATATTTCCATATGCCTATTCTAAGGCATTACGGCCCAATCATATTTTTCCAAATCATGTATCTACTCGTGCATTTTAGGATTACGAAACTTACTCCAAGACATTGTAAGTTATACAATGGTCTCTATTACATTCTCGGGACACTTCTAGACAACTTGTAAATCAACGGTCTCTATTACATTCTCAGACACTGTAAATCCTACAATGGTCTCTATTACATTCTCAGACACTGTAAATCCTACAGTGGTCTCAATTACATCCCCAAACATTATAAATGAAACAGTGAACTCATTTATTCCTCAGACATTGTGAGTTACACAATGATCTAATTTATTTCTCAACACATTGTGAGTTACACAATGGTCTAATTTATTTCCTAGATGATCTGGCGTACGGAGCGCGTTCGGAGTCAAAGGAACTTCCTTTTCGTCGAGCAAGTTTTTCAACCACCTAGGCAGTTAATCTAATCGTTGTAGTGTAGTATTGGGTAAGCCTCGGGGATTGATATCGTTCTCTAGGGGAATAGGAATGCTAGTAAGAAATGTATTACGAGAAGGTGGGCGTTGAGATTGATTTTTTTTTTTTTTTTTTTTAATCTTTTATGGTTTTTAGAAAGCTAAGGTAAATATCTCGGGGAAATTGGTTGGGGAGTGGTACTTCTCCTGATTACTTCTACTTATCTAATTATCTAATTATCTATTACTATGGGTAGTCTTATGTCTAATTGATGTGTGTTCGTATGATGATTGAAAATGTGTTTACCTAGATACTATTACTCCCTAGTTATCTTTTATTGGTCGGTTGAATTGTCACACCTTATCTTAACGCGTTGTATTCCTAAGGTCGTAGGGTATGCGTGCCCCCTAGTTCTTTGAGATTATCTCTCGTATGTGACCTACGAAGTCGGCAAGCCTAAGCTATTTCATCCATAGACCACATCAAAGTATACTCAAACATTAAATACAACGAATGATGCCTAGTTGCACTCCTAAGCCAATTTACAATTAAGATAAGAGACAACCTAACAATAATCAATAACTAGGTTTCATAGATCTAAGCAAACACACAAGAAATTTAGCTAGACATGGTAAATAAGCAAGTACACACAATCAATTGAACATGAGGTAGACATAATGATAAATTGAAGATATGGATTAAGATATAATCAACAAACCATTACAAGATGTTTTTGGAGTGATTGAAACCTTCTAAGTTGCTGGAAAAACACCTATCTAAACCCTAGAATCGGACTTAGGGTTTAGAGTGTACAAAAAGTGAAGTAATAATGTTCTATTTATAGGCAGATTTTCTGTCGGCAAAGGGTGACGGCGTCACGAAGACCTTTTTTCACCAAACTGTATATTTTCTCGTTCCGGTCGCGTGGGCTTTTGAATCACCTAAATCCGAGTTTGTATGCAAAAGTTATGGCCAAAAACAAGATGTCATTACTTCGCAGCGCGCATATTGTAATAGTCTTGATCAGCTTGTGACGGCGTCAGTTGATATGTGTGACGTCGTCAGTCTTCAGTAGCGACGTTGTTTGAATCTTGGATCTTGGGCGCCTGGTGTAGTTTTTTATGAGTGACGCCTTCCAGAATTAAGGCGTGACGCCGGCAGGCTTTAGGACCATAAATTCCACTGAGCCGTCGCGTGCATGTTTTGATCAAGTCATCATAGAGGGACGGCGTCGCCATTTAGTTGTGACACCGTCAGGTACTGTTGATTAGCTTAGAGTGGCTTCGATCATGACTTTGCCATTTTCTTCATGCATTTGCTCCTTTTCGTCTAAATGTGCTTCATTCCAGCATTTTGCTTCCAAAAGACCTAAAAAGTGAAAAGGAACGAAATTAAGCAGTAACGGATATAAAATTGGTCGAATTAGGGCTTAAATGACCCCCTAAAAGCGTACGTTTTAAATCCTTATCACCAGACATTGTGAACTGCACAATCGTCTCTCACATTTCTCAGACATTGTAAATGATTACAATGATATCTAAACTTTTCACGACCTTATATAATTTTGTTTACATAAAACCCGTCACAATCTATCGATTTCCCTAATGGAAAAACAAGATATAGGATTGCTAAAAAAAAAAAAACAAAAAAACAAAAAACTAATTCATCGTTCACAAAAAAAAAACTTAAGTTCAACAACTTTTTCTAAATTCATCAAAGTGCTCATCTGAAACCATCATTGTTAAAGGTTCGTAAGTCTGGCCCAATGTGGACTATTTTAGAATTACTTATTAAAAACTTCCTTTCCACACATATCTACTTTATCCGCTCATGCTACACACTCATACTACGTAATTATAATTGATTATTATGTAGGTACAAACTTATATTACCTTTGTAAATAAGATACATATATAAATGCCATACTTGTCATAACAACGAGCATATCACAAGTATACCTAATTTAGGTATTTGAAAATTTTATCGAACCTCGGCTAAATATAGTCTAGTCACCTATATTTAACCTAGGGACAGTGGAACATAGTCTGACTAACTATGTTCAACTTAACTTTTTCAAATACTGAGAATAGTTGTACTAGCGTTATGTTCAGATTAATTTCCTACTTGAACTCGATAAACCACCATAATTCATTAAAAAGATCTAGAGACACGATAGTGTCTTACCACTCAGCAAAATCTTAACATCTTATTTATACTACCTAATTTCATTCTTGAAATTTTCATACATGAGATAATCCGAACTACTATCTTGGAATAGTCATCGAATCTTCTCGTCATTTCTTAGAAGTACTAGCCTGTTTAGGTTTCAATGATATCATTCCGCCATAATCCTTTAAAATTCACTTTTGATTTTAAAGTAAACTTGACATCTCTACCTAAGAATAATGGTAAGCGTACACTACACTCTCCTAATCGTCAACACATCACATCATTATCTAAACCCCATTATAAGTCAGTATGTAAAACTTCATAGTATCACGTTTCTTTCAAACACTAGTAGACATAAACACTATACGATATAGCCTTCATCTCGAAACCACCTAAGACATGATCAACTTTGGAAATGGTTTGGATAACCACTTGCCACTAGCAAGACTTTCCTACAATGACAATTATCACATAATTACAAACCATTTCACTTCAACAATATCTTACACCTTTGATTAACAACAGTTACCCTAACAACAACAAAAATTATTCAATTTGAGGCACTATATCGACGAAAGTGTCAGTTAACCATTTGCTGGACAAAGGTGCTCAGGATCACCCACGAAACAACTAAGGAAACCATACAAATACAAATTTGGCTGCATGCTACACCCTATCACCAGAAACAAAAATTGCATAGATGTAAGGCGTTAAAATTTAACAAAAACTCCATGTTAGAAATTAAGGTTTTGTTGAAAGCCTCGATACAATAAGATATGATTCGTTTTGAGAATCGGGAAAAGCCAAACTTGAGGTATATTGGACTCTATAAGATTTTAACATAACCCTTTAGATTATAAACTTAAGCCATCACAAAAAACATAGAATAGTACATAACACATTCTATGACCAGAAACTTAAGAACGCAAAGATTAGAATTCGGCGCATATACCCACATTTTCCTAGAAACTTTAACATCGGATAACACACACTGAATTCCAAGCCATTAAGGTGGTGAGACTGTAACAACACGCATTTTTAGGTTACTTTTTATTTTTTAAAATTTTAGTATTCACTTTTACTATTCATCACGTAAATATATATATATATATATATTTATTTAATTTTCCCATCATGACAAGATAGTTGATACTCGACGAGTTGTCCTGACGGCGTATGTTGAATCCATACGATCGCAGAGGTTCAAAAGTGTCCGAGAATTACTTTTAGGTTTAAACGTCATTCAGGCATCCTGATATGTCCATAAAACAGTATAAACAATAGAAATATGTATTTCTACCATTTTACGACAATTCCACAAGTTTTGGAATTTTATGTTTTCCAGTTCTGCGTTTTACCCGAATTTGTAACACATTGGATTTCACAATCACATCAAACCATGTTCACAAGGCGTATGCTATTAGGTTTTAGAGAGAGAAAGAGTTAGAGGTTTGGGAACTTAGTGAGAGAAAGTGAAAATCATATTATGAGCTCCAACCCTCTACCTTGGGAGGTAGAGGGTATTTATAGTCTTACACAAAACGACACCTACGGGCTATGGATCAGGCATACAGTGGGTAAAGACCCGTCCGTCCTCCACGGTGTTACTTAACTAAATACAACTTAACATTAAATAACTACGACTACGAGCTTTCTAACGATTACATATACTTGAGGGGAGACCGACACTTTATACACTGGATTTACTAAATCCTAACAATCTCCCACAGGAGGAGGTCACCTCAACTAACATTGAATACAAACAGATATTACATTAAGATTGTTCTTGGATTCTTGTTAATGTTCTTTGCTCAGTGGCAGTAGTCATTGATTCTTTATTTTTGCATGTTAAATTAATCCAAGTGGAGGTCTTTAAGCGATCCGTGATAATGAGTTTGGAGCCGACATTGAGATCATCGGCTATCATAAATCTCGACTCTTCCATTGTGGTTTTGACATTATGTGAAGTTGTGACTTTTGGCCCGACATGCTCACATTCTGGATCATGAAATCTTTTCATCAGAGTAGCGGAAGCTTTAGTTGATTCATGATATTCGCGGCGTGCTTGAGGAAGCATTGAGTGAAAATATCAGAGTCATTGATGCACCTATCATGATTCTTTGGAAATGAATGTGTGGTGTGAGAATGCGGCTATGAATTGACCTCTCCATTACGATCAGTTTTGCAAGCGTCGAGTACACGCATACAACAATTAGCAATAAGCGCCGAAGTGTCTTTGATCACTTTCATTGAATTGAGGTACCGGCCACGGTTCCCGTTGATCGGTACAAGTACGCTTATGATCGGTAAAATTCGAAGAATCTCCTAGGGAGGTTTGAAGGCGATCTAGCGTTCTCAAACCGGAACGTCTCAAAGAAGACGTACGCAGGTGAGTGAGCCAGCGGTTTGAGATTCATTGATTGATGAAAAGAGATTTGAAAAACAATCAGTCTTTGCTCAATAAAGTGTTTTTGCAATACAACGAAGGTTTTAATGAAAATCAATTATCAATCATAAACACCTTTTATATTTGAAATATTAGTACACAATCGATGTGCTAAAGAAAAGAGTTTTTAAGCACAATGACCGGTTTTTCAAAGGTATCCGTCAATCCATAACCTGAACCAGGATTGGTTCATAAGTTTGAATCGCCCCATTGTTTCTGTTCAGTTGTCACATGGTTGATCTATTAGATAGATCTCACATGCCACCTACCAAGATCTTGTTTGATGTTGGTTCTAGAAGGCTTTCCATCATCATTGTGAATATGTTTGCATATCACTCAGATGTTCTGGCAATACCACAAGGATAATGCGTAGGACTCATAAGATATACTCTCTCTTTCCACATTGTCTTAACGAGAGAGTCTTCATTGACAGTGTCCTAAAGAGATTTATTTGATGATCTCATGGCTCTAGACTCAATCGTGAACATTTGGTTCCTATGCCAGAGACTAGGGAGAGGGTCTCCTTCTTCAATATCAACAATCTCTAAGAGAAAGTCGATAGATTATGTAGGTTCCCCGTGAGAATGAAACAAGTCCTTTTAGAGGAACTTGAGTAGCTTGGGAAGTTGTAGTGCGATTGCTCCTTTGGTCCATGATGTCTTGTCTTCAATACCGGTGTTACCTTAGTAACCACCATTAGCATATGTTGAACCGGTTTTACGCCTAAGGTTGAATTAATGGAGGGCTATTTCTTTTCACCCCTTTTCTCGTTTCATTTCTTTTTCATTCTTCAACCCCTTCATTGCTTACCGAGACTTCATAACTAGAACCTTGTTGGGTTTATTCCAGTACTAGCTCGATCCAGTCGCACTCTTCCCATATCTCACTTATTCTCCTTTTTCATCATACCTAAGAACTTCTACACTATCAGTGGATTGTCACTGGTAGATCCCTCGGGTTACGGCGGATCATGGGAATACCCTAACCTATCATCCTTATATCACCATACATAAAGTAAATTTGGTCGGTCTATTGGTATTCATCTCCCATTGGAACCAATTGAAAACCATTTGAAATCAATCCGAATACTTGTGATATATTATCAAAACATTTTGTACTGAATTGTTTTATGTTTTGAAAAAGAGCTCCCCTCAACATGTGCATCATCTATTTGAAATCGTTTTTGGCACACGGAGGCAAGAGGAAGGATTAACTTCTTTGATTACCATTTTCTAAAAGATATCAACATCACTTCTCAGATCAAATCAAGTAGATAAAGCATATTGGGGAAGGATGAGGTTTTCATAAATTTGCTCCCCCTCAATATGTGCCTCGAGGTTTGAAAGAGTTTTGTACATATTAGAAGGAACCGCGCAGAACAAATCAATCCGTTTCAATTCTTTGTGTTTTAAAAGATGCTCCCCCTCAACATGTGCATGGAAAATTTGAAATCGTTTGGCACATGTGGGGAGGAAAGCTTGCTAAGCACTTATGAAACCATTTATCAAATAGGTTTAAATCCAATTTAAATCATAAATTCTCCCCCAATCACAATTTTCAAATTATTTGAGATTTGTGATCTTTGTGATAAATGATTTTTGAAAACTTTGAGGGGAGATGTGACTTGATTATAGAAACATTTAACAAATGGGATCCAATTGAGACTTTAGACTCTAAAGATTAAACATGCTTGAGTATCTTTTGAAAACATAATTATAACAAAGGTCTTGTATCAATTGTATACAATATTGTAAAACATTGTTCTTTTGATTATTCAGAGTAGACCTTTCTCATTACTGCCAATTGTTTGAAAAATACTCTTTTTGATTGAAATCATTCTCCCCTCAATCAATGACATATGTTGTTGATTGAAGGATAAGATCTTGACAAATGAAAGCTAGGATGATTTTAGTAAAGTCAAAAGTATTTTCAAAACAATTTTGTTTTCATTAGATGACAAATATTTTTGGAGAAGAATCATTTGAGGAAAATATTTGAAAAAGAAAAACTGCTGATATTTTAACGACAAACATTTGTTTTTAGAATCGAGCATGAGGTTTGAAGATTTAAGATAAAAAAGCATGACTCGTTCTTTTATATATGAAAAACGGTTATTGCACAATGACAATAAACCATTGTTTACTTTCTCTCTTTTTATTTTTTTTTATTTTTTTTATTTATTTATTTTTTAAACATTCGAACAACATCTGAAGACTAGTGTCATTCTTTGAATGACATCACAAGCCGTAGATATTATCGAATAGAAAAATATGACAAAATGACAATATTTTTAATTTTTCAAGATTTTCTTTTACATGGATTTTTGAGTTTTATATTTTTCTATTTGCTTTTGAAGGTTTTGTAATTTTTGTATTTTTAGAATAAATATTTACATGAGATGGATGAAGAAAGACCTTTACTCCTCGTCTTCCTCTTGAAGACGTTTGAGTGTTTCGGTTTGTGAACTCTTTAGACCAAAGTCGTGGTAGGATAAACTCAAAAGCGTTCTCTAGGAAGAGCTTTGGTGAAGATGTCGCTAACGGTATTAGTCCTCACAAAAAATAAAGTTACACACACCATTTTCTACTTGCTCACGATGAAATGATGTGAATATCGATTATGCTTTGCTCTTGAGTGTTGAGCGTTGTTGCATGAGAGCAATGACACTTTGTTATCAGTCTGAGAGGGATTTTGTTGAATACAAAGCCATAGTGGAATAATTGGGATCTCATCCATAGGATTTGAGCACAACAAGATGACATGGCTATGTATTATTTCTGTAGAAGGATATCGAGTACTCATTTGTTTCTTAGAAGACCGGCTCACAAGCTTATCAGCCCAAAGCGAGCTCCTTACGGCGTTTCCCCGTGAGTATCTTGACATCTGCATGATCGACATCTGCATGAGGCATTGGTGACATCGCAGATGTCCCGGTACCAAAGTCCCATATTGATGGTTCCTTGGAGTACCGAAAGACCCTTTTAGCGCTTCAAGGTGCTTTTTAGTAGGCTTAGCACGATATCTAACACACATGCATACAGCGAACAAGATAATGCGGTCTACGGGCATTGGTACATCAGGGGATCAATCATCTTGCGATATTCGTTTGATCTACCATGATCCACGAGTGGTCCTCATCCGGTTTAGTCACGTTCTATCATGGGGTGTCAACGAGGGGCACAGAATCAAATCCAAAATTTCTTTAAAATCTCATTTGCATATTTAGATTGATTTATAAAAATGCCTCGGGACTTTGTGAAATTTGTAATCCCTAGAAAAATGACATTTGTCCCATCATTGACATTTGAAATTTGGAACCCATTTCATTTGAAGCGGTCATTCATTGGGGTCAGCGAGGCAAAAATAATATCATCAACATAGATTTGAACATGGATTAAATGTTTTCGACTTTCGGTGAACAATGTTGGGATCAGCTGCTCCTTTCTTTGAATCCATTAGATAGAAGCTTTGATAGCGTATCATACCATGCTCTGGAGCTTGCTTCAGTAAAGAAGCCTTCTTCAGCGATAGACATGGTAGGATGCTCGGGATTCAAAACCTTCGGTTGAGCGGCGTATATGACTTCTTTAAGATCTCCGTTAAGCGTCTTCACATCCATCGATAGACTACCATATTCTTACTTGACATTAGCCAGGAAGATTTTGATTGCTTCCGATGCGTTTTAGCGGAGCAAAATGATTCTTCAAAGTCAATACCCTCCTCTTGGCGATATCCTTTACCTTAATCGAGCCTTGTTCATTAAAACATCACCATGCTCATCAAGTTTTACTTTGAAGATCCACTTTAGGCAATGATCATAGACGGATCAGGAGCGGTACTAAATTCCCGTACATCTAGTCGATCAAACTCTGAATTTCTTCTTGCATGGCATGAACGGTGTCTTCATTCATAGCGGTTTTAGCATCTTTTGGTTCGATCTTAGAGAATGCAGTTGAAGAAGCACCATAAGGCATCGGTTGCAAGTTGTTAAACCGGTGGATCTTTGGGCGAAAGGGGTTTCCAATGATGTTGTCCAATGGATGATCATGTCCATTTTCTAGGTGTTCATGTGTGGTTGTTTTGAGAGCGAAATGCTTGAGTCGCTACTCGATAAAGATGGTTCGGATGATGATTCATGAGCAAATATGTTTTCAAGGGTTCATCTTGCGGAGGAGCAGCAAGGATTTTCATCATCACGTAACGGCAGCAACATTTCCATTGTGTACACTGATGATTGAGGCATTGATGATGAGGCAAATTGTCGGCGAAACTTCTTGACTTAGAAACATGCGAAGGGTTAACTTCATTGGCAGTAGAAGCAGCCTTTGTTGATAGGTGATAGATCATTAACAATTGGCTCATAGTGTTCATCAATATTGGATCAACAGTTCTTCAATTCATCTTAGAAGGGGGTACATATGTAGTTCTTGGTGAGGAGTTTGGTACAAAGAATAACTAATGGAACTACTTGAAATCTGGGGTCGAGCTTTGGATTGTCCAGAGCCATTGACCCGATTCGACTCATCAAACGTAGCGTGAATTGTTTCCATGGTATTTCGAGTTCTCTTGTTGTAGATTGGTATCCTTTACGTTTTGGGCATATCCTACAAATACTCAATGTCGCTTTTAGCTTTCAATTTGCCTAAATCTTAACCCTCATTAGTTGGGTAACATAACGCACCAAACACACGAAGGTATGATAGATCGGGTTTTCGTTGTGGACAGAGTTCATAAATTTTTCCATGAGGTTGTGTAAGGAGGACGGTTTTGAGTGTAGCATGCGGTGGCAATAGCTTTTAGCCCATATAAATGTTGGAACCTTTGAGTAAATCGGCATTGTTCTTGCGCTTCCCACAAGAGTTCAATTTAGGTCTTTCAACTACACCGGATTACGTTGAGGTTCATGGAACACTTCTTTGAGGACTGATTCCAATACTTTCATAAAATTCATTGAGTTCTTTATTAACAAACTTCGGTTCCATTGTCGATTTTGGGCGATTACGACGGTCTTGTTAAGTCGAACAAAAGTTTGTTTAATAAGTTTAATGATGACATCACGGAGTTTCATCCTTTGTCCTCAGAGAACTTGGTGAATGGGAGATCATCAACCACAACTAACACATATTTCTTGCCATTAATAGTTTGCACTCTCATGGGTCCACATAAATCCATGTGAATGGTATGTGAACTTCCATAACGAGAATTTGTGGGTTTTGTTTGTGGGCATATTTCTTGCTTTTCAATTGGCATCTTGAACAAAGATGATCATTTTCATACTTTAATTTGGGTAAGCCTCTTACAAGGTCCTTTACGGAAGATTGTTAATGGTGTCGAAGTTCAAGTGATTGAGACGACGATGCCATAACCATGACTTTGGTTTTGAAGCCTTTGACAACAAGCAAATTGGAGAAGACTTCATCATGTCTTCGATAGAGATGGTGTATAGATTTGAACCACGGTTCCTCTAACAATTCCACACCATCAAGTTCTCTAACGAGAAACAAGTATGTTTTAGAGGCCACTTCTAGATCGAGAATCACGGAGAATTGACCGGCGAGAATAAGTTATGACCAAGACCTTCTACATAATATACCACGGAGATGACACTATCACCGACAACATAATCTCCATAACCCATAATTGCCTGCGAAATGATGGTTCGAATCTAACGGTCCGGATGTAAATTTACTCACAGTTCATGGCTGCGACCGGTCTCGGTCTATGATTGGAACGACTGAGTCAGGTACCACGGAAACGATTTGAACGTCTGCGATTGAACCGGAACAGAATGGATAACGCGGATAATGGGATCCCCATGCAAGAATGGGTTCCATTTGGTTAATAACATTGATTGGAACACCCACATCGGTAAATAATGAAATCATCAGGGATAGATGCAATGCTGGTAGGTATTAAATTGACCTACTCAAGGTATGTTCACTTCTTAAAGGAATAGTTCTACCGGTAGCATCCATTTCTAATGGGCATTGATCTAGATAATTTAGGGCACATCATTAAGATTGAATTTGACGTGGGTATCAGCTGATAGCCTATGTTACTAAATTTCCTTCTGTGGGTTTCCAATGTTTTTCAACCTTCTTTACGCCATTGCTTTCTGCTTCTTAGCGATTTTTGACATAACAACTTTAACAAGGCATTTGCACATCAAGCAAAACATTCACACCACATTCATGATTAGTAGCAATCAAGCAGTCATCATTACAAGGTTTTGCAGATAGTAGCGAATTCAAATTAATACATTAAACTTAGCTAATACTAAAATCAACACGATTAGTTTTATTCAACTCAAACTTAGTCTAGGATGGTCTTAACTCTCTTCAATGCATTCTTATACAAGGCCTTATCTTGCTTTAGTATTGCAGGAGCTTTGACCCTCTTTGCTTTTATGTCACGATTACTCTGTAAAAGGGAATTATGAGGAACATTAGTTGGTTGGGCTACTTTTGCATTCGAACTAGGCGTGCATGTCGAAAACTACTTGTAGGCACTTTAGGATTCACTTTCCTATCTTGGGCATAGAATGGGTTGCATATTGGCCTTTGAGCATAAACAGTATCTGACTTTATCTTTTAGGATTTAGGACATGTTGCTCTTAAACATTCTAGCGACTCTTGAGATGGTTTGGCTGAATGCAAGCAAACCTAATTTCTGTATCAAGTGGCTTATTTATGAAATCCTCTTCTACAATCTCCTTTGGAACATTCTAGCTATCCTTAAGGTGAGCAAAATAGTTATGAAACCTGAGATCGTTATTCTAAGATGAGGAGGAATGTATTTACTTGATCCTGATATATTTCATCGACATATGACTTTTGGTAACATTCTCATTAAAGCAGTGGCAATTTCCTTTTTCGACTCTCGATTCTCAATTTCCCTTTGTAGATGTTTTTTTTCGGTTGTTCTTGTCACGAGTGTGTTAGGAATTAGAAATTCCAGGTATTAAAGAGTCGGTCACCTCAAGTATATGTAATCGTTAGAAAGCTCGTAGTCATAGTACTTTTATATTAAGTAGTATTTAGTTTAGTAACACCGTGGAGGACGGACGGGTCTTTACCCTTGTATGCACGATCCACGCCCGTTGTGTGGCGATTTATGTAAGACTATAAATACTCTCTACTTCCCAAGGTAGAGAGTTGGAGCTCATAATAATATTTTCTTTCTCTCACTAAGTTCCCTAAACCTCTAACTTTCTCTCTCTAGAACTCACCATTATCCGCCCACTTTGTGTTATGGTTTGATGTGTATGTGAAATCCAATATCCAACAATTGGTATCAAGAGCCATGGTTAGATCATATCTTGCACATCTTTGGATTTCTAGTGGTTTTAGGTGGTTTTTGAGTTTGAAAAAGTTTAGTGGTTTGTGCATCATTTGGTTGATTTCTTGTGTTAAAGCTTGGATTTTGTTAGTACTTTTATGTTTAGAATCATCACAAGTGTTTAGGTTTTCATTTGGTAAGCTTGAATCATCTTGGTTGGGTTGTTTTGGATTGAAAAGTGATGTTTATGTGGTTTTTCTTGCTAGCGACTTGATATCACGGATCTCTTTCTTAATAGCGACTTGCTTCACAATTTTGTAGCGAGTTACAGTTTTGGAGCTAGCGACTTAGACCTAGCGATTAACAGTACAAGTAGTGGACTCTCCACTACGGTAGCGACTTGGTGGTAGCGACTTGGTGCGTAGCGAGTTGCTCTTTAGCGACTTGAATTTTTAGCGACTTGAGTAGCGAATTCTTTGCCAAAATTTTGCTAACGACTTGAGGGTTAGCGAGTTACTACTTAGCGACTTGCATTTGTCTAGCGACTTGGGACTTTAGCGACTTGGGGGTGTAGCGAATTAGGTGTTAGCGACTTGGTGCATTATCTTCTAGCGACTTGGTGATTGTTTACGGTTTTCTCTTGATTTAGTAAAATCCCGTGAAAGAATCTATTTCCGGTTTAATCATAGAGTTATAAAATCCCGTATAATCTGTTAACATGTCTACCAACGTTCCTACTATCATCTCCATTTGCGAGGATGTTCAAGCAGTGGTTGAGATACTCGTCCACCCATGCTTGACGAACCGACTACGATTCTTGGGCTCAACGAATCAGATTGCTTGCCTTGGAAAGGAATATGGTGTCAACATTCTCAAATCCATTGATGAAGGACCGTATCGAGTTGAGACGACTAGAGATGTACTTGATACTGCGAAGATGGAACTCGATTTCGGAATGGACAGACCAAAGATGTATGATGAGCTTGATGATAAGGAGAAAAAGAGATTCGATCTTGATATCGGGCTTCTAACATTGTTCTTCAAGGTCTTCCTAAAGACATCTACAAGCTGATCAATCACAACACGAAGCAAAGGCGGTATGGGATAATGTCAAGATGCTTCTCTCGGGTTCAGAATTAACTATGGAAGACAGAGAATCACAACTCTATGACGAATTTGAACACTTCAAGATGAAACCAGATGAGAGTGTCTATGAGTACTATGTGAGATTTCATAAGTTGGTGAATGACATGAGGAACATCGGAATGACTATGCCTAACATTCATTTGAACTCAAAATTTGTGAACAACATGAATCCCGAATGGCACAAGTTTGTCACCTCTGTGAAGCTCACTAAAGGATTGAAGAATACAAACTATGAGCAACTCTATGCCTTCCTCCTTGAGAATGAGAGACATGCTATGTTTGAAAAATTGGTTCTTAATCAGTTCAAAACCAACCAGGGAGAGACAAGCTCGTCTAATGACTCAACGGCCTTCTATTCAAACATCGGAATCACAACCAAAGCCTCACAAGTCATACCCATGGGAAATGGTAATCACAAACTAATTCCGGATCCTATGTTCAAACAAGTGATCTGATGCACCGTGGGTAATTTCATCAATCAACTAGCTCTTCTGATCAGTCAAAACATGAATTCTCTCCCACAAACCAATAACAACCTCGGAACAGCATCTAACCCACACAATCAAGCTCTTGTTAAAGATGGGAGGATCGTGGTGCAACCATTCAGGAAAGACGGTATGATCAGGGAAGAGGTGGAGCTGGTAGAGGTTATGTTGGTTATCAGAATCGAGGAAGGAATGGTAATCAAGGTCAAGCTAAGCCGATCAAATGTTATAATTGTGGTGGTGAGGGACACATTGCAAGGAACTGCACATCTCCAAAGCGTCCACGAGAATCTGATTACTTCGAGAGATAAGATCTGCTTGTGCAAGCTCAAGATAATGGTGCTACTTTGGATGAAGAGGAATTGTTGTTTCTTGCTGAGGGCAATGCCAAGACCTATGATGCAGATGTGGATGAGCGGCCTATTCAGGAGATAGGTCACAATCATCAGAATGCCTTTCAAGTCGCTGATTGTGATGCATACGATTCTGATGTGGATGATGGACCTCCTGCACACACAATCTTTATGGCTAGCATTTCTCCAATGGTTTCTCCCAAGGTCTCCTCTTCACAGTGGCCCATCCAAAGACACACTCATCTCAGAGGTACTAAAACTATACGATGATGTTGATGTGCAAAAGATGCATGACAAAGTACTATCAACTGAAACTTTTGTATCAAATATTGAAAATATGGGTAATATCAATGTTGTCCCATATGATCAATATGTGAAACAAAGTGAAAGTGAAGTTGTACCAAGTGATGCATCTCTGCAGATCAACAATGACTATATTTTTGATGAATACACATTTGCCCCCTGATGATTCCGTAATATCTGAATTAAATGCCTATAAAGAACGTGTTGCTATTTATGAACAACGTGCTAAATTTGAGTTGACCACTCGTGGGCAGGAAATGGATGACCAAGTGCGTACAATTATTAGAAAAAGTAATTTTAGAGAAGAAGTATTAAAACAAGAGTTAAATTCCTTGCAAGAAAAACTTTCTAAAACGGCTAAGCAAAAACAAGAACTTCAAGAAAATGTGAAAATGCTTAAGCAAGAATTTAATGCAAAGGAATCAAAACTCTTGAAAGATTTTTCTAATCAGAAAACTTTGAAAAACAAACTTGAAAACAAGTTGTACATACAAGGGAACACCATTCAGATTGCTCACATGATCACTAAGCATAGGGTCCTAAGCGATAAGCATAGCATTCCCCTTGTTGAGGAACCAAATCCAGAGGTCATTAAAGGGGCTAGAAATGCTCATAAGGTTCTTTATGATGGCAATGAAATCCTTAAACCTAGACAGAAACCTAGTTGCGTTGAGTGCGCTGAGGAAGATAAGAAATCAGATGAAGTCACTAGGGAAAAGATGAACAAGAAATTAGATGATCCTAAATGTAGAGAGAAGAAAATAAAGATCACACCCCATGATTACAAGAAGGAAACTGGATTTCCTTGAACATGTTTAAACCTCAGACATTGTTGACTCCGAACAAGTTTTCGGAAAATGGATTTAGATAAGAGAAAAGCTGAAAATATTGTTGAAACAAACCCTCCTCTTTGGAAAATGCCTAGAAGCTGTGTATCCTCCTAAAACACCAATGCATCTTGTTCCTAGAACAATTGCCACTAAAAGCAAGACCTTAATTAGCCAATATGTTATACTTCAACTATTTGTTGATTTTGAGAAAACTTGCAAGAAAAGGATCACACCCATTGGTATTACGGAAGGAGAAAGGGGTTTTGAGCAAATGAAAGAATGTTATTTAACTGAGGTCATGCCTTTCTTTAAACTTCTAAAAGATCACTTTGAGAGTCTTAAAAGGGGATAGAAACTGATATTAAGGGAATGGAAAAGGAATTTGATGCAATGATAGTTGAAGTTAGTGACTATGAGCGAGCACTAAAATATAATGAGATTGAGAGGAAGAACTTGCATACACTAAATGAGAACTCGATTTCGAATGTATTGCTCAGGGTGTGTTTTTCACTGCTACAAATTGTTCCATTAATGCTTCCAAATTTCATGAATTATCGGTTGCACTGAAAGTCTCCCATGATCGTGTCATTGAGCTTGAAAAACTAATTCTGAACTAAACGAGAAAATTGAACTGGATGATCACGACAATTTGGTTAAACATTTTTCTAAACTGGAAGTTGAGCATTTTAATTTACAACTAAAATATCAACATCTTAAAGAAAATGTCAAAACTTCAAATATCAAGACATCCTCGGATGCTCGAGTTTGATGCGATTTTTCAAATTAACAAACGTGATGAACAGATTCAAGCTCATTGCAACACGATCGGAAAGTTGAAAGCCCAAATCTCTCAATTAAAGGGTCAAACGAACAATATGACAGGCTCCCAAATGCCTCCTCCTTTAGATTCTCAGAATTCTCAAACTTTTCATCTTCAAAACTTAGTTGATGCCTTACAAAAGGAAAACAAGAGTTTTCTAGAAGAAAATGAAAAAGTTAAACGACATTTTAAAGAGTTATATGATTCAATAAAAGTCACCCGTGACCAAAACAACGAAAAATAACGTCTTTACAAAAGGAAATTGAGAATCTGAGAAGTCGGGAAATGGGAAAGCGCCACTTGTTTTCAATAAGAATGTTGTTTCAAAGTCACCCTTAGACTGCAAATACACTGTGATTGTTAAATATATTCCTCCTCATCTTAGGAATAATGAACATGCTTTTCATGAATCCTGTGCTCACCTTAAGGATAGTCTAGAATGTCTCCGTGAGATTGTCGAAGAGGATTTCATTAACAAACCTCTTGATAGTGAAATTAGGTTTGCTTGCCTCCAGGCCAAACGATCTCAAGAGTTGCTAGAATGTGTAATTGCAACATGTCCCAAATCCTTAACCTTAGGTGCAAAAGGCAAAGCTGTGATGCCTTGTTCTATGCCTAGTGCCAAGCGGGAAATCCGTTCTATGCCCAGTCTTAAGAAAGGAAACACTAATGTGCCTTCAAGTAGTTCGATTCGGATATGTTAGTACTAAGAAAGTGAACTTTAGTGTGTCTGCAAAAAGCTCAAATCACAGTCTTAAGAAAGTATACACTAATGTGCCTTCTAGTACTTGAGATCCTTGCACATCAAGTTCAGGAATGCAAAAATTAGATCAACCAACTAATGTTTCCATTCCCTCTACAGGAGTAATCAGTGACTTTAAAGCGAACGGGTCAAAGTCTCAAGACAATACAAGGAATGATAGGACCTTGCAAGCTAAGAATGTGCATTGGAAGAGAGTAGAAGACCAATCTAGGAACTTTAAGCTTGAGTTGAATAAAACGAATCGTGTTGATTCTAGTATTAGCCTTAGGCGCATCTTGTAATTAATTAATTCGATACTATTTGCAAACCTTGTAATGATGTGCTTGAATTTTTTGCTAATCATGAATGTCGTGTGAATGCTTTGTCTAATGCTATCAAATGCCCAGTTAAAATTGTTAATGCTAATAATCGTGCAAATAAGGCAAAAAGGCAAAACCGAAAGATTGTTAGAAAACAGTGGAAACCCACAGGAAGAACTTTTATAAAGATAGGTTATTATTGGATACCTTTTGGCCATAAGAATAATCAGTTTTGCTCTCAAACTACTAAGATTATGCCCACTAGAAAATGGATGCCTACTGGTAGAACTATTCCCTTAAGAAGTGAACATACTTTGAATAGGTCAAATCTGACGACACCAACATTGCATCTATTCCCAATGATTCCATTGCTTCTACTTCGATATGGATGTTTCTTTACGATGTGGGTGTTCCAATTACTAACCAAGTGGAACCCATTCTTGCATGGGGATCCCAATTATCCATTATCCATTCTTGTCACGTGTTCAACTGCAGATCGTTCAAATCGTTACGTGGTACCGGACTCAGTCGTTCCAAGCATATGACTGGAGACCGGTCGCGGCTCATGAACTTCGTGAGCAAATTCATCGGAGACAGTTAGATTCGGAAATGATCATTTCGGTGCAATTATGGGTTATGGTGATTATGTTGTTGGTGATAGTGTTATCTCTAGAGTATACTATGTGGAAGGTCTTGGTCATAATCGTTCTCTGTTGGTCAATTCGTGACTCGATCTAGAAGTAGCTTTCAGAAAACATACTTGTTTTGTTAGAGAACTTGATGGTAAGGAACTTTTAAGAGGAACTCGTGGTTCAAATCTTTACACCATCTCTATAGAAGATATGATGAAGTCTTCTCCAATTTGCTTGTTGTCAAAGGCTTCAAAACCAAAGTCATGGTTATGGCATCGTCGTCTCAATCACTTGAACTTCGGCACCATCAATGATCTCTCCGGAAAGGACTTAGTTGTAGGTTTACCTCGACTAAAGTATGAAAAGGATCATCTTTGTTCAGCATGTCAATTGGGAAAAAGCAAGAAGTATGCCCATAAACCCAAACCTACTAACTCGTCACAGAAGTTCTTCATACAATTCATATGGATTTATGTGGACCAATGAGAGTGCTGAATATCTTTGGGAAGAAATATGTGTTAGTTATAGTTGATGATTACTCTAGATTCACCGGGGTCAAGTTCTTAAGGACAAAGGATGAAACTCCAGATATCATCATCAAACTCATCAAACAGTTGCAGGTTCGACTTAACAAAACCGTCGAATTATCGGACGACAATGGAACGAGTTTGTTAACAAACAACTTAGTGAATTTTATGAAATCATTGGAATCACCATCAAAGAAGTGTTCCACGAACTCCTCAACAGAACGGTGTAGTTGAAAGGCTAAATCGAACTCTTGTAGAAGCCGCTAGAACAATGTTAATTTACTCAAAAGTTCCAATGTTTCTCTGGGCTGAAGCTATTGCCACCGCATGCTACACACAAAATCGTTCCCGATTCACACTTGTTCATGGAAAGACTCCATATGAACTTGTCCACAACAGAAAACCTAATCTCTCTTCCCTTCGTGTGTTTGGAGCATTGTGCTATCCAACTAATGAGGGTCAAGACTTAGGCAAACTTAGAGCTAAAGCAGACATTGGAGTATTTGTAGGGTATGCACCAAACAAAAGGGATACCGAATCTACAACAAAAGAACCCGAAACATCATGGAAACAATTCACGTTACGTTTGATGAGCCGACCGGTCAAACGGCTCCTGAACAATTCAGTTCTGGACCCGCACTTCAAATCAGTCCAATTGGTTCATCCCTTGTTCCAAACTCTTCTCAAGAAACTCCATATGTACCTCCATCTGAAGATGATTTAAAGAAATTGTTTGATCCTATGTTTGATGAATTTATGATCCAAGTACTAATGAGGTGTTGATCCCTACAACAGAGGTGCTCATATTCCGTGAATGAAGTCAATCCCTCAATCTCAATATCTTTAAGTCAAGAAGTGCCTTCTGCTGATCCTTCCGTCTCATCAACAAATCATCATTCTTCAAATGTACATCATGGAACTGTTTCGGGCATCAATGATGAAGTTAATCCCTTTGCTACTCCTGAAGATGCTCCATTTGAAAACATATTTGCTCTTGAATCTTCATCAGAACCATCTTCTTCAGGAGACATCGACTCTGCTACTTCGGTCCCTCAACAACTACCACATGAACACCTCAGAAAATGGACTCACGATCATCCATTAGACAACATCATTGGAAATCCCTCTCGTCCAGTATCCACACAGAAACAACTTGCAACCGATGCCTTATGGTGCTTCTTCAACTCCGTACTCTCTAAGATCGAACCAAAAGATGTTAAAACCGCCATGAATGAAGATAGCTGGTTCAATGCTATGCAAGATGAAATTCATGAGTTTGATCGACTAGATGTATGGGAGTTAGTACCTGCTCCAGATTGTGCTATGATTATTGCTCTAAAATGGATCTTCAAAGTGAAACTTGATGAGCATGGTGATGTGTTGAAGAACAAGGCTCGATTAGTTGCTAAAGGATACCGTCAAGAGGAGGGTATAGACTTTGAAGAATCTTTTGCTCCTGGTGCTCGAATCGAGGCAATTAGAATCTTTTGGCTAATCTTTGCAAGTAAGAACATGAAAGTCTATCAAATGGATGTAAAGACGGCATTTCTGAACGGAGATCTTAAAGAAGTCGTCTCGTCGGCCAACCTGAAGGATTTGTAAATCAAGAGCATCCTACTCACGTTTATCGTTTGAAGAAGGCCCTTTATGGTTTAAAGCAAGCTCCAAGGGCATGGTATGATACGTTGTCAAAGTTTCTTCTATCAACCGGATTTAGCAAAGGAGCAGTTGATCCAACATTGTTTACCAGGAAGCCAGGCAAACATTTAACTCATGTTCAAATTTATGTTGATGATATTATTTTTGCCTCGACTGACCCAATGGAATGTGATCGTTTTCTAATGAAATGAGTTCAAAATTTCAAATGTCAATGATGGGACAAATGTCATTTTTCTTGGGATTACAAATTTCACAAAGTCAGGAGGCATTTTTATAAATCAATCTAAATATGCAACTGAGATCTTAAAGAAATTTGGATTTGATTCAAGTGACCTGTTGACACTCCCATGATTGATCGAACCAAACTAGATGAGGACCACTCGGGGATCATGATTGACCAAACAAAATATCGTAGTATGATTGGATCCCTGATGTACCTCACGGCTAGTAGACCGACATCTTGTTATTTGTTTGCATGTGTGCTAGATACCAGGCTAAGCCTACTAAAAGCACCTTGAAGCGGTTAAACGGGTCTTTCGGTATCTCCAAGGAACCATCAATATGGGACTTTGGTACCCGAAGGACACCGGTATGTCACTAACGACCTATGCAGATCTGCGATCATGCAGGATGTCAAGATACTCGTCGAAGTACGCGGAGGTGCTCGGTTTCTGGGTGATAAGCTTGTGAGCTGGTCTTCAAAGAAGCAAATGAGTACTTCTATTTCCTCTGAGGTGAATACATAGCCATGTCATCTTGTTGTGCTCAAGTCTTATGGATGAGATCTCAATTATCGGACTATGGCTTTGAATTCAACAAAATCCTCTCTTTGTGATAATAAAAGTACTATTGCTCTCTCATGCAACAACGTTCAACACTCAAGAGCAAAGCATATCGACATTCGACATCATTTCATCGGGGAACAAGTGGAAAAAGGTGTGGTGGAACTCTATTTTGTGAGATCTGAATATCGGTTAGCAGACATCTTCACCAAAGCTCTTCCAAGAGAACGTTTTGAGTTTATTCTTCCACGTCT
Organism: Chrysanthemum makinoi; assembly: GCA_910596185.1. Taxonomy (NCBI): domain Eukaryota; kingdom Viridiplantae; phylum Streptophyta; class Magnoliopsida; order Asterales; family Asteraceae; genus Chrysanthemum; species Chrysanthemum makinoi. The sequence goes on from OU343222.1 coordinate 271,197,803, forward strand.
TGGCTTGAAAAGCCTTCAACCGGAAACACTCAAACGTCTTCAGGAGGAAGACGAGGAGTAAAGGTCTATCTTCATCTATCTCTTGTATATATCTATTCGAAAATCAAAATACAAAATTATAAAACCTTCAAAAACCATAAAAATCGAAAAATTGAAAAATCTTCAAAAAAATATTGTCATTTTGTCATGCGTTTTCTCGGTTCGATAATATTTACGGTCTTTGTGCTGTCATTCAAAGAATGACACGGGACTTTAGATGTTGTTAAATTCAAAAAATTATTTTTGGGAGAAAGAGAAACAATGGTTTATTGTCATTTCAGGCAGTAACCGCTTTTCAAAGAAAGAACAGAGCCATACTTTATCATGTTTTCAAAATTCCATGCTCGGATTCTTTAAACATTTATCTCTTTGAAAACTAATGCTTTGAAAAATAACTCAGTCTCTATTTTTGATAATCATCCGGACTTATTTGTCAAAATATCAATCTCTCAATCAACAACCTATGTCATTGATTGAGGGGAGAATGATTTCAATTAAATTAAAAAGTTATTTGGCATTCAATTGTTTTCAAAAGATATTCATGCATGTTTTATCAATGGAGTTTAAAGTCTTAAAATCCGATCATTATCGGTTAAAACGCTTTCATAATCAAGTCACAATTCTCCTTAAAAGCTTTCAAAATCAATTTAAATCTATAAGAGATCACAAATCTCAAATGATTTGATAATTGTGATCGGGGAGAATGTGTGATTTAAATTGGATTTAAACTGATAATTCGGTAAATGGTTTTATAAGGATGTACAAGCTCTCCTTCCCACATGTGACAAACGATTTCAAATTTTCCATGCACATGTTGAGGGGAGCATCTATCTTAAACCTATGATTTGAAACGTGATAACTTATCTCAAGGTGCAGGTTCCCTCTAGTATGTGCAAAACTCTTTTCAAATCTCGAGGCACATATTGAGGGGAGCAAAATCATGAAAACCTCATCCTTCCCCAAAATGCTTTATCTACTTGATTCGATTAGGGAAGTGATGTTGATATTTTTAAAATGGTAATCAAAGAAGTTAATTCTTTCTCTTGCCTCCGTGTGGAAAACTATTTCAAATACTTGATTCACATGTTGAGGGAGAGTTCTTCTTCTAAAAATATCAAAAACAATTCAGGTACAAAATGCTTTGATAAAATATCATAAGTATCCGGATTGATTTTCAAATGGTTTTCAATTGGTTCCTATGGCGGATGAACAATACCAAAAAGACCGACCAACTTTACATTATGTATGGTGATATAAGGATGATAAGGTTAGGTATGTGTTCCCATGATCCGAGAACGGAGGGATCTACCTAAGGACTATCCACTAGTTAGTGTAGAGTTCTTAGGTATGATGATAAAAGGAGAAAAATGAGATATGGGAAGAGTGCGGACTAAGATGAGCTAGTCTGGAATAAACCCAACAAGGTTCTAGCTATGAAGTCTCGGTAAGCACCGAAGGGGTTGAAGAATTAAAAAGAATTGAATGAGAAAAGGGTGAAAACAAATAGCCCTCCATTTATTCAACCTTAGAGGCCGGGTTCAATTCATATGCTACTTATGGTAACATCGGTATTGAAGACAAGACGTCATGGACCCAAAGGACGCCTCGCACTTCAACTTTCCATACCACTCAAGTTCCTCTTAAAAGGACTTGTTTCATTCTCACGGGGAACCGACATTATCTATCGACTTTCTCTTAGAGATTGTTGATATTGAAGGAGGAGACCCTCTCCTTAGTCTCCGATATAGGATCCAAATATGCACAAATTGAGTCTAGTGCCACGAGATCATCAATAAATCTCATTAGGACACTTTCAATGAAGACTCTCTGTTTCACACAATGTGGAAAGAGATTATATCTTGAGTCCTACGCATTATCCTTGTGGTATTGCCAGAACATCCGAGTGATGTGTTTACATATTCACAATGAAGATGGAAAGCCTTCTGGAGCCAACATCTAACAAGCTCCTGGTAGGTGGCATGTGAGATCTATTATACTGATCAACCATGTGACAACTGAACAGAAACAATGGGGCGATTCAATCTTTTGAATCAATCACGGTTCAGGTTATGGATTGACGGATACCTTTGAAAAACCGGTCTTTGTGCTTTAAAACTCTTTTCATTAGCACGTCGACCGTGTACTAATTTTCAAATCAAAAGGTGTTTTATGATTGATAATTGATTTTCATTAAAACCTTCGTTATATTGCAAAAACAATTTCTATTGAGCAATACACGATTGTTTTCAAATCTCTTTTCATCAATCGATGGACGTAAATTCGCTGGATCACTCACTCCGTGTTGTCTTCTTTGAGACGTTCCGGTTTGAGAACAGCTAGAGCATGCGAAACCTGTCAAGGAAATTCTTCGAATTATACGATCACGAGCGTACTTGTATCGATCAACGGGAACCGTGGGCCGTGTACCTCAATTCATCGAAAGTGATCAAAGACACTTTCGTGCGCTTTATTGCTAAGCTGTCTTATGCGGTACACCCCGACGCTTGGTGATCGAATGAAGCGGTCAATCCATAGCCGCATGCTCACCTAAAACATTCATCTCAAAGAATCAACTAAAAGCTTCCGCTACTCTGATGAGAAGATATCATGATCCAGAATGTGAGCATGTCGGTCCGAAAGTCACAACATCACATAATACCAACACCACAATGGATGTATCGAGATTTTCTATTAGTGATGATCTCAAAAGCTGGCTCAACATTATTATCACGTGGATCAGTAAAGACCTCCACTTGGATTAACCAAACATGCAATGAGTGGAATCAATGACTCGAGCCGAGCAAAGTACTACATCAAGAATGCAAGATCAATTGTTAATGTAATATCGGATTGTATTCAATGTCATTTTAGTATATGTTTGAGGTGACCTCCCTTAGGGGAGATTGTTAGGAATTAGAAATTCCGGTATTAAAGAGTCGGTCACCTCAAGTATATGTAATCGTTAGAAAGCTCGTAGTCATAGTATTTTTATGTTAAGTAGTATTTAGTTTAGTAACACCGTGGAGGACGGACGGGTCTTTACCCACCGTATGCCTGATCCACAGCCCGTTGGTGGCGTTTTATGTAAGACTATAAATACTCTCTACCTCCCAAGGTAGAGAGTTGGAGCTCATAATAATATTTTTCTTTCTCTCACTAAGTTCCCTAAACCTCTAACTTTCTCTCTCTAGAACTCACCGTTATACGCCCACTTTGTGTTATGGTTTGATGTGTATGTGAAATCCAATATCCAACAGAGTGACTTTCATTGAATCATATAACTCTTTAAAGTGTCGTTTAAACTTTTCATTTTCTTCTAGAAAACTCTTATTTTCTTTTTGTAAAACATTAACCAAGTTTTGAAGATGAAAGCGTTTGAGAATCTTGAGAATCTAAAAGGAGGAGGCATTTGGGGAGCTAGTCACGTTGTTCTTTTCACCCCTTTAATTGTGAAATTTGGGTTCTTATTTTTTCGATAGTGTTACAATGAGCTGAATCTGTTCATCACGTTTGCTTATTTCAAAAGCGCATCAAATTCAGAGCATCCAAGGATATCTTGATATTTGAGGTTTTAACATTTTCTTTTAGATGTTGATATTTTAATTGTAAATCAAGATGCTCAACTTCCAGTTTAGAATAATGTTTCACCAGGTTATCATGAATCATCCCGTTCAATTTTCTGATGCAATTTAGAGTTAGTTTTCTCAAGCTCAATGACACGATCATGGGAGACTTTCAGAGCAACAGATAATTCATGAAATTGAGATGCATTAATTGAACAATTCATGGCGATGCAAAACACATCTTGAGTGATACATTTTAGAGATCGATTCTCATTCAAGGTGTGCCAGTTCTTCCTCTCAATCTCATTGTATTTTAATTCACGCTCATAGTCATTGACTTCAACTATCATAGCATCAAATTCCTTTTCCATTTCTTTAATATCTGAATCTATCCCCTATTTAAGACTCTCAAATTGACCTTTTAATTGTTTAAAGAAAGGCATGACCTTAGTTAAATAACATTATTTAGTTTGCTCAAAACCCCTTTCCCCTTCAGTTATCCCTGTAGGTGTGATTCTCTTCTTACATGTCTTCTCAAAATCAACAAATAGTTGATAAACAACATAAAGGCTGATTAAGGTCTTGCTATTAGTAGCAATAGTTCTAGGAACTAAGTGCATTGGTGTATTTGGAGGATACACGGTAGGGCTACTGGCATTTTCCTAAAGGGATTGTTCTGATTTCAACAAGTACATTAATTTTTGTTTATCCATGTCCTTTTTCCAAAAAACTTGTTCTGGGGTTAATAGAGTTTGAGCCTTAAACTTGTTCAGGGAGATCTAATTTTCCTTAGTGTAATCATGGGGTTTGATCGTTATGTTATTTTCTTTACACGCAGGATCGTTAAGCTTCTTATCCATTTTCTCCCTAGATGCATCATCTAATTTTCTATCCTCTTCCGTGTTTCCTATACATGATGGTGATTGCCCAGGCTTAAGAATCTCATTGCCATCATAGATTACCTTCTGTGCTTCTCTTGCTTTCTTACCATACTCAGAGTTGGGATCCTTTATAATGGGAATACTATGCTTATCGCTTAAGACTCTATGCTTAGTGACCATGTGGCGGTCTGAATGGTGTTCCCTTTGTACATACAACTTATTTTCAAGCTTGTTTTTCAAAATTTTAGATTAGAAAAGTCATTCAAAAGTTTTGATTCCTTAGCGTTAAATTCTTGTTTAAGCATTTTAACATTATCTTGAAGCTCTTGCTTTTGCTTAACAGTGTTAGAAAGCTTTTCTTGTAAGGAGTTTAACTCTTGTTTTAACACTTCTTCTCTAAAATTACTTTTTCTAATAATTGTACGCATTTGGTCATCCATTTCCTACTCACGGGTAGTTAACTCAAACTTAGCACGTTGTTCATAAATAACAACTTGTTCTTTATAGGCATTCGGTTCGAGATGTAAAGAATCATCGAGTACATGGGTGTATTCATAAAAACATAGTCAAGATTGATTTTAGAAGATACATCACGTTGTACAATCTCACTTTCACTTTGTGTCACATATTGATCATATGGGACAATATTATTATTACCCACATTATCAATATCTGAATCATAAGTTTCAAGAGATTGTAATTCGTTATGTATCTTTTGCTCATCAACCTCATCGTATAGTTTTAATACCTCCGAGATGATTGATTCTTTGGATGGACCAGACTGTTGTGGTGATGAGACCTTTGGAGAGACCATAGGTGAGATGCTAGCCATGAAGATTGTCCGGCGTGGGTTCATCATCGACATCAGAGTCAAATGCATCACAGTCATTAACTTGAAAGGCATTTTGATGATTGTGACCTATTTCCTGAATTGGTCGCTCATCTACATCCGCATTATAGGTCTTAGCATTCCCTTCAAAGAAGAAACAACAACTCCTTTTCATCCAAAGTTGCTCCATTGTCCTGAGCTTGCACAAGCAACATCTTGTCTCGAAGTATTCGCATTACGTGGGCGTTTTGTAGATGTGCAGGTTCTGCAATATGTCCCTCACCACCACAGTCGTAGCATTTGATTGGCTTTGCTTGCCCTTGATTGGCATTTCTTCCACGATTCTGATTTGCCACATATCCTCCACCTACTCCAGGCATTACCATAACTTTGCTCCAACCATCCATTGTTCATATCGTCTTCCTTGCACATTCTCGCACTACAACCTTACCATCTCTGACAGTAGCTTGATTGTGTGGATTGGATGATGTTCTGAGATTATTGTTGGTGTGTGGGGAGGAGTTCATATTTTGACTCACCATGAGAGATAGTTGATTGATGAAGTTTTCCATGAATGTGTTTGAGTCAGGAGGCTTATATGCTTTGGATCGTGGATGAGCTTGTAATTACCATTACCTATGGGTATGACTTGAGAAGCTTTGGTGGTAATTCCAACATTGGTGTAAAAAGTCGTAGAGTCATTTGACGAATGGTTTCTCCTGCTAGATTTGAACTGTTCAAGTATCATTCGTTCAAACATAGCATGTCTCTCATTTTGGAGAAGGAAGGCATACAGTTGCTCATAGTTGGTGTTCTTCAATCCTTTGGTTAGCTTCACAGAGGTGACAAATTTGTGCCATTCGGGATTTATGTTGTTCACAAACTTTGAGTTCAGCCGAATATTTGGCATGGTCATTTTGATATTCCTCATATCATTCACCAGCTTGTGGAATCTCACGTAATATTCATAGACACTTTCTTCCGGTTTCATCTTAAAGTGCTCAAATTCATCATACAGTTGTGATTCTCTGTCTTCCTTAGTTAATTGAACCCAGAAAGAAGCATCTTGACATTATCCCAAACTGCCTTGGCTTCAGTGTTGTGATTGATGAGCTTGTAGATATCTTTTGGAAGACCTTGAAGTATAATGTTTGAAACCCGATATCGACATCGAATCTTTTTTCTCCTTATCGAGCTCATCATACGTCTTTGGTCTATCTAATCCAAAGATCATTGTTCCATCTGCAGCAGTATCAATTATGTCTCTTGTAGTCTCAATCGGATAAGGTCCTTCATCAATTGATTTGAGAATGTTGACTCGTTTTCCTTTCCCCGCACGATCTGCCTAATTCGTTGAGCCCATGAGTCATAGTCGGTTACGTCGCAGCATGGGTGGACGAGGTTCAATGCCCAGCTTGAGCGTCCGACTACTGAGAGATGATTGTAGGTAAGTTGGTAGACATGTTTACAGATTTCACGGGATTTTATAACTCTATGATTAAACCGGGAAATAGATTCTTCCACGGGATTTTACTAAATAAGGAGAAAACCGTATTAGAAACAAATATTAACCAAGTCGCTATAACCCTTGAACCAAGTCGCTAGGCACCAAGTCGCTAAGACCCAAGTCGCTGAACACAAGTCGCTAAAGCACCAAATCGCTAAGCAGACAAGTCGCTAAAGAACAACTCGCTAAGTATCCAAGTCGCTAAGAATCAAGTCGCTGAACACAAGTCGCTACTGCATACAAGTCGCTAAAGAACAACTCGCCAAGAACTATAAAGCCAAGTCGCTAGAAATAATAGAAACAAGTAGCTAACCCAACCAACTCGCTAGCCAAAGTGGAACCTCCACTAACTTGTACTGTTTGTCGGCTTGTCTCAATAGAAAAGTCGCTAAGATCAAGTCGCTACGGCTTAAACTATAACTCGCTGGAAATTACTAAAGCAAGTCGCTACGAAGAAAAACACTCCGAGACACAAGTCGCTAAGTAGAAAAACTTCAAAACTACACTTTTCAATCCAAAACAAGCTCAACCACAGTGATTCAAGCTTTCCAAATCAAAACCCAAGCACTTACAATGATTCTAAACACAAAAGTACACTAAAAATTCAAACTTTAACACAAGAAATGATCCAAATGATGCAAAAACCACTAAACTTTTTCAAACCCAAAAACCATATAAAACCACTAGAAATCCAAGGATATGTAAGAGAGATGATCAAACCATGGCTCTTGATACCAATTGTAACACATTGGATTTCACAATCACATCAAACCATGTTCACACAAGGCGTATGCTATTAGGTTTTAGAGAGAGAAAGAGTTAGAGGTTTCGAGAGAAAGTGAAAATCATATTATGCTCCAACCCTCTACCTTGGGAGGTGGGGTATTTATAGTCTTACACAAAAGCCATCTGAGCCGTGGATCGATCTGCCAAAGGGTAAAGACCCGTCCGGCCTCCACGGTGTTACTTAACTAAATACAACTTAACATTAAATAACTACGACTACGAGCTTTCTAACGATTACATATACTTGAGGTGACCGACACTTTAATACCTGGATTTACTAAATCCTAACAGAATTACGCGTTTTTGACCCGCGTTTCCAGCTTTAACAGCGTTAAAGCAACCGATGGAACTTACCACTCATTTTATATTTTATTATGAAGTATAATGACGAGTTTAATCATTTCTACAAGTTTCATATTTTTACGATACCCGGTTTAAAGTTTTATGATTTTACGACTTATAGTTAGCTATTAACGGAACCAAAACTCACTCCGTAAACAAGATAATACCAAAAATAACATATTCATCTTATCCTATTTAATATGGCCACCTATAGGGGGAGTCACCATGTAATGTGTCTTAATCTTATGCCTTGAACTACTAGATCATTACATGTGTTTAATCTTACTAACTAAGCTTCCTTAAAGTCTTGAAAGTAACCTCCTCAAAGTCCTATAAAACTCCCCTCCTTCCTTTTGTTTGTACGCCCCATATCACATACACATACTCTCTTCATTTGCTAGTTACTTCAAGTTTTATTCAAGAAACACAAGCTCCATATCAATTCCAAAGTTCTTGTTAAGCTTTGATTGATCCAAAGTCCTTTTTTCTTCCATCCTTTGGTGATCTCCCATCCATAAGAAGTGTTCTAATAGAGACTTCAATTGCCTTCTCAAGTAGTCACAAGTTGGTGTCAAGAGCTTGAAGAAGTTGGAAGCTAGAAATCCTAGTTCAGTCAAAGCCCTAATCATTATTTTTAACTTCCTTTCTTTTGAAAGCCAAAAGTTGTAAGAAACCCTAACACACTCTCTTTCTCAACATCATTTACATGTTTCTTATACTTCATTTATGTTATATATGGTCTTTATATTGATTTCATGATGTACAAAAATCTTTAAAACAAGTTATGAGAACTATAAGTTAACTTAAAATAGGTAAACAAGAAAACTAGTGACATATATTGTGAAATATGACCAAAATATTATAACCATGATATTAATCACTTACTTACTGTTAAAGATGGTTTTACAAGGAAAACATAACAATTTGAATAACCCAAAACGAGTACACGAGTCAAAAGTTACGGCCAAAAGAAGTTAGCTAAACCAAAACGCCGAAATTGCCTATTTGCTTACTGCCTAAAATCCTAATTTTTTTGAGGCCCTTCTGGTCCGTTTCATCAGAAAGTTAAAACACGGAAGTTGTCCGGAACAATGTTTTATGTCTATTGTTTGGAAACCCGGCATAAAAAGACCAAGCGATAGCATTTTTCTGCCTCAAATTGTAAAACAGTTTTTAGGGTCAAAGTTTGGTTTTCCACAAGTTAAAGAATATACAAACCATGTTGTTATCAAGGCTAATTACATACTAAGTTAACAAGTTTCATTCAAATTAGTTTTTCTAAGCTTAATCAACCTTCGGGATAGTGCTTTCACATATGAAACTATACTTGTAATAACCAACTTTACAATTTAGAAACTTGTAAACTTTTCTTTAAACACTTGTGACATAAATTATGACGATACTTGTGATAACCATTATGATTTCCTAATCATAACCAAACAACCTTGTAACTTGTGTTTTGCAAACCGTATGAACATTTTCAACACTTATGATATATAAGCAAAACATATGTTTTATCTTCTAAGTGCTACAATACTAGGGAGCTTCATGTGAGGGGTTTCATTTGGGTAAAATGTATCAACGAGTTTCTGGATTTACGATTTAAAGTGTCCTAGCTCCTCGAACGTTTACTACATGACCTCTGAATTATGATGGCCCAAACGGTAGTACGGTATCTATAAACTATATACGTTTTCACAAACTAAACTGTTACTATAAGCGACAAACTATCAAAGACTACATCATGATCAAAATAAGGACATATATAGGCTCGTTTATGTTTTCTTGGAAATTATTCCAAACTTAAGTCGCAACATTATATTTTAGGTTGCGCGTAGAGGTTTCCCGGCTTATCCATCGAATTCGTTAAGCACTAAACGTTATTAACTCAAGGTGAGTTCATAGCCACTTTCTATTACTTAATTGGTTTACAAACCCTTGGGGGGATACATGCTATTTTTAAACTGAACACATTGCTTTGAAACAGTATGCTATACCTGAATGTATTATTTGCACTAAGTACCACTATTGCCAAACTTAAGTCCCTATTATCATGAACCATTAATCACTTGTGGGTGAACGTGAATAATGTGGATAGATCTATCGGGATTGATGAATCCCGTTTGTTTGAGCAAGTCCGGTAAACAAATGCACTCTATTTGAAGAACCAAAGGTTTATTGGCAAATTACCTATTAGGGCTACTGTTTGACCAAGACCTGGCAAACTATTATATCAATTTCTATTGACAAGTCAAGTTAAGGTTTTCAGTATCATTAGCTTAGTGCAATACTATCTGTTTTGTTTCCTAAGCTATGAGTGTGACTTTATAGCTCACACTACGAATAATTATGTTCAAATACTTAACTATAAACTCTATGAATTCACCAACCTTTGTGTTGACTGTTTTAAGCATGTATCTCAGGTCCATAATAAACGAGGTTGGCACGGAGGAGCATGGATACTCAAGAAGGCTATAAATTTTATTATCATTCGAAAACTCATTTAATGTATTTTCTAAACTTGGAACTATTTGGGACCTCATCTTTGTAAACTCTGATATTTATATAATCAAATGATAAATGTTTTAAAACTACACCATTAGAGTTCGTTTTCTATTGTTATAACTGTCATGCCATGAAGTAACACCCAGTTTGAATTCCGCTGCGTTTCACGAAATTGGGGGTGTTACAAGCAAAAATAACAAAAACTAGAATACCATTATATATATTTTACCATTTCTTTATAAAAACAACATTTTTACACAAACTAGTATGGTGATGATATTAAATATGTATATGTTGTGTGTATGTGAAGAAAGTGAAATAGAAGAGTTAAGGTTCTTACTAAGATAATGAAACGAGTGAGATTAAAACACCAACTAAACAACTAATAACCTAAATCTTGCAAAACCCAAATAACCAAAACCCTAACTTATATATTTTAAAAACCCTTGTTTATAACCAATTAGCTCTTCCAAAACTTTCTTGCAACCTTTAAAATAACTAGGAACTTATAAACCTAAACCTTTCATCTTTGTATAATACTTGAACAACATCAAAAACCAAATTTGTGTGTGTGTGTGTGTGTATGTGTGTTTGGAGTCATGGGTTTGGAAGGAGAGAAAGAGGTGAGATTTATGTTTTTGGTGAAGTGTAAAGTGTATAGATGAGCTAGGTATTAGAAGCCCTAAGTGGTAAGCAAATTATCAAAACCTAGATCTAAAATGGCGTGTACTTAATTTAGGGAAAACTACAATATTAGTGGATTGGTGACAAGGGGGGGGGACAGTTTAACAAGGGGGATAAGATTTCTTATTTTGTTGTGTAATTGACATGTAAATTGTAAAGATTTTGGATGAGTTTTTGGGATTGTATGGATTACATGTATACTTAAGGGTGGTAAATGGGAGGGAAAATGGATGAGCTAGTGGATTCTGAAATATGTTGAGTGATGCGCGTACAACGCGTTCGGGGTCAAATAAACTTCCTTTTCATCAAGCAAGTTTTTCAACACCCTAGGCAGTGAACCTAATCGTTGTAGTGTAGTATTGGGTAAGCCTCGGGGTATTGATATCGTTCTCTAGGGGAATAGGAATGCTAGTAAGAAGTGTACTACGCTAAGGTTGAGGTTGAGGAAGATTATTTTTTATCTTTTTATATTTTTTAGAAAGCTAAGGGTAAAATCTCGGGGTTTGGATTTGGGGGGTGGTACTTCTACCGATTACTCTACTATCTAATTATCTAAACTATGGGTAGTCTTATGTCTATTGATGTGTGCTCGTATGATGATTAAAAATGTGTCTACCTAGATACTATTACTCCCTAGTTATCTTCTACTGGTGGTTGAATTGTAACGTCCTTATTCTTAACGCGTTGTGTTTTCTAAGGTCGTAGGGAGTGCGTTTCTCCCTAACTCTTTGAGATTACCTTAAGGTTATTGCCTACAAAATCTCTAGGTCAATCATAAACTAACTTTAAGGGTTATCTTTGGATGTTTAGCCTAAAAATCCGCTAAGTGACTCATAAACTAAGGTTCACAAAGATTACTCAAGCATTCAAACACAACGATGGCCTAATGCACTCCTAAGCCAATTACAATTAAGATAAGAGACAACAAATCAATAATTAATAACTAGGTTTCATAGATCTAAGCAAACACACAAGAAATTTAGCCGGACATGTTAAACACGCAAGCATACACACATTGAATCGAAGATATAATGAAATTAATGAAGTAAAAGACCTATCTTGATGTAAAATAGGGTATGAGAACCCTAAGATACTGTCCAAACCGGACTACAATCGTTTTAGGTTTTTACTCCACAAGTCTACCTCTTAAAATTCTGAAAATTCGATTTCTATATATAATTTTACACTTGCGACGGCGTCGCCTTATAGATGGGACGTCGTCAGATCGCCGTCATTAGGGTTTCATCTTGGCCAAGTAATAGTTGGGATGGTGTCACGTTGTAGTTGTGACGCCGTCGGGCTTCAGTAGTGACGTTGTCTGAATCTGGATCTAGGTCGTCTGAGCTGAAAAGTCTTTGTGACGCCTTCCTCTTCAAAGCCCCGACGCCGTCGTGTATTATAGCAAAAGTCTACGAGCCGCCACGGATTTAATTACGATAGGGACGGCCGCCTTTGATTGGGACGCCGTCAGCTTCAAATTCAGCAGCTTAAGTGTCTTCGATCTTGACTTAGCCATTTTCTTCATATATTCACTCTTTTTGGTCCAAATATGCATCATTCCAGCATTTTGCTTCCAAGAGACCTAAAAAGTGAAAAGGAACGAAATTAAGCAGTAACGGATATAAAAGTGGGCGATTAAGGGCTTAAATGACCCCTTAAAGGTGTACGTTTTAAATCCTTATCAAATATCCCTACACTTGGTATTTGCTTGTCCTCAAGCAAATGTGCTTTTTGCCAATCAATTTATAAGTTAGGGGGCATAAAGCATTTGTTTAACATAATTCACAACAAGTAAAAGCACCACAATAGTAATAACAAGCACGAAAATTATATACTAGCACCTCACAAGGGGTGTTTGAATTCTTTCATCTCTCGGGTGTATATGAAATACAGTAATGGAAATGGAAGATAAACACTCATTAACCGGTCATAGTACATAGATTACCATAGGCTTGAGACTAGATCAAACCTCCACCTCTTTGGCGTAAGCACCTAGGAACAACTATCTAAGAGGTCTTTTAAAGGGTTGTAACGTTAGGCTTACGGTAGGGAAACAAAGGGTTTGGTTGGATAGGCGATTTAGTGGTGGCAAGTCAAAAATCTTATGTTACAAGCATGAAAAGAATGGCGTTGCTAAGACAAGACTCAACTCACTAAACTCTAGATAACTTTGAAACAAACAAACATAAATATAAAAATAGATGTAGGATGGTAGCCCGTATTTTTTTTTAATTTTATTTTTTTTTCTCTTTTTTTTTGATTTTTTTTGGCATACACTTTTACTCTACCATCCTCTAAGATAACATCAAAATATAAGGGATTTATAGGAGCATCCCTACACTTGAGTTTTTATTACTCTAACACTAATTTGACCCGAATTGAAAAGATGAAAACACTTGGAGTATTTTATTACGTAAATAAAGGGAATTTGAATTTAACGTTCTTTCCCGTCACTCGATAAAATTTTACATTACCCATGAGTCCCAATCATCCCAAAACAGTGTACAAAAGATATGACTCGACTTAGCAACCATGCAAGTAACTAGATAATTAAACTAAGGGTTTAGAATGATAACAATAATGCACTAAAGGTGAGTGCATACAAGGTAGGCTAAGGCGATTTGGGTGTACATTTGGGGGTGGATTGTAAACAATGCTCTTTATTGATATTCCAGAAAACCGAAACATCACGAGAACCGCAAAAAGGATAGGCTCTGAGGGATTAACTAGGTATCGTGTACTAAAGATGAGCACATCGCAAGGGTGTGGGGTAATTACTCGACCGATGTGGAAGAAGTAATTATAATACGGGTTTCAAACAAGGGTTATCCTAATGCCTCTTATCATTTAGTTATTCCTAACTACACAAGTGTAGTCTCACTAGCGATCTCTGGATGCATCACAAAACAAGTTCTAGAATCTATTATACTACCGGTACACTCTCGAAGCATTAAAGGTGAATGCTTTAATTCCTATAGATCTAGGGGCGAACCTCACATTTTTGGGGTGGAATTTGAGTGGTAAAAGGTTTTTGTGCTAGTCATATAACTCCTATCCATGAGACGCTTTATTAAGACTAAAGTCCCACCCGTACATGTCATGAAAAATTTTAAATTTGGCGCTAAAATTACCCTAACAAATATTTCTCATAGCTTATTACACAAATGAAATAGGACAATACAAATGATCAAGGATAAGCATAATTTCAAAGTTTCCGTTTTATTCTCCCTCCCTACACTTAAACTGAACATTATCCCCAATGTTCCCCGAAAGTATCAAAGTTATGATAACGGAAGGTAATTAAAAGAGAAAGAAACTAGTACTCCCTTTATTAGCTCGGTAGGATCCGTGTGAAGTAGTGGTTAAATTCTTTCCCAAGAAGAATGTATGCGTGATAAGCTCCATCCAATATTATGTTTCTTCTTCTTGATATATAAAACCTGCACACTTTAAGAAAATAGACGAAACCTTCACGTAAAATCGGCAGTAAAACTATATATGACTCAACTACACGAGGATATAATGCTTGTGGAATGGATGTTTGCAGATTTTCTGAAAAATTAAGACCTGAGAATTTTCAAAATTTTATAATTAGCACAGAAAACGAGAGAAATTTTATAAGCTGTTTCTGCTCCTCCTGACGTCGTTAGGTTATCCTGACAGAAACTGGTCTGCTGCGTTTTTCTGAAAAAATTCTGGAAAAATTACACCTTTAAAATCTGGAAAAATTCCTGCAAAACATTCATTATGACTCGATACAAGCATTTGACTCTAACAAACACACATATATATCAATTTTATTAATCGTAGTTCTCATGTTCACGTTCTTTTGAAATGTGTGTAATCCTCCCTACACTTATCCTTTTTGTAGAATACCTTTATATGTAATTAAGACGAGGTTAAAGACAAAATAAAGCATTTTCACAAAGTCTAACATGATAATAAACAATAATGAAAAAGATATATAAACACACAAATAAAGAAGAAAAACAAAACACATGGGTTGCCTCCCAAGAAGCGCTTGTTTTTGTTCGAGTCACGAGCTTAACTCTACCCTTATTTAACGGATAAAGGGGAGGTTTTCCCTACACTTAAGCTTAAGTGCAAGTGATAGTAGCGATACACACCCTTAGGGTGGAAATTTGCCATGTGAGATGAAGGGGGTGTGTGAATGGCTTCCTTCATCCTAAAACTACCCGGACTAAATGGGTTGATGGGTGGGTCGGTTCCTATTTTGTCTCCTAGATGTATATCTTAGGATGGAAAATTGTGTAAAGATTGAGGTTCCGGCTCATCAACACTTGGAAGTTCCCTAGAACTAAGAGTAAAGTTGAGACTACAAGTATCCAAACCTAAATCCTCTAGTTGCTTTTGGTTCAAAGGTTCTACCTCCATCGGGATTCCTAAAGTCTCTTCTACTACTTCCGGGTAAGTCACGGGCGGTGTGTATGCCTTAAATAATGGTGGGACTTGTGGGATACCTTGTGGGTCTAGACTTTTCACCTTATCCTCAATCACATCTATATCACCTATATGCTCGTCATGTGTTTTGGTGGAATTTAACACAAACATGTTCCTAAGTATCTCAAATCCTTCTCTAGCCATTTCAAATTCTAAGTTGGATTCATAGGAATCTTCCTTAAATTGATCACTATGTTCCATTTTCCTAGAGGGTTCATTTTCTTGAGATTCAAAGTCATTGGTTTTAAAAACTAAGCCTTTTTGTTCAATGTGCTCATGTTCGGCTAAATCTTTCTGAATTGTTTCCTTAGGTAGTGGCGAAATCAAACCTAGTAATTGATCCAACTTATGGTTTAATGCTTGGTTGCTTTCCACAATATCTTGACACATTTGGTCAGTTCTCCTAAGGGCCTCACTAAAAACAGTTTCTAAACATGGAGGTTGTTCACGAGAGTCTATCCTAGGTGAAGGCTCATACAATGCATAGGTTTCACTAGATGAGGTGTTTTGAGGGCTTGATGGAACTCCTACGGTGAAACCCTCAAAAGGTTTATGGACTTGGTTACTTTTCCCAAGGTACTCAATGGGGCATATCAAAGATCCCGTTCTCTTTACTTCTTCCCACCATCTTGAATAATCTGCCTTAGTAATATTATATTTTTTCATGAAAAAACCTAATCGCGGATATAGTGGATTCGTGTTCTCCATAATGGTGAACGCAAGAGTCAATTTACAAGTTTTACCAACAAAGGCACAAAGAAGGGGGATAGACTACAAGGAGGCTAATAATGAGAAAAAATCTTACTTGATAGGAATCAAGCAAGGGAACCTAAACGAGATTAAAATCTAACTAGCTATTCTATTCCCCGGCAGCGGCGCCAAAAACTTGATGCGCGTACAACGCGTTCAGGGTCAAAGGAACTTCCTTTTTGTCGAGCAAGTTTTTCAACACCCTAGGCAGTGAACCTAATCCTTGTAGTGTAGTATTGGGTAAGCCTCGGGTATTGATATCGTTCTCTAGGGGAATAGGTATGCTAGTAAGAAGTGTACTACGCTAAGGTTGAGGTTGAGGAAGATTATTTTTTATCTTTCTATATTTTTTAGAAAGCTAAGGGTAAAATCTCGGGGTTTGGATTTGGGGGGTGGTACTTCTACCGATTACTCTACTATCTAATTATCTAAACTATGGGTAGTCTTATGTCTATTGATGTGTGCTCGTATGATGATTAAAAATGTGTCTACCTAAATACTATTACTCCCTAGTTATCTTCTATTGGTGGTTGAATTGTCACATCCTTATTCTTAACGCTTTGTGTTTTCTAAGGTCGTAGGGTGTGCGTTTCTCCCTAACTCTTTGAGATTACCTTAAGGTTATTGCCTACGAAATCTCTAGGTCAATCATAAACTAACTTTAAGGGTTATCTTTGGATGTTTTGCCTACAAATCCGCTAAGTGACTCATAAACTAAGGTTCACAAAGATTACTCAAGCATTCAAACACAGCGATGGCCTAATGCACTCATAAGCTAATTACAATTAAGATAAGAGACAACTAATCAACAATTAATAACTAGGTTTCATAGATCTAAGCAAACACACAAGAAATTTAGCAGGACATGTTAAACACGCAAGCATACACACATTCAACCGAAGACATAATGAAATTAATGAAGTAAAACACTTATGTTGATGTAAAATAGGGTATGAGAACCCTAAGATACTGTCCAAACCCGGACTACAATCGTTTTAGGTTTTTACTCCACAAGTCTACCTCTTAAAATTCTGAAAATTCGATTTTTATATAGAATTATACACTTGCAACGGCGTCGCCTTATAGATGGGACGCCGTCAGATCGCCGTCATTAGGGTTTCGTCTTGGCCAAGTAATAGTTGGGACGGCGTCATGTTGTAGTTGTGACGTCGCCGGGCTTCAGTAGTGACGTCGTCTAAATCTGGATCTAGGCCGTCTGAGCTGAAAATTCTTCGTGACGCCCTTCCTCTTCAAAGCCTGACGCCGTCAGGTGTATTTTTGCAAAAAGTCTACTGAGCCGTCACAGATTTAACTACGTATAGAGGGACGGCGTCGCCCTTTGATTGGGACGCCGTCCACTTCAAATTCAACATCTTGAGTGTCTTCGATCTTGACTTAGCCATTTTCTTCATATATTCACTCCTTTTCGTCCAAATATGCATCA
The DNA here is from genome assembly GCA_910596185.1 of Chrysanthemum makinoi. Classification (NCBI taxonomy): domain Eukaryota; kingdom Viridiplantae; phylum Streptophyta; class Magnoliopsida; order Asterales; family Asteraceae; genus Chrysanthemum; species Chrysanthemum makinoi. The sequence continues at coordinate 271,215,594 of OU343222.1, forward strand.
TTCCAGCATTTTGCTTTCAAGAGACCTAAAAAGTGAAAACGAACGAAATTAAGCAGTACGGGATATAAAAGTGGGCGACTAAGGGCTTAAATGACCCCTTAAAAGTGTACGTTTTAAATCCTTATCATTGATTTAGTGCGGATTAAATGTATAATTAGTATATATTAGAGGTATAATGTAAATGTGGCGAATTATTATGCATTGCATGCATGCATGAGATGTAAAATATAGAACGTAGATGGTTTACGTAAAAATAGTAAATGTAAATGCAATGACTTATGTAACACGTTATGATATTCATAATATACTATTATGGGTGGACTATACTTAGTCTAGAGTCGATGCGTGTCAAAGATTTTTTCATTATACGCGGGATAGCCTCCCAGTTACGACTTAAATTATGCACGTAAGCGTTAAAAGTGAAATAGTTCATGTTAGTGGTTAAATTATAACCTCGAAAAATGTCGGTTGTTACACTAAGGTTTATGGACGTTGATGAATTTCTTGTTTCTTTTTATAAAAAGGTCAATTACTGCTATAAAAATTTGTTGTTAGTTATCAATATCAAAAATTTTTATGTATTATGGGCGAGCTTGCACATATTGATGGCAGTGTATAATTTGATAAAATTGGGTTGCGTTGATCTTGTGAGTGTGTGTTTTTTCTTTTCTTTCAGTATTTATGATATGTTAAATATGATACGGATTGTGGATGGATAAAGATCGATAGTTTCTTCTGAGATGATACCAAGCAAAACAAGAACAACTCATTTAATTAATATCTACTTTGTAGGAAAAATAACATCTTTTATTTTGTAACTTTGATTTATATCATTAATTATGGATTAAAAACAAATTTTTTCTACCATCACCATAATTGTTAGTAGTTTGGCTTGTAACTCTTGTTTTAGTTGAAAGCCACATCTAATACATACATGCATTATTACACGTGCTTATTAAATTAAGTGGAAATAGATAAAACAACATAAAAACTATTAAAATGGTACCAAAACAACAAATCTAATCACCCAACCAACCACCCCTTGAGGATCTTAATCTTTTATTTATAACAATATACACAGAAGGCTTGTCCCCAACATAGATTCAAGCCAAACAATTACAATAGAAACAAGTAGTAGTCCCTCTAATAGGTGTTACTATAAACAATTACAAAATTCACACACTATAACCTGATCAATACCAACATATAACCAAGATCAAGAAGATCTTGTTACAAACCAGAAAATAGTTGAAACAAACTAAACTAATCAGATGTTGATCTGCCAGATACTAAGAAAGAATGAAACGCGTGTGTGAAACTTGAGAGAATGATTAGTGAGAAACCCTAGCTAGAACTTTAGCTTATACAGGCTCATTTTTCACTTTACACCCTGCACATATACAAAACTAACAAACAAAGCTCAAAGTTAATGATTAGAGAAATTAGATATAAAATATTTGCACAATGAACACTGGAGTTTCATAAGTTTGACAAAAGATGTTATATTTTTAACACCCCCTCAAACTAATGAAACAAACAAGTTAACCATGCCCAGTTTTTTCACCATAACACCATGTTGAACAGAACCAAGAGCCTTTGTTAACACATCTGCTGTTTGATCTTTAGAACCAATACTTACTGTTCTAATCAACCCAAATGAAACTTTTTCTCTAATCAGATGAACATCAATATCAAAATGTTTAGTTTTCTCATGCATGACAGGGTTAGCAGCAATCTGGATTGCAGACTTATTGTCACAATACAGATCCACTGGTAACAAACTGTCATTTACACCCAGATCCTTTAAATTTTTTAGGATCTACATAACCTCACAAGTAGCAAAAGCAATAGACCTATACTCAGCCTCAGCAGATGATTTAGACAAAGTATTTTGTTTCTTACTTTTCCATGAAACTAAGTTTCCATTCACAAACACACATGAAACAGATCTTGTAGTCACAGGACATTTAGCCCAATCTGAGTCAGAGAGAGATATAACTTTGAAACCATTTTAACTGAAACTGAAACTAATGCCACTACCAGAAGCTAACTTCAAATACTTCAACACTCTTAAACCAATCTCAAAATGAGACTGTAATGGAGAATGCATATGTTGACTAAGGCAATGAACAACATATGCTATATCAGGTCTAGTCAAAGTAAGGTATATCAACTTCCCAACAAGCTTATGATAAGCAATTATGTTTTCAAGTATTTATTATCCTTATTTTTCTTATGATTTAACACAATGTTTTCTGGCAATGGAGTTAAAATAGGTCTACAAGCAAGTAAACCATATTCATGAAGCAACTCAAGATAATACTTTCTTTGATTTAAACACAACCCAGTTTTTGTTTTTAAAACTTCAATCCTAAAAAAATACTTTAACTCTCTCAAATATTTTATTTTAAACTTATTTTTAAGAAATCTTTTAAACTTTTCAATTTCTTCTTCACTAGTACTAGTTATGATTAAATCATCAACATACACAAGAAAATATAAAACTGAACTCCCTTTATTTTTTATAAACAAAGAGCGATCATTTTTAGACTGGTTAAAGCCAGCCTCAAACAAGGCTTCTGACAGTTTATGAATCCACTATCTAGGAGTCTACTTTAGGCCATAAAGAGAGTTTTTTCAATTTACAAACTTTATTACTGCTTTCTTTAAAAAACACTGGTGGTGGAAGCATATAAACATCCTTATTTAAATCACAATAAAGAAAAGCATTGTTAATGTCCATTTGAATTTTTTTTCTAGTCAACACCCTCTTTTTGATTATACCTCTTAGTAACAACTCTACCTTTATACCTATCAACTTCACCATTGGCTTTATATTTTATCTTAAAAACCCATTTTGACCCAACAGGAATTTTTACTAAAGGTAAATTAACTTATTCCTAAGTATCATTCACATATAAAGCATGTATCTCATCATTCATAGCACTCCAATTAATGTTTTTTGAAGCTTCTTCATAAGAAGAAGGTTCAGAAGACTTTTTCAGATTAGAAACAAAACTACACTTCTCAGAACTTAACATAGAATGATTAGCATATTTATTAAGACCATACTTAACTTTTCTATCAAGAACATAATCATTCAATCTAATAGGCAGTTTAGAAGATCTATTAGACCTCCTATGACTAGTAGTTCCTTCCTCTGTTTGACTATGTAAAACACTTTGGAACCTAGGCACCTTTGTAATAGATACAATATTTCCGAACTAAGAACTATTCTAACAACTATAATAACCTATAAGGGACCAAAATAAGTAAAGCAAGATAAGCTAAAAAGATTTATCCTAATTAAGCTACTGTGATGAACTGCAATTAAAGGCAGTCTAAAGGGGTGTATTCAAGCTTATAATTAAGCTACCAAATAAGCTCTAAAGAATCTAATAAGCTAAAACTAATAAATTACATACTACAAGGATCCTAAAGACTAAATGGAAGCTAATATGGAGCTTCTATAAGCTTATTATGGGGCTGTCAAAAGTAGCTGGTTGGGGACTAATGAGACTGAATGACAGATTACAAGTGCTAATATGGTCTATTTTGAAGGACAATTAAACTAAAAGAAAGCTTATACTAATTGAAAAAAACTAAAAATAGATTGAATATGATAACCAAAGAATTATAAAACCATTTTTGAGAGATTTTTAAGTTGAAATAAGCTTTAAAACAAAGTTGCTAATCAGCAACACAGTCTGCTGTTTTTAGCAAGTTGTGACTTTCTTTTGGACTTAAAAACTTTTCAAAACTTGACCTTTTGATTGGAACTTTAAACAAAAACATGAAACATGCCTTTTAAACCAAAAATGAATCAAAACTAACAACTCTTTGTGACTTTTTAAATAAGTTGGAATGGTGACTGTTAAAAACGGTATTTTAGAACTAAAACTTGGAAAACTAATTTGAAAACTAAAAACTTGGCAAGACTACTTAAGAAAGCTCAAAAACCACTAAACTAACTGAATTGAAGCTAAATGAACTTGTTTTGAAAACTAAAAATGGGTAAAAACTGGTTTGACCATGGGTTGAGTTTATTTCCAAACACTCCTTTATGGACAGAAATGGTCTTTAAAACAGATTTAAAGTCCAAACTTTGGAATTTTTTGATAAAAGCTTTAATGTTATGACTAAATTACCATTAAAAAGCAGTTTTGAGATATCATTAAGCACTTTTTCAAATAAGCACTTATTATGCCTTTTGTTGGACAGATTTAAGAAAATAAGAGCAAAGGAGTTACAAACTTTAAAATGAGCTAAAAACTACCGCATACCAACTATACTAAGCATAATAAGCAGAAAATAAGCATAAATAAGCACTGGAACAATAATTAAGCAGTTGAATAGTAATTTTGAAAATCGAACTCACAATGGCCTTTGCTCAAAACAAGGCTAAATATGCTCGAGGAGCTACTCAACAAGCTCTAGCTTGTTATAAACAAGCTAGTGAAAGCCATGGTCCATCCCTTTTTGACAATCATCCACCCTTTTTGTTTTTTACTAAATTTATGATTTTTTTAGTTTGAAACTGAAAACTTTTTGAGAACTTAAATAAGCACAAACTAACACCCAATTAAGCTATTGTTTAGCCTATTGCTTTTAGTCTATAATGAATAAGCACATGAGAGTCTTTTCACAGAATTTGTAAATAAGTAAAACTTGAGAAGCAGAATTTAAAACTAGAATTTAAACTTTCATTAACTAAAATAAAGTACAATTCATTGAAAACTTTAAGAGCTTAAATAAAAAACCTACACTATGTCTACTTTCTAACTGACCACAAGGCTTACACAAATGATCCTATTTATACTAAGAAATTAGGGTTTCTTCAACTTCTTCTTGTGCTTTATGTGTGAGAGGATTGAGCACTGTGTCCAACTTTATGCTTCTTTGCTCCAAATCTGAGCCATCCAATTTGTCTTGGGCACCAAGGACTATGATCTCAACCATCCATTTTTGTCATCATCTTTATATCAAATGCGAACATTGGGGATTGCCAAGGTGGCAAATCATCCCATGTGAAGTGGGGTTTGTATGTTGGGTTTTTGTTATCAGTGTTGTGAGAGTGATGGGGAGGAAGAACAGGACAAAGGGGAATTTGGCGCCAAGTTTTGTTTTATTTTGTTTTTGGGTTTGGTGTTGAAGGGATCAAAAGGAGTAGGCAAGGATCAAGAGGGTAGTGACTAGGTTCAAGTGATAATTTTGAAAAGGGGAAAAATGGTTTTGGCCTAAGTGAGTTAGTAATGGACTGGGAATATATTAAATGGGGGGGGGGTTCAAATGATGTTTTAAGGTTGTGTAGGATGGATTAGTTTTAAAAGTTGGGCTTGGGCTTTTGTATCCAGATAATGGATTAGGGATTTGGATTGGACTTGGACAATGAATTAGAAACAAATGTATGATGTAAATTGGCTAATGATGGGTTGTTGGCCCATAAAATGTGATCACGGCGTCAGATTCATTTTTCAATGCTCTTTCCAAAAATGCATCCCGGGGTTGACTTTGATTTTGTCTTAATTAGTTTAAATTCACAAACATTGTCGAGTTGATCCGGAAATGTCCGTTTTTGCTTCGTTTTCAATCCTTTGTACCAAAAACACATAAAAACACAATCCAAGGATATTTTCAATATAATTTGATATAATTAGGTGTTTTTAGACATTTTTTCGGGTTTTACGGGTTTAAAATGATGAGTAAAAGGCCACTCATCATCCCCCCACACTATCAATTGCTAGTCACTAACAATCCGATCATATAAAGTAATGAAAGGATCAAGAATACCAAGAATACCCCGTTTTGAATTTTTATTCAATATGAGAAATTTAAACAAGACAAAAATAAGTAACATGTTTGATTTTCAAAACATGGCATCACGGAACGGGATTCACACAAAATGGGTGTCTCCCGAGAATTGTAATCGTCATCCACTTTTTTGATACTCTCAAACCAAGTTTAAACTTGTGTAAACGTTTTATGTAAAATGCCAACACTACTTATATTAATAATCTATGTAAGTCGAGACTTAACTTTTCACTCCCGCAATTTATAGAATTTAAGTGAGTGTGCTCATTTTCAAAAGTTTGACCATTGAAATCGATATTTGTTATGGTTGTTATCTATTTAAGTCGAATATTAATTCATCGAAAACCACGAAATTCTAAGGATCGAAAGGGTCTTTTCCATGTTGCGGCTTTCTTCTCGGCACATCCCAAAATAGTTGGTTTTAGGTGACCAGGCTTTTGACACCTCACGGAGAATAGTACCGGAATCAGCAGGAATTCGATTCCAAAGATTTACGAGGCTACCGTTAAGTTAATACTAAACCTAAATGGATAGCAACCGACGATGATTTAGAGATTCGAGATTCAAAGGTGACATCACTCCATGTAGCGACTTTCTTCTCATATTGTCCTTTTAAGGAGGCTAGGTTTTCACCCTCTAGAATAGTATCGGAGCTTTCGGGATCTTTGAAGTCAAGAATTTCCAAATTACCGTCAAACTTTTAGACAACTTTGACGAATACTAGTTCAACTTCCGATTTAAATTTGGGAAAAAGCAAGTTTCGCACATTTATTCATAAGCAACATAAACATTTTATTCAAGCAACACATATTTTTCATTTCATTTTTCTAATTTTTTTCATTCTCACTTTTTTTAAGCACTTTGACCTCAAACTTGCAATTTTACTTTTGCAGCATTCAAGCAACATACGATACTTTCATTTTGCAATATTATTCCAATTTTAAGAAAGTATGCTTTCCAAAAAATTTAAATAAAAAGTTGAACTCGGACTCTAAATTAATTTTGCTTAAAAACTTTTTTATTGTAACAAGACTATTTAAATGTTCAAAAGTTTGAAAAGAAGCACATATTTAGTCCGGTTAATTATCTTTTGGGAGAAAAACCCATAGATTACTTATATAAGCTCTAAAGAGAACCACCTACTCCAAGCTTATCATTTTCATTTGCACAACTCATAAAAACTTAGCCTAAATGTTAAGAGAGCAGCTAGATCAACACTCTAACAGAGTAGGGATTCCATTTGTTCTAGCCTAATCAAAACTAAAATTTTGTTAGGAATTAGAAATTCCAGGTATTAAAGAGTCGGTCACCTCAAGTATATGTAATCGTTAGAAAGCTCGTAGTCGTAGTTATTTTAAGTTAAGTAGTATTTAGTTAAGTAACACCGTGGAGGACGGACGGTCTTTACCCATCAGATGCCTGATCCACAACACGTTGTGTGGCGTTTTATTGTAAGACTATAAATACTCTCTACCTTCCAAGGTAGAGAGTTGGAGCTCATAATAAGATTTTTCTTTCTCTCACTAAGTTCCCTAAACCTCTAACTTTCTCTCTCTAAAACCTTCTTGTACGCCTCTTATGATTATGGTTTAGTGTGTATGTGAAATCCAATATCCTACAATTGGTATCAGAGCCATGGTTTGATCACTCATCTTTCATGCTCTTTGTTTTGGTGGATTTCATAAGGTTTTTGGGGTATTAAGGGTTTAGGAGAGTTTGATTCATTTGGACAAATTCTAGTGTTAAAGTTTGAATTTTGCTTGTACTTTTGTGTTTAGGATCATCATATGTGTTTATGTTTTGAATTGGAAGGCTTAAATCATTGTGGTTTGGTTGTTTTAGATTGATAAAGTGGTTATTTGTGAAAGAAGGACGAAGCGAGTTGAGTCTCGGACTTGTTTTTATTCAAAGTGAGTTGCTTTGTTATTTGATGCGAGTTGGTACATGCGACTTAGCTGTTTAGCGAGTTGATCTTTATGCGACTTGGGTTCTAAGCGAGTTGTTTCTTTAAGCGACTTGAGATCTAAAGCGACTTAGCTATTTAGCGAGTTGTAACGCTTGCGAGTTAATTTAGCGAATTTAGTGTTCAAGCGAGTTGATTGTGTTGAGAGTTGATACTAAAGCGAGTTGGCTATTTAGCGACTTGATTCATTAAGCGAGTTGATTGTGTTGCGAGTTGATACTAATGCGACTTGGCTATTTAGCGAGTTGACTACTTAAGCGAGTTGTGTATTTAGCTACTTGTTCATTTAGACTTGTTACTTCTTCGTGATACATTCTTACGGTTGTTCTTTTGGTTTAGTAAAATCCCGTGAAAGAATCAATTTCCGGTTTAATCAAAGAATAGTAAAATCCCGTAGAATTTGTTATCATGGCAAACATCGTTCCTACCGCTTCACAGTCGAGGATGTTCAAGCGGCCGTTCGGATACTCGCCCACCCATGCTTGACAGAACCGACTATGACTCTTGGGCTCAACGAATCGATTGTATCTGCTTGGAAAATAAAATGGGGTTAACATTCTCAAATCCATTGATGAAGGACCTTACCGAGTTGAGACTACTAGAGATGTACTTGATACTGCTGAAGATGGAACTCTGATTTACGGAATGGACGGACCAAAGATGTATGATGAGCTTGATGATAAGGAGAAAAAGAGATTCGATGCGATATCCGGGCTTCTAACATTATACTGCAAGGTCTACCAAAAGACATCTACAAGTTTATCAATCACAACATCGAGGCAAAAGCTGTATGGGATAATGTCAAGATGCTTCTTTCGTTCTGAGCTTGTTGAAGAAGACCGAGAATCACAACTCTATAATGAATTTGAGCACTTCAAGATGAAACTAGATGAGAGTGTCTATGAGTACTATGTGAGATTTTATAAGCTGGTGAATGACATGAGGAACATCAGAATGACTATGCCTAACATTCAGCTGAACTCAAAGTTTGTAAACAACATGAATCCCGAATGGCACAAATTTGTCACTTCTGTGAAGCTCACTAAAGGATTGAAGAATACGAATTATGAGCAACTATATGCCTTCCTTCTTCAAAATGAGAGACATGCCATGTTTGAAAAGAGGATTCTTGATCAGTTCAAAGCTCAGGGTGAATCAAGTTCAACAAATGATTCAACTGCCTTTTACTCAAATATTGGGATTATCACCAAAGCTTCTCAAGTTGTACCTATGGGTAATGGTAATCACAAACTCATTCCTGATCCAATGTTCAAACAAGCTGATGCCGATGCAGGCATAGGAAACTTCATCAATCAACTGGAACTTATGATAAGTCAAAACTTGAATTCTGTCCCACAAACCAACAACAACCTCAGAACAACATCTAACCCACACAATCAAGCTACTGTCAAATATGGGAAGATTGTAGTGCAACCAGTTCAGGAAAGACAGTATGATCAGGGAAGAGGTGGAGCTGGTAGAGGTTATGTTGCAAATCAGAATCGGGGAAGGAATGGAAATCAAGGTCAAGCTAAGCCGATCAAATGCTATAACTGTGGTGGTGAGGGACACATTTCTAGAAACTGCACGTCTCCAAAACGTCCACAAAATGCAGAATACATCAGGGATAACATGCTGCTAGTGCAAGCTCGGACAATGGTGCGCTTTGGATGAAGAGGAGTTGTTGTTTCTGTCGCGAGAAATGCCAAGACCTATGATGCAGATGTGGATGAGCAGCCAATTCAGGAGATAGGCCATAATCATCAGAATTCCTTTCAAGTAGCGGTGATGCATACGACTCGATGTTGATGATGGACCTACTGCACAAACAATTTTCATGGCTAGCATTTCTCCAATGGACTCTCCTAAGGTCTCATCTTCACCACAAGCTGGTCCATCCAAAGACAAACTCATTTCTGAGGTACTAAAACTATATGATGATGCTGATGTGCAAAAGATGCATGACAAAGTACAATCAACTGAAACTATTGAGTCAAATATTGAAGATATGGGTAATATCAATGTTGTCCCATATGATCAATACGTGAAACAAAGTGAAAGTGAAATTGTACCAAGTGATGCATCTTCTGCAATCAACGATGACTATGTTTTTGATGAATACACCACATGTGCCTCTGATGATTCTCATTATCTCGAACTTAATGCCTATAAAGAACGTGTTGCTATTTATGAACAACGTGCTAAATTTGAGTTGATCACCCGTGAGCAGGAAATGGATGACCAAATGCGTACAACTATTAGAAAAAGTAGGTTTAGAGAAGAAGTATTAAAACAAGAGTTAAACTCCTTACAAGAAAAGCTTTCTAAAACTGCTAAGCAAAAACAAGAACTTCAAGAAAATGCTAAATTGCTTAAGCAAGAATTTAGCATTAAGGAATCTAAACTTTTGAATGATTTTTCTAATCTAAAAACCTTGGAAAACAAGCTTGAAAATAAGTTGTACGTACAAGGAAATACCATTCAGACTGCTCACTTAATCACTAAGCACAGAGTTTTGAGTGATAAGCATAGTACTTCCCTTGTTGAGGAACCAAATCCAGAAGTTGTTAAAAAAGCTAGAGCTGCCCATAAGGTTATTTATGATGGCAATGAAATTCTTAAGCCTAGACAGAAACCTAGTTGCGTGAGTGCATCGAGGAAGATAAGAAATCAGATGAAGTCACTAGGGAAAAGATGAACAAGAAACTTGATGATCCTAAATGTAAAGAAAAGAAAATAAATATCACACCCCATGATTACATGAAGGAGAATTGGATTTCCTTGAACAAGTTTAAGCCTCAGACATTGTTAACACCCGAACAAGTGTTCTGGAAAAAAGGATTTAGATAAGCAAATAGCAGAGAATCTTGTTGTAACAAACCTACCCTTTAGGAAAATGCTTCACGACGTGGTATCCTCCCAATACACCAATGCATTTAGTTCCTAGGTCTATTGCCACTAAAAGCAAGACCTTAATCAGTCAATATGTTATTTCTTCAACTATTTGTCGATTTTGAGAAAACTTGTAAGAAAAGGATCACACCCACTGGGATAACTGAAGGGGAAAGGGGTTTTGAACAAACAAAAGAATGCTATCTAACTGAGGTAATGCCTTTCTTCAAACTACTAAAATATCATTTTGAGAGTCTTAAAAAAGGGATAAATTCAGATATTAAAGGAATGGAATAGGAATTTGATGCAATGGTAGTTGAGGTTAGTGACTATGAGCGAGCATTAAAATATAATGAGATTGAGAGGAAGAACTTGCATACCTTGAATGAGAATCTTATTTCTGAATGTATTGCTCAAGATGTGTTTTACACTGCTACAATTGCTCCATTAATGTTTCTCAATTTCATGAATTATCTATTGCTCTGAAAGTCTCTCATGATCGTGTCATTGAGCTTGAAAAGATTAATTGGAAACTTAATGAGAAAATTGATCAGGATGATCACGATAATTTGGTAAAGCATCTTTCTAAACTAGAAGTTGAACATTTTGATTTACAACTAAAATATCAACATCTAATAGAAAATGTTAAAACCTCAAATATCAAGACATCCTTGGATGCTCCTGAATTTGATGCGGTTTTTGAAATTAGCAAACGTGATGAACATATTCGAGCTCATTGTAACACGATCAAAAAGTTGAAAGCCCAAATCTCTCAATTGAAGGGTGAAAAGAACAATGTGACTGGATCCCAAATGCCTCCTCCTTTAGATTCTCAGTACTCTCAAACTTTTCATCTTCAAAACTTGGTTAATGCCTTACAAAAGGAAAACGAGAGTTTTCTAGAAGAAAATGAAAAAGTTAAACGACACTTTAAAGAGTTATATGATTCAATGAAAGTCACTCGTGACCAAAATAACGAAAAAATAACGTCTTTACAAAAGGAAATTGAGAATCTGAAGAGTCAGGAAAAAGGGAAAATGCCACTTGTCTTTAATGAAAATGTTGCATCAAAGTCATCTGCAGACTGCAAATATACCGTGACTGTTAAATATATTCCTCCTCATCTTAGGAATAATGAACCTGCGTTTCATAACTATTGTGCTCACCTTAAGGATAGTCTAGAATGTCTCCGTGAGATTGTTGAAGAGGACTTCATTAATAAACCTCTTGATAGAGAAATTAGGTTTGCTTGCCTCCGGCCAAACGATCTCAAGAGCTGCTTGAATGTGTAATTGCAACATGTCCAAAATCCTTAGGTGAAAAAGGCAAAGCTGTGAAGCCTTGTTCTATGCCTAGTGCCAAGCAGGAAATCCGTTCTATGCCCAGCCTTAAGAAAGTAAACACTAATGTGCCTTCAAGTAGTTCAGATTCCAGATATGCTTGTGCTAAGAAAGTGAACTTTAGTCTGCCTGCAAATAGCTCTAATCACAGTCTTAAGAAAGCAAACACTAAAGTGCCTTCTAGTAGTTCGGATCCTTGCACATCAAGTTCAGGAATGAAAAAATTAGATCAACCAACTAATGTTCCCATTCCCTCTACAGAAGTAATCAGTGACATTAAAGCAAGTAGGTCAAAGTCTCAAGACAATACAAGGAATGATAGGACCTTGCAAGATAAGAATGTGCATTGGAAGAGAGTAGAAGACCAATCTAGGAACTTTATGCTTGATTTGAATAAAACGAATCGTGTTGATTCTAGTATTAGCCTTAGGCGTATCAGTAATTAATTCAATTCGATACTATTTGCAAACCTTGTAATGATGTCTGCTTGAATTGCTTGCTAATCATGAATGTGGTGTGAATGCTTTGTCTAATGCTGTCAAATGCCCAGTTAAAACTATTAAGGCTAATAATCGTGCTAAGAAGGCAAAAAGGCAAAAATGAAAGATTGTTAGAAAACAGTGGAAGCCCACAGGAAGAACATTTATAAAGATAGGTTATTATTGGATACCTTTTGGTCATAAGAATAATCAGTTTTGCTCTCAATCTGCAAAGACTATGCCTACTAGACAATGGATGCCTACTGGTAGAACTATTCCTTTAAGAAGTGAACATACTTTGAATAGGTCAAATACAGACACCAGCATTGCATCTATTCCCAATGATTCCACTGCTTCTACTTCTGATATGGATGTTTCTATTTCTGATGTGGGTGTTCCAATCACATTTACTAACCAAGTGGAACCCATTCTTGCATGGGGATCCCAATTATCCAGTTATCCATTCTTGTTTGTGTTCAACTGCAGATCGTTCAAATCGTTCGCTGGTACCTGGACTCAGGCTGTTCCAAGCATATGACGAGACCGTCGCGCTCATGAACTTCGTGAGCAAATTCATCGGGATAGTTAGATTTGGGAATGATCAGTTCGGTGCAATTAAGGGTTATGGAGATTAGGTTATTGGAAAAAGTGTTATCTCCAGGGTGTATTATGTGGAAGGTCTTGGTCATAACCTCTTCTCTGTTGGTCAATTTTGCTATTCTGATCTAGAAGTAGCCTTCAGAAAACATACTTGTTTCGTTAGAGAACTTGACGGTAAGGAGCTTTTAAGAGGCTCACGTGGATCTAATCTATACACCATCTCTATCGAAGATATGATGAAGTCTTCCCCAATTTGCTTGTTGTCAAAGGCTTCAAAAACAAAGTCATGGTTATGGCATCGATGTCTCAATCACTTGAACTTCGGCACCATCAATGATCTCTCCATAAAGGACTTAGTTGTAGGTTTACCTAGACTTAAGTATGAAAAGGACCATCTTTGTTCAAGATGCCAATTGGGAAAAGCAAGAAGTATGCCCATAAACCCAAACCTACAAACTCAGCCTCGAAGTTCTTCATACAATCCACATGGACTTATGTGGACCCATGAGAGTGTAGAATATCTTTGGGAAGAAATATGTGTTAGTTGTGGTTGATGATTTCTCTAGATTCACTTTGGTAAAGTTCCTAAGGTCAAAGGATGAAACTCCAGATATCATCATCAAACTCATCAAACAACTGCAGGTTCGTCTTAACAAAACGGTCAAATCATCGAACAGACAATGGAATTGAGTTTGTTAACAAACAACTTGGTGAGTTTTATGAAAGTATTGGAATTAGTCACCAAAGAAGTGTTCGTCGAACTCCTCAACAGAACGATGTAGTTGAAAGACGAAATCGAACTCTTGTGGAAGCTGCAAGGACTATGCTAATTTACTCAAAAGTTCCAATGTTTCTCTGGGGTGAAGCCATCGCCACTGCATGCTACACCCAAAATCAATCCCTGATTCACACTGCTCATGGAAAAACTCCATATGAACTTGTCCACAAAGAAAACCGATCTTTCATTCCTTCATATGTTCGGTGCTTTATGTTATCCAACTAATGATGGTCAAGATTTAGGAAACTGAGAGCTAAAGCGGACATTGGAGTTTTTGTAGGCTATGCACCAAACAGAAAAGGTTACCGAATCTATAACAAGAGAACCTGAAATATCATGGAAACAATTCACGTCACGCTTGATGAGTCTGACCGGTCAAATGGCTCCCCGGACATTCCAGGTCGGACCCGCACTTCAAAACAGTCCCATTAGTTCATTTCTTGTACCAAACTCCTCATCAGCAACTCCATATGTACCCCCTCAGAAGATGATTTAAAGAAACTGTTTGATCCAATGTTTGATGAACATTATGAGCCAAGTAACAACGATATGTCCCAATCAACAGAGGCTGCTTCTATCCATGTCAATGAAATTAACCATTCAACTTCTATGTCATCAAGCCAAGAAGCGCCTGCTGCTGACCAATCTGGTTCATCAACAAATCTCTTCTGATTCACAGGATGAAGTCAATCCCTTTGCTACTCCCGAAGATACTCCATTTGAAAATATATTTGCTCCTGAATCATCATCTGAACCATCTTCTACGTGAGACATCGACTACTGCTACTTCACCCCTCAACAACAGCCACATGAACACCTCATAAAATGGACTCATGATCATCCATTGGACAACATCATTGGAAATCCATCTCGTCCAGTATCCACACGGAAACAACTTGCAACCGATGCCTTATGGTGCTTCTTCAACTCCGTACTCTCTAAGATCGAACCAAAAGATGTTAAAACCGCCATGAATGAAGACAGCTGGTTCAATGCCATGCAAGAAGAAATTCATGAGTTTGATCATCTCGATGTATGGGAATTAGTACCTGCTCCAGATTGTGCTATGATCATTGCTCTCAAGTGGATCTTCAAAGTAAAGCTTGATGAGCATGGTGATGTTTTAAAGAATAAGGCTAGATTGGTTGCAAAAGGATACCGTTAGGAGGAGGGCATAGACTTTGAAGAATCATTTGCTCCAGTGGCTCGAATCGAGGCAATCAGAATATTCTTAGTTAATGCTGCAAGTAAGAACATGGTAGTCTATCAGATGGATGTAAAGACGGCATTTCTGAACGGAGATCTTAAAGAAGTCGTCTACGCCAGCCAACCTGAAGGCTTTGTGAATCCAGAGCATCCTACTCACGTTTATCGTTTGAAGAAAGCTCTTTACGGTTTAAAGCAAGCTCCAAGGGCATGGTATGATATGATATCAAAGTTTCTTCTATCTACCGGCTTCAAAGAAAGGAGTAGTTGATCCAACATTGTTCACCGAAAGTCAGGCAAACATTTAATTCACGTTCAAATTTATGTTGATGATATTATCTTTGCCTCGACCGACCCCAATGAATGTGATCGTTTTTCAAAAGAAATGGGTTCCAAATTTCAAATGTCAATGATGGGAAAAATGTCATTTTTCTTGGGATTACAAATTTCACAAAGTCCCGGAGGCATTTTCATAAATCAATCTAAATATGCAAATGAGATTTTAAAGAAATTTGGATTTGATTCAAGTGACCCGTTGACACTCCCATGATTGAACGAACCAAGCTTGATGAGGACCACTCAGGGATCATGGTAGACCAAACGAAATATCGTATTATGATTGGATCCCTGATGTACCTCACAGCCAGTAGACCAGACATCTTGTTCTCTGTTTGCATGTGTGCTAGATACCAGGCTAAGCCTACTAAAAAGCACCTTGAAGCGGTTAAACGGGTCTTTTGGTATCTCCAAGGAACCATCAATATGGGACTTTGGTACCCGAAGGACACCGGTATGTCACTAACAGCCTATGCAGATGCTGATCATGCAGGATGTCAAGATACTCGTCAAAGTACGTTTGGAGGTGCTCAGTTTTTGGGTGATAAGCTTGTGAGCTGGTCTTCAAAGAAGCAAATGAGTACTTCTATTTCCTCTACAGAGGCTGAATACATAGCCATGTCATCTTGTTGTGCTCAAATCCTATGGATGAGATCCCAATTATCTGACTATGGCTTTGAATTTAACAAAATCCCTCTGTACTGTGATAATAAAAGTGCTATTGCTCTCTCATGCAACAACGTACAACACTCAAGAGCAAAGCACATCGACATTCGACATCATTTCATCAGGGAACAAGTGGAAAAAGGTGTGGTGGAACTCTATTTTGTGAGGACTGAATATCAGTTAGCAGACATCTTCACCAAAGCTCTTCCAAGAGAACGTTTTGAGTTTATTCTTCCACGTCTTGGCTTGAAAAGCCTTCAACCAGAAACACTCAAACGTCTTCAGGAGGAAGACGAGGAGTAAAGGTCTATCTTCATCTATATCTTGTATATATCTTTTCGAAAATCAAATAGAAAAATATAAAAACCTTCAAAATCCATAAAATTCAAAAAATCAAAAAATCTCAAAAATATTTTTGGGAGAAAGAGAAACAATGGCTTATTGTCATGTCAGGCAATAACCCGCTTTTCATAGAAAGAACATAGCCATGCTTTATCTTGTGTTTCAAATCTCATGCTCTGATTCTATAAATATTTATCTGGTTTATTGTCATGAAAACTAATTGCTTTATACAATAACTCGGACTCAAGTTTGAAAATCATCCTGACTTATTTGTCAAAATATCTATCTCTCAATCAACAACCTATGTCATTGATTGAGGGGAAGAATGATTTCAATTAATTCAAAAAGTTTGTTGTCATACAATTGTTTTCAAAAGATAATCATGCATGTTTAACCAATGGAGTTTAAAGTCTCAAAATCAGATCCTTATCAGTTAAAACGCTTTCATAATCAAGTCACAATTCTCCTTAAAAGCTTTCAAAATCAATTTAAATCTACAGAGATCACAAATCTCAAATGTTTTGATAATTGTGATCGGGGGAGAATTTGTGATTTAAATTGGATTTAAACTGATAATTCGGTAAATGGTTTTATAAGTATGTACATGCTCTCCTTCCCGCATGTGCCAAACGATTTCAAATTTTCAGATTTTCCATGCGCATGTTAAGGGGGAGCAGTTATCTTAAACCACAAATAACCTAAACGTGATCAATTTATATCAATGTTCAGGTTCCCTCTAATATGTGCAAAAACTCTTTCAAACCTTAAGGCACATATTGAGGGGGAGCAAGCGTATGAAAACCTCATCCTTCCCCAAAATGCTTTATCTACTTGATTCGATTTGGGAAGTGATGTTGATATCTTTTAGAAAATGGTTATTAAAGAAGTTAATTCTCTCTCTTGCCTCCACGTGCAAAACGATTTCAAATACTTGATGCACATGTTGAGGGGGAGTTCTCGTTCTAAAAATATCAAAACAATTCAGGTACAAAATGCTATGATAATATATCACAAGTATCTGAATTGATTTTCAAATGGTTTTCAATTGGTTCCAATGGCAGATGAACAATACCAAATAGACCACCAAATTTACTTTATGTATGGTGATATAAGGATGATAAGGTTAGGTATTTGTTCCCATGATCCGCCAGAACCGGAGGGATCTACCCAGGGACTATCCACTAGTTAGTGTAGAGTTCTTAGGTATGATGATAAAAGGAGAAAAATGAGATATGGGAAGTGTGCGGACTGAGACTGAGCTAGTACTGGAATAAACCCAACAAGGTTCTAGCTAGGAAGTCTCGGTAAGCACTGAAGGGGTTGAAGAATTAAAAAGAATTGAATGAGAAAAGGGTGAGAACAAATAGCCCTCCATATATTCAACCTTAGGGCAGAAACCGGGTTCAATTCATATGCTACTGATGGTAACATCGGTATTGAAGACAAGACGTCATGGACCCAGCGACGCACTGCACTTCAACTTTCCAATCCACTCAAGTTCCTCTTAAAAGGACTTGTTTCATTCTCACGGGGAACCGACATTATCTATCGACTTTCTCTTAGAGATTGTTGATATTGAAGAAGGAGACCCTCTCCTAGTCTCTGATATAGGATCCAAAATGCACAAATTGAGTCTAGAGCCACGAGATCATCAATAAATCTCATTAGGACACTTTCAATGAAGACTGCTTTTCACACAATGTGGAAAGAGAGATTATATTTTGAGTCCTACGCATTATCCTTGTGGTATTGCCAGAACATCCGAGTGATGTGTTTACATATTCACAATGAAGATGGAAAGCCTTCTGGAGCCAACATCAAACAAGCTCCTGGTAGGTGGCATGTGAGATCTATTATATAGATCAACCATGTGACAATTGAACAGAAACAATGGGGCGATTCAATCTTTTGAATCAATCCTGGTTCAGGTTATGGATTGACGAATACCTTTGAAAAACCGGTCTTTGTGCTTAAAAAAAAAAAAAAAAAAAAAAAAACTATTTTCTTTAGCACATCGACCGTGTACTAATTTATCAAATCAAAAGGTGTTTTATGATTGATAATTGATTTTCAATAAAACCTTCGTTGTATTGCAAAAACAATTTCTATTGAGCAATACACGATTGTTTTTCAAATCTCTTTTCATCAATCGTGGACTTAAATTCATTGGTTCACTCCTTCTGTTGTCTTCTTTGAGACGCCGTTTGAGAACAACTAGAGCAGCTGCAAACCCTATCAAGGAAATTCTTCGAATTATACCTGATCATAGGCGTACATCATGTACTGATCAACAGAGAACCGTGGGCCGTGTACCTCAATTCAACGAAAGTGATCAAAGACACTTTCGTACGCTTTATTGCTAACCTTGTATGCAAGTACGCCCGACGCTTGCAGTAATGATCGAATGATGCGGTCAATCCTTATGCATGCTCACACACACATTCATCTCCAAATAAATCATGATCTTTGCTTCAATAACTCTGATATTTTCACTCCATGCTTCGCTACGCTGCTACGCCAATATCATGAAGCAACTAAAGCTTCCGCTACTCTGATGAGAAGATATCATGATCCAGAATGTGAGCATGTCGGTCCGAAAGTCACAACATCACAAAATTCCAACACCACAATGGATGTCTCAGAGATTTTTGTTTGCTGATGATCTCAAAAGCTGGCTTAAAATGAATTATCACGTGGATCAGTAAAAGACCTCCACTTGGATTAACCAAACATGCAATGAGAAGAATCAATGACTACGAGCTTCGGAGCAAAGTACTACATCATGAATGCAAGAACAATCTTTAATGTAATATCGGTTTGTATTCTATGTAATTTTAGTACATGATTGAGGTGACCTCCCTTAGGGGGAGATTGTTAGGAATTAGAAATTCCAGGTATTAAAGAGTCGGTCACCTCAAGTATATGTAATCGTTAGAAAGCTCGTAGTCGTAGTTATTTTAAGTTAAGTAGTATTTAGTTAACTAACACCGTGGAGGACGGACGGGTCTTTACCCACTATATGCCTGATCCACAGCCCGTTGTGTGGCGTTTTATTGTAAGACTATAAATACTCTCTACCTTCCAAGGTAGAGAGTTGGAGCTGTTAGGATCCAAATATTATTGTGTTGATGATTCGGGTGGTCTTGGATGATCAAAATACATGATAGCCATTGTTAGAGAGAGAAAGATAGAGAGGGTGTTCTTGCTAGAGAATTGGTTCTCAAATGTAAAAGGTTAGATTGAATGAAGCACCACCCCTTCCATGGATGGAAGGGGTATTTATACTTACAAATACACGACCTCCTATCGGCCTGTGGATCAGGTATACAGTGGGTAAAGACCCGTCCTTCCTCCACGGTGTTGCACTATGCTAAACTAGACTAATAACTAACTAATAAAACAGTAAATAACGTAACTAACGATATGTCTACGAGCTAACTTATGCTAGATAATACTTGGGGTGACCGAAACTTCACTATGGAATTTTCTAATTCCTAACAATCTCCCCCTAAGGGAGGTCACCCCATGTTTTACATTTCGAATCCTAGCATTCTATTTTATCTTCAGTCTTGTGCTCGTAGACTTTAATTCTTCACTTTCGCAATCTTTGTGCTTAAGTAGTGCAACTTCAAAGTCCGCATTGATTTGTACTTTTAGTGGAGGCCTTTAACTGATCCACATCTTTGATGACCTTCGAGCTTTCATTGAGATCATCACCACAGTAAATCTCTGAATCACCCTTTATTGTGTTGCCTTCATGTGAAGTTGTGACTTTGGACCGACATGCTCACACTTTTGAATCATGACATCTTTCCATCAGAGTAGCGGAAGCTTCCACGGTTCATGATATTTGCAGCCGTGAGAAGCATAGTATAAAAATATCAGAACCAGGTTATGTAGATATGCACCAGACATGATTTCTTCAATTAAGTGTGGTTGCTGTGAACATGCGGCTTTGGATTGACTCCTAAATTCGATCACCGCAATCGTCGGGGTGTACCTCATACGACAGCTTAGCAATAAAGCGCACGAAAGTGTCTTTGATCACTTTCGTTGAATTGAGGTACACGCCCACTTCCTCGCTGATCAGTACAAGTACCGCCAGGATCGTAGGATTCATAAGAATCTCCTTGATGGGTTTCGCAAATGTTCTAGCTGTTCTCAAATGGAACGTCTCAAAGAAGACAACACGGAGTGAGTGAACCAAATAATTGAGATTCATGATTGATGAAAATGATTTGAAAACAATCGCGTATTGCTTAGAAGAAAGAGTTTTGCAAAACGACGAAGGTTTTATGAGAAAGATCAATTTTCAATCAAAATACTTTTTGTATTAGAGAATGAGAACACATTCGACGTGCTAGCGAAAAGAAGAGATTCGCACATCGAACGGTTTTTCTAAAAGTATTTTTCAATTAGAGATACCTTTTGAATTTGAAAACATAAGTACACATTCGATGCGCTAGAGAAAAGAAGATTTGCACATCGAACGGTTTTTCCAAAAGTATTCGTCAATTCCATTCCTGGACCAAGGTTGATTCACAAGTGAATCGCCCCATTGTTTCTATCCAGTTGTCACAAGCTTGATCTTATGAAAGATCTCACATGCCACCTACCAAGAGCTTGTATGATGTTGGCTCTAGAAGGCTTTCCATCTTCATCGTGAATATTGTTATATATCACTCGGATGTTCTGGCAATTACCACAAGGATAATGCGTAGGACTCTCAATATATTCTTACTTTCCACATTATGTGAAACAACAAGTCTTCAAGAATTTAGTGTCCTAATGAGATATTGTGGATGATCTCTTGGCTCTAGACTCAATAGTGCACATTTGGTTCCTATGCCGGAGACTAGGGAGAGGGTCTCCTTCTTCAATATCAACAATCTCTAAGAGAAAGTTGATAGATAATGTCGGTTCCCCGTGAGAATGAAACAAGCCCTTTTAAGAGGAACTTGAGTGGCTTGGGAAGTTTAGTGTAGTGCGTCACTAGGTCCATGACGACTTGTCTTCAATACCAGTGTTACCTTAGTAACCACTAGTAGCATATGAATTGAACCCGTTTCGCCCTAAGGTTGAATTGATGGAGGGCTATTTCTTTTCACCCTTTTTACATTCAAATCTTTTTCATTCTTCAACCCCTTCAGTGCTTACCGAGACTTCATAACTAGAACCTTGTTGGGTTTATTCCAAGATTAGCTCTGTCTCAGTCCACACTCTTCCCATATCTCACTTTTCTCCTTTTTTCAATATACCTAAGGACTCTACACTATCTAGTGGATTGTCCAGGTAGATCCCTCCGCTCTGGCGGGCGGATCGTGGGAACTAATGCCTAACCTAACCATCCTTATAACTCCATACATAAAGTAAAATGGTCGGTCTTTTGGTACAGTTCATTCTTCCTTGAAACCAATTGAAAAATCATTTGGAAAAACAATCAAGGTACTTGTGATATAAAATCAAAGCATTTTGTACCTTAATAGTTTTGATCATTTAGAAATGCTCCACCTCAACATGTGCATATGATTTGAAATTGTTTGGCACATGGAGGCAAGAGTTCTTTGAAATAATTTCTTTGAAATAATTTCTTGATCACAATTTCCTACGAAAAAGCCATTTGATTTTCTTGGTAAAATTCTCCCCCTAAATATGTGCATAGGATATTTGAAATCATTTTATCACATAGAGGCAAGAGTTCTTTTGAATCACATTCACGATTACAAAAACCATTTAAGAAACCATTTGAAAACTCAATCAAGGTACATTATGTTAAAACATAAAAGCTTTTGTACCTCGACAGTTTATTTTCTTTTAAAATGCTCCCCCTCAATATATGCTTCGAGATTCGAAAGCGTTTAGCACATATGAGAGAGCAGCCTGCACAATTAAATCAAAACGATCACCTTTTATCAAATTTCATAATTAAATCACAAATTCTCCCCCGATCAAAAATATCAAACCCTTTGAGATTTTGGATCCCAAGTGATTTAATTAGGTTTAGAAAACATGGGAGAAAATGTGGCCTAGTTTAAATACTCATCATGTTTTTGGATAAATCCTCCTCCTCAACATGTGCATTGTGTATGAAATCGTTTGGCACATGGAGGCAGGAGTGCCTTTAAAGGACTAAAACCAATTCCATTTAAACAAATAAGAGATTTAACTCACGATCTCTACCCCGATCAAAATTTCAAACCTTTTGAGATTTGTGATCCCAATTGATTTAAATCATTTAAAAGATTTTGGGGAAAGACGTGGCTTGATTTAATTTTGAAAAATGACAGGTAAGGACCATTTTAAGACATTAAAGATTGTTAGTGTCAGGTATGATTGTTTTAAGAGATCTTTTAGGTAAAATAAAACAATTTCACAATCAAACAAGAACAGAAAAATTCCATTTTGAAAGATCTTGATTCTAAAGAAAATCATACCATGACATAACATTAAATCTTTAGATCACCACTTTAATTTCGTACAAACGGACTCTTTTGAAGATATATTGTTTGAAAATATTTTAAATTAAATCACTCTCCCTCTCAATCGATGACCGAAGTCGATAATTGAGTGACTTAAATTTTGAAAAAATGAAGTCCGGTGATTTACAAAATTTAGTCCAATATATTTTCAAAACAATATTTTTCCATTTTCAAAAACACTACATTTCAAAGTTTTAGAAAAATGGTATCATCACAATTATCCTGCACAAAGATACATTAGTGGTTGAGAAGCTTCCGTTGTTGTTGCTGTAGGGTTTGGAAGAAAAACCGTCTCGCATATGCAGGTGAGACTTCTTCTACGTTGCATTTTGAATGCAAACCGAGGTCAAATTAAGCTCCGTTTCTTCAATCACTTAGAAGAAAACCATCTGATGCAAGTGAGACCTCTTACGTTGCATTTATGCCAACTCTCCATGGAAGTCCAATTAAGCTCGGTTTCTTCATTTGTCAACCCAAGATATAGTTACCCTTTCCTTTCGGCATCCAATCATCTTCAATTGTGGGATCCGGATCGGAACATTCTTTTATACCAATATACCTGCATATGTTAGTGAACACACATACAAATATATGGTGGTCGACATCACCCAAACAACAATCGACTAATAAAAGTCAATGCAACATATCAATCAGATCATATAAATGTATAGGAATAATGTGTTCATTAAACTCTAATCATCTAATCCTAGCAATCATATCCTAGGCACCTAGTCCTTCAACATAGGTTAACATCATTTTTAATTAAGCATATTAGGATAATTAAGACAGCCGGTTAGATGATGTAGATTTGAAAAAATTATCCCTCAATCCATGACTCATTTTATGAAAAGTTTAAAAGCGTTGAAGTCATTGATTGAGTTTTCAATTTTACAAAAACTCTGAATCTGATTGTTTTAAAAGCAACTCATTAACCACCATTTTTTTAAAACAAATATTTTTCTGAAGAATTTTAGACGGAAAAACATTTGTGTAGGAACAGCAGTCCTTCGACATACTTTCCTCAAATTGTTATAGGATAAGTGCACGAAATATTTGAAAATTGGTTTAGCGTAGCACTTTCCTTTCTTGAAGAGCGGGTTGCTATCTGAAATAATAGCAAGCCATAGTTTAAACACGGGTTGCGGTCACCTGGGTTACCGTGCAAGCCATCATTTGAAGCCCTGGGTTACACCAAATAACTGTAAGCCATTATTTTGACATGTTTAGAAAAGAATATTTACACCTCCTGCTCGAACTTCATCTAAAGTCCCGTGCCATTATTGAATGACATTTCTAAGACCGTAGATGTTATCGATACCAGAAGACATGTCTTTGAAAACATATTTTTGGTCTTTTTCAATTTTCTGATTTTTATGGGTTTTGAAGGTTTTATATTTTTCTATTTTCTTTTTGTTGGTTTTATATTTTTGTATTTTGCTTTTTGATAAATATTTACAAAGATAGAGTAGATGATATAATTTAAGAGGATGATGATACGAAAATCGAGATAAGGATATCGAAGCGTACATCGTAGAAGATAGAATTCGTCATCTCTTAAATTTCACCACCAAAGCTTCCGAGGCTCTGCAAATAGAAGATAGAACATGAGCCTTTGAGAAAAAGAGACTTTGGCAGCTTCCCCCAAACCAAAAATCCTTATGTTGAGCAGATTCAAAGCTTTCTTTCAAGCTTCTATTAGCCAGTTGCACAAAGAAGCACACCATTATCATCGATCTTGCTGCTCCTTTTAAGAATAATCACCGTGATTCTTCGCTCGAGGTTATATCATCCAAAAAGAACCAACGTATCATCCCACAAATAAATAATCTTCTCAAATTTCATTCCATGAAGTCGAAGCAATCCATTCCAAACAGGTGTCAAGAGACCACTTCCCCCAAGTAGTTGAATTGATGCAGTCAGTCTCTTAGACTAGAGCTCACGAACCCGAATACACATAACCAAAGACAAAGAAACTTATACCATCGAAGTAGCAGATTAAGTCCGATAGCCAAAGAATAACCCCGATTTATACTTTTCTCTCCCCTAAAGAAAGTGTATGAAGCTCAAGAACCCGGTACCGAATGCCCAAAAAGAGAATAACCGATAACATTGAAGAAACAGTAGAATCACTGATTATCTCTATGGATGACAATCTCTGCGGATGTCCACTCCGGAATAAGTGATTAATCCCTCAAGTGAGACAGCTGAAGGCCCCCAATGTACACAATATCTCTCCTCTGATGAATGCGATAGCATCATCACACACTTGTGTACCTCTTTTATCATAAGAAACTAACTCTTCCATCTCTTCCCCCACATAGTTGGAATAAAAAAACACAGAACGCCATGAGTCAAATCTTGAGTTTCTCAGCGGTAATGACAATAGTCTTCCCGAGATATCTTCAATCACTTAGAAGTATTAAGCTCGTCAAGATTACTCGCGTATAGATGTGTGTCTCCTTCCCCCTGTCGGTTTTGATACTTGAATCGAACTCTATGTAAGCCCGAATACATGAAATCTTTTGAGAAGAACACTGGTAATCTTGTGGGAATCAACATGCTCTAAGTAGAATGTGAGCAAGTCTAATTGGGATTAAATCGACATTTCACCCTCCCCAATTAGTGCTCTCCCTAAACCGAACAATCTGTTGATAGATGCCCGATTAAGAAGAAGTCTTTGGATAATCAAATGCAACTCGTCCTTTAGTCTTCTAACATATAGCGAAAATGTAGAACAGACTAAAGACTCGACCTTCTTCAAGATTGTCCAGTTGGGGATTAGATAGTTAACATCTTCGACTCACCAAAACACAAGAACATCACCAAAAAGCATCCCAATTAACTTACATCTTGCAAATCCCCTTAATTAAGATCCCTCCCAATCAAACAAGAACAGAAAGATGTTCATCAAGGAAATCAGCAATCAGCCGCAATCAACACACTAAATGGTAATACCAAGCAAACAATCACATCAAACAAGAACAGAAGGTTGTTCAGAATCATCATGTTGATGTGCACGTGAAGCATTAATCAGAAGCACTTTGTCAATAAACTCATATCAGCTTGTGAAGATGTCAACTAACGACTCTTAGAAGAAACTCCATGTAAAGATGACCCGATAAGAAGAAGCTCGGTTCTTACATGAGTTTAGAGCTGTTGACCATTTATTCTCGGATATCGATCAACCATGCAGTATTATCATACTTCTTCTCCCCCTCAAGAATTACATACGGAGATGCCATTCTTGATTAAGCAAGTGATTATCTTCAACAATGTAGTCTATTCACACTTCTCTCCAAAAAAATTAGCATAGGATATCGCCATCGTCATTATAGTTGAGCAAGTGGAATAAGAAAACAATCAACAAGAGTCCGGTTCACTTGATAATAGAAAGCATGGAAAAGTATGAAGCATGTTGATGAGAATGGTCATAATAAGAAGATTTCTCTTCTTCTGAAGATAATGCGCCACTGGCGTACACATTTATTTTCTTTAGAGAACGAGGCATGAACTGATGTGTTCATATGTCATAAGAAGATTTCTCTTCTTCAGAAGATAAAGCGCACTGAACCGTACACTTTTCTTTTCTTTAGAGTACGAGGCATGAACTGTTGTGTTCATACGTCATAATCTCTCTCTTTACAATCTCTTGGCAAAACATGTAATCAATCACCATTATCATTCAGTAGGCTCGTTGTCGTGACAGCTGATGGAGAAAACCCAATATGATAAATTTGACCCTGAAGTAAACTAACCTGAACTTGTGACTTAAACTTGCACATATGTAACAAAGAGCGGTGCCGAGAATTCATGCTCCATTGAATCTCTAAGTACTCTATACTCTTCCACCAACCAACCATCAAGTAATAGACGTACATTACCTCTTGAAAATCCACAATTGAATGTGACACTGAGCACTACAACGTAACTCCTTAAAGTGATAGTTATTTTTGTGGTGAAAAAGAGCCCAATTCCCCCAGAAAAAATAGACTCTAAAAAATAACTAGATTTCCAAGTCTTTGTTTTTGAAAATAAGCTTGAACAAGGATCATGAAGAATCTTCATCCATCCATCCCCTGATATCTTCAGATACTAAGTACACTCGCCCGTGATAATTCACTTCAACCTCAAATAAATAATAGTGAATTAACTCCGTTGTCACATCTTCTGAATAAAAGCTCAATACTAGCCTCCTTTGACTTTTTAAATGAACTTTGATAATGGTTTCATCCCGACCATGGTTAAGAGCACATACCAGTAAAACCATGTAATAGCCAAACTGCCATGATGAATATCCAAACACACATCCAATTTATGAAGTACACCCTTTTATCCCTTCTTAGAAACAGAACCCGTAACACCAAAGATCGAAGACCAGAGATACTTTCCTTTCTCCAAAATGGTTCCATCATCACGGGATTTTACAATTCTATAGTTTAAACCGAGAAATAGTTTCTTTCGCGGGATTTTACAAAACCAAGAATAAACCGTAAGAAAGATCCGGAAATGCAGTTTACTTATACCGGAGATGTTTCCATTGTCATGGGATTTTACAAGTCTATGATTTAAACCGAGAAATAGTTTCTTTCGCGGGATTTTACAAAATCAAGACAAAACCGTAAATAATGTCAGCTTGAATGTATTATGTCAACTTTGGTTTTAGTGAATATCTGTTTTAGGGGAACATGCAGCGGTTCATCAACGGTTCATTATCCAACATCATCAATATCATCAACCATCCCTTAAACACTTTGGTAAACACATCATTCACGATTCGTTATTGGCATTGTAGTGACCACTTGATGAAGTAAACCCGATATGTCAAACTTGATCATGAAGTGAACTTCCCCAGATTTGTTACTTAATCTTGTACTAATCTTTGTGAAGAAGAAACGGTGTACCCAATGTACAAAACCTCTTGACATTCTCAACTGAGCGAGACACCGAAGTGATAGTTACGTTGTGAGTTAAATGAGAAAGAATCACAACCGTAATTAAATAGCCAAGTCTTTATCATCCTCTATAAACGCCCAAACAAGTCATCTTCACGGAAGGGTAGAAAGAAAGAAGACGAACTAAGTAAACGCGCCTGGAAAGACCTCACTTCAAATCCAACTCCGAAATACCGTATAAACAACCTCATAGTCAACTTTGTTCAATCATCAATTCATGCCGAGAAATAATATACACCGTATGCATAACCCAAAGTATCAAACCGTATACCACAACAGCTTTCATCATCAACTCGCATCAAGTTTCTTAAGACTCATCATCAAAACTCATTATCATAGGTCTCATCATTAAAGCTCTTAAACGAATCTCATAAAACCCAAATCTCATAAACCTCTCATAATCAAATCACATGGCACACCAATCTCATTGACATACAGAACGTACACCAGATTCAGTCTTAAACACATATCAAAATCCATTCTAACGACAGCCCACGACATGAAATCCAGTCGTGAATGAGAAAACTCATAATCCACTTACCAAGTCCGATTAAAACCACATCTCTTCAAGTAACTTACATAAAATATCACCATGAGACAATATTCACATTGTACAAAATCACATTATCCCAATGTGCACGTTAAGATATCAAATGCGTTAGAATATTCACATTGACTTAAGATATCACCATGGGCCCATATACGTTACAAATATGAATGCGTCCAATAAGAATCAAAACGGGTCAATGGCCCAAGTTGCAAATCTTATAACACTGAATGTTGGAACTTATATAACACCACATAATCCCCATTTAACCCTAATTTTTCTCATCAAAAATCCGCCCCTCACTCAATAATACCTCTTTCACCAAACCCTAATATTTCATCAAAAATAAACCGCTCTTTACATCATGACATACTTAATTAGATCTGAAAACCGGTAAGCGCATACTCATAATCAATCAAATGATCTAACCCCTTCAACGCCACAAAAACATCTCGCATCAAACCCTAACTTCATAATCATTCGTCTCCATTTATCACCTCAATATCAGGTTGACCTTGCCACGGGGTTGGCGTAGGTCCTTGTATCGCCACGTGGATGGTTTGATTTAGAAGAGAACCTTTGTAGCACCATGAGTCAAGGTAGGTTTTACTTTCGTCCTTCTTGATTTTAAGTATTAAACGAACGAGATGGAAGGGTTAATAGATTATTGTTGATACCTTTATCTTGTGAGGTGGTGTTATAAACGAATCAAGAAGATCAAATAACATACTTGTTAATTTGATTTATCTTATGTATTCGGATATTTTGATGAAAAACAGGTCTATTATGAGTTTAATTCGTGTATAATGACCTAAGATGGTTGGATATTGATTCACTAATACACGAAAAACTTGAGATCTTGAATGAAATAAGTTAAGAAACACCGTATACCCAAATCGTTATTAAACAACATCTGTTGTGCTTTTCCCAGCTTTAGTTTTTCAAAACGGATCGCTGAAGATATCTTCATTTCGTGCTTTAGACCTTATGGTCTTGATGTAACTCTTGAGTTCCACGAAAATAAAGAGACTGAGATCTATTAACTTTTTCATTAATGAGTCTTTGAACATGAACCAATGATGTAATATTGAGACTGAGGTTAGATGATGGAATTTTGGTAAATGGTATTGTTACTTAGGTCGAGTGAGTCTTGGTAACATGTTTATGTGGTCGTGGTCGTGGTCCTCTCATTCATCATTTCTGTCTTCAAGTCGCTAGGTCTAGTGTCAACTCGCTAACCAAAGTCTTGTGTCAGGTTGCAAATCTTTTATCAAAACAAGTCGCTACTTTAAAAAAAGCTTACAAGTCGCTACTTATAAATATAAGTTGCTACATCTTAAATTTTTTCACAAGTCGCTACTTTTGACACTTCACAATTCGCTAACTTCAGTTTTTTAAACACAAATTGCTAACTAGTAAAGACTAGTCGCTAACATCTTAAATCGCTAACTTATACATACAAGTCGCTAGCTAGAACATAAGACTTTTTCCGGCATTTTTTATGTTTTCCGTTCATTAATTCAGAAAAAGTGACAAAGATTGCATCTTTTGACCCATGAATATGACCACTAATATGACTGTTTGACCACAAGATATGATCACAGATTAGGTACAAAATAAATCATAAGAAAACTGAATATCATGACTTGGACAAAACTTGACACAGGACAGATATACAAAAATATACCAGATGATTATTTTGACCCAAAATGAGATACCCAATAAAAGTTAAAACTTTGTTAACAAAAAACTATAAGCACTATATTTCGACCATAACAAAGTACATAAAAACAGTTAATAATATGAACCAAAAACCACCATAACCACCATAACCCTGATACAAAAACCACACAAATCAACAAAACACCATAACCATGGCTCTTGATACCAATTGTTAGGATCCAAATATTATTGTGTTGATGATTCGGGTGGTCTTGGATGATCAAAATACATGATAGCCATTGTTAGAGAGAGAAAGATAGAGAGGGTGTTCTTGCTAGAGACTTGGTTCTCAAACAAAGTAAAAGGTTAGATTGAAATGAAGCACCACCACCCCTTCCATGGATGGAAGGGGTATTTATACTTACAAATACCGACCTCTATGGCTTTGTGGATCGTATACAGTGGGTAAAGTCCCGTCCTTCCTCCACGGTGTTGCACTATGCTAAACTAGACTAATAACTAACTAATAAAACAGTAAATAACGTAACTAACGATATGTCTACGAGCTAACTTATGCTAGATAATACTTGGGGTGACCGACACTTCACTATGGAATTTTCTAATTCCTAACAGGAGCTCATAATAAGATTTTTCTTTCTCTCACTAAGTTCCCTAAACCTCTAACTTTCTCTCTCTAAAACCTTCTTGTACGCCTCTTATGATTATGGTTTAGTGTGTATGTGAAATCCAATATCCTACAACTTTCATTAACACTGTAGCATTAATGCATTATTTCATGTGCAAAGCACTTCTTTTTCATGCAAATACTTAACTTAAGACGATAAAATTTTTAAAATTTTGGTCCAAACAGGGGTGCTAAGGTACTAGTAGGTATAAATGTGATAAAATTCGCTAGAATTCCCCCCCACACTTAGAACGTAAAAAGGTAATACTACTAGCCAAGTGTGGGAACAAAATATTTTTTCACAAAAAAGGACTAATAAGATATCACTAGATAATGGTTATCAAAAAGATCGGATATTGGGCGGCTGGATTGAAAATAGGCGCATCAATCATCACGATCTACGGGAATCCTGAAAAAAGAGAGCAAACACACAACAAGAAAACAATAGTAGAGGAATTCTCCCACACTTAGTGTTAGAAAATAGAAAGAAGAAGGAGTACAACCGATGGGTGTTTTGTAAGCGGTACGAAAAGCCCAGAGTGCATCATCTAGTTTGTCCGACCAAGAGGCATGGTTTTCGCCTACGGTTCTTTCCAAGATTCTTTTTAAACCACGATTTGAGACTTACACTTGACCACTAGTTTGTGGGTGATATGCGGTAGCAAGATGGTGAGTGACACCGTACTTAAGCATGACCTTTGCGAATTGGTCATTGAAAAAGTGCGTACCGCGATCACTAATGATGGTACGGGGAGTTCCAAAATGAGCAAAGAGAGATTTTAAAATTTTCACAACTACTCGGGCGTCATTGGCTGGGAGCGCTTTCGCTTCAACCCGCTTAGATAAGTAATAGACCGTCACAAGTATGTACTTGTTCCCTCGAGAAGATGGGAACGACCCCATAAAGTTGATGCCCCACACGTCAAAGATCTCGCACACTTGGATGGCATTTTGAGGCATTTCATCCTTTTGCGAGATTTTGCCGTGAAGTTGACAAGCGTCACATGATTTGACTAAGTCATGGGCATCACGATAGATTGTGGGCCAATAAAAATCGGAGTCAAACACTTTTTTGACGGTGTAGTTCTGGCCATGATGTCCCCCTGTGGGTCCATTATGGCAAGCCTTTAGAATATCAACGGCTTCTTGGCCGTGAACACACCGTCGGGGTGACTTGATCCGCACACACTTTAAACAAGTAGGGGTCGTCCCAAAAGTAATGCTTAACATCTTTGAAAATTTTGTTCTTTTGTTGGGACGACATCCCTTTAACAACAAAGTTCCCCGCATGGTAGTTTGCAAAGTCGGCAAACCATGGGGTACTCGAATCTCCACATAGAGATACCACATTAAGAGTCTCGAGAGGAAACGTTTCATTTATTTCCTTTTTCTCAAGCACACTTTGGTGAGGATTTTTAAGACGGGATAAGTGATTGGCCTCGAGGTTCTCAGCTCCTTTTTTTTTATCACGAATGATGATATCAAATTCTTGTAGGAGGAGAACCCACCAGAGCAATCTCGGCTTTGCATCTTGTTTTGCAAAAAGATATTTGAGGGCCGAGTGATCCGTATACACTATGCTTTTAGACAAGATTAAGTATGGCTGGAATTTTTCGAAAGCATACACCACGGCTAATAATTCTTTCTCCATCACAGTGTAATGTGCTTGAGCCTCGGTCATAGTTTTGCTAGCATAGTGTATAGGCTAAAAATATTTGGCTTTTCGTTGCCCCAAGACTGCACCTAGAGCAAAGTCGCTAGCATCGCACATGAGCTCAAAAGGTAGGTCCCAATCTGGGGCAACTAATATCGGTGCTTCCGCAAGTTTTTTCTTTAGAGTTTGAAAAGTGTGGAAAACTAAAAGGGGGTTGAATAGTTTACCGATTAAAAAATTTGTTTTGAAACTTATTAAAA
>OU343222.1:271248345-271553262 GCA_910596185.1 Chrysanthemum makinoi
TCAAACAGTTATGCGGAAAAACCTTATGCGTAAACCAAAACCCTAAAGTTCAATAATTACGCGTAAGAAATTTAGCCATGGAAATTGCATCAAAGTTTTTCTAGAGGTTCTTAGATGTCATGTGAGTGTTATTACCAAGTTTTAACATCAAACTCTCAATGAATCAAAAATACCCAAATGCGTAAGAACATAAACCCTAATTTCTAATTAAAGATTAATTAGTGTTTCTGGGTTGTTTCAAAGCCTAGATGTCATCAATACACCATAATAACAACATCACACAACAATCTTTTTGACCAAAAACATTCACATTTGAAAATACCCAATTCCACGCATAAACCCTAATTCCTAAAAAACAATCAATTCGTGTTTATGGGTAAGTTTTGAGGATAAAAACGGTATCATTGATGTTTTAGAAACGTTTTGACACTATCTTTTTAACCACAAACACATAAACAAGATTATGTGTTCATACGCATACGCGTAGAACACAAAATCGTCCCTAGTTTAAGATCTAACCGTTATTTTTCAAAACGATTCAAAGCCATTGTTTGTAATCTTGTTAAGAACACAAAACACTTACAAAATTGTTGATCCAAAACACGGATTTGAAGATCAAATTATAGGCGTAGGATTAGTTTGGTGTGAGTAATAAATGTGAAGTATTAAAGTTAGGTGGAATGTTTTATTAGAAATAACTTTCAGATTTTGACAGTTTTAGTCCCTCCACCTTTTCCATTTTCATCTAAAGCCTTTAACTTCCTATTTTGGTTACCAAACGAAGAATATTTGGAAATAACTTTGACGACACTCCCCCTTGACTTAAGAAATAATGAAAGTTTATAAATTTTAGTCCGAGGAATGTCAGAAAACCAGAAATGTGACCATCATTATTTAAGAAACAACCGAGATAAGATAACATGCAAGTACAAGGTTTTATGAAGCTGAAAAATATTTGCTTTCTCCCCCTCAACACTTGATCGAAAAAATACTGAATTTTGAAAGATTTGAGTGTTGACGGAAGATTTGTACTTGCCATGTTAAAAGAAATATAGATAGAAGAATATTTTTGTTGTTTTTAACTGATTTTATATTGTTGTATTTTGTTTTTGAAAAATATTTACAAAAGAGATTTTGGTGTTTGACAGGTGTTTAAGAATGTTTTAAGAGTTCATCCAATTCCTCTTGTGTCAAACACCGCATACCAATCAGGTGGACCAACTCATTAAACCTAGCAGGAGCTAAGGCTTTGGTGAGAAGATCTGCCAATTGGTATTCTACCCACAAAATATAATTCAACAAGTACCACTGTTCCACGTGGTCCTTGATGAAATGATATCGAAGATCGATGTGCTTTGATTTCGAATGTTGAACTGAATTGCACGAGATCGCAATAGCACTCCGATTGTCGCAGTACATCGGGATTCTGTCAAATACGTAACCATAGTCTTTGAGTTGTGTTCTCATCCAAATGACTTGAGCACAACACGCCGACATGGCTACATATTCGGTTGAGGACAGCGATGTACAATCCTGCTTCTTCGATTGCCATGACACCGGTTTATCACCAAGAAATTGTAAAGCTCCTGAAGTACTTTTACGTGAATCTAAGCATCCTGCGTGATCAGCGTATGAAAAAGCGATTAGTTCAAAACCAGAATCCTTCGGATACCAGATTCCCAAATTAATGGTTCCTTTGATGTATCGGAGGATTCTTTTAGCCTTTGAGAGGTGGGTTTCAGTTGGTCTCGACTGATAACGGGAGCAAAGATAGCGGCAAAACAATATCAGGTCTGCTAGCTGTTAGATACATGAGAGACCCAATGATACTACGGTATTTGGTAGGGTCTACCAATTTCCCATGTAAATCAGCGTCTAGCTTCTTGGTATGAGCCATTGGTGTGGCATAGGTGTCACAGTTTTGCATTCCAAATTTGTGTAACAATTCAAGGGCATATTTGGACTGACTCAAGAAAATACCACGGGGTGATTGATGAACTTGCATTCCAAGGAAGAATGTGAGTTCACCCATCATTGACATTTCAAAATGTTTTGTCATAAGTTTTGCAAAAGCATTTGAGTATTTTAAATGTGTTGAACCAAAAATGATATCATCCACATAAATTTGAACAATTAAGATGTGAGCCCCGTGATATTGTATAAAGAGTGTAGGTTCGACCGAACCTTTGGTAAACTTATTGGCAATAAGGAAGGATGATAACTTATCGTACCATGCCCGAGGAGCTTGTTTGAGACCGTAGAGAGCTTTCTTCGGTTTGTAGACATGATTAGGGAACTCTGGATCAATGAATCCTTCTGGCTGGCTTACATAGACCGTTTCTTTAAGTTGTCCATTGAGAAGCGGTTTTGACATCCATTGATTCTGTTGCATCCGAACACCTCAAGCGAGCAACCGGAGCAAATGATTCTTCAAAGTCAATACCCTTTTCCTGTCTATAACCCTTAGCCACTAGACGTGACTTGTTTCAATACGTTCCTTCAGCATCAATTTGTTTTTCCAAATCCATTTTAGACCAATGGCGTAGACTCCTGTTGGTCTTTGTTCCCATACTTCAAGACGTTTGAATTGGTTGAGTTCTTCTTGCATGGATTCAATCCAGTTGTCTTTTGTCATTGCGTCTTTTGATGTTTTTAGGCTGATTGGCCAGTGAGTGCATAAATGCAATGTTCACCATCCGTGTGAAGACGTTGTCTCGTTACGACTGGTTGATTCGGGTTACCAATAATATTCTGATGGTCTTTGTCAACTATGTGTGGAGGTTGATGTTGATATACATTATTGTGATTTTGAGGATTCAAATGGTTTGTGGAAGATGCGACTCATTAGCAACGGGTTAAAGCATTTGGATCAAAATCTGCAGGTTACATCATTCGAAATCATCATTTGGTTCATCATTGTTGGAAGCGGTTTGTTCAACTGTTGTGTTGGAGTCAACTGGTGTAGGTGCTTCTTCAACGGTAGTTGTTGTAGCAGGTGTATCAGGTATAGGAATATTATCGGTTGTGCAGCGGAAACAGCGGATACACCACGTTCATCAATATCGTCTGAACGAGAGGAGCAAATACCTTTCCATTTGTTGGACGAGTTGAGGGCTTTCTTCGGTGATGATGGGGTTTGAGGAAGTTTAAGCGGTTGTGACCGGGTTCCTAAGCGTTATACTCGAAGCCTTAAGTTCATCGAAATGAGCATGAATCGTTTCCATAATTACGAATTAACCTTTGGAATTATCACAGTATCCGATAAAGACTCCAATGTCAGCTTTGGCTTTGAGCTTTCGAAAGTCATCACGATCATTATTTGGATAGCAAAGAGATCCCATGAAAGTGTTTTAAGATGGACAAGCTCGAAGGTGTTTTGTTGTGGCGTTTGGTGATCATGGTGTTTTGTTAGCGTTTTGTTTTGAGTGGTAGTGTAGCATGCACACCCACAAGTAATCTGGAAGTTTAGCATTTATTAACATTGTTCTTGCAGCTTCCACTAGCGTTCGGTTTCGTCTTTCAACAACTCCGTTTTGTTCTGGTGTGCGGCAATAGATGTTTGATGCTGAATTCCCACTTTCTCATAGATATTCACGAAGAGTTTTGATTAACAAATTGAGCCGGTCATTTCGGTGTTGCGGCTGAATTTGAATTTTTGTGAGAAAGGTGATGATCATTTGTGGAGCTTGATCTTTACTTCGAAGAAAATAAACCCAAGTCCATCTTGAGTAGTCATCAACAATTACCAAGATGTAGCGTTTGCCATTTATCGTCTGCACGCGCATCGGGCCACACAAATCCATGTGAAGAAGATGAAGCACATGCTGAGAGCTGTGTTCCATCTTTGAAGGAAAATGAGCACGAGTGCTTTTCCCTTGTTCACAAGCTGAGCATAAGTGATCTTTAGAATACCGAAATCTTGGGAGACCTTCAACAAGTTTGTGTCGAGCAAGGTTGGTTATGGTTTGAAAGTTTAGATGTGAGAGACGACGGTGCCATAGCCAAGATTTTGTAGATGTAGCCTTTGAGAGTAGACAAATGGGAGATGAAGCAATCATGTCTTGCATTGAGATTATTTATAGACTAGAATTGCGAGAGCCAGACATAAGATCATTTCCTTGTAGATCACGAATGAAACAAGTTTTCTCCCTAAAAGCAACTTCCAACTCTCCATCACAAAATTGACCAACAAAAAAGAGATTATGACCTAGGCCTTCCACATAATAAACCTTGCTAATTTCGATGTTTCCATTGATGTAATCTCCGTATCCCATGATAGCTGCGAAGTGATCATTCTCGAATCTGACAGTGCCAATGAACTTTGCAACAAAGTTTGATAACAGTTTAAGGTTGCCTGTCATGTGTCGGGAACATCCGCTATCAACAATCCAAAGGATGATCTGTATCACCTGCATTACACACAGACGACACAGATGGAATAGAAGTAGATGTGGAACCCGATGAGTTAGAGGGTTCCTCAGCAGTTACAGTTGAAATACACACATCAATGATTTTAGGCATCCATTTAAATCCTAGTGTATTATGTATCCATTTCTGCCATCTCCAACTAGTCTTAGCTTTAGTCTTAGTGAAAGTACTAGGTGGTACTACATTCCTTGGAGGTGATTCTGGAACTACAGGGACATCAATACTTTTCTTAGAATCTAAGGAGGGCGGTCTACCAAGCACAGACTTAGAAGCATTAGTGGGCCTAGAGGTATTCCGATTCTTAGGATTCCTTAAACGAGACAAGATAGCCTTAGCAACACATTTATCATGACAATCAGAACGCATATTTTTACGACAAATAACACAAGAAGCATCAAACTGAATATCAAAAGTACTTAAAGGTTTAGCATTTGTTACAACACTTTTTCCATTACATTTTCTAGATGCAATTTCTAAAGTGGGTGCAACGTGAGTCTTATTCAAAGTCCTACGGTGTTCTTCTACTTCATCATTCTTTATTTGTCTTTTCTTAGGTCGCAACTTCCTATTCTTCCTTGTATTGCTCCTAGGCTGTGAAGTGCGGACGTTTGGAAAAGAGGCAACTAGTCCTGTTTCAGTAGAGGGAAGCACATTAGTAACTTGTGTTTTGTCGGTAGGTATTATGGGTTCACGTTTGCTAAGTGTTAAAGGTGCAATTCTTTTAATGATGCTAGGCTGAACTTGTTCATACTTTGCTAACATTTCCCTTAACTTAATGATAGTGTGCACCAAATCTTGATTTTCAGAACGAAGATTTCCAAAAAAATTCATGACTTCTTTAGTGTATGCAAGATAATGATCAAGTTCGTTTGATGCTTCATCACGAGTCTGTTTTAGTAAATCAAATATGACACCATATTCCTTTTTAACTTTTGCAAGTTCTTGTTCATATTTTGAGATTTGACACTTAAAAGACACGTTTTGATCATCCAGTTGCTCAAGTTTAGGATCAGAAGATTTTGCACGCAACTGGGCGATTTTGTTTTGAAAAACAAGTTGTTGATCATGAATATCTTTTTGACACCAATTAAGACGACATATTGCAGTTGAAAGCTCGTTTGACAATCGTCCATTTTCAATTTTTAAAGACTCGAACTGAAGCACATTATCCGTATTTTCAACAATTTCAACAGAATCAACAGTATCAGCAGATATAGAATCAGATGCATATGGCAAAGAATGCAATAACACAACATTATAGATATCGGCACAGATAACATCTTCCAAGAGTCGATCAACATCTTTTCTCAATAGTTTCTTTTTATGTTTAGTATTTGAAATCGATGTTTTTGTTTTCTCAAAAACTGTTTTCATGAGACCAAGTTCCTTGTGAAAATCCCTTTCCCAATATAGTGCACAAGTTTTTAAATTTTTGACATGTGGTAAAATTCTTTGCTGAAGAATATCTCTATGTTCTCGCGCCATTGGCGATTGAAAATGTTGAACTTTTATTTCAGAATGAAATTCAATCTCACGTTCCAAAATTTTGAGGTCAGATAAGAAAGTGTCAAAGTATTTGATAACGCAACAACTTTCGGCATTAGTTTTTACTTCAGTAAGTGAAGGTAAAGGACCATTAATTTGTGCACCATTTGGTTGAGGACTGACTTCAGAAACTGGTGTGATAACCAAGGTTTGTTAGAAGTATCTTGTTGTGTGACAAAAGTTACGGCTTTTGAATAGTTAAATGGTTTAAACGACATTTTCCATTTTGACGACTCTCGTCATCGCATCTAATTCCTCCATCCGATTATATTCAACAACATTCATAATTGAATCATCAATTCTATGTTCTGCACTGTAAACTTCAGGATTTGGTTTGAATGCTCTTTGTGAAAACTTAGGTTTGTAATCAGCAAGATTCGGTCCATATCCATTTGGATTTGGTTTGAAATAAAACTTTTGAATCGTTGTGATTGATTCACCATGTTTATAAACAACAGTTTTAAACTCTTTGATTTTGTTTTGTAAGTCGACAATTTCCTCAAGATAGTCATCTATTCGTTTCGTGGAATGCTTTTTGTACTCAGAGAACTGTTGTTGACAAGTTAACAACTCAGCCTTGGCTTTTTGAGTTTCCAAAGTAAGAGCGTTAAGTTGTTGTTTCTGTTCATGTTTCAGGTGTTCTATTTGAGACAATAAAGCATTCTTCGATGCGGCTAGATCACGTATCTGTCGTTCTAAAGATTTTTCGTTTTGATAAGATTTAGCAAAAGCGACTTCAAAACCCTTTTCACGTTTTTCTTGAGTTTTAAAAAAGTTGATTTTTTGAATTAAGCATTCATTATCCCTGGTTAACAGTGCATTTTTCTCTTTTAATTTTGTATTGACATCATGGTAATGTTCCACTCGGGATTGTTGGTCTTTAACTAAGGTCCGGAGCTCAAATTCTGGATCAAACATAGAATCATTTTGTTCAACGTGAGTCTCAACATGGTCATTATTTAGATCCTCAAGTATAACCACGGAGTCCACTTGATCATCAAAGGTAACCATAAGGTCATCTTGATCATCAAATGTAACTACGGGTCTAGTTGATGATCATCGGAATGAGATGTAGAAGGCTCATGTTAAACACTCTGATCCGTGTCGGATCAGAATGGGCGGAGATAATAGATCATTAATGATAATTGTTTGTTCGGTACCGAGACAAGCCGTCAGTGTCATACTGGGCCTGTGTCACTCATGTGTAGAGTTTGCATTTGTGCCATCAACATAACTGTTGCATTAGCCTGCAAGTCCTCCATATCATCATCGAATCTGCATCGCCATAAAGCTCTGTTCCTTGTTGGAGAGAGTTCCACCAGCTTCATCCTTAAGAGCCAAGAGCATAGCCTCTTTGAAGTAAGCACTGCCTCTTGTTCTCGGCTTAGGACATGCATTAGCCAGATGACCCTTCTCATTACAGTTATAGCATCGAAGACTATTAACCCAGTCGAGCATTTCCCTGGTCAACCACTTGAGCCCTCTGTTGTTGTGGAGCACCCTGGTTATTCCTGCCCATAGTATTAAACCCTTGACCACCTCCCATCTAACGACCATAACCACGATTCTGAACTTCAACACGTCCATTGTTCACAACAGCCTGATTTCTAGTGTTTGATGAGGAACGAATACGATTGTTGGATCTGTTTGTATAACGGCCGAAGGCTTTAGCAATCATAGCAAATCCTTGTTGCAATTCATCAAAAGCATCGGAGTCCTCATCAGCTTCACTGTAAAGTGCTTGAGCATTGTTGTTGTTGTATGGAACCAATTGAGTTTGTTGAGGTTGTTGTTGTGACGGATCATATGGTGTGATGGTTGCAGTTGGTTGAGGAGCATGTTGAGGAGGAACACTAGTTTGAGCCCACAAAGTAAGTTGTTGATTGTCCGGAAGTGACTGTGGAGCAATTTGAGTCCACGGATAGCCCTTTCTTTGTCAACTTCTTTTTGGTGAGGCTTCAAATAGTCATACAACAATCCGTATGTAGCATGATGAAGATTTTTAGCTTGACGGAGAAAAATGACATACTTCTCCCATTTCGGACCAAGACTACTTAGGAACTTAGTGTTGACAGCAATTCGTGGCATGATGATATTGTGTTTGTCCTAATCATTGATGATGTCAGCGATGATGATATGACTCTAATGTCTCTCTGGTTCAATCATGAAGTGTTCATAAGCCAAGTAGATTTTGGATTCCATATCTTCCGATTGAGTGTGCCTTCCATAAGAAGATGAATATGTTCCCACATTGCTTTAGCAGTCTTTTGAGCATCAACACTTCGAAGGATCGGATTGGGTAATCCCTAAAGGATGTATTGCATTGCTAGTTCATCGGCTTCAAAGTGTAGAAGTTCATCACCGTGAGGTCTGAGTTGCAATATTGGTGACATCTCTTGGTGGATTGGCAGTTGGATCTCGGGTGTAATAATAGTAGGCATTTGAAATGGACCTTCCATAATGACCTTCTTTAAAACTTTCCATGTGGCTTCTTTAGATCACAAAACCTAAAGAACCTTATTACCCATTGATCATAATTCCCGGGAGTGAGCATTGGAGGTCTATCAAGTGAGCCAGCTTCATGAATTGATTGTTGGCTACTTAAGGCTTTACACATCTTGCCAAACCATGTTGGTTCCTTCATAGTACTCCTGGATGGATGTTGATTGTAGAAGTTTGTGTAGGGTTGTACTTGAAGACTAGGTGGTGGTTGAACCATTTGAGGTTGTGGAATTGCTGCAAGTTGTGGAGTATGTTGTTGATTAAATTGTTGTTGATAAATCTGTTGTTGATGACTAAATTGTTGATGTTGTGGAGTTAGTTGTTGTTGTTGTTGATTATAAGTGTAAGGAAAATAGCTAGAGTATGGTGGTTGTGACATGTTGAAAACTTGTGTTGTTAAATGGATCTTTGTAGTCGAATGAACCTTTGTTGATGAAGTATCCTTAGGCATAGAAATCACAATAAATCCAAGTAGCACTTATGCGTAAAAACACCAAAGTTACGCGTAACAGCAAAAGTTACGCGTAGGTTTAGCTTACGCGTAAGTAATGAGAAAAGCACTAAAGTTATGCGTAAACAGTAAGTTAGGCGTAGAAAATTTAGGCGTAGGATTAACTTATGCGTAAGACGAAGCTTAGGCGTAAGATAAATCTTATGCGTAAAAAATGCTACGCGTAAGCTTATGCTTATGCGTAATTTTAGGGTTTTTGCCCAAGTGATCTTTTACACTATCACAGTGCAAAAGATATCCAAAGTCGACGTATTTTCAGGCTTATCCAAGCAAGAAAACACGGAGTAAACCACGAAAACTGAAGATCAAACCAAGGAATGAGTTATGCGTAGTTTTAGGGTATTGATACGCGTAGAACTACTCGTAAAATGACTTTTGCCCAAAGATGTTTCTAAACCAGTTTTTTGTGATGAGATAGCTTCAATATCACCAAAAGAACACAAAAGTGTGAAACTTGATGATCCAAAGTGTCTAAAACTGTTACGCGTAGAGCATCTACCATGTAAAAAAACTAGCTCAAAAACAATGATCCACGCGTAAAGGTTGAAACTTTTTGCCAAAAATAGTTATTTTAACACCTTAAAACGTTGAAAGTACAAGAATCTTGGATTAAAAAGTGTAAAAAATGTGTTTTTAAGCGAACCAAAGTTTGTAAACCGGTAGTTACGCGTAGGACCGAAACCCACTTCAAAAACAAACCGATTCACCCAACTATTTGGCGATTGATACCACTGTTAGGTTCCCATATATGTAACACAAGCATCAATATGTAGAGATAAGAAATAGATGAAGGCGGATGAACAATAACACACACAAACACACACGTATGATATGGAAAGGTTACGCGTATGAGTATGAAAGTGAAATGAATTGAACAACCAACCCTCAAGTGAGGGTTATTACATAGTATTTATAGGAGAGGGAGCTAGGGCAACACTCCTAGTCCCTTCCTTTCCTTATTGGACTAGGCCTAGGCTTATGGGCCTTCTACATAAGCCTAAGGCTAATTACTAACATAAAGGCCATATTAAGCTAACTATTACATGTGAGTCACTAACACTTGAATTAGGTTTAGGAGTGATTCCAACAGTTCTGATGTAGTTATAGTTGAAACACACATGTTTATGATTTTAG
The DNA here is from genome assembly GCA_910596185.1 of Chrysanthemum makinoi. NCBI lineage: Eukaryota > Viridiplantae > Streptophyta > Magnoliopsida > Asterales > Asteraceae > Chrysanthemum > Chrysanthemum makinoi. The sequence continues at coordinate 271,258,466 of OU343222.1, forward strand.
GTATCCATTTAAAGCCAAGTGTATTATGTAACCATTTTTGCCATCTCCAACTAGTCTTTGCTTTGGCCTTAGTGAATGCACTAGGTAATAAGATCTTCCTAGGGGATGAAGTGGGTTCTATGGGTATATCAAAGGTCGTAGCAAAAACATTAGTAGGCGGTTAACCTAGCACAGACTTAGAAGCATTAGAGGGTCTAGAGGTATTCCATTTTCTATTGTTCCGCTTACGAGATAAGATAGCATTAGCAACACATTTATCATGACAACCAGAAAACATGCTTTTACGACAACCAACACAAGAAGCTTCAAACATAACATATTTAAAGGTTCAGCATTCGTTACATCACTTTTTCTATTACATTTGTCTAACGCAATGTCTAAAGTGGGTGCAACTTGAGTCTTATTCAAAGTCCTAAGGTGTTCTTCTACTTCAGAGGTCTTTATTGTTCTTTTCTTACGTTGCAACTTCCTATTCTTCCTTGATTTGCTCTTAAGCTGTGAAGTGCTAGCGTTGGGAAAAGAGGAAACTATTCCTGTTTCAGTAGAGAGAAGCACATTAGTTTCTTGTGATGTGTCATTAGGCAGTCTAAGAATTCCTGGTGCAATTATGTTTGTGTTACTATTCCTATCTTGCTTAAGTTTTACCAACTCTGCTTTTAGATCATGGATAGTGTGTAACAAATCTTGATTTTTAGAACGAGTGTTTCCATTTTGTCGTAAAACATCTTTGGTATATGCAAGATGATCATCAACATCTTTTGACGCTTGAGCACGAGTCTTTTTTAGTAAATCAAATATGACACCATATTCCGTTTTAACTTTTGAAATTTCTTGTTCATATTTTGAAATTTGACACTTTAAAGACACGTTTTCATCATCCAGTTGCTCAAGTTTTGGATTAAGAGTTTTGGTATGCAATTGGTTGATTTTGTTTTGCAAAGCGAGTTCTCGATTTTGACAATATTTTTGACACTATTGAAGACGACGTTTTGCATTCGAAAGCTCATTTAACAATCGCTCATTTTCAACTTTTAAAGATTTGATTTGTGACACATTATCGGTATTCTCAACATTTTTAACAAAATCAACAGAATCAACAACGATATAATCAAACGCATATGCAACAGTATGTAGTAACACAACATTTATGGTATCATCACAGATAACATCTTCCAAGAGTCGATCAACATCTTTTCTAAACATTTTCTTTTTACGTTTAGTATTTGAAATCGATGTTTCTGTTTTCTCAAAAACTGTTTTCATAAGTCCAAGCTCCTTGTGAAAATCCCTTTCCCAATATATTGCACACATTTTCAAATTTCGGACATGAGGTAAAATTCTTTCCTGAAATATATCTCTTTGTTCTCGCGCATGAGGCGATTGAAAATGTTCAACCTTTATTTCAGAATGGATTTCAATTTCACGTTCCAAAAGTTTGATCTCCGATATGAATGTTTCAAAATATTTAAGAATTTGACAAAGTTCGGGTAATGTTTTTACTTCATTGAGTGAAGGTAAATGACCATTAATTTGTGCAGTATTGGGTTGGGGACCAACATTAGAAGACTCAGAAGTAGGCGTGATAACCCAAGGTGTGTTAGAATTATCCTGTTGTGCGACGAAAGTTATGGCTTTTGAATAGTTAAATGGTTTGCAATAAACAACATTTTCTAATTTTGACCGACTCTCGTCTTCTGAATCTAATTCCTCCATACGATTATATTCAACAACACTCATAATGGAATCATCAATTCTGTGTTCTGCACTATAGACTTGAGGATTTGGTTTGAATGCTCTATGTGAAAAACGTGGTTTGTAATCAGCAAGATTCGGTCCATATCCATTTGGATTTGGCTTAAAAGTAAACTTTTGAATAGTTGTGATTGACTCACCAAGTTTATAAACAATATTTTGAAACTCTTTGATTTTGTTTTGTAAGTCGACAATTTCCTCAAGATAGTCATCTATTTGTTTCCTCGAATGCTTTTTGTATTCACAAAACTGTTTTTGACAAGTTAACAATTCAGACTTGGCTTTTTGAGTTTCTGAAGTGAGAGCGTTAAGTTGTTGTTTATGATCATATTTCAGTTGTTCTATTTGAGACAACAAAGCATTCTTGGATGCAACTAGATCACATATCTGTTTTTCCAAAGATCTTTCATTTTGGTATGATTTAGCAAATGCGACTTCAAAACCTTTTTCACGTTTCTCTTTAGTTTGAAAAATGTTGAGTTGGAACTTATAGCATTCATTATCCTTAGTCAAAAGTGCAATTTTCTCCTGTAATTTCGTATTGATATCTTGGCACTTTTCCATTCGAGATTTTTGGGTCTTAATTAAGTTGGTCATGAGCTCAAGATCTGGATTAGAAATAGGTTCAGCTTGTTCAACGTGAGTCTCAACATGACCATTATTTAGATCCTCAAATATAACCACGGAGTCAACTTGATTATCAATATTAACCATAAAGTCATCTTGATCGTCAAATATAACTACGGGATTTATTTGATTATCATCGAAATGAGATGTAGACGGCTCATGTTGAACACTCTGATCCTCGTCGGATGCAGATGTTGGAGGAGATATCAGATCAGTAATGAATATAGTTTGATTCGGTACCTGAGATAAGCCGTCAGTGTCATACACTAGGCCTGTGTCACTCATGTGGAGTTCTTGCATGTTAGCCATTAACATCACTGCTGCATTAGCCTGCAAGTCCTCCATGTCATCATCAGAATCTGCATTTGCCATGAAGCTTTGTTCCTTTTTGGTAAGAGTTCCACCAGCTTCATCCTTGATAGCCAAGAGTAAAGCCTCTTTGTGATAAGCGCTGCCTCTTGTCCTCGGCTTCGGGCATGTATTAGCCAGATGACCCTTCTCATTACAGTTATAACATCGAAGACCATTAATCCCATTCTGAGCATTCCCCTGATCAACCACTTGAGCCCGTTGTTGTGGAGCACCCATGTTATTCCTTCCATTAGCATTAAACCCTTGACCACTACCCATCTGACGAACATTACCACGATTCTAAACTTCGACTATTCCGTTGTTAACAACAGCCTGATTCCTTGTGTTAGATGAGGTTCGAATGCGATTGTTGAATTTTTTAGAATATCGACCGAAGGCTCTAGCAATCATGACAAACCCTTGTTGCAATGCATCGAAAGCTTCTGCATCCTCATTAGATTCACTGTAAAGTGCTTGATCATTGTTGTTGTATGGAACCAGTTGATTTTCTTGTGAGGGATCATATGGTGTGATCTGAGCAGTTGGTTGTGGAGGATTTGTGAAGACAGTTTGTAAGGTCGGGAATTGAGGATAACAAGCTTGAGCCCACAAAGCTAGAGTTTGATTATCCAGAAGTGAAGGCGAAGCAGGGACTCCACGGATGATCCTTTCTTTGTCAACTTCCTTTTGGTGGGGCTTCAAATAGTCATACAACAATCCGTATGTAGCATGATGAAGATTCTTTGCTTGACAGATGAAAATAACATACTTTTCCCAATCAGGACCAAGACTACTAAGGAATTTAGTGTTGACTGCAATTCTAGGCATAATGATGTTATGTTTTTCCAAGTCATTGATGATGTCTGAGAATCGATGATGATATGACTCTAATGTCTCTCCTGGTTCAATCATGAAGTGTTCATATGCTAAGTAGATTTTGGATTCCATGTCTTCTTGATTGAGTTATGTTCCTTCCATTAGAAGATGAATGTGCTCCCACATTGCTTTAGCAGTCTTTTGTGCATCAACACTACGAAGTATCGGATTGGGTTATCCCAAAAGGATATATTGCATTGCAAGTTCATCTGCTTCTAAGTGTAGAAGTTGGTCAGTAGTAATTTGATCAAGACCGACAACGTTGGTGATATCATCTCTTGGTGGATTAGCATTCTGATCTCCAGGTACAGAGAGAGTAGGCATCTGAAAAGGGCCTTCAAGGATGACCTTCTTCAAAAACTTTCCATGTGGCTTCTTTAGATCACAAAACCTAAAGAACCTTATCACCCATTGATCGTAGTTTCCGGGAGTGAGCATTGGAGGTCTATCAAGGGATCCAGCTTCATGAATGGATTGTTGGCTACTTAAAGCTTCACACATCTTTGCAAACCAAGACGGTTCCTTTGGTGTAGTACCATTCATAGCATACTTGGCCGGATACTGATTTTGGAAGTATGTGTAGTGTTGTACTTTTTGACTAGGATTTGGCGGAACCATTTATGGTGGAAGAGGAATTGCTCCTTGTTGAAATTGTTGCATTTGTTGTGGAGATGTTGGAGGATATTGTTGATAGAATTGTTGTTGTTGTTGTTGAGGATACATATGAGGAAAGTAGCTAGAGTATGGTGGTTGAGACATCTTGAAACTTGTGTTGATGATGGATCTTTGTAGTCGAATGAAACTTTGTTTATGAAGTAATCTTATGCGTAGAAACCAGCATAAGCGTAGAAAGCACCTTATGCGTAAAAACCAACTTACGCGTAGAAGAGAACTTATGCGTAGGAATAGCTTACGCGTAGACTTGAGGAAAACTTGGCTTAGGCGTAAACCAAAGGCTTAGTAGTAGAATCCTTATGCGTAATATTTGCTTATGCGTAAGACAGGCTTAGGCGTAAGAAAATGCTTAGGCAAAGAGAATTCTACGCGTAAGATTTTAGCTTAGGCGTAAAACTATGGTTTTGCCCAAAAATCCTTTACACTTATACCAGTGTAAAAGATATCCAAAGTTGAAATGTTTTCAGGCTTATCCAAGCAAGAAAACACTGAGTAAACCAATAGCACTGAAGATCAAATGATGAGAAGCTTATGTGTAACAGATGCTTAGGCGTGGACTTTGAAGCATACGAGTAAAACTAGGGTTTTCTTACGAGTAGAAAATACCAACTTTCACCAAAAACTGATTTTATGCCCAAAAGTGTTTAGAAACCTGATTTTAATGATGAAAAAGCTTCAATATCACCAAAATAACACAAAAGTTGGAAACTTGATGATCTAACACACTTTTTCACCTTACGCATAGACAGAAGTATACGTTCAAAACCAAGCTCAAAAACGATTCTACACACGTAAAGTTTCAAACTTGATGCTAAAAACTTAAACTTTAACACTAAATGAACCTTAAACCACAAAAATCTTGAGTTTTTAAATGAAAAAATGAAAGCTTTTTGCGTATGAAAGTTTATAAACGAGAAACCCACGCGTATGAAAACAATCTTCAAAAACAAATATGTTTCACCCAACTAGATGGCAAATGATACCACTGTTAGGTCACCATATTGTAACACAAGCATCAATATGTTAGAAATAAGATAAGATGTAGAGCGGATGAACACACACAAACAATACACGTATGAATAAGAGAAGTTTTATGCCTAAATATTGAATGAAGTGAACAACCAACCTTCAAATGAAGGTTTACATGTCTTTATATAGGGAAAGGAACTAGGGCAACACACAAGTTCCCTTCCTTTCCTTATTGGATATGGGCCAAGGCTTATGGGCTTTCTACATAAGCCTTGCCTTTAATATAAACATAAAAGCCTAATTAAGCAACCTATTACATGTTAATTACAAACACTTGAAATATGGTTTAGGAGTGATACCAACAAAACACAAGGAACTTAAACCAATAATCACAAGTGTACGGTAGCTCTCTAAAATAAAAACACACAAAGGAGCGGAGAAACAAAGGTCAGCGCGAAGCTTATTAAAAACCCATTTCTTTATGGTCATAATTTAATGCGAAACCTTACTTATACCCCTCTTATAGTTTGTTTATCAATTAGAGGTGAGCCGATTTTTCGCAAGCGACACAAAAACAAGTTTTGAATCTTTAGTTTGGGAACTTATAATGATACACTCAAGTTGAGAGTGTTATATTGATTGTGTATTCTATTTTATTAGTGCAAAATGAAAAGCAAAATCTTTTTGTATTTTTATCTTTTATATATATAAAAAAAGAAAAGAAAAATATTTTTGTGTTTTATAAGGTTTTTGAAAAAGCAATAACTTCACGAGGAAGGTTCTTCAAGTCACTAATCGTCAAAACGTAACGATATTGTCGCAACACAACCTCCCCAGCAGGGGCGCCAAAATTTGATTCGTTTCAAATAGTATATATAAATAATATCAAATACGTGATACACGCGAATTGACGAATCAACCCTTTAGGAAAAAGGTCAACACGCAAAACCCACAAATATATGATATATGATACCGGGCAAGTGATTACCCGGTTCGTGTCCTAACGAGGTGTGAATCGAGGATTTCGTTTGAGGTTTGTTATTAAAATGCTTGAATAATCGGGATTTTACGTTTTTGTTTTGGTTTTCTAAGTTTTAGTGAACGGGAATGCAAATAAGGCAAGTAAACTAAACAAATTACTAAATTAACAATCAATAAGCATAAGAAACAAGAAAACGATGCTAAATTAAGTCCTAAGGCACTAAAAATAAAAAACGGGCAAAACCGGGAACGTCCAAAGCCCTAAAAATCAAAATTTTGCAATTTAAAGCCTATGGGTGCAAGTCTATTTTTCCTACGTTCTAAATAACTAAAAATGATTTTAGAAAAAAGCAGTGTATTTTTTTTACTTTTAAATATTTTTTTATCAATTAAAAACTAAATTACACTAATTAAATTATAAAAAATACTAAACATTTCTAGAAAAATATGAAAAATTATAGAAAACTGCTTTAAGTTGAGCTTAATGTAAGAAAAATAAAAAATGTGAAGTTGCTTTTGGAAATAAGCAGTAAAAAAGCTCTTAAGTGAAATAAGCTTAGACTGCTCAAATGTCTTTAAATAATTAATTGTGTAAACTTAGACTGAGACAAGACCTAAGGGCAGTTGGTTGTGAGGTGTGGTGTTTTGTGCTTACAAAGGGAGAGGTCCCAGGTTCGAGCCTAGCTCGCCCAGGACCACCCCTTTTTGCATTTTTTCCATTTTTTTTTCTTTTTGAAAGTATGAAATAAGTTGAAAATAAGATTTTGCAAAGGCCAAATATTTTTTTAGACTTAAAAATAAGCTGGAAACAGCTTATACTAACAGCAGATTCACTTGAGGGTTGTTTGGCTTTGAATAAGCTATCAAAGGACTACAAAAGCTACAAAAGCTTCTAATAAGCTAATATATGAACTAGGAACTATTCTAACAACTTTAATAAGCTATGAGGGACATAAATAAGCAAAGCAAGATAAGCTAAAAAGCTTTTATCCTAATTAAGCTACTGTGATGAACTGCAGTTAAAGGCAGTCTAAAGGGGTGTTTTCAAGCTTATAATTAAGCTACCAAATAAGCTCTAAAGTATCTAATAAGCTAAAACAGATAAATTACATACTACAAGGATCCTAAATACTAAATGGTAGGTAATATGGAGCTTATATAAGCTTATTATGGGGCTGTCAAAAGTAACTGGTTGGGGACTGATGTGACTGAATGACAGATTACAAGTGCTAATATGGTAACTTTTGAAGGACAATTAAACTAAAAGAAAGCTTATACTAATTGAAACAAACTAAAAACAGATTGAATATGATAACCAAAGAATTATAAAAACCATTTTTGAGAGATTTTTTAGTTGAAATAAGCTTTAAAATAAACTTGCTAATCAGCAACACAAGCTGCTGTTTTTATCAAGCTGTGATTTTCTTTTGGACTTAAAAACTTTTCAAAACTTGACCTTTTGATTGGAACTTTAAACAAGAATATGAAACATGCTTTTTAAACTAAAAATGAATCAAAACTAACAATTCTTGGTGACTTTTTAAAGAAGTTGGAATGGTGACTGTTATAAAAGGTATTTTAGAACTAAAACTTGGAAAACTAATTTGAAAACTAAAAACTTGGAAAGACTACTTAAGAAAGCTCAAAAACCACTAAACTAACTGAATTGAAGCTAAATGAACTTGTTTTGAAAACTAAAAATGGGTAAAAATTGGTTTGACCATGGGTTGAGTTCAATTCCAAACACTCCTTTATGGAAAAAAATGGTCTCTAAAACAGATTTAAAGTCCAAACTTTGGAAATTTTTTGATAAAAGCTTTAATGTTATGACTAAATTACCATTAAAAAGCAGTTTTTAGATATCATTAAGCACTTTTTCAAATAAGCACTTATTATGCCTTTTGTTTGACAGACTCAAGAAAATAAGAGCAAAGGAGTTACAAACTTTAAAATGAGCTAAAAACTACCACATACCAACTATACTAAGCATAATAAGCATAAATAAGCATAAATAAGCACTGGAACAGTAATTGAGTAGTTGAATAGTAATTTTGAAAAATGAACTCACAATGGCCTTTGCTCAAAATAAGGGTAAATATGCTCAAGGAGCTACTCAACAAGCTCTAGCTTGTTATAAACAAGCTAGCAAAAGCCATGGTCCATCCTTTTTTGACCATCATCCACCCTTTTTGTTTTTTATTGATTTTTTGATTTTTTTTCTATTTTTTTTAGTTTGAAACTGAAAACTTTTGAGAACTTAAATAAGCACAAACTAACACCCAATTAAGCTATTGTTTAGCTTATTGGGTTTAGTCTATAATGAATAAGCACATGAGAGTCTTTTCACAGAATTTGCAAATAAGTAAAACTTGTGAAGCATAATTTAAAACTGGAATTTAAACTGTCATTAACTAAAATAAAGTACAATTCATTGAAAACTTTAAGAGCTTAAATAAAAAACCTACACTATGTCTACTTTCTAACTGACCACAAGGCTTACACAAATGATCCTATTCATACTAAGAAACTAGGGTTTCTTCAACTTCTTCTTGTGCTTTCTTTGTGAGAGGATTGAGCACTGTGTCCAACGTTATGCTTCTTTGCACCAAATCTGAGCCATCCAATTTGTCTTGGGCACCAAGGACTATGATCTCAACCATCCAGTTTTGTCATCATCTTTATATCAAATGGGAACATTGGGGATTGCCAAGGTAGCAAATCATCCCATGTGAAGTGGGGTTTGTATGTTGGGTTTTTGTTATCAGTGTAGTGAGAGTGATGGGGAGGAAGAATAGGACAAAGGGGAATTTGGCTCCAAGTTTAGTTTAGTTTTGTTTCTGGGTTTGGTGTTGAAGGGGTCAAAAGGATTAGGCAAGGATCAAGAGGATAGTGACTAGGTTCAAGTGATAATTTTGAAAAGGGGAAAAATAGTATTGCCTAGGTGAGTTAGTAATGGACTGGGAATATATTAAATGGGGGGGGAGGTTTCAAATGATGTTTTAAGGTTGTGTAGGATGGATTAGTTTTAAAAGTTGGGCTTGGACAATGGATTAGGGATTTGGATTGAACTTGGACAATGAATTAGATCCAAATGTATGAAATGGGCTAATGATGGGTTGTTGGTCCATAAAATGTGATCACGGCTTCGGATTCATTTTTTAATGCTCTTTCCAAAAATGCATCCTAGGTTTGATTTTGACTTTGTCTTCATTAGTTTAAATTCACAAACGTTGTCGAGTCGATCCGGAAATGTCCGTTTTTGCTCCGTTTTCAATCCTTTGTATGTAAAACACATAAAAACACAATCCAAGGATATTTGCAATATAATTTGATATAATTGAGTGTTTTTAGACATTTTTTCTGGGTTTTACGGGTTTAAATGATGAGTAAAAGGCCACTCATCAAGCGGCTTTGGGTTACAGGGGTATTCACTTGGTTTTTGCGCCTTCTTTTGATTTTTTCGTCATGGGGGTAAAGGCTTGAGTGACTCTTAAGTTTTCTAGAAATGATCGTAAATGAATGGCTTGTTGATATTGAATAGGGGGTATGTTCTTGTTGTGTTATGTGCGATCGTGTTTTTCTTCTGAATAACATCTTCAGCTTCTTTCGAAATGCTTTTTATGTTTCTCGTGGGTGGTTACTATGTCTTTTTTAGTGTTAATGAATGATTCTTTCATTCTTGCTTCTTCTGCCTTTCCCTTTTTTGCTTCGTGTATTTATAACGAAGGTTTTACTATTTTTGCAAGCGTGAGCAATAATTTTGATCTATTGTTTGGTAGGTAGGCATGTGCCTAGACTCGTAGCCTAAGCGTCTGCTTGCTCTATTGGATTTGACATAAAGTTTCTTAGGAAGGAACGTAAATCTGTACTTCCCAGATTTTCTTTCCTGTTTGAATATTTGGATAAGGCTTTCCTTTTGTTTCTGCAATGGCTGGGTTAATATGCTGTTATCAGGAGCTTTGCCCCTTCGGAGCTACGTGCTTGTCTTGATTCTGTTGCTAAGTTCCCATTGTAGCATTTATGAATCACATCGGATGCGCTCCTATGTGTTCCGGTGAGCCTCTGCTTACTCTTGCGAACCATTTTCTCCAATAAGTAAGATCTCTTTTTTCCATACTATTCACAGGCTTCCTTACCCTTTATCTTAAGTATGGGTTTTGTTGACACATGATCTTCGACTCCTCCCCCATTTTTTTTGTTAACAATGATTCTTCTGCGGCTGTTATTTTTGCTTTCGATTCCTGCTTCCTTTCCGTTGTGACCCTCTACTTTCTGTCTCATGAATTTTCTTTTTTCCGGTACACATTTCCTACATATTCCTTGGGCAGAGTCCCTTTTTTTTGCTGCAGTGTTTCATATGACTTCCCCTAAGCCGGTTATGCCGGGGTAGTAGAGTGGCTCTTGACATTTGTACTTGGTGCTAGAGTTTCTTCCGGAAATTCATTCCTTTTGTCACCGTTGATTCCTTGCTCCCTAAATTGGTGTCTTAATTGAGACTTTTTAGGCCTAAAGTATCGCTTGTAAAGATGAGGAAACCAGGGCTTTTCCTTTACGTGAGGATTTTTGTGTCCCTCATTTTTTTATTATTATCTGGTATTTGGCGACATTGTGAGTTATTTTTTTATTACGTCTGTCACACGAGAGTTATGATTTTATCGTCCGTGTCATCGTCTACCGTTTGCATGTTTCCGCTACTTAATCTGGCGGAAGATTTTATGGTTGTGGCTATGCGGTCTTTCCACGTACATCTATATTATGTTTCTTTTTTTACGTCCGTTGCGTAAGATGTTTTCGCCTTGCGTTTTGTTAGAAACAACGTTTTGAGGGATTCTTCTTTTCTTTCTCCCGACTTTCGTGTTGCTTAATTTTTGGTTTTTCCCGGTGCTTCTTTCTCTTCTACCATCTTTCCTTTTTTTTCTTTCTTCTCTTTGCTTTTTTAGATGGAGACATTCATCCGTACTATGTCTTGCTTTTCCATGAAATTCACAGAATTTGCCGTTATTCTTTTCTTCAGTTGGGGTGGTTAGAGGTAAGTTTGGAGATCTTGCTTTCTTTGGTGTCGGTACTTCCCTTAAAGGTTTAGGAGAGGTGGGGAAGCCGTTTTGCCTTTCTCTTGTTCTAAACCCATCCCTGAATTCTCTTTTGAAATTTTGTCGGTGCCCGACTGCATTTTGCTTCCTCTGCATTTGTATCCATGGTTTCCTCCTTTCTTTATCCCCGACAGTTGTTTCCCCTCGTAGGAAAGATGTGGTTATATTCATTACTGCATTCATTGATTTTGGAATCCTGTCGTGTAGCCGTTTAATTAGTTCTGGATCGGTGATTCCGTGCATGAATCCTGAGATTTTCATGATTTCCGGTGCTCCCTTTACATCCTTAGTTTCTTCCTTGAACCTTTGTACGAAGTATTCTGTAAATTCTCCTTCCTTTTGCTTGATGTGGTGGAGCTCCACAGGATCTTTAATGCACTTCTTTTGTAGGAGGAAGTTGGCCAGGAAGACCTCTTTCAACTCATCGTAGCTGTCTACAGATTCTGGCGGGAGGTCATCAAACCAAACCCTAGCGGATCCAGTAAGCGTGGAGTTAAACATGCGACACCAGGTTAGCATGGCCCAACGCTCCACCTTTGCCGCTACCTAAAAGATCTTGATATGATCTTCTGGGTCCTCACTTCCGTCATATGTTTTCACATTAGTCGGCATACGTGTTTTCGTTGGCATTTCAAAGTAACAAATGGGTGGAGTGATTGGATCAGTCTCCTTACATACCCACGGTCTGGCCAGGTCTTAATAACAACGCTTGACTTCCGTTTCTTGGATCCGAACTTCCAATGCCCGCCTCCGCTATTTCTATTCTCAGAGAGTTCACATGTCTTTCGTGAGTGTGCCTGATTGTCTCCATGCCTCCAATAATTAGGTTTTGTTTTTCGCGAGCAGGAGTTATGATAGTAGCTTTCTTCTCTTCTTTGGGAACGGTAGCGAGTTGATCGTCTGGGATCTTCGGAATACACTGAGATGCTCTTCTCCCTATCTCCCATCCTGCAGAATACACATTTGCGTAGCCTCTTGAACACCACCTCTCGGTCTGCATCTTTCTTTCTTGGCGATCTAGACTGTGCGTCTCGGCGTTTCTTAGACTCGAGCTTTTTCCTCAAATCTTTCCTTCCGTTCAGCGTTCTTGACTCGAGATGTTGTGATGCTTCGCGGGAGTCAAGCCGAGTTTTTATTACGCCCAACGCTTTGGCTCTTTCTTCTTGCTTCCGAACTTTCTCTGTCATAGTTGGTAAGATCTGGTGGTAATACTTGTCGAAGTATTTTCTAAGGGTTGCGTCAGATGCGGGTCCCTCAAGTTCCACCAGAGATGTATCATCTTCCCTTTCCAGCACAATTCGCGCGGCGGATGTGAGGGCGGGAACCGGTCTGGGCCGAGTGCTCAGGGTGAGTATTTCTTGAGAACGTAGTTGTGTACTGGGTCCCAAGGATGGCGCCAACTTGTTAGTACAAAAAGTGTGATGGGTTAGAATGAGTGTGTATGATGCTCGTTGGATTGGGCCAACAAGTTGTTGATGGGCTGTAATGTTAGGATCGTATTTATGGAAGATTTGGTGAATCGGGAGGTCTTGGAAGATGGAAGAACACCATCTTCAAGTTAGAGAGATAAAGTATAGAGAGAAGGGAGAAACTATGTGTGTTTTATTATTGAAAGGTAAAGTTACACAAATGAGACTCACCCCTCCATGGAAGTATGGAGGGGTATATATACCCAAACACATCCAACAATGGGAAATTGACATAACAAGCCCATGTGTTTAAGGTAACAAAGATAGAAAATGTAATCCCGTCAATGTCGTTCCATTTACGAGTTAGGAGCGATTCCAACAATCTTCCCCCAATGGGACGACATAAGGGATTACTTACAACATTTACTACAAATATAGAAAACAAATAAAGAAAGGTCTTCATAAGCTCTTCAAGTGCTGAGGATGATGATAGTTTACGCTCTTTGTCTTCTTCTTGTACCTTGACTTGAGAACCGTTTTATTCACTTGTAAGCAAATGATGTAATATGCATGAATTGGATTAACTTCCCCCCAATTTATGCTGCATGTCTTTAGCAGCTTCTCCGTACACTCCTTTTTGGTGAAGTTTGAATCAGACTTCCCATAGCAAAACAACCGTCTTGATGATTCGAAACTTTGATGTAGTGAACATTTCCTCTAACTTTTGAAGTTTTGAGTACGCAGCGGAATTTGTAGATGAGCAATAAACCACACAAGGTAAATCTGACTTATTGCGGAAAATCCGTTCGGGGGTAACATGCAAGAAATCAGCAAGATCTTCTCACATATCTAGATGCTTCACACCAAACAATCCACGAAAGACGAGATGAAACAACTTCCCCCTCAATGTTGCAGTCTATTGGAATAATAGTTACTTGTGAATATGCAATTACTCGATAAAGTAATAGCATGTAAGGCATCATAACATCATATTTAGGTAGCTTCACGCACGATAACTCTATGAAAGTGAGACGATAACACCAACTTGAGAAATTTGCACCACAGATCGTCTTATTTCTTCCCCCTGATTGAAGAAATTCATGAAGGGAAACGGGTTTTCGGAAAAAAAAAATCCAAAAACATCAAAGAAGCAATGAAAACCTATACTCTCTTCCCCCCGATGTTTTCAATGAATCAGAATCATACACCATATATGTTGATGATGAATTGAGACAATAAACCATGTATGTCCAAGTAATCGAACAATTGTGAAGTACCATAAATATCATGTGAGAATCAATTGTTGATAAGACTTCTCTACTCATGTATACTCTTCTCAGCTAACTCTTTACCGACCCCATTATCATTCTGACGGCTTTTGTAGTGACTATTGATGGAGAAAACCCAATATGACGAACTTGAGACTGAAGTAAAATAACCCGAACTTGTGACTTAAACTTGCACTATTTTCAGACGAAGAACCCGTTTTCTTATTACCATCGAAAAAAGGTAAACTTAAAGTTTCTTAAACTATCCACTCCTTAGTGTGACACTTGAGCACAACAACGTAATTCCTTCAAAAGTGATAGCTATTCGCTGTAAGCACAACAACGTAACTCCTTACATCAGGTATAACTAGACAACTCAAGTCTTTGTCATTCATAACGGTTAAAGCTCGAACAAGGATCTTGAAGAATCATGCATCCAACCAACCCCGATATCTTCAGATACTAAGTGCACGCATCCGTGATATCCCACTTCAACCTCAAATAAATAATAATGAATTCTCGCTGTAATCACATCTTGCGGTTATATCCCCAAAACTAGCCTTCATTAATGGTTAAGATGAACTTTGATAATGGTTTTTCCTGATCTTGTCAAAAATGTATCCCCGTGAAAATTTATCATACCAAAATACCACTCCTCATTCCAAAGGTTATACCAAAAAAAATTAACACTTTGTATTAAAAGAAATACATATAAATGATTAAAATTCAGCCCAATGTGTAAATTATTTTGGAATCACTAACAAATCAGCCCGGTCCAATTTTGATATAGCATCACAACCCGTCCAACACTTGAAGCCCAATAAAGTTAATAATGCCTCGGCCCAATCAAAAAAATCTTATGCCCCATCCATTTTAATAACGGTTATATGAAATACCCGATTCATAGACACTTGATGACTAGATAAAAGACTAACACAACCCTAAAATTAGGTCACACAGCCTTTAACCTAAAACACACAGATAATTAACGCCTACTACACTCAACTTTGCTCTCCACATATCCCATCTCATCTACAATCAGACTGAACAAATCTTATCACTCAAATTATCATCAAATGATCTCCATCCACCCCAATTAAACAACAACAAAAATACCTACGAATCCCTTTCAGTTCCTTCAACATCACAAATTCGTACCACTAACCATTACTTTAATTATTTAGCACACGAACGAATCAAGAAAAACTAGAGAATGCTTCAAGATCCAATGGGTCTCGGGTAGGTGTTATTTATGTTGTTTTGATTTCGAGTCTAATTAAACGAATCAAAGAAGAGTAACAACAGATATTGTTGTAAGACTCCCTTTATATTCGTATAGATTCAAGAATCTATGATGAATCGTTTTTCGTGTTTGAGAACTAATGACTTTGAATCACACGAAATAAACCAGACTGGGATTCAATTAAATTAGTTGCGAGTCATTGTTTTGATTTGAGTCTAGGATAGTAGAGTTTGAATGGATTTGGTGTCTTCGAAATAATTGGTGATGGGTTTGGAATTGGATTTGTTTGAAGTTGATGTTGGGTCGAACACTTGAACTGAGGTTGTGATATATTTTGGTATTTGGTTTGGTCAAATCTTTTGGTAAAGTTATTGTGGTCGTGTCTCGTCAGTTTCTTCTTCTTCATTTTTTCTTAACTTACGCGTAATTAAAAACCTTATGCGTAAGCAAATCTTACTCGTAAGCTAAAATTTTAGGCGTAAACAAAGTTACGCGTAGTACTTACGCGTAAGCAAAGTTATGTGTAAATGTAAGGTTACTCGTAAGGTTGATCCTTACGCGTAAGCTTACACGTAAGCCTGGTTCTTACGAGTAACTTTCCAAGTTACTCGTAAACATACTGAAGATGACCCCTTAGGCGTAAAGATAGGGTTTTGACCCTTGTTGACTTTTTTCGGCGATGTTTTCCGACCAAAAGTTCCGTCCAGCATCATAGACCCAGAAAAAAATGATATCAAAAGACCTCTTTACGTTAGATAGTTTGACCATGTATAACGACCATATAGACCACAAAACAGTTTCAAAAAAATGATGCAAAGACTAGTCACAATATGATAAGATTGACATAAGGCTGTTGACTATGGACGTAAAGACCACAAATAACAGATGAATGTAATCTTTGACATAAAGTAAATGACTTATATTTTTGACCATATAGGATATACATAAGAAACTTGTAAAAATCTGTTAAAAAACAAAAACATATGTGAAAAGTTTGAAACTTTGTTAAAACAGATTTTACATGACATTTTGATAAGAATAAAAAATATCACCAAAATCAACCAAATCATAAAAAACCGACCTTGCTCTTGATACCAATGTTAGGATCGTATTTATGGAAGATTTGGTGAATCGGGAGGTCTTGGAAGATGGAAGAACACCATCTTCAAGTTAGAGAGATAAAGTATAGAGAGAAGGGAGAAACTATGTGTGTTTTATTATTGAAAGGTGAAGTTACACAAATGAGACTCACCCCTCCATGGAAGTATGGAGGGGTATATATACCCAAACACATATGATTCGTTGTTAGTGAGTGGTGAATAAACACAATATCAATATATCAAATTAATCGTAAAATCCGAAAAATCAACCTTTTAGGAAAAGGGTTAACGTGCCAAATCTTACGAGTGTGATAAAAAAGTGATAGGAAAGTGATTTCCCGGGTAGTGTCCAACAATGTGAAATCCCCGTTGAGTTTCGAATGATTAGGACTTGAATTGGTTACAATTTTAAGGGATTTTGATTACGCTAATCTACAAATTAAAGAAAATAAAGAAAATTAAGCACTTAAAACAATGTAAATGCTAAATAAACTTTGTACTACTTGTAAACCTGACTTGAGAACAATAAAACAAAGCTAAATTACATCCTAGGGTGCTAAAATGCAAATGATGTAATATGCATGAATGGATTGAAAAAATATGCAATTTAAGTCCTAAGAGTGCAAAACTAATGTTCCTACATTTTGAATGACTAAAAATTCAAACTTTGATTAGGAACATTTCCTCTAACTTTTAGTTTTATTTATGTAGATGAATTAAAAACTATTTAACCACACAAGGTAAAATAAAATGAAAATACTAAATGAAAGAAATTTCAAAAAATCTTCTCACATAGGTAGATGCTTAAACAATCTATCTAAGAAAAGATGAAAAACCTCAAAGCTATAAGCCATAAGCTATTGGAAGCTAATGTATAGAATAAGCTTGTGAAATGCATATTAAATAAAGAGGGGAAGAATGTAAGGCATCATAAGGGGTATGTTGGGTCATATTTAGGTAGTCCTTCACGCTCGCTCTATGAAAGTGAGACGATACAAACCAACTTGAGGGAAATGCACCTTGAAAACTTTTTCTTGAAATCGCTCATTTCTTGATTGAAGAAATTCATGAAGGGAAACGGTTTGGGTCAAAAAATGAAATATACAAAAGAAAGAATCAAAGAAGCATGAATCACAACTCTTATGTTTTCAATGAAGCCATACACCACATAATGATGAATTGGGGAGAGAAAAAACCATATTTGTCCAAGAATCCTAAAGTACATAAATAGCATGGAAAATAAGCAATCAAAATCTTAAATAAGACTTCTACTAAGCATCGGTAGTTACTTCTCGCCTAACTCTACCGACCCCATCTAATGATCACAGTGACTAAACCCAATATGACAAAAGCCTAATCAACAATAACCCAACTTGTGACTTAAACTTGCACTATTTTCGAAGAACCCGTTTCTTATTACCATCAAAAAAGGTAAACTTAAAGTTTTTAAGCCACTATCCACACCTTAGTGTGACACTTTGAGCACAACAAGGTAACTCCTTAAAAGTGATAGCTATTCGTAAGCACAACAACGTAACTCCTTACATCGTATAACTAGACAACTCATGAGTCTAGGGGTTGTCATTCATAACGGTTAAAGCTCGAACAAGGATCTCAGAGAATCATGCATCCAACCAACCCCGATATCTTCTCTAAGTGCACATCCTTAAAATTGATATCCCACTTCAACCTCAAATAAATAATCAAAATGAATTTTTCACCAACCACAGCTTGGTTATATCCAAAACTACCTTCATTAATAGTTAAGATGAACTTTGATAACCCAAATGGTTTTTCCGAGTCTTGTCAAAAATGTATCCCGTGAAAATTTATCATACCAAAATACCAATCCTCATTCCAAAGGTTATACCAAAAAAATTGAACTTTGTATTAAAAGAAATACATATAAATGATTAAAATTCAGCCCAATGTGTAAATTATTTTGGAATCACTAACAAATCAGTGTCCAACTTGATATAGCATCACAACAACACTGAAGCCCAATAAAGGTTAATAACAATCAAAAAATCTTATGCCCCATCCATTTTAATAAACGGTTATATGGATTCTAGACACTTGATGACTAGATAAAAGACTAACACAATCCTAAATGCCTATTTAACCTATGAAACACAGATAATTAACGCCTACTACACTCAACTTTTCTCCACATATCCCATCTCATCTACAATCGAAAACAAATCTTATCACTCAAATTATCATCAAATGATCTCCATCCACCCCAATTAAACAACAACAAAAATACCTATAATCCTTTTCCTTCAACATCACAAATTGCACCACTAACCATTACTTTAATTATTTAGCACACCTAAAATCAAGAAAAAGGGGGTAGAGAATGCTTCAAGATCCAATGGGTCTCGGGTAGGTGTTATTTATGTTGTTTTGATTTCGAGTCTAATTAAACGAATCAAATTTGAAGAGTAACAAATGATACAAAATTGTTGTAAGACTCCTTTATATTCGTGATAGATTCAAGAATCTATGATGAATCGCTTTTGGGTTTGAGTTTTCCCAAAACTAATGACTTTGAATCAACGAAATAAACCGATTTTGGCTCGATTCAATTAAATTAGTCAATCCTTTTTGTAGTCATAAAACACTGTTTTGACATATTTGAGTCTAGGATAGTAGAGTTTGAATGGATTTGGTGTCTTCGAAATAATTGGTGATAAAAGTGACAATATGATACAACAATGGGAAATTGACATAACAAGCCCATGTGTTTAAGGTAAAAAAGATAGAAAATGTAATCCGGTCAATGTCGTTCCATTTACGAGTTAGGAGCGATTCCAACATGGGCTAATCTTGTACTAATCCAAGTGATTAATCGAATCCCTACACAAGTGAGAGTAAACCATTACCCACACCATGAGGACGGACCCCACGATTAAGCTCCGGCGTGAGAGTAAGTATACATTCTTGTCAGAGATAATAAGGGTGTGTGTGTTATTATGAGAGAGAAAGTTATACCTTGTGAGAGGGTTAAATCCCCGTTTATAAGTGAGACTCACTGCTAAGGTTCCTAACAACTCACATATAAAAGTTAGTGGCTGGAGTGGGACCCTTGTCGGGCAAGGTCCCATAATAATTGCGGATGCGGACACAGAATACTTTCCGCGGCCAGAGGTTTGATCCGTTGGGCATTCTGTGTGCGTCTTTGAGTCTAGACTATAGCCAATTTTGCTATTGTACTTATCGTCGATCCAGTACTTGTGGTTGTTTCGTTGTTGGGCCTGAGCCCAAAATATGTATATGTTGTTCCCGTTTCACAATCGTATAAAAAGAATTAAAGCAATAAACCAACTGATTGTGAATAATGACTGAAATAGTGTAAGTAAAAACGCACTAAATAATTTTCAACTTATATATTCTTTATAAGAAACAAATAAAAAAAATACATTACCCAAGTACTTTGAATAGTACTTGGGATTGAAATGACAAAGTATGGTATCTCCTCACTAAGCTCAGGATAAGTCTGAGCACAACTATAAAGGAACCACTGAGCTATCTCAGGGACAGAGTTGTATTTGGAGGAGTAAAAGATGGCTTGTGTGTGTGTGTTTTACAATTAATCCACAAGCTTAAAGTTCTTCCACTCCATCTCTTATGCTATTTATACAAGTATGGTTTTGAATTTATCCTAGAAGACAAACAGACAGGTTACAGAAGACAAAATACTGATGTATTTTGTCTCTGTTTACATTTGCTATATTGGGAAAGTGACAAGGCTGCTTTCTTCTTGTCGATGATGACACCGAGCCCGATAGTTAATGATTCAGTGGAAAGTTTGACTTTGGTTGATAAGGACTTCGCCCCTATCTTCCAAACTTATCCCGCCTTTGTCCCGCTCATTCTTTAGTCTTCATAGCCTTCTTCTTCAGTCTTTAGTTTGTCTTGGTGTTAGTAGTTGGTGAGGGTTTGATTGATGAGTTATTGTCATCACTCGAATCCACCATCTTCTTCTTGACTCGATCTTCACCCATTAAGTTCCGCTTCGAGTGGAGAGACCTCTTCTTTGTCTCTTCTTAAGTATTGAAGACAACTCACAGAGAGATTATGCGCTCAGTGACTTGTTAATGTTTAAGGGATTAAACACTTAGGGTATTTTCTATTAAAATCCTAGACTTAAGGGGTTTGGGTATTCACTGAACCCAACATTCTCCCCCTATTTGGATATACAAATAGCCTAAGTGTTTGATAAGTGTAAGTGAGCAAATGGCTTCTTCTTACATTGATGTACTAATGAACATAATAAGGAACACTGAATATTTTATCAAAACATACATCGTTTATTGATCAGATTATATAGTTCCTATCACTAGTACAAAAGATAAAGCATATTGATAAGGTTTTAAAATGTACCTTTTTGAGGGGTCGTTTAAGCCCTTATTTGATCACTTTTGTATCCGTTATTACTTAATATCGTTCCTTTTCACTTTTTAGGTCTCTTGAAGGCAAATTGCTGGAATGGTACTTATTTGGACAAAAGGCGGATATAACTGAAGAAAATGGCCAAAGTCAAGAATCGAGACACTCAAGCTACTGAAACACAAGGGGACGGCGTCGTGTTATCTGCGACACCGTCAGAGCACATGTTGTGACGATACAGTAGCCAAATTGCTTATTTTCAAGTGACGGTGTCGGGCTTTAAAAGAGTAGGTCGTCGCAACTCAGACGGCCTAGATTTGATCCGACGGTCGAGAGACTGAAGACGGCGTCACAAGCATAAGGTGACGCCATCGCAAGACTAACGTGGCCAAGACGAAACCTCAATGACGCGACCCCGATAAGTCACAAATCATAAGGTGACGCCGTCGCGAATGTAATCTTATATATAGAATCCGAATTTTTTAGTTTTAGTGTGTAGTCTTTTGGAGTAAAAACCTAAACCGAACCAAGGCTATCTTGTACAATATTTTAGGGTTCTAAACCCTATCTTACACCAAGATAAGTGTTTTACTTCATTAATTTAATTATGTCTTCAATTATTTGTGTGTATGCTTGCATGTTCTCCATGTCTGGCCAATTTACTTGTGTGTTTGCTTAGGGAATATGAAACTTAACTATTGAATATTGATTGGTTGTCTCTTATCTTAATTGTTAATGATCTAGTAATACGATAGGTCATCCATTGTGTAGTTAATGCTTGATTAATCTTTGTGAACCTTAGACTATAACACCTAGAGTAGTTGTAGGCTAAACCAACCAAAGAGTACCTTAGAGTTAGGGTTTATAAATCCTAGAGATTTTGTAGACGAGACCCTTTGGTAGTTTCAAAGAGTTAGGGATAAACGCATACCCTACGACCTTAGACACACAACGCGATTAAGAATAAGGACGTGACAATTCAACCATCAATAGGAGATAATTAAAGAGTAATAAAACCTAAGTAAACACATCTTTACATCATCATACGAGCACACAATAATTAGACATAGACTACCCTCACCTTAGTTAATTAGATAATTAGATAGTAGAGTAATCGGTAGAAATACCAACCCCCCAAATCCAAACCTCAAGATTCGTACTTTTCCATTTCCTAAAAAACATAAAAAGATAAAAAAAAATATTCTTCCTCAACTCCAACCTTAGCGTAGTAACTCCTCACTAGCATTCCTATTCCCCTAGAGAACGATATCAATTCCCGTGGCTTACCCTAATACTACACTACAACGATTAGGTTCACTGCCTAGGGTGTTGAAAAACTTGCTCGACGGAAAGGAAGTTCCTTTGACCCCGAACGACGCGTGTAGCGTTATCAAGTTTTGGCGCCCGGGAATAGAATAGCTAGTTAGTAGTCCACCTCATTTAGGTTTCTTTACTTGATTCCTATCAAGTAAACTTTTTCTCAATTTTAGCTTCCTCGTAGTCTCTCCCCCTTCTTCGTGACTTTTGTTCATAAAACCCCATCACTTTTCATCATGGAAGGTGATAACCAACCACCATTCATCAACCTACCACCAAATGACCCACCAAGAGGCTGTACTCTTGGTGAATACCTCCGGAACTAGCCACAAGGTTATAGGAACACCATTGAACTTCCCGACAAGCCCAAACTACGGCCCTCTGATCCGACACCATCCGGTTGGTGCAAAACGGATGTGCATTCCATGGACTTCGTTCCAAAGATCCTAATCAACATCTTAAGGATTTCCATAAAATCGTCGATTCCATCAACCTTGATGCTACTACTGAGACCAGCGTCTGCGCTCTTCCAATTCTCTCTACGGGACCAAGCTAGTAATTGGCTTGAGCGACTTCCCGCCGCCTCCATCTCAAGTTGGGATGATCTCACCTCTCGCTTCCTTGCTCAATTTTCCCACCGGGGAGAACCACTAAGCTTAGGAATGACATCTTGATGTTCCAACAATATCAAGGTAAATCTCTCTACAAAGCATGGACTCGATTCAAGGACTTACTCCATAAAGTCCCTCATCACAGCATTGATCTTTGGCTTCAAGTCCAACTCTTCTATGATCATGTCAACTTCCCCTCCAAGCGATCCATTGACCAAGCGGCCGGTGGAAAACTTAGTGATCTCACCTCGGAAGAATCGTGGGGTATAATAGAGGACCTTGCTCTCTATGACAACGAAAGTTGGAATGACCCCCGTGATTTGCCCAAAACCGTTAAGGCAATCTCCTTGCCTCCAATTGACTCACAATCTTCCGACCGTAGGATGCTCGAGCTTGAAGATCAAGTAAAATTCCTAATGAGCTCCTACGAAAATCCTAAGTCTTCACGCCATGTGAACAAAGTTTCTTCCTCGTGTGAGCCGTATAGTGATCCTCATAACACGCGCGACTTGCACGATTTCCCGAACAAGCTTCCGTTGACTATGCATCCTCGCGTATAATGGAACGGAGGAAGATTCCCTACAACAACCGGACCTAGGACTTTTAATGACGCCCGAGAAGCATGGAAGGGCAAGCCCGACTTCTATTAGGGGCAAACCAAAGAATTCACTTCCAATGATTTCTCATGGCCCCCATCTCACGGCCCTAACCAACAAAACATTGAAGGGATGTTGCAAAACCTAGTCGCATCCCAAGAAGCCCAAATAGCTAAGCTCTCGGACCGCTTTTACCAACAACAAGCCGAAATGGATAGGAAGATAGATAACCTTTTGAAAGCCATGACCAATAGTGATAGGAAGGTTAATGCTATCTCAACTCCTGAAACTTCCGGTGTAGAGATTAAGGACCCAAGTAAGTTAGCTAAGCACGCTCAATTCGTCAATACCATCGCCTTAGTGAAACCTAATAGAACAAATGATGAAGCGAACCATGAGATGATACTTGAGGTTAAGGAAACACCGACGAATGAAACAACCGAGGAAGTAAATGAAGTAGACAATGACTATTTCAATAAGTTTCCTACGAAAGAAGAACTATCTCGCCACCTTCACTTAGTGCGTGACCTCCGTCACATGTATGTTAGGAAAATCCCTAGGATCAAGTTTGGGAACCCTTGGAATCTTAATATACCATGTTGCATAGGACACCTTTTCGTGGCAAAGGCCTACATTGACCGCAAGTCCCCAATCAACATAATGACTAGCACCTACTACAATTGGGTAATTAAGAAGCCTATCCCAACTAGGCAAGACCCCGATAATCCTAGGGTTTGTTGCAATTTTCTTGGTAGAGTTAAGGGATTGCCCGTTTATGTAGGTAGTTTCACGTTTCCTACGGATTTCATAATAGTGGATGATATTAGTACGGCCATAGATCCTAGCTTGTCCCACTTTATTCTAGGAAAACCTTTCATAGAAAGCACCGGGACGACCTATAATCCCTCGTTAGGAATAGTGCGATTCAAGGATGAGACCGATGATATAGCTTACCAAATGCCGTTTAAGATTGAGAAGTTTTCATCACTCTCTAATGATGAAAAGGAACTTAAACTATCGGTCTATTATAGGAATGAGGAGGATAAAGAGAAAGGAGTAGATTATGTTATGGCCAAGATTTTCGGTTTGTATAAGGATTTCTTGAACTTAGGACCGAAATATAGAAATGAGTGGGGAGAGGACGAACTCTTAGAGAGGTGTATCATAGGGCACTTCTACAACATGGGACCACCCACTAGAGACCGTCATGAGGAAGAAGGTGACGGTAATGAAGTCATGTAGGAGCACGACTACGAGTCTAGCTACAAGACTCATAAATAAAGAAAAGCACTTCGTGGGAGGCAACCCATGCTTAATTGTTTGCTTGTTTATGTCATATATCTTTTATAGATTGTCTATTCTCATGTTTAAATTTGTAAAAATGCTTTATTTTGTTTTTAACCTCGTTTTAATTACATATAAAAGTATTTTACATAAAGGATAAGTGTAGGGAGGATTACACACGTTTTCAAAAGAAACGTAAACATGAGAATTGCAATTAATTAAAAGATATAAATGTGTGTTTGTTCGAGTCAAATGCTTGTATCGAGTCATAATGGATGTTTTGCAGAAAATTTTTCCAGATTTTAAAGATGTAAATTTTCCAGAATTTTTTCTAGAAAATCGCAGACCAGTTTTTGTCGGGATAACCTGTGGGATCGATCGCAACTGACGCGGTGTCGAAGGAGTAAAACAACTGACATTTTTTTCGTTTTTGAGCTACTTATAAATTTTGGAATTTTCAGTCTTAATTTTCGTAAATTTCAGAAACATCCATTCCACAAGCATTATATCCTAGTTTAGTAGAGTCTTATATATATTATTACCGCCAATTTTACGCGAAGGTTTTGTTTTTTTCTTCAAGTGTGCATGTTTTATTTATCAAGAAGAAGATACATAAGGTTGGAAGGAGCTTTTCACGCATACATTCTTCTTGGAAAGGATTTAACCAATACTTCACACACGGATCCTACCGAGCTAATCAGGGGAGTATTAGTTTCTATCGTTTTTAATTACCTTCTATTATCATAACTTTGATACTTTCGGGGAACATTGGGGACAATGTTCAGTTTTAGTGTAGGGAGGGAAAATAAAACGGGAACTTTGAAACTATGCTTATCCTTGATTATTTGCTTTGTCCAATTGTATTTGTGTAATAAACCATGAGAAAATGTCGGTTAGGGTAATTTTGGCACCAAATTTAAAATTTTTCATGACATATAGGAGTGGGCCATTAGTCTTAATAAAGCGTCTCACGGATAGGAAGTTATATGACTAGCACAAAAATACCCTTTACCACCTAAATTCTACCCAAAATGTGAAGATCACCCTTAGATTAGTAGGAATTAAAGCATTCATCTTTAATACTTAGTGTGTGAACCGGTAGTATAATAGATTCTAGAACTTGTTTTGTGATGCATCCCGAGATCGCTAGTAAGACTACACTTGTGTAGTTAGGAATAACTAAATGATAAGAGGCATTAGGATAACCCTTGTTTGATACCCGTAATATAATTACTTCTTCCACATCGACTGAGTAATTCCCCCACCCTTATGCGTTGTACTCATCTTTAGTACACGATACCCCTAGTTAACCCCTCAGATCCTCTCCTTTTCGCGGTTCTGGATGTTTCGGTTTTCCGAATATCAATGAAGAGCATTGTTTACACCCCACCCCCAAATGTACACCCAAATCGCCTTAGCCTACCTTGTATGCACTCACTTTTAGTGCATTATTGTTATCACCCTAAAACCCTTAGTTCAATTATCTAGTTGCTTGCATAAGTTGCTAAGTCGAGTCATATCCTTTGTATACAGCTTTGGGACGATTGGGACTCATGGGAAAAGTTAAAGTTTATGAAATGACGAGAAGGGAACGTTAAATTCAAATTCCCTTTATTTGCGTAATAATGTACTCCAAGTGTTTTGATCTTTTCAATTTAGGTCAAATTAGTGTTAGAGTAATAAAAACTCAAGTGTAGGGATGTGCCTATAAATCCCTATCATTTTGATGTTATCGTAAAGGATGGTAGAGTAAAAGTGTATGAAAAAAAAAAAAAAAAAAAAACATACGGCTACCATCCTACATCTATCCTTTAAATTTATGTTTGTTTGTTTCAGTATCTAGAGTTTAGAGTGTCGAGTCTTGGCTTAGCAACACCATTCTTCGTATGCTTGTAACATAAAGATTTTTGACTTGCCACCACTAAATAGCCTATCCCACCAAACCCTTTGTTTCCCTACCGTAAGCCTAACATTACAACCCTTTAAAGACCTCTTTGATAGTCTTTCCTAGGTGCTTACGCCAAAGAGATGGAGGTTTGATCTATTCTCAAGCCTATGGTAATCTATATACTAGGACGGTTAATGAGTGTTTATCTTCCATTTCCAACTTGTTATATTTCATATACACCCGAGAGATGTGAGTACCCAAACACCCCATGTGAGGTGCTAGTATGTAATTTCCGTGATTGTTATGACTTTTGCGGGGCTTATATGTGTTGTGGATTGTTCTAAACCAATGCTTCATGACCCCTAACTTATAAATTAATTGGCCAAAAGCACATTTGCTTGAGGACAAGCAAATACCAAGTGTAGGGATATTTTATAAGGTTTTAAAATGTACCTTTTTGAGGGGTCGTTTAAGCCCTTATTTGATCACTTTTGTATCCGTTATTACTTAATATCGTTCCTTTTCACTTTTTAGGTCTCTTGAAGGCAAATTGCTGGAATGACACTTATTTGGACTAAAAGGCGGATATACTGAAGAAAATGGCCAAAGTCAAGAATCGAGACACTCAAGTTGCTGAAACACAAGGGGACGGCGTCAGGTGTTATCTGCGGCGCCGTCGAGCACATGTTGTGACGATACATTAGCCAAATTGCTTATTTTCAAGTGACGGTGCGCTTTAAAGAGTAGGTCGCCGCAACTCAAACGACCTAGATTTGATCCAGACGGCGAGAGACTGAAGAAGGACGGCGTCACAAGCATAAGGTGACGCCGTCGCAAGACTAACGTGGCCAAGATGAAACCCTAATGACGGCGACCCGGCGGCCACAAATCATAAGGTGACGCCGTCGCGAATGTAATCTTATATATAGAATCCGATTTCTTTTAGTTTTTAGTGTGTAGTCTTTTGGAGTAAAACCTAAACCAACCAAGGCCGTCTTGTACAAGATTTTAGGGTTCTAAACCCTATCTTACACCAAGATAAGTGTTTTACTTCATTAATTTAATTATGTCTTCAATTATTTGTGTGTATGCTTGCATGTTCTCCATGTCCGCCTAATTTACTTGTGTGTTTGCTCAGGGAATATGAAACTTAACTATTGAATATTGATTGGTTGTCTCTTATCTTAATTGTTAATGATCTAGTAATGTGATAGGTCATTCATTGTGTAGTTAATGCTTGATTAATCTTTGTGAACCTTAGACTATAACACCTAGAGTAGTTGTAGGCTAAACCATCCAAAGAGTACCTTAGAGTTAGAGTTTATAAATCCTAGAGATTTTGTAGACGATACCCTTTGGTAGTTTCAAAGAGTAAGGGATAAACGCATACCCTACGACCTTAGACACACAACGCGATTAAAAATAAGGACGTGACAATTCAACCATCAATAAGAGATAATTAAGGAGTAATAAAACCTAAGTAAACACATCTTTAAATCATCATACAAGCACACCATAATTAGACATAGACTACCCTCACCTTAGTTAATTAGATAATTAGATAGTAGAGTAATCGGTAGAAATACCAACCCCCCAAATCCAAAAGCCCGAGATTCGTACTTCTCCATTTCCTAAAAAACATAAAAAGATAAAAAAAATAATCTTCCTCAACCCCAACCTTAGCGTAGTAACTCCTCACTAGCATTCTTATTCCCCTAGAGAACGATATCAATTCCCGTGGCTTACCCTAATACTACACTACAACCATTAGGTTAACTGCCTAGGGTGTTGAAAAACTTGCTCGACGAAAAGGAAGTTCCTTTGACCCCGAACGACGTGTGTAGCGTTATCACATATGATGTCACTCAAGATGGATTCCCAGTGCTTCTAGCTTGACTTTCTTCTTGAGGAGTGTTTCTTTATCAGGGTGCTCTCTTATCTTGGCATTCAGGTCAGTGCAGAACCTGATGTTTTCTGGAGTTTGGATTTGAGAGGCCACTGGTAGGTAGCTTGCCATTGTAGACACCCTTGCATGATCAATGTCACTCCACCTTTGGAATGCTGGGTTCCCATAGACATCAATAAAGAAAAGTCCTCTTTCAGGCTTTTCAATACAAAGACAATTCACAAACTTCACTCCTTCAGGTAACTCCCTATTGCAGTCAAGGCCAGGTACCTTGATTTCAGGTCCAGATTCAACCCTTTTCCTCTTACCATTGGTTGGCTGAGAGTGAGATCCTTAAGCTGCGGTTAGAGCTGGTTGTATCCCAAGCTGTGCTGGTGCTTCCCTTAGTCTTTCATACCGCTTGCTGAGGGACTTCATCAGCTCCTTGACCACTGCATTTTGCTTCTTCGCAATGATAGGACCAAGCTCATCAAGTTCAGTGATCCCAAAGTCAGTGAATTTCAAGGGATCATGAACTTCAAAATGCCTTTTATCATCCCCCTTGTAGACATTTATTGCCAATGGTTTGGATCTGGGGATGATTTTACATCGCTGATTTTTTCAGCAAACCTTATGCTTTTCATGGTCTAGTTGTAATGGTTGATCCTTTCTTTCCCGATGGCAGCAATTTTTGTTCTTTTCATCTAGCTTCTTTCTCATGGCACCATTTCAGCAGACCTGAGCATCTTAAAATTTTGGCGCCTCCTTTTCAAGCTTCTTAGGATCAATCCTAATCTTTTCGCCTTCTTCCCACTACTTGACTAGGGCTTCTTTGCTTTTCTTTTCCTCCTCACCAGCTTTCGCTTGTCTTCCTTTTCAAGGTAGGTTGTTATCGCTGATGAAAGGTGTACCTTGTGTTGCCGATGACATAGGGAATCTTCTGCCTCGATGTGGTCATTAAGGCTTTTCCCTTATCCTGAGCTGACGAAGAAGATGCTACCAGTGGAGGAGCAGTTGTGATTATTGGTGTTGTTGTTGCTATTGTCATTGTCATTGTCATTGTGGTTGTTGTTGTTGTTGCTGATGGTGGGACTGATGAGAGTGGCGTTGCTGATATAGGTTGAGCTGGCTCCCCCTCAGTGTGAGAAGGAGTTTCTTCAGTGGCTCTCTCCCCCTCAACTATTGCCGCAACGCCGAGTGAGAGCAAGAGTTGCTTGGGATACTGAGGGAGTAGGAGCTGCTTGACCTTTAAAGGCTTGATATATCTTCGAGACCATGGCCTTGATGTCAGTTGTATCTTGTTGAAGACTTATGACCTTTTTAGCAAGATTGGCCTAAGATAATTCCAGTGCGGTCATTCTAGGCCCAAGATTCCAGGCCATAGAAGACGATGCTTTAGCCAGATCAAGAACTTTAGCATCCAGTGAACCCAAAGGTGTGGATTGAAGAGAATGAATGGAAGATCAAGACCCGAACATTTGCATATTGAAGCATGTTGATCAGCTTCAGGAGACAGAGGAATTCTTCATGTAGACCTCAGTAGCCTCCAACACTTTGGAGTTAAGTGATGGGTCTTATTTAACAGAATCCCTGATTCCATCCAATTTGGTGTGAGACTCACGAAGTACTTGAGAAATTTAACCGTGTTTTCATCCAATGTGTAGATGCTGATACATTAGTTCCCTCGTGCTCTCTCGGTGTTGGTATTGGTAGTGAGCACTTCAGCTTTTAGATCTGCATAGCCGGCATGCTTCAACATGTCGATCCCATAGAGTATCACCATACCAGAGTATAACTTCCTTGAAGCCTTTGTTATCCACAAAACCAAGAGTCTTTCACCAGTGGAAGAATGTTATCATACTTTTGAATTCCTCAGGACGGGATGAAGAAGAGAGTCGAGTCATTTTCATCAGCGTGCGAAAGGTGACTCTTCATTCTCTGTGGATCGTTGATGCTCTTGTTCTTGTGATTGAACATCGGTCCATTTCATATCCAGAGTATTTCTTCTTCATCGCCGCAAGTTCTTCATCGAAAATAAGATGTCATTGACTTCCAGAAGTTAACAAACCAATGGTGGTGATGGGTTCCATATCGGTGGTGGTATTTGTCCTCTGAGTCTTTGTCCCCTTGTGCTCCTTCAAGCACTGGTGGGTGATTCCCAGTGCTATCCTTAGAAGCGCGTGGCGTGATATCCCTATCGGAGGTTGTTCGTTTCCCCCTGAGTCTTTGGGATCATTCGTTTTGCCCTTAGACAAAAGCATTGTTTGGCGAATGTCCTCCTTGGGCTGGGTGGAAGGCGCTCCCCTACCAGCGGGTTGTTTGTTTCCCTCTGGATCTTGGGGAGTAGTAGTTGGGACCAAAGGCACTGACTGTGATGTATCAGTGTCCTTCGTTGTCACCGGGGTGAATGTTGCTTATTCACCCTTGGGTGTCTTTTCAGTCAGGGGCTTTTTGTGCCTTTAAGGCTGTGCTCCAGAAGTCTCAGGGCCCTGAGACTTGGGTTTGGTTTTAGTCCCAGTCTCAGACTTCCCCTTTCTCTTTTTAGAAGCAGGGTTTGGAGACACGGAATTCGCCCGGTTGTTTACAAAGAACCATATGCGCCATCAATTCTATATCAGTGACCATGGATGGGTTCTTTTAAAAATTTGATGCACTCAGGGTGGTTGGTAAAGCACCATGTTGAAAATCCTGAGTATAGTTGCAACCCAGTAACACTTGCAAAGCACAAGAAACAAATCTAGGGTATGAAACGTATTTCACCCTAGTTTTGTTCTCGTAGCTTAGTTACGAGATCACCTGTAAATGATCTCCCCATGTCGACATTAGTACCATCATCAGTAAGCCATCATCAACCAATAGAATTAATCTGTTCAGTGGATGAGTGGCTCCCGCCGAGAACCTGAATCACAAATGTGAACAGGATCCTCCAAGCCACGGGAAAGGAGTTCTTGGTGACTGGGTTTTGTCCAAAAGTTTTGGATCAAGGGCAATTTTTTGTAACTGATTGCTCCGAAAAGAGATCAATATTAGAAGTGTGTAGTATATGGGTAACTCAAACGTGTTAGGTTTGAGCACCGAGATCGTTCCGAACGAGGGATGAATGGAATTTTCAACTCTCGTCGCGATTTTTGTGATTTGAATGGTAAAAAGGGATAATTTTGATGTTTTCTAAACTACGGTGCAAGGGAAAGTAATTAAAAGCAATCAAAACTACAGAATATATGATGAAAACAAGTAATTAAGACTAATTATGCAATCTATAACTAAAAATGCGAAAAACGTACTTTATAAAACGCTAATAAAATGCAAACTACTCTATTTTAACCCATAAAAATGAACTACTACTTTTATACAGCTACAAATGATATTTAAAAGTTATTTGTAATTTAAAACTAATTTTTTTGATTTTTCTTGATTTATTTTGAATTAAAAACTAATTTTGAACATTTAAAATAGACTTAAAATACTAAAAATTAGGAAAACATGCAAGAAAATTAAAAAACTATTTTTAAAAAATATAATTTAACTAAAAAGAATTTTCAAAACCGAAATCACATTTTTCTGACTTTTTCTCTAATTATTATGAATTTAAAACTATTTAAAACTAATTAAATTGCTAGAAAATACTATTTAAACTAATAAAAATCTGGAAAAATACTTTTTATGTCTTTTTGAGAAAATTGAAATTTCATTTTTCTGAACCTTTTATGATTTATTTGGATTAAAAGCTAATTAAAAATGCTAGAAAATGAATTTAAATGCAGAAAAATAGCAAATAGGCAGAGAAAATTATGCAAATTTCCAGAACACTCTAACATATTACTGAGAATCAAGGAAAAATAAAAGAAACAACTTTTGATCACAGGAACTATGATTTGGGCATGAATCTGATGTAATAAGCACTAGTTAAATAAGCAAAAAGCCCCTAAAAGCTACAATAAGCTACCACAGCCTTAAACTAACCTCTACTATCTGGAATAAGCCTCTCAGAACGATATAGACTTTAAAAGCACAAGCTATAAGCTAAAAGTCACAAGATCAGGTCCTAACTCTAATTAGCCAAATGCCCCTAAGGCCCTATCTGCAGCAACTTTAAGCTCCAATTCAGCTTATTTAGAAAAATCCTAAAAATAAACTAAAAATACCATGTTGAGCACAACCAACAAGAGTGCTTATCTCCAGAATTTCCACAGATTTGGATTAAAAATGAGGAAATTAAAAATGCAAAAGTAACTGCAGCTTGAGAGTTTAAATGATATTTTGACTTTTGAACAAAATATGAGTTTTGACTATTATGAACTTTGATTCGCTTAAAAACAGAATATGATTGATGAATTATGATTAAACTAAACCTAATTAAGCTGTCTAATCAAACAATAAACCTAATTCTAACTTATACTACTCCTTAACTTAACTGTTGCGACTTTGAAAATGAATGAAAAATGATTTTGACTTAGGGAGTATGCAAGTGCAAATAATGACCAAACTAAACTTAATCTATCTAAATGTGAATGACAGAATGATCCTAACTCTCGTATCAACTTTAAACACAGAATGAAGCACTAATCCAAACACACTTTAATACAACTGATTTGCAAATTTATCAACCAAAACTAATTTCTAATCTATGATTACTACCAACACAAATATAAATGACACTAGAATACCTAAATAATGCAGCAACAATAACTACAATTATCAAACAGTTACTAAGCTACTAATGCAAGTTTGACAGCAATGAAACAGTATTGTAAATTCAGATTAGATAACACTTACATAAGTCACGACCGTGGCTTGCTTATCGATAAAAATAACCATGAACCACTATTCTAAACCTGGTAATCAACCCATATTCATCTCCAATTCAGCAATCCTGAACCATTTTTCCTTTATGATTGCAGCTTTTGACTTATGTTGACCAAAGAGATATTTGAGTATATTCTGAGTAAATGATTTATAAAACATTTATTTAGCTTTTATGAAACTTATGAGAACCAAATCATCTTCTGAATTCAACTTAGAAACAATTTATCAATAATTTTTTATTTTTGAAATATTTTTTTTATTTTTTTATGATTTTTGTTTAAGGAGAAATGAAAACTGAAATGGATAAGAAACAATTTAATTTGATTAATCAAAGTAATTAGGAGCTAATTAAAATCATTAAACAGTAACTGAGATTGGAAATGAAAATCAGAACTATTTTATTAATAACAAAATGAAGTACAATTTGAAATAAAAAGACTGCAATAAAAATAGAGAATTAAAATCACTTAAAATAAACTACAATTATACTCAGAATACTACTCTACACTACTACTACACTACTTGAAATTACAATGAAATGAAAAGGCCTTTTATACTTGAGCTTCTTGTGTTTCTTCTGTGAGGCAAAACAGCCACAGCACCATCTTGTGCTTTCTTCAATTCAATCTTCACCATCCATCATTTAGGTACACAATTGGAGCTCATCTGAGCCGTTGGTTGGGGTTTTTGTGCCCATGGATTGCCAAGTGGCAATGGTCAGGAAGTAGTTGGTTTGGGAATTGGGATAAGCTGGCGGGTAAAAGGGATGGAGGAGGAAGCGTGTTTGACTGGGATTGAGAGGGAGAGTGGGGGAAATTAGGCGCCTTTTTTTATTTTGGGTTTCTGGTTTTTATTTTGTGGGTAAAAGGGTAGGGAAAAGGTTTAATGTTTTATTAAAAGGTTTTAGTAAAATGTATTATTTATTTTTTTTATTTTTTTTTTGAAGATTAAAATTTGTTTTAAGTAAAAATTTATTTTTACAAAAAATGGTTTTGAAAGCTAAAATGGATTTTTTTTGGATTTTTGGTTTTAAAAGGCAATTTTGGTCATTTGAGTATCGGGGAAGGGTAAAATGGAAATTTTGGTCTCGGGTTAGGTTTTTAGGTTTGTTTTCCCATTCTCACTCCAAAACGCATCCCGAGCTTTGAAAATGTAGAAAGTCCACTCCCGGCCCGTCTGCTTCAGATTTTTCTCGATTTCGCTCGCTTTTGCCGCTTTCGACTGTTTTCAATCATTTTGTACCTGCAAGACACAAAACACACTCCGAGGATATTTTTAACATATTTTGATCATATTTGGGTGTTTTTGGTCATTTTTGAGGTCTTAGGTGGGTAAAAACAATGAGTGAATAAGCACTCATCAGTAACTCAGCCTTTACAATGGCTGGTTCAGGGAGATGAACATATTTTCCATTGTTGTAGTCAAGCCCTGTTGATGAACAAAAAGTTTTGAAGTCCAGGGTGACAATTTGTTGCCCATTTAAAATAGAGAACCTGATGAGAAACTCCCTGAGGGGTCTTGGCATTTTCTCATCAGTGGAGGGTGTCGGGTCATAGGCCACTGCAGTTGCTCTGAACTCCCTAAGGAAGTTATGGTACAGTATAGATGGGGACTGAGTAAAGGCCTATTTTAGTGGGCAGTTCAGTAAACATTTCACGATTCCCTTATAGGCTGGGACATCATGTGGGTATTCAAAGTTGCTTATAACATTATTAGTTTTGAATTCAACATTTTCTAGACCGCCCACCCACTGAGGTGCAAACTGAAGAGACTGTCTTCTTGCCATTTCCATTCAGAAAAGTTTTAGGGTTTTGAAAAAATTTTCTTGACAAGAACAATCAAAGAGGTTAGAGTCTCTTAATTTTTGTGATGAAAAACCTTTTGTAAATTGTTTACAGAGAAGATTTTATTGAAAACTAATTTGAGGATTTAAAGAACACACAAAGATTTCTGGGTTTGAGAATTGATTTTGACAGAGTTTTGATGCAGAAATAATTTGTGTGTGTTTTAATGTTTTGAAAGGGGTATTTATAGAGTGGTGAGAAGGGTATATTTTGCACTAATGAGGATTTGTAAAGTTGGTTTTTGAAAACGTTTTATTTACCTCATTTAATGCCACCACTCCACTACCCGCAAGTAATTTCCTTGCCAAGGAAAGTTGCAAAGGCACAGAAAAGTGCATTTTGCAGGATTAAAATATCCTAAGGATATTTGTTGTGAGAGAAGGCATTTAATGCCAAGTAGGATGAGGTAAGGTTTGAGGGACCCTTGACATGAGTGACAGAATGACATAGAGACATATATTCCTATATTAAATTGGTATGTTTACCAACCTAGGACATTTAAGTAACTGAAATACTTGGTGCATTTAGTTACTCATTCAATGCTCAATATCAACTGTCAGGGTCCCTGAATGAGTCTTACTCATTCAGTGAGAAGGTTGTTTTGGGGTTTTGTTCAGGGAGCATGGACCATTTCAGAGAACTCATTGAGATTGGGGTTGATTTCAGGTTGCGACTTTCAATGTCAAGCATTCCCAATTCAGCCTTTCCTCAAGGTAGGTTCATCTAAGGGTTTGGAGAAGATATCAGCAAGTTGATATTCAGTAGGGATGAAATGAAGTTCTATGTCTCCTTTCATTATGTGGTCCCTGATGAAATGATATCTGATATCAATGTGTTTGGTTCTTTGGTGAAGGACAGGGTTGTTGGAGATTGCAATGGCACTAGTATTGTCACAAAAGATGGGTATCATTTTGTAATGGATGTCATAGTCACTGAGTTGACTTTTCATCCATAAAACATTGGCACAACATCCTGCAGCAGCCACATACTTAGCTTCAGCCGAAGACATAGCCACTGATTATTGCTTTTTAGCACTCCAACAAACCAGCTTTCCTCCAAGAAATTGACAGGACCCGAGGTACTTTTTCGTCCATGTTACCTGCATAATCAGAGTCAGAATACCCTTTGAGGTCAAACCCTAAGCACTTTGGATAGTAAAGTCCAAGGCTTGGAGTTCCCTTCAAGTATCTGAGGATTCTTTTGGCTGCAGTGCGATGGGATTCTTTGGGATTGGACTGATATCTTGCTATTAGACAGATTGAGAATTGTATGTCTGGTCTGGAAGCAGTTAGATACATCAGTGAACCTACAATCCCCCTGAAATGAGTTTGGTTAACTGATTTGCCAGTGAGATCAAGTCCAAGATTATTTGGAGGAACCATTGGAGTCTTCACTGAGGCACAATCAGATATCTCATATTTCTTCAAGAGATTTCTGGTGTATTTCTCTTGACTGATGGTGATTCCTTTATCAGTTTTCCTATCGTAGTCCAAGGAAGTATGTGAGTTCACCCATCATGCTCATTTCAAACTTCTTTGTCATTAGTTTTTCAAACTGTTTGCAAAGAGTATAATTTGTTGAGCCAAAGATAATGTCATCAACATATACTTGGACCAGTATCACATATTGCTTTGTCCTGTAGATAAACAATGTGTTGTCTATCTTTCCTCTAACAAACTTGTTTTGAATCGAAGGTGAGAGAGTTTCATACCATGCTCTGGGAGCTTGTTTAAGTCCATATAGGGCTTTGTCAAGCTTGTAGACATAGTCAGGATATTCACTACTCTCAAAGCCGGAGGTTCTTGAACATACACATCTTCCTTGAGTATCACCATTCAGGAATGCACTTTTCACATCCATTTGGTAAACTTTGAAGTTTATATAAGTTACAAATGCAAGGAAGATCCTGATGGCTTCCATTCTTGCGACAGGAGCAAATTTCTCATCATAGTCAATGCCTTCTTGTTGATGTAACCTTGGCTACAAGTCGGCTTTGTTTTAATGACAGTGTCGTTTTCATCAGTTTTGTTTCTGAAAACCCACTTCATTCCTATGACAATGACATTCTGAGGACATTTGATCAAGGTCATGACCTTGTTTTTATCAAACTGTTGAAGTTCTTCTTGCATAGCCTGAACCCAGCTTGGATGTTATAGAGCTTCAGTGACATTTTTGGGTTCTATTTCTGATAGAAAATCAGCATATAGAAATTCATTGGCTGAAGCTGCTGTTAACTTGGCAGCCATGCTTCTTCCAAGGGTTATCTTTTTGTTTCGACAAAAAGGGGGAGAAGAAGTAAAACTTAGGGGCTTTCAAAACTTGCATCTATTCTTAAGTTTTACTCATCATAACATTATGTTTTGTCATCAACAAAAAAGGGGGAGATTGTTAATACAAATAAACCGTAAAAACGTTTATTAATATTTTGCGATCTCTTTGTGTTTTGTTGATAACAAATATAATGTTATCTTAAGTATAATTATAAGGATACATGTTATTTTTGTAAAGCATTTACATATAGCCATTTAAATACAAAAATGTAATAATTAAGCATTTGTTGTAATAGTTTATTAGGATGGGTAAAAACCATAACCCATGGACCATAACCCATGGATCATAACCCATACCCAAGTTGGCTAGATACAATGTATACTTAGATACATTGAATCTAAAGAAAACCCATGGACCAACCCATAACCAAAAAACCCATGGGCAAAGAGGAGCGGACCACAGATCCCTAGGATTACACTAGCGGATCCCAGTGGGAGGGATCCGTGGGATCCGTGGAACAGAGAAGAAATTTTCCTATAAATAGAGAGCCATTTCTTCATTCTAACTCACCCCTCTTCTTACTAAATCTCTCATACACTCTCATTCTCTTCTAACATATAGATCACTTGATCTAAGGCGAGATCACGAGCATTCTACAAGTCATCCAAGCAAGGGGTCCTTGATTGATTTGTCACTCCGCAAGATTTCTGTAGCGAAGATCTTGTACTTGATATTTCACATATTTGTTGTGTAATAGTTGTGTTGGTTTGGTCCACCGTGCTACGGACTCGGTATCTAGCTTTGTACCGGAAAAAGTGTAAGCAACGTTATGAAGGCTTCTCCGCCAAGTGAAGGAGTTTGTTGACATAGTGCTTGAACTCTCGAGTAGGTGACTCGGGGAGTGGAGTAGGGCAAGGAAGGTGACCTTGTAGCCGAACCACTATAAATCGGTTGTGTCTTTTCTATCCCTTAACTTTATTTATTTGCTTGCATTATCATTAGATCTATACGTTCTCAACATCCATACGATTTCACATAATATCGAATCTATAGTTTTTGAAATCAACTTAAAATCGGCAAAACTATTCAACCCCCCCCCCCCTTCTAGTTTTCCACAGATTCCATCTTGTCAGTCAACTTCCTCACTAGTTTGGTCTGCTTCAGTAGGAACTGAAGATGTGGAGGTCTCAGTGGGAATAGAGTCATCTTGGGTTGGTTTTGTTGGTCTTTTCAGGATGGTTCTTCCAAGTCCGGATCTTTCTTGGTGAGTGAGGGTTGAATTGCAAAGGAGTAAGCTCGAGCTAGGTGCAAAGCACCGAAGAGGTTTCGGGTGGAAGCGGTTTTGAGATTCGGCCGCACTCAGAGATGTTTTCAGACTCTTGGGCACATCGGGAGTCCAAGCATGCTCTTTAGAGCTTGGCTTTCAGGCTCTAGTATTCTTCCAGAATCGAAATTAGGAAGCTTACTCTCAGGGTTAACTCGTTCAACCCAATCACTGGACTTGGGCAATGACAACATGTTGGTGATCATGCCACCAGACACAAATGGTTTTGGACCTTGGTCTTTATTGTGAGAATTAGGGAGATGATTTTCACCAATGATTCTCTTTTTGCTACTAGGGGCTTCCACAGCATCAAAGACCCTAGGATTCTTAGCAGTCCAACTTTCAATAATATCTTTTTCCTTTTTAAGTTCTTCCTGAAGAGCTTGATTTCTTTTAGCTAGTTCAATGTTTTGAATTTGTAGTGTGACAGCCTCAAGCTTAGCTTGTTTTAAAAGAAGCAGTTCATCCCTACACTTGTTTAATTCAAAACTTAACTTGTTGTATTTTGAAAAACGATTTAATCGTTGCTCTTCTACAAACTTAAGGTCAACATTGATATAGTTCATAAAAGACTGTCAATCAGAGTCATCATCCATAAAAAATAAAATATTTACCTTCTTCATTGTGATGTTGACCCATTCTCCATTCCTGGCATGATTCTTCCCAACAGCTAGTTTGTCCTCTTCTGAGAGAGCCATCAGTGCACTGACTTGCACCATTTCATCGTCTGAGAGAGGCTCTTCATCCCAGTCGAAGACTTCAGCAACTAGGCCCTTGTTTTTACCCTGCACAGATTTAACATTGTTTGTTGTTTCTGAGGGAGTGGCCTCAAGCAGTGCTAGCTTAGCTTTGGCTTTCCTATACTTAGCTTCAAAATCCACAGTTTTATTTTGATCAGATTTGTTTTGAAAGTTCTGATGAGACTGATAGATTTTTGGTTGAAATTTGCTAAAGCCTGAGGACTGATTTGACCCTGATGGTTTGTAAGAGGGTTCAGAAATTGTTTTTGAAAAACAGTCTTTGGCAAAATGACCTCTTTTGTGACAGTTAAAACACTCAGTGTCCTCATTAGCTTTAGCATTAGAAAAACCTTTGTTTTTCTTCTTATAAACCTTCTAGAGTTAGCAAGGAGTGCCCTTTCCTGAAATTCGATGTTCAGGTCATTTAGGTACTCCTCGCTTGATCTCTCATCAGGCTCATCATCTGAATTTTCCTGAAAATCCTGAACCACACTGTTAGAATAAAAAGCAGTAGAAATTGGTGTTGAGGTGTTGGTCAGGGACTTCTTGACTTCCTGAGACTTCTTCAAGTCAGGGTATCGTCTGTTGATGAGGTTTTTCTCATAGACAAATTTCCCATTTATTTCAGGAAGTTCAAGATTTTGGATATGATTAGCCTTCCTAAGTCCCTGAGAGAAATTCAACCACTTCTTAGGGAGACTATTGACAAAACCAACATTGATTTCATGTTTGGACAACTTAACACCATCATTTGACAGTTCATTTAACAAAGTTTTGTACCGGGTGTAAGTTTGAGACAGAGTTTCTGAGTCCTTAGCCCCGAAGGTGTTATACTCAAGTTTCAGGTCCATAATCTGTTCTCCTTGGTATTTGAGGGACCTTCATGGTGTGGAACAGTCATCCAGATTGTTTAGCTATACATGTTACGACCTATACCAGACTCCATAACATCATCGGGAGACAAGATATGATGATGCTTTTGAGCCTTGGCCCCTGGTTGACCACTCTCCTCTCGCCCTCGAGTTCCATCGAGCTTCAGGTTTAGGCAAACCTTCAGCAGTCTTTGGGATAAATGGACCTTCATTAATACACTTAATGTAGTAAGGTTCTATCCCAGTCAAATAGCAAAGCATTCGCTTTTTCCATTTCTTAAATTTACCAACTTCGAGTCGAGGGGCAACAGCTGAATAAGCTCCACCCTTTTTGTCGACAAGTTGGGGCACATCAATTTCAGCCATTAGGATCCTGATTTAAAAACGTTTTGAACGGCTTAAAAAAGGGTTTTATAATCAGCCCGCTCTGATACCACTTGTTGTTCCCATTTCACAATCGTATAAAAAGAATTAAAGCAATAAACCAACTGATTGTGAACAATGACTGAAATAATGTAAGTAAAAACACACTGAATAATTTTCAACTTATATATTCTTTATTAGAAACAAATAAAAAAGAATACATTACCCAAGTACTTGCGGAATAGTACTTGGGATTGAAATGACAAAGTATGGTATCTCATCACTAAGCTCAGGCTAAGTCTGAGCACAACT
Organism: Chrysanthemum makinoi; assembly: GCA_910596185.1. Taxonomy (NCBI): domain Eukaryota; kingdom Viridiplantae; phylum Streptophyta; class Magnoliopsida; order Asterales; family Asteraceae; genus Chrysanthemum; species Chrysanthemum makinoi. The sequence goes on from OU343222.1 coordinate 271,299,312, forward strand.
ACAAAGGAACCATTGAGCTATCTCAGGGACAGAGTTGTATTTGGAGGAGTGAAAGATGGCTTGTGTGTGTGTTTTACAATTAATCCACAAGCTTAAAGTTCTTCCACTCCATCTCTTATGCTATTTATACAAGTAAGGTTTTGACTCTATCCTAAAGGACAACCTGACAGGTTACAGAAGACAAAATACTGATGTATTTTGTCTCTGTTTACATTGGCTATATTGGGTAAGTGACAAGGCTGCTTTCTTCTTGTCAGTGATGACACTGGGCCTGATAGTTAATTATTCAGGGAAAGTTTGACTTTGGTTGATAAGGACTTCGTCTTATCTGTTCAAACTTATCCCGCCTTGTCCCGCTCATTCTTCAGTCTTCTTAGCCTTCAGTCCTTTAGTTTGTCTTGATGTTGAGTAGTTGGTGAGGAGTTTCAGTTGATGAGTTATTGTCATCACCACCTGAATCCACCATCTTCTTCTTGACTCGATCTTCATTAAGTTCCGCTTTACTCGAGTGGAGAGACTTCTTCTTTGTCTCTTACTTGAGTATCCACGAAGACGACCGAGAAACTATGCGCCGATGACTTGTTAATGTTTAAGGGATTAAACACTTAAGGTATTTTCTATTCAAATCCTAGACTTAAGGGGTTTGGGTATTCACTGAACCCAACAGTATAGCACGAGCTAAACCCAGTAAACCTGATGTACGTGCTATACGTCAATCACTAAACAAACCACAAAAACCATTTTTGCAGTTTTCTCAAAAAGTTACTAGCATGGTACCCGCGCGATGCGGCGGCGGATACCCTGTGACTGAATTTTCTAGTAATGTGATATTATCCGGCCATACGTTTTTTAACAATTAATTTAGAAATAATAATAACGGAGATCTTGTTTAGTTTCCTTTTCATTTTCGAGTCTATGTAGATCTTTGTTATTACTGTGAGTTGGGGAGTGACCAGTGGGTAGCCTAACAAACAAAAAAAAAGGAAAATCTTACAAAGTTAAAAATATTTTTTCAATAATGTAACGGTTTATTTTTTTTGTTTTTTAGTCGAGTGAGTTATGGTCGAGGGGATGAACCCTTCGTCAATTTTTGAGCCGACCGACCCAGTTCGACCCAATGGCGGCGACTCGGTCGGCGCAATGGCGACCAAATCGGTCGATCGACCATTGCGGGCAGCCTAATGGCTTTATTTTTAAATGTTTGGCTTAGTAGCTTGATTAGATTGTACATTATGGTTAAATGGTTGTATATTTTGGTGAAGTGGTAAATTAAATAGTGTATTAATTGTATATGTTAAATAGTGTTATCAGTATGCTAATAAAAATTACAGATTCATTAAAAAAAATAGTGTTTTTTTAGTTTTATTTGTGCTTCAAATGGTTGTAACTTATGTTTTTTTATTTGTATTTGCTTAAAAGTTTTATATTATGAAATCTTAAAAAATTAATGAGAGGGAAAATACAAAATGCACTTTAATAAGAGGGAGTATATAGATATACTGCTTACTCGTGTCCAATTAAGAAAAAGTTAAACGTAACGCTTTTCAACATTTCACAATTAAAATAGGGGTAATTCTCAAAATAGGACAAAAAAGTCCATAGTGATCACTTTAAGGTACAAAAATAAAGTCTCTTCTCAAATTGGTCATGTGCGAATGTGCAAATGTGCGACTCCATCCAACGTGCGACACGTGTCCACTTATTTAATATTAAAGTACATTGATAGTTGGGTGTTTTCCTATATATTCTCTTTTTTGTCTTATTACAAGAGTGATAAAAAGACCAAAATACCTTCTTTTTTTTTTATTTACCATCATCATCAACAACTCTTTTACCATATATTCCGGCGACACCCATTTATTCCGGCCAACTTTTTCTTTTCTTTTTTACGGCGACACCCAAGTGTAATCAACTAGGCAAATTTGGTAATCAACTAATGAATTTCATTTACAAATTTTGTTCTCATTGTCTTCTTCTTTCATATCTTCCACTCATAAAAACATAAAAAAAACATCTTCAGATCCATTAAAACCACTAAGAAGCAATTCATCAAACACCTAGTATGCATAACAAAAAACACCCAAATTCACACACTAAACATCACCAATACAAAAAACCCCAAATGGGTTTTCATCAAACCCCAAAAGGCCAAAACCCATCAATAATCACCAAAAAAAAAAAAAAAAAAAAAAAAAAAATCATTTTTACCTAACAGTAGCCTCTTCTTTACTCTGAAGAGAATTCAAATCAAGAAAACACTTCTTGAAATCAAGTGGGTCATCAACAGATTGTCCCAAAAAGGTGAATTCTTTTATAAAATTAGCTTTTAAGAGGTGAATGTTGTGTCTTGAAGATTGTGAGGACTTTAAGCCTTCTTGAAGGACAAGTATGTCGGATGGTCTGTCGTAGGTTATGACCGCATTGAAGGTTTCGTTGAATGTAGTTGTCGAGTGAGAGAGTGTTCCAGATTCGATTGCGAATGAATCGCCGCGTTTGTTGTTGAGGGATCCATTGTTGGTTCTTGGTTTTTTGAGGATCTAAGAAGTTGGGTGTTTGGGATTCTCACTTGTTAAAAATGGTGTTTAGGAAAGTTGCCATAAGTGAGGTAACACAATATACTAATAGGGCGTTTGAATCAGCTTATTTAGCCGGCTTGTTTAAAATTGTAACTGAAAGTGTTAGTGAGTTGTCGGAACCGAGCTCCGGCGCCGGTGAGTTGCTAGGGATGACTCCGATGGGATCTGGGTTACAGCTTGGTTGTCGTGGATGATGACAGATTTGGTGGTGGTGTTGGAAGTATCAGGTGGTGGTGATGATGACGGATTTGGAGGCGGTGGTGGCTGGTGGTGAATGAGGGAGAAGGAGAATATGGAAGAGATAATGATAAAGTGTGAATAATTAGTATTTATTTGTATTTAAAAGAAGGGTATATTTGTCATTTAGCCAAAAAATCAAAGTCAATGTTTCACTTACCCGCTGTACTTTAATATTAAATAAGTGAACACGTGTCGCACGTTGGATGGAGTCACACATTCGCACATGACCAATTTGAGAAGAGACCTTTATTTTTTACCTCAAAGTGATCACTATGATCTTTTTGTCCTTTTTTTGGGAATTACCCCGATAATCCCATGAACCACACGCATCAAAATTAACAAATTCACACACACACACATTTATTTGCTCAAACTATCACTGAAAGCATTATACCATCAAACTAATTATTTTTATACCAAAGGTGCGTTATAAACAAGATTTCAATCTTTAATTCGATACATTTATATTACATTTTGATACTTTTTATATGATACATTGATATGTTTGTTTTGTTGTTGTTGTTGTTCTTGTTATGTACAATGATTAAATTTGTTTGATTTACTGTTTTTCAGGGTTTTCTTATGATGTTTAGTAGCTTTTTTTTTGATTGAATGATTAAATTTTGTGTTTTGCAGGTTAATGTTGTAACTTACTTAGTGTTTGTTTAGTTAAGAATTAGGGCACTTTTTATTAGAGTTAAGTAGGTGACATTGTTGTTGTCGTTTTTGTTGCGTTGTCGAATTTGCGATTTGATGTTATTTGGATTGATTTGGTAGATATTTGGTATGTGCAGAGTTGTAGTTTTTTAAGTTTTAATGAAATGGCTTGCTTGATATCTTTGGTGTTTTTATCGGATTGATTGTTAGTTTCGGGCTCGTTTTATATAATTGTTGTGCATCAAAAATATGATATTTTGGGTCTCGGTGTCCTAATCAACATACTGTATTTGGATGTATTTTCTTAATTGATCAAACTCTTTGTTTTCAAGTGGTATACTAATAACGTAAAATGTTAACTATTGTTTTGATAACATAAATGATGTTCATATGTAATAAATTTTATGTTGGTGGCTATTTTAGGTTATTAGTAGGTTATGATATTGGACAAGCAAATGTCATTAACCACTGATTTGGTATTTTTGGCTTCTGCGCATCAATATACATATCGCAATCGATAAATTTGATAATAGAACAAGTTTGGTTGAATAAAGTACTAGCTTTATTTGTATATAAGTTGTTTGCGTATTGTGTTCTTATTATCTTTACTAAAAGATCATATTCACTTTTGCCTTTTGCGAGCTGAATTTTCACTTTCATCAAAGTAGCTTTAGTTTTAGGTATTTCCAATATATATCAATTTTACGAACAAGTTTTGTGTACTAATACATCTACACTTATACCCCAGATTTCCTTTGTGGTTATTTCTTTCATATTAATCTAGTTGCACTTCTCTCAGCATGTCCATCTTTCGGCGTATTGGTACTTCTCAGAAACAGCAAGAGCAGGAGCCCCCCGAGCTGAAATCTGAATCCAAGGTAACCACAAGCTGTAGAACACGCCACTACTTTAGTATTTTTAGCCAGTTTGAGATGAGTTTTGAGATTATTTGTTTTTGATTGTGTCAATTAAGTTATTGTTAACTTGGTACGTGCATCATTGATAGTAGCTCAATAACTTCATTTGATTTTGAGAATTTTCTGATAATTGGTTTTTCGGAATAATGACCTCATAGTGGCTGCTGATGTATCGTCTGGTTACTGCAGGTCAATGAGCTTAAAGCTGCTCTTGGTCCGCTTACTGGACGTAACTCACTGTACTGCACTGATGCATGCTTGAGGCGATATTTAGAAGCCCGGAATTGGAATGTAGACAAAGCAAAAAAGATGTTGGAAGAAACACTTGCATGGAGATCAACCTATAAGCCCGAAGAAATTCGTTGGGTTAGTGATCGATGTTTTATTCATGAGTCCATGTTAATGATTCTGATGAAAATAAGAAAGTAGATGTGGCAATTTTGACCTGTTTGCTTAGGAATGGTCAATGTGGATTGTATTTTTATCTCAAACAGGTAAGATGCGACTCCAAATGTTAGGTTAAAAGGGAAACGATCAAATGGGTTGAAAGTCGCCCAAAGTTAACTCTTTAAATTGTTTTAATTTAAGATTTAGATTTTATTATTATTATACTGTTTTTAATCATAATAAAGGCATTATTTTGATTTGTAAACCACCTCTAATAGGAAGTCATCTTAATCTCATGTATGGAACCATCACTACTTCCATTACTGTCAAATTAATCTAAAATTTTAACTCGTGCCAATAACTTTAGCTTCTTTTCACTATGTAGCATGAAGTTGCAGTTGAAGGTGAAACCGGGAAACTATTCAGAGCAAATTTTCGTGATCGAGTTGGACGAACTGTCCTGGTATTAAAACCAGGATTGCAGGTGATTGAACAGTCCCCACTTTTGTAGTGACTTATGAAACTAAATTTTTTCTATTTAGTTTTGACCCATTTTCATACAAATGGGTCGTTTTGGGCCTCGTTTTATTGCTAATGTGTCAAGTGTGTTGAACTTAAAAGGCTCAACAAAATATGAAATAGGTCACTAGTTATGTGTTTAAATTCCTAAAACATCATGAATCGCTATATATAGTGGAAGTTAAAAGTATTTTGTAACATAGACTGATAGACGTTTATGTAGTCATATTTAAAATAGTAAATATCTAAATGTTTAATTAAATGAACAGTTGTTTTTGCTGGTTTGCTCAAGTCGGACCAACCTGTACTAAGTCTAGCCTTTTTTAGCCATTACCCAACCTGCCCGAACTACACATTTTGCAAAACATTGCTTTTATCTATTGTTGCAACAGGACTTACTTACGATACATGTGCAGAACACAAAATCAATGGATAACCAGATCAAACATCTTGTGTACCTGATGGAAAACGCGATGCTTAATCTTCCAGAAGGCCAGGAAGAGATGGCATGGTTGATTGACTTTACCGGGTGGTCATTTAGCACAAACGTACCAGTTAGAACTGCTAGAGACACTATTAATATACTTCAAGACCATTATCCTCAGAGGCTAGCTGTGGCATTTTTGTACGCTCCACCAAGAATATTTGAAGCATTTTGGAAGGTAGGTCTATAATTTTAAAAACCTCACGTTTTTATCCCAAAATCCTAATCTGAGTTCTCATATGATCTAAATTTCTGCAGATTGTTAAATATTTTATGGACCCAAAAACATTCCAGAAGGTAAAATTTGTGTACCCAAAAAACCAAGAGAGTGTAGAACTCATGGGATCGTATTTTGATGTGGATAACCTCCCAACTGAGTTTGGTGGAAAAGCAACCATGAAGTATGACCATGAAGATTTCTCGAGATTAATGGCTCAAGATGACGTGAAAGCTGCTAAATTCTGGGGTTTCGATGAAAAGACTGCTTCTGCAACCACTGTCTGTGCTGCTCCGGCAGCAGTGGCTCCAGAGCCCACTAAGCCCGTTGGCCAAACTAACGAATGCGTAGTAGTGTCTTAAGTTAGGAATTATTATAGCGTGTGAGATTGGTGTGATTAGCCAAGGTTTTTGGTTAAGTGAGATGATGATTGTTATGCTTATGATGGTTTGAACCCTTTTTTGTGATGTTCTTCCTGCTAATTTACCTTATTATCTTTGAGTTTTCTGTACTTTGATATTAATCTTATGACATTATATATACTTTCTTGTGCAAGTTTGAGCCTTTTCTATGTGTTTAGAGCTTAAACTGCATACAATTTGCTTGCTCATTCTGAAAGAGTATAAAAACCAGTAAGTTTTTCTAGACGTGGTGAGATGTGCGAGGCACATCCAGACACAAGATGGGACATGTAATTCTGTAGCAGGTGCAAAACAAACTTAAATAGGATTATACATTCAAATATCATACAATAATGAATGTGTTTTAATATTCCAATTTTCAGATGTTTTTGTCATTTGTACAAAGGCTCTTGTCCGTAAATGTTGTTCCAGTAGTGCATTTTAGTTGGTCCTTTTCCAATCCGAAGCGTTTGTTTGATCTATTGTGATATAGTTATTTGGGTTTTGGCGATTTTGAGTCTAGCCACTCCTCTGTACATCGCTTGCTTTGTCTGTTCTACTTCTCGGGATTGTTTGTATCTGGGTTTCCTCCTGTTCCTGGGGTGATATGTTTATACAAAACCTGGCTGTTCCGAAAAAGTATTACAATTTGCAGATAAAACTTGGGCGAATTTCTGTCATGTTTAATACTTTTCCTATAAGCTGAAACGCCTTATTTCCGTCCTATCCAAAAGTAAACAAGTAGAAATTTGTCATATATAATCTTTTTCATATAATATAAAACATCACACAAGATTGGAGGCATTGCTAACATTTCAAGGATCAACAAGTACACAAAACCGTTTACTCCTCTTACAATGTTATATGAAACAACAAAATCTATATACACAAAACCATTACATTTTCAAGAAGCAAAAAACACTAATAAAATATATGTTGTCTTTGTAGTTGTTTACTTTTGCTCATTCCAATCGGCTATTAACACACTCTATGACAGTAGCAAACCACTAAAAAGGAAAAGAAAAAGAGCTTCTTAGGAACTACAAAAGCCGCCTTCTGAAGTTTCGGGTGGTAGATTGATAAGTACGAACTAGAAGACCAACTCCAATACCGACCCCAAGACAAATTCCAAGGCCTAAGCCAACACCAACTCTCACACCGGCATTAAACCATGTGAGTTCTCCATCTTCACCTTCCATGTACTCATTTTGGCTCCAATGAAGGCTATTGTCATAGTCATACTCATTTTCAAGCTTGTAAGGTCCATATTCTGATTCCTGCACGCCACAAGAGATTGTCATAATTATATACCATTCAACAAACCATATTCCATATAACATGTATGATGCATCTCCTATACGGATGGTGCCTGTGGCAGATGTTCGTGCATAGTGTATGTAATGCCCAATTGGCCACTACACAAGTAAAAAAAAAAAAACATGTAGGAGAAGAGGACTTAACTAAGCTAAGGGTGTGCTTGGTTCAAACTCGGGAAAGGGAAAAGGAAAGATAATGATAATAGTGGAAAGGGAAAGGGAGAAAAAATCATTCCCCCCAATTTATTGGGTAATGGTCCATTACCTACTATTGGGTAATGGGTCATTCCATTATATAGCACCAAGCATTATTTTTCATTACCTTTACCATTACCCACCCTCAAAAACATCCTACCAAGCACCCCCTAAACTCTAATGCAATTTTTATCAAGGAAAATTCCTTCCATATATTTTTAAGACAGGGCGGTGCTAGAGTAAGAGGTTTGTGTATACAAAGTACTTGGCGCCCACTAGATGGACCAACAAGGGGTTTGTACACAAGGACCTCCCAAGGAAGTATATCAAGTATAACGAGAGAACTGAGCTCATACATCTTACATAGAAGTTCAGATAGCATATACTATCTATCAATATACTTCAATGAAGACATATTATGCAACTAGTTGGAACTTTTTTTTGGGTATACCTGGGTTTCCGACTCGACATTGCGAGGCGACTAATCCCACGGCGACTACCCATTGTGAGCCAACTAGTTGGAACTTGGACATCACCAAAAGTATCTTTGCACCGTTAAATAATTATTATAGTAATTATAATAATTATTATAGTAATCATACTATAACATGCACAAAGCAGGTGAACCTGCCCTTTTGACCCATATTAAAAAATAGCAGTTTAATTCCAAACCTATTTTTACCACCGCCCATTTCGCCACCTCTAATTTCAATCATGTGTATGAACTTTAAAATTAATCTCTCAAACACCATTACTGTATAACAAAATTTGATTAGTACCTGCAGATCAAGTCCTGACAGAACATTTTTCCGAGATTCAGTGGTCTCACCCTCAGGGATTGGATCCAACGTCCCTTTACGGTTTTGCTTCTTTCTGAGACTAATCTGTAGAGTCTTGGTCAAAATAATAGGAGCCCCCGAAAATGAACCCGCAACATAAACTTCGATCATTGGTGGCATGGAATCACAACCCATTGTTTGTTTGCCCTTAAAAACCTTGCTATTAGCACCAACCATGGATTCACATTGCATACTCCATCTCTCAACATTGGTTTTAGAATTAGCAATAGTACCATTACTATTCTTACTCATATCTAAGGCCCCGGAAAGAATGAGATCTTCACCATCAAAAACCTCGAATTTAACACTTCCTGTTAATCTTATACTGTCTGTGCTCACAAACGTGGCTTCTTCAAACTTTTTGTCCACTCGGTTTCTTTTTAGACGACATGTACTTCCTGCTGAGTCAAGGCTGCATCTTTTGCCGTTGACTTCTAAGATGGTGTCGGGGTCTAATGGTATATGGCTGAGAGTGAGATATTCAGGTGTGTAGCCATCCACCATAAAGTTACAGATGCGGACATAGAACACTCGTATATCAAACCAAGCTAATAGTGGTTTTGTGTATGGTTGGTAAGTTGGATGCTTGATGATTTGAAGGTTGTTCTTCGTTGTTCCATTTGAATTTTCCATTTTTCTGGGAGCTTAATTCTCATGGAAAGGTCAAAGAGTCAACCCTGTTTCAAAAAAGAAACACTTAAGTTAATGATTAGATTCCAAACAGAAAAATAAAAAGAACATTAGCTTGTACAAAATTACGAAATGGAGATTTAGATCATTCATTGGGTGTCTGGATGTGCGTTTTGAAGGGATTATTACAAGTTGAAGAGCTAAAATCATAACGGACTTATTCAAACACTAAAAATGATTGCTTTGATAGTAATATGATTGTTTTGATACTAGATAATCAGAAGTCAGAACCATAAAAAAAAATTCAGCCTAAATGAATTAATTACAATTTCAAGACGTGACGAACACTTATCCACACATACAAACACCCCGCAAATTCACACAAATAAACATAAGCAGATCACTGGGGGTGGGGTGTTTGGGATTGCTAATCAAAGCCGCTTAATCCATTTAAAATAATCACATAAGCAGCCTGGAACGAAAGACTCTGAATCTGTCACCCTCATATACACAGATAAGCAGTTTGGCTAAACAATTCCAAACACCTACAAAAGTGTATATCTACCAAAACACGATAAGCAAATAAGCAGCTCCAACAAGAAATCCCAGGCACCAGGCACCCTCTTAAAAGTTTAGTCACTTCACATACCAAAAAGATTGCATATAATTATACTCCGGATGAGAGCATAGCCTAATAAACTACGTATAAACAACTCAATATGTGATCCTCGTGTTCTTATTCCCAATCCACATACACATATATGTACCAAAAAATACGCAAAATGACACTTTTAATCACACATACACATATAACAATCCATAATTATCAAGAACCACTAATACAATACATACAAATCATGAGATAGAAACACACCACAAATCAAGCATCCAAACCCAATAGACTAATCTAAGTATGTGTTTATATATGTACACAAATAAGACATAAAAAATTGATACCAAATAATATTCCAACTATCACAAAAATCCAAACAATTAAAAACAAAACCATATTAAAAAAGTAAACTTACCCACTTGCTAAATAATCAAACCAAACAAAACCCACAAACCAATTTCATTAATTCTTCCAAACACCCCAAGATCTTGTTCTTGAAAACCTTAAAAAAACGATTAAAGAAAAGATAACCCAGATGTTGAAAAATAAAAATATCTATTTGGGTTATGAGTGTATTTAATATTGTTATATTTATGAATGAATGTATACACGTAGGTAGAATTTGAAGGTGATTGGGTTGAGAGAACTTTCTTCTTATCCAAAAAAAATCTATTTTGGGTCATATGAAAGATGGTCAATCTATTTGGGTCATAGGAAAGATGGTCGGTTTATTAATACTTGGGTAATAATATTTTGATTATTTGATTTGATGTGATGATATTTGGTAGTCACTATCTTTATACTATTACTCCGTATGTCTTAAAATAGATGTATTATTGTGTGACACATAAAGATGCATAAGTTTTGTTTGAGTTGTAATCATCTAAGTATATTTATTTTGTTGCATATTAAAGGATCAATTTTTAGTATTTATATCATTTGATCTAGGAAAATGATTGAAATGATTATTTTACATGATTAATTTTATGTCTATTTCATTTTTTTGTTAAATACATGGATTGCACTATTTTATCTGTTTTAGCAAATATCATTGATCTTGGCACATGTATAAGGATTTGCATTAGGCACAAAATTAAGCATAGTAATTAGGTATGTCAATTACTACTTTTTGATCTAATAAATAAGATTAAATATTAAAAAAAATATTTACTTGCACTTTTTTTTTATCACATCTTTTTAAATTAAAACTCACTTTCAGCTTTATTTTTAAAAAATTACATATTTCAAAATCATAAACCGTTAACTTATAAAAAAAACCGTTAACTTTTTTTTATAGGTTTTTTAGTATTCTTATTATTCTCGGTGCAGTATTTTGCTTGATATATCACTTGTGATATAACACTAATATGTAAATTCGAACACTTAACATGCTATTTTAAAACTAGTATAAGTATTTTTGTAGAACTTCAAATGATTCATCATTTTTTGCATTTAAAAATTCAAATTCTTAGTTTTTCAACCATATATCACACATAATTTTTTGAACTTTCAAAGCGTTACAATTTACTCATAAAAGTTGAAAAAAATATATGTTTATGTTTATATATATATATATATATATATATATATATATATATATATATATATATATATATATATATATATATATATATATATATATGTGTGTGTGTGTGTGTGTGTGTGTGTGTGTGTGTGTGTATAGGTTTGGGTTAAAATAAAAAGAATAAAAGTCTATGATGCACTAAATTTATACCAGTGATGCAGTGATTTATAATGTGATGTAGTAACTTAATAATAATAACTGTGATGCACTAACTGTTTTTTATAATTGTGATGCACTAAAATTTATAATTATGATGCAGTGACCGATGCAGTAACTTTATAACTGTGATGCACTAAAGTTCGCTTTCCTAAACTTTTTATTAGAAGTAGGTCTAATAGATCTTTATTTTCTACTCATTTAGATTATAGAGTTGATATGTCATCTAGAGCTTCTACTTCTCAAATCAGAGAAGAAATTAGAGAAGAAGAAATTCTTCCTCCAAGAGTTGATAATTTAACAATTAGAAATAATAATATAGTTCAAGGTAACTATAATGATGAGGATAATATTACTGCCTCTGAAATGAATTTTTCTATTTAATGGATAATATATATATATATATATATATATATATATATATATATATATATATATATATATATATATATATATATATATATATATATATATATACACATATATATATGTAGGGATACAATGAAAAGTTTCTTATAATGAGAAGGGTAGGAAGGAATGTGGAGGTGACATGTGTCACTTTGCCACATCATCATGCCGTGTCACCCCCGCCGAAAAAAAAATTCCCGCCAAAAAAAAATTTAGGCAAAAAATTTTTTCCGCCAATTTTTTTTACTGCATCACTGTTATAAAATTTACTGCATCACAAGCAGTAGATTCCTTCAAACTAGCAGCAGATCCAGCAGCAGTTTCATTTGTACTAGCAGCATATGCAACAAAGTTACTGCATCACAATTATTATTGTGATGCAGTAACTTTATAACTAGCAGCAGATCCAGCAGCAGTTTCAAGTGTACTAGTAGCAGATGCACCAAAGTTACTGCATCACAATTAATTGTGATGCAAGTAACTTTATAACTAGCGCAGATCCAGCAGCAGTTTCAAGTGTACTAGCAGCAGATGCACCAAAGTTATTGCATCACAATTATTATTGTGATGCAGTAACTTTATAACTAGCAGCAGATCCAACAGCAGTTTCAAGTGTACTAGCAGCAGATGCACTATTATTGTGATGCAGTAACTTTATAACTGTGATGCAGTAATAATTTTTGGCGGGATTTTTTTTTTGCCCCAAAAGAAAAAAAAAATTGGCGGGAAAAAAAAATTTCATGATGGGGGGGGGGGGGGGGGGGGGGGGGGGGGGGGGGGGGGGGGGGGGGTGATGTGGCAGGAGGTGACACATGTCACCACCACAATCCTTCCTAGACTTTTCATTATAAGGACCCTTCTCATTATATCCCATATATATATATATATATATATATACGCTTGTTATATAACATGTGATATAACACTAATTTTTAGATTCGAAGACAGAAGATATTGATATAGATGCAAATAATGATGAATCTTTTGAAGTTGTATACAAATACTTATGCCCATTTTTTTTAATAATATGTTAGTGTTCGAACTTACATATTAGTGTTATATTCCAAGTAATATATCAAACAGGTTTGCATATCAATGTTTTTTCAATAACTTCTATGAATTAACTGTATTAACTTAGAGGTTCAAATATTATATGTGATATATGGTTGGAAAGCTTAGAATGTGTATTTTTTCAATACAAAAAAGGTGAATCTTTTGGAGTTTTATACTAATACTTATGCTCATTTATGTCAGCATATTGAGCATTCGAATTTATAGATTAGTGTTATATCACATGTGATACGTTAAGCAAGTTTGACTTAAAAAAATAAAAATCTTCTATTTCTTCCAACTTATATGAATAAACTCTAGCCTCAAACTGTTTCGCCAAACATACTCATGGATTTGGTAGTTTATGAGCTACTTTATTAATTTACTAATTTTTAAAGTGTGTATTTGAAATATTGTGAAAAGTTGAAATAGTAAGTTTTATGTGTTTATAGGCTAATTTGTTATTATAGTATTGAAAGGGTGATTTAAAGCATGCCAGATAGAGTTAAACTGTTAAAGTATGAATGTTAATGGGTTTAGAGGCTAATCTTTTATATAATAGAATAAAATTTTAACTATGGACTTTCTCATTTCAAAAAAATCAATTCGTTCTTTATTGAATAATAATTTAATTATTATTATTATTATTATTTGTATTTAAAAAAAATAAAAAATAATAAAAAAACCCTAAATGTTTCTTGATTTAGCAAAAAATTAATTAAAATTCGTTTTTTTTAGTAAACTGCGTTAAAAAATATGTGCCAAAAAGTATAAAAATAATAAAATAGACGGAGTAATATACAAAACTTTTAGGGGATAAATTAAAATTTACAAAGACAAAACCACCCAACAATTGACTATCGAGCTACTATTCCAAGATTTCCAACACAAATTTTCTTTCAACCCCATTGTTTTAATTCAAACCCTAAATCAAAAATAGTGCGATTATTAAAATAAATTGAAGAAAATATGTTTCAATATAGTTGTTGTAGGAGTGATTCCGAATACAATCTTCATAATTTATTGATTGAAAAACAAAAACTCCTTCAATGGTATGATTTTTAATATCTAATTTATTGATTTTGTCTAATATTAATACATCTTCCTCGCCGTTTCTCCTTAGGCTAGGTAAATAACCAATTGTAGCATCAAGAGCGACATGCTAAATGTTGGGTCCCACTCTTTAAGGTACCAAAGAATGATAGCCTTGAATTTATCCTTGATTTCACACCCAACGCTTAGTAGAACCACATTAAGTAATGGAGACTACTCATCAAAAATTTACGGTACACGTTTGTGAAGAGAAGCAGGAGTGTTTTGTGACAAATTTTCACAAATAAAACGTATGAATTTTGTAGGCCATCGGTTACACAGACCATTATGGCCTCTTATACTTGCGCGTCCAGCAATTAGAAAGCACACATGTGTAACTATTGCATTATCCGTTTTTTTTCTACATAACAAGACATGATTGGCTCTATAAATTTAACATATATAGACATCTCCAGTTACTGCGAGTTAGCTCCTATTGTAGTTTCATGGTTGATGCTAACCGCGTATGGTTGTTTTTACACAAACTAACTACGATCCTAGTTTTAGACAGAAAGATTGATGTCGCGCTCTTCACAATTCCTCAACATCAAATATGCTTTCTCTCGTACGACCATCGTAATGGAAAGACTTCTTCGAAAGTTTTTTGATCGTCCAAAAATCACTCTTCAGTAATTTTAGAGTATTATGTTGGTATGACCCTAAACCCGCACGTTGGTAGTTAAATTCTGAATAAAATGCTATCAGTATCGTCGCTTCTAAGGGGCGAACACGCCGTTACGTTATGTTATAAGTCCAGAGCCAACGAAAAAAAAGTCACTTTTTTCATATTACGTTTATCCGCCAAAGTCTTGATGTTTTATGAGGATAATTATATTTATCATATGTTTTTATCTTTAGCTTTATTTCAAGGATTAATATACAAAGAAGTCACTAAACTTTGCGAAAAATTTGTCCTAAGTCACTAATGTTTCATTTCTGTCATCTAAGGTACTAAACTTCACGAGTTGTTTAAACATGTTACTGAACCTTTAAAATGGTGACATTGCATATTTTTTTAGTACAAAACGGTCATTGTGGTTAGTCGGGTGTCACAGATTTAGTCTCTAGACCACTATTTCTGTTAGTTTGACCGTTTTCTTACGTTTTTGTCCGTTTTTATTCGTTTTCAACCGTTTTTATACGTTTTTGTCCATTTTTTACGTTTTCGTCCGTTTCATCATTCTTTTTACGTTTTCAACCGTTTTTATACGTTTTTACCCTTTATAATTTCATCCCTTTACGTTTTATTCGTTTTATAATGCCGTCCGCTTTTTACGTTTTCGTCCGTTTTCATCCGTTTTTATACGTATTAATCCGTTTTATACGTTTTTGTCTGTTTTTATACATTTTCATCCACTTTTTATACGTTTTTATTTGTCTTCATCCGTTTTTTACGTTTTCGCCCGTTTTCATATGTATTTAAACGTTTTCGTTCGTTTTTGCCTGGTTTTATAAGTTTTATACCATTTTTATATGTTTTTATTCATTTTCATCCGTTTTTTTTACTTTATCCGTTTTTATTTTTTTCGTTTTCGTCCGTTTATACGCTGTCCGTTTTATAACGAAGAAAAATGGACGGAAATATATAAAAACGGACGAAAACGTATAAAAATGTAGAAATTGGGACGAAAACGTATGAAAACATAGAAAAACGGGCGAAAACGTCAGAAAAATGGACGAAAACGTATGAAAACATAAGAAAATAGGCGAAAACGTAAGAAAAAATGACGAAACGTATAAAAATGGATGAAAACGTATAAAAACATATGAAAATGGACGAAAACGTAAAAAAATGATGAAAACGTATAAAAACGATTAAAAACGAATAAAAACGTAAAAAAAAAAGAGATGAAAATGGATGAAAACGTAAAAAAGGGGGACGAAAACGTGTAAAAATGGTCGAAAACGAATAAAAACGTAAAATAAATGGATGAAAACAGATGAAAACTTATAAAAACGGTTGAAAAGGAATAAAAACGTAAAAAGACGGACGAAAACGTTAGAAAACGGTCAAACTAACATAAATAGTGGTCTAGGGACTAAATCCGTGACACCTGACTAACCACAAGGACCGTTTTGTACTAAAAAAAGGACCGTTTTGTACTAAAAAAATATGCGATATCATCATTTTAAAGGTTCAGTAACATATTTAAATAACTCGTGAAGTTGAGTACCTTAAATGACAGAAATGAAGCATTAGTGACTTAGGACAAATTTTTCACAAAGTTTAGTGACTTGTTTGTATATTAACCCTTATTTCTAATAATCATAGTTATTTTTTCTTTGCTACTTCGTCGTCTAAATTGCGAAAGAGTGTTAGAGAGTATTATACTCGGTAAAATTATTAACACTTGAACTCCAATGTAACATAAATGAGCCACATTTATAGAGTTATTCCTCTTCTTGTAATAGTATAGAACATTACACATATATTTTTCAAAGATCTTCTACATCATGCTTATAATCACACCATAAATATCTAGTAACCTCTTTTTATAAAAGCTGCTAAAAATATTATGTTTTGAAAAAAGGTTTCCGGTAAATGTTGAACAACAAACAATTCCTTGAATCAGAATCAAACTAGTCATTTTTTTTTTCTTTCAAAAATACACAAAGTATGCATATGCATGATTCTGATACGTAAGACTCATGAGTCAATTCGATTCGGAAGAGTCAAGGTAAATTAAGAGTGAGTGACCGGGGGTCCTCGACGCTTAAGAGTTTGACTACCATGCTTGATAAATTGATCCTTAAAACTGAAATTAAATATTTGTGCTCTTAATTGCAACAGGGGACCTCTACCTTCAAAATACATAATCGGGAGATTAGTATTGCGGTATTGGCCTCCATCAAGGATTGGTAGGACGATTCTGCCACCGTGTTGTGCCATTGAGAAGCCAGAAAATATTAACACTAGTTTAGAATCAAGATTAAAGAAAAGATAACCCAGATGTTGAAAAATAAAAATATCGTTATAAGTGTATTTAATATTGCTATATTTATGAATGATTGAATGAATGTATGTAGGTTGATTTGAAGGTGATTGGGTTAAGAGAAGTTTCATCTTATCCGCGAAAAGAAAAAAAAAAAATCTATTTTGGGTCGCATGATAAATTGTCAATCTATTTTTGTTAGAGTCACTATCTTTATACTATTTATGTCAAAATAGATGTATTAATGTGAGACGCATAAGATGCATGAGTTTTGTTTGGGTTTGTTTAACTTGTATGTATTTAGATTGAACTTGCGTTTATTTTTGTTTCGTCTCGGTTCATGATTTTAAACTTATGATTAGAACATAGTAAGATTTCCATAAAACGAGTCATATAAATTGCAACTTAACATCAAGGTTTGCATCTTACTTTTATATTAGTTTGTGAAAGAGAAAAACATTATTTCACGAGGCTTAAACGTGTTGGGTTAACTAATAATGTAATGTGATTCAAAAAACAATAACCATAAAAATAGTATCAAATCAATAATAATAATAATAATAATAATAATAATAATAATAATAATAATAATAATAATTTATTTATTCAATAATTATTAAAAATATTAATAATAATAATAATAATAATAATAATAATAATAATAATAATAATGAATATTTAAAATAGTTAATAATTAAAATTAGTCATAAGAAAAAAAAAATATATATATATATATATATATATATATATATTTAAATTTAATAATGACTAGTAACTTTAAATATAAAGAATTTTTATTATTTTTATATTATTTAATATATAATTAGTTTTAAATTTAATTAATGCTTAAAAAACTTAATAAAAGTATTTATTCTAAATGTATTGCAACAAATAAATTAGTTTTAATATAAAATAACAAAATATAATAGGATATGATAATAAATAACAATTTATAATAGATAATAACAAAAGTAATAAATAAACAAAAAAAACTATAAACACTGATGATTTAAATTAGTGAAATTCTTAATTACAACGTAATTCGAAATTTTCATTTTACAATGTAATTTGAATTCGTTCATTTGATGTGATTCAAAATAAATTAAATTGCAATTACATGGCAAATCAGACAACACACGTAATGTAATATGAATAACAATACCATCCATTTGTTAGCCGTATAATAGATTAGAGTGATATCATGTAAGATAACTAAATAGTTTTATTGATTGAATGCATTATATTTGAGACATCATATATATTTATGGGGGAATTGCATATATACCCATTAAAACTTAAAAACTTGCATATTTCCCCACAATACAAGTTTTTATTGCGTGATGTACAATGCAATTTAAGCATGTTTTGGGTATATATGCAAATATGTAAGTTTTAGTGGGTATATATGTAATTGCCCCTATATTTATACTAATTACATAGCTTTGATAATAAGTAACCAAACCATAAACCTGATTAACCCAAACTACTATTGGGTTTGGGCCAACTAACCTATCTAACACCATTCTGCAAACCAAACGGCTTACATTATGTCATCATATTACAGTTACATCATATCAGATTATGTAGACCGAACCAAATTGGGTGTTAGAGAAGAAAAAAACTTAGACCTTATGAGTTTTGGGCCAAAATTGACAACTTTATACTCCATAGCTTTTTAGAATTTTTCTTTGTCGAATATTCTCGTTAAAATTATGCTTAGACAAAAACATCAACTGCATAGAATGCGGTTTTAATATTGATAAATTTCTTAATTTTCTAGATGTTCTCTCAATATTAACAAGGAATGTTTCGCGTTTAAGTTTTACCAAATTTTATTATTTAATTATTCTTGACAAAAAATTTAATTGTATTTAAGTTCGGTGCGCATTTCACATTACAGATGAAATAGTTGCACCGAAACAACCTCTACTCCTTCCACAACAGTTAGGCTTGTGTCAGCGGACTTTTGAGCGTGAGCTACCACCAGATGTGAAGTCGTTGTCAGACAATGATCATGAGTCTAAAGTTTTTTTTATAAAGTATAAACTCTATTTCGCTTTGTAAGAAAACATATTTTCATATACGATGGTTTTTTCAGCACAATAAACTGAACAAGAGTAGAAAAAACCTCATTAAAGTTTCAGCGATTCATACATTTCGTATGTAAGGAGATCATAGTGTACTAGGTTAACATGATATTGGCCATTTAGCTACAAAACTGGTTGTGCTCTATTATGAACCCAAACATATGTAAACATAATGCAATTGCTCTTTACTATGAGTTCACATTATCTAAAAGGAAAATAATTGAAAGGCTTAAATGTGTGATAATTTTATGCCTAAATAGATGTGGAAGTTGTTTATTGGTTTTATGAAAAAGTGGGTATTTTTACTGTTACTAAGAGTATACTGACACACAATATTAGTCATGCCAATTAAAATTTCCACTTGTTCTTTTAGAAACAAAAAGCATAACCGTACTATGCTTTATCTAGTTACCTTCAAGGTTCAAAGCATGTATTTAGCAAGAAGCAACACCCACCGACCAATGCTTTGATTTCGGATCTCATATAAGGACCGATATACAGTAATTTTTCATATGTATTAAAACTTTATTCAGGTTACATTAAGCAAGTAGCGATCCTTTTTATCATCTTGTAGAATACTGCAAATTTCTTTTTCGGGTAATCATAGTTTTCGATTTTATGACTGTTGAAGCATAATCCGCGCCGCGGATTCAACGACTCTACCGCTAGTCGCCTTCTCTCGGCCCCAAGACCTGTCAACAAAGAGAACCCGCGAGGTACCCGAGGCGAGTCCCCGTCCACCCCGGACCAAGTTAGTATCGCGATGTAGCCAATATATCTTAGGGTTAGAGATAACCTGCGTGTGTATATATAGGCATGGATTATGGTTTAGATCGTAGAGCCGTCTTGATCTTCACCCATTCCTCCCAGTCCGACCATACGTCCACAAGCCCCCAAGTCTAGTATGAGATAGCGCATGGCTATGTTATGCTAGACTTAAGTTCGATGGCGCGCGTAGGTGAAAGTGGAACCCGTATGTTGCATCCTGTTTATGCATCTTTTGTACCAATAGCGACACAAAGATGGTGTGACAAGACGTGCTTCAGAGTGGCGCAAAGGCCGCGGCGCACAAAGAGATGCCACGTAAGACGCTTCAGGCAGCGGCTGCGCGCGACAAAGAGATGCGAAGACGCGGCTTCGTGCAAAGGTAAAGGCCGCTACGCGATAAAGAAGACGTATGCGCACGAAGACGCTTCTGGTAAAGCGTGCGCTACCGTACCAAAGAAGACGTATGCTGCGAAGACGCGGCTTCGGTAAAAGTGCGCGCTGGAAACAACAAAGAAGACGTGATGCGACGTAGACGTGCTTTGTAGCAGCGTGCGCTGCTGAAAGGCACAGAAGACGTATGTGCATACGGAACAAGTGGTAGTATACCTGGTAGCCCCCAAGTTTGATGGTGCTACTCGTGTAGGAGCATTAAACTTATTTAATCGCGAAAAACCTGAATGCAAAGATTAAAAGTATATGCCGCGAATCGCAGCATATAAAACCTAATGAAGTTAAATAATAGACAGACATAGATGAATAATATATTGCACATAGCATAAAAAATCTATAGCGCATAGCATAAAAAATAGAAAACCTATCGTGAGGTAGTACAAGATATATAAACAATTGTTTTGTTTTTCTTTTTAATGTATAAACTAAAAACTCCGGATGGATGCAATGCGACCGCGATCACGTAGCAGATGGATTTATCTTAACCGCATAGACTCGAACGCGGATGATCGCAGATGTTTATACCACGCCTTGGTCCGGTCGCATCATGGCGATTGACTAGCATTGTGGTATTCGCGCGCACGCGTTCTCTGCGAAGATGTCTCGAACGCACGGCCTGCTAACGGGTAGATTTATCGCGACTGGCCGTTCGGTGTGCCGCAAGCATACCAACCGTAAAAAAAGGTTCTGCGCGAATTTATCGGCTAAAAAATAAAATAGCTCCATCGCGGGCTTTTCTTAGATCGATCGTGCGGACTAAAAGATAAAATAAGTCCGACCGCGATATTTTCTTTTATATGTAAAAGAAGAATAAAATATGCAATTTAACAATATGCAATTTAATTGAACGTGCAATTTAACGTAAATAATGATCTTTTTATCTAACGTGAAGATGCTTTTATTTGATCATAGATTTGACCATAAATAGGCGACACGCAATATGCAATTCAACGTGATAAATGTTACTGACACGCAATATGCAATTCAACGTGATAAATGTTATCGACACGCAATAGGCGCCAACTTGTTGAAGATAATCTCGCGGCAGATTCAACGACTTCCTGCCGTTAGTCGTCTTCTCGAGCCCTAGTAGACTGCCAACAAAGAGAACCCGTTAGAGTGTGCCCAGGCCGTAGCCCGGGTCCACCTCCGACGGTCAAGTTAGTATTTCGTGATGTACAATATATCTTGGTTAGATAACTCGTGTATATATAGGCATTGGACAGGTTAGATTTAGAATGGCCGCATCTTCCTGCCGACCCATTCCTGGCCCAGTCCGGACCATACGTCCACAATGGCGAACTAACCTACAAAGTTTGAACCCACTTCAAAATTGGTCACAGCTAACTTAAGACCTCACATGTCAAATTAAGCAAGAACTAATCATTTTTAAACTTTATTTGTTTTTAAATATTTTCATAACAAAAGATTGCTTTTAGTTACATGGTTTTATTGAGCTCAAAACAAAAGCGACAACTCTTCATGTACACATTGTGAGAGTTTACGAGTTTTGGTTCTTTAATCATGTGGTTGTTTCATGGGTACTTCCGTGTATAGTTGTATCATTTACATGTTTTATAATACTTTGCGTGAAGAATTCTATTTATCACCATGCAAACCAACAAAAATATAAAGCAGCCACGACAAGCTTTTCAAAAAGAGGAAGGCTTTAGCCGGTGTCGAGTTTGTGTGGCGTCAAATCCCATGGATATGTCGCCAAAAGGTCGGAAACCATAGTTACCAAAAAAAACCCAACAGCTCAAATTAGAATGGCATCTCTTTCAATCTTAGCCGCATATGCAGAACAAAGGGAATGGATATCTTATATAGACAAAATTCGAAAAACTCTAGTCGTGCTTTCACCAAGTCACACATCAAACAAAAGAATTATATTGACCATCGACATCAACATACCACGATGCCAAAAAAATACTAATCAGCAACCTAGTTCCTTGTATACCATGAACTTAAAGTGCAGTAATAAGCAAACTTATAGAATAATACTGATCTACTTGTCTATAACAATTCTGGAGATAACCGGGGGACTAAACAATCTATGTAATTATCCTTAATACACTGATGGTAGTAACGTAAGCTTTCATATCTAAAACAAAAAGCTCTAGCAAAATATCACCTGCAAAATAAGCTTCCACAAAAGCTGACCATGCGGTTGGTATCTGGTCACAAAAATGAGGATGGAAGCTAACCAGATTTATGTCAGGTGCTCTTGGTTTCAGAGGTTGAGGACGGAATCATAGCCAACCAGATAAGCCTACCAAAAACTATAAATAAATTCAGCTTGGAGCTCGGGAATGTTATATGCAGATATGATTGTATTGGTATCATAGAGGTGAATATTTCAACCCATTTACTTTTGAATGGGTTGATTCATTTCATGTTTTATCGATGTCAAGTCAGCATATAAGCTAAAAACAAAAGTGTCACCCAAGGTATTGCTTTATGTTTTTTTTTTGAAAGGTGAATTTCTTATAAGGTGCTTCGTGTCGCGGTTCGACAGCGGGAGGTCTAGACTACGTTGTCTAAACCGGGTCCGCGCTAGAGAGCTCCCTCGAAGCGGAAATGCCTATTTCAAATACCCGATGGGGGGAAAACCCCCAACTAATCCACCCGAAGGCACGACAATTAATAGGGGTAAACCCTTGCCTTTTCCAAGATTCGAACCTGGGGTACCCAGGCCCAAACCCCTTCATTAAAGGACTACCTTGAAGGAAAATCCCTCATTCAAACCCCTTGCAGGATTTGAACTCAAGACCTCCCTCCCCCAAGAACCCCTAAGGACTCCAAGGTGGCCAACTGAGCTAAGCCAGTTGGTTTATGTTTATTGCATAAAATATCCTAAATCGTTTTCCTTCAAAAATATATTAGTATTGTAATAATATAATTTCCATAATTATATTCCGAGATCTTCGTAAGAATTTATAAAAATATCAACAACATTGGACAAAATGTGTTTACCCGTACCCAACCCACCCGCCCCACCAATTATGCCACCTGTAATATTATTTTCCACATGATGAGCGTACCTAGTCAATCAGCCTTTTGTTTTGTGATTCCTTTCTTTCTTATACCGAGCCTGGTCTGGATCAAAACCTCCTTCATTAGCTCCATATACAGCCCAAGACGGAGTAAGGGCCATGTAATCATTGCTGTCAAAAGGCTTCCCGGAAGCCACCTGATATATAATTTTGGACAATTTCATCAGATACACAAAAATTCAACACTAGGCCAATTATAAGTAAATCGCATAAAGCTACTGACCAAGTCATGGAACTTCTCATAGTCTATCCATGTGTGCCACTGACCATCAACCTTGAACTTATCCACTTTTGCTAGAAGAACACAGCAAGAGTGCACGTGCTCACAAGCAACCTCATATTCCCCATTGCTTTTCTGAGCTAATGCCTCAGAAAATTCTTTGACATCGGCATGCCAAGGCACGTTTTCCATTGTCAGCTTTGATGTAGCAGACCTGTGATAGAAGACATTAATTTAGAGACAAAGAAGCTGGTATGGGCCCAAGACCGGGCCCTGCCAATTGAAGCAATGTTGAGCCCAAAATTACCATTAGGCGCTAAAATAATTTTCCCAAAGCCCAGTCCTAACAGCCAACTAGACAGGTTGACTAGAAACACTGTCCAAAACTGATAAAACTTTATTAAGAAATCGTGTCATATATGATTACGAAAATGACCATGATTGAAAAAATATAACTTCTCAATAAAAAAAGATAAGATCTCAGGCTGTATGCATTAAAAGGCACTTTGCGTAGTTCCGCTCTTTAGCCAATATTTTTATTTGATCACTTGACGCGTTAGAGACAAAGTATACCCCGAGCCGGCCCACTCATTAACAAATGGGCCAATATTGTAATAACTTATATAAGAAATGCAAGAGGTGTTTTATTTCATGACAATCACTTACGTCCCACAATAGGTAACACCTTTGATTTCAACAAAATCAGGGTTCCCAATACTGAAAAGGCTAGAATAGGCGTCTACTTCCTCTGTGTTCCATCCTTTAACAAGCGTCAAACGATACACAGTCCGCTGCTGCTTATCCTTCAAAGCTTTCAACGAGTCCTGGAAGTCACATTATTATGTAAGACAAAGCCGACATCATACTTGGGTAGTAAAAGTGGCAATATGTGCGGAGTGAGTAACAAGTCACAGCGATTATGGTTTAGGTCCCGCTAACACTTGTTTGTTCCATTTATTTACAAATAACGAATGATCAATTATAATTTCAAAACTAAGTATAATAATGATCACGGTATTTGAAATAAATGATTAAGATGGTTGTACGCATTAGCAAAAGATTTAGGAGGTTGTAATACTAAAACAATATTTTGGGTGACTTCCAAACTGTTTGACAGTGCATTATTTAGCTAAATTCTTACTTGACCCGTATAAGATAAAACACAGTTCAAATCAATCTAGTTACCGTATAAGCAAATAGGTCAATCATGTCACAGTTCTAACTAGAGCATGGATCTAAGTGTATCAAATGTGCATTCACATCTATAGAGATAAAAAAAATAACCAAGGAACAGTACATACAACAAACCGTTCCCAGAAGTCCCCAAAGAGTGGTCTGTCAATCGCCTTCATGCTGTCCTTATTTGCAGCATCTACACTAACATATAACTGCAAAAGTCAAGGAAGAGACCCATGTAAATACATAGATTAAAGATTCAAAAAATCTCACAACCCAACGCAAAATGGAAAGCGGGCATGCCAACCTGTGTGATGGGTTTCAGTGATATAATTTTCTCTGGAAACTGTGCATTTGTCACTAGAAAGGTGGAAATTCGCCTTTGGTGGAGCTCATCTACAAGTGTATTGATCTCAGGGTACATTATAGGCTCCCCAACAAGTGACAAAGCACAATGTCTGGGTGACAGGCCTTCTGATAACCGCTCTGCTGTAACACCTGCAACCACACCAGCACAACTTAATCCACAGCATTAGATATTGCACATAATTAGTCAACAATACATGGGAATATTCACGACTATGCAATTTTTTACCACTTAGGCTATCCTATGTGATTAACGAAAGCTGCTCCATAACTTCTAAAAGGTTCAGGGACTCGGGACAGTTTTGCCCTTTTGCAATTCCAAAGTCTTCTGATAAAGTTTTGCAATTTCTAAGAGTTCAAAATCTTTTCTGCAACCTCTTAAAATTCAAAAGATTCTATCAATTTAGATGAAGATTTCTATCTTTGTTCCAAACATTCTTCAAAGAATGATCTAAAACTTCGTTCTAAATTATATACTTATGCTTCATGAGGAGGGATCTAATATAGAATATTGCCAATAACAAAAAATGTAAACCATGCAAGAATATGTGACAAATCATTTTTTTTGTGCATAGCCCTATAGTAACATTCGAAAACAGTCATCTGACACTCAAATTCATAAAACCCACCTGGAACTCCTTTCATTTGCTTTATCATTTTCTTATGCTGGTCTATGGCAGAATTGACGATCATTAAAGGATCATCCATCTGCCACTGCCAACTCTTTCCAACAGGATTAGTGTGATGTCTCCAACAGAAAACACATTTATTAGCACACGCCAAACTTGGTGTTGCCTCCATGCACCTGTCACCATGAAAGTGAACTGATTTCAGATTTCACAAAAATAATAAAGAATATACATAAACTCATCTTTGAAGAGACTATTAGGAGCCGATATGATTAACGATATTGTTGTAGGTTATACAAAAATTTTATAAAAAAACTATCAAGAAACACAGAATCCAGATCTCTAAATTCAAACAATTATCATCGGGATATATAATTATGAACCGAACACGCCACCTTTTTGTGTAGATTCTCACAACTGATAAAGCTATTTTAACATGATCAAAGATAGTGACTAGTTTTCCTTGAGGTCTACTCTAGCTCTGTTAACTTTTGGGCATGATACCTCTGTTGTGTGAGTTATGCACTTATGCATGGTCTTCCTTCTGTTATAATAATCGAACTACAGCCCATAGAACTGGCTATTGGATGCCACTCTTGTAATTTGAAGCAACAAATTTGCATTTCGTATTAAAGGGAACAAAAATTGCCGAATCTTGACCGGGCTGTCTGGTGTCGCAAACCAAAATACCAAACTCAGCATCCATGTACATCATACTATACTGATATCCGGTTTCATGACAGGGCCACTAATACCTGAGCATTCTTCGTAACATTTGTAAATTGTGTGCCATAATTGGTTTGCGGCACCTGAGAGACCGCTCAAGATTCTGCATTCCTTATTCCCTTCTATACGAAATGCAAACAGAATTTGTTGCTTCAAACCACTCTTGTATGGATTATTGTAAGTATTAATTTCAATACTTCAATTATCTTCATTCCCCAAATTAGTTCTCTTATCTATCATGAACTTTTGTTGGGTTATCATCAGAAGATTAAAACCGTTACTGATGCTTGCGCAGATTGCACTATTAAGTATATGACAGACTACAGCTACAGCAGTGGGAGCATAGGCGGAGCTAAAGAGGGACTAGAGAGGGCTATGGCCCCCTAGGATTTATCAGCTTTACATTATATACCCTTATACTAATACACAATTTACATTATAAACATTAGATTTTATAGATATATGATGAGTTGGCCCTCTCAAGTTTCATTATTTACACTTCGGCCCTCCTAAAAAATTTAGGCTAGCTCCGCCACTGAGTGGGAGAAGGTGTATGGCCCTGTCACGAAACTCGGATATCAATATAGTTTGAAGTTCATGGATAAGACGATTTTTCTACTGATTTGGGTTAGTGATATGTTTTGCGACATCTCAGAGCCCGCTCAAAAATTTTCATTCCTTATTCCCTTCGATACGAAGGGCAAACAGTATTTGTTGCTTTAAAGTTTAAACCACTCTTGTATGGATTATTGTAAGTAAATTTCAATACTGTGATTATGTTCATCTGCTAAATTACTTTTTTCTTATCTACCATGAACTTTTGGTTGGGTAATCATCAGAAATTTAAAATTGGTACACTGGTACTGATGCTTGCACAGAGTGCACCATTATTAGGTATATGACGAACTATAGCTACAGGCAGTCAAGACACAGGAAAAGAGGTGTATGTACATACTGTACATTTCTTGTGTGATAAATATGTAGACAAGGATAAATATAAATATATACATGTACATGCCTGGCTATCATTCTTATCATTATCCATAAACAAAACCACAAAAAAAGAGAGAGAAGAATGATTGCTTTTAAGTTCTAACGTAGACGGGTTTCAGGCCTTCAGCTACTTATGCAAGTCATAATACTCTACTCCTACTGAATTCACAGCTTCACATTAAAGTTATATAATGCTAGATGCAGAATAACCGCAGGTACAGAATGTTAAATCACCATTTTATACACAAACATGGCAAGTACACATCAGGATGTTCCATTCAGGACAAGAGCAAACGATATACTCACCTGTGACTCTCAATTCCATAAAAGGAGTGTTTATAGCAACCTCCGCGTCCTCTGAGTTGTGATTTCGTCCACCTACAGATTTTGACACCACTATGTGAACCAATTATCTTATAACCCTGCAAATCACACAATAGAAACAACCGTTTAGCATTACAAAAATTACCATTCACAAATCACACTACCTCATATGATAACGACTCACACATGCACAGAGAAAAACACGGCAAAAAGAAAATAAATAGTACACAAAAATGAATAATGATCGCAAAATTTTATTAACATTCCGAAAACATCATATTTAAACAAAATCAAATTGGAAATATACCTGCTTAGTCAAACTAGCCCGAATCACCGGAGTCACCATTTCCTTAACCCCATTCTTCTTCCCATTCCTCGCAACCGCTCCCTTTTCCAAATCTTTCTTCGTAGGCGCTTTACCCGCTATATCTTCCAAATCCACAATCCCGTCCTCCTCCACCTCACTTTCATAATCCTCGTACTCCGACCCCTCCTCCTCATACTCCACCTCCTCGTTTTTGCCATTT
The DNA here is from genome assembly GCA_910596185.1 of Chrysanthemum makinoi. NCBI lineage: Eukaryota > Viridiplantae > Streptophyta > Magnoliopsida > Asterales > Asteraceae > Chrysanthemum > Chrysanthemum makinoi. Next base: position 271,327,849 of record OU343222.1, read on the forward strand.
TCCAACACACCCGATTTCAAAACCCTCACAACATCCTCACACCACTTCCCAAACACCTCATCCAAATCCCCCTCATCCACATCCCCTTCACATATCGGCAAAACCTCCACCGCACCTAACGCCTTCATACCACTCGAAAACGCCTTCCCAACCGCGTTAAACCTCTCCTCACCATAACTCCTACTCCCAACTCCAAACACACCAAATTTCACACCTTTCAACAACAACGAACCAACCCGAAAATCCGAAACACTCTCGTTCAACCAATTCGACAAAAACACACCATTCGAAGGCGAAAGACCATCTTGCCACGTGGAAGCAATGATCAAGACCAAATCCTCAGTATTCAGGTCTTCTGGTTCATATGCTTCAGGGTTTATGAGATCAAATTTAAGGTTGTTGGTTGTTAAGATTTTGTGGATGTGTTTGGCTAGGTTTTTGGAAGTGTTTGTTTCTGAGATGTAGAATATTTTGGGGGTTTTGGGGGTTTTGGTGGATTTGGGTTTAAGGGGGGTGTTTGGATTTGGGTTCAAGGGTTTGAACTTGGGGTGTTTGGGTTTACGGAGAGAGTGGGATTTGTAGAGGCAGTAGAGTGTGGCGGCGGAGAGGATGGTGAGGAGGGTGAGATGGGTGGTGACGGCGGCTGTTGTGGTGGTGGGCATTGTTGTTGTTGTGGTGGCGCGTAGGTGAATAGGCTAAGGTTGCTTCAAGTGATATACTACCAGGGTTTAGGGTGTTAAGGGGTGTTTTAGGAATATAATTTTCTTAAATGAACCATTATTATCAAAACTAACAGCTCATATTAATATATAGACTAAAATACACGCTAGTCTTTAATCTTATCCTGAAACATCACATTGAATCAAAACTTGATATTTTCATAACCGGGAGTCCTTTTTTCAAGTTTTATATGCTAAACTGATCTTCTGACCACTTTTTCGTTAGTCAACCACGTTAGTCTGCGTTTGCTTTGTCTTTAGTCCAAAGGAACAAATGTCATTTCCTTATTTCAATATTTTAATCAAAACGTGTGTGGTTTACTCTTTTTCTGTGGGTGCTATAGTGATTAGTGGATAATAAAAGCAAATCTTATTCACCACTAATCCCTAAAGTCTCCTATCCAAAAAAAAAAAAAATCTTATCCTTAATAATTCCGATCAAATTGTAATAATGGTGCGTCGTGGTTGTGGTAGGCGGGCGGTGGTAAAGACATGTTGGAACAATGTAAACGCTGGCAGGCGTTACTTTGCTTGTCCAGTTGAGGTTGTCTAGTCTTTATATAATAAAGCTTGTGTTTTTTTAATTTAACATGTTTTGTTTATACTTTATCTTGGTTTAAGCTTTTAAGTGTTTTCACGTGTTTGATTTCTGCTTTTTTAGGGATCTAGATGTCCGATCAATGGGTGGTTGGATCCACCATTGACAACGAGAGCAAGGGAGGTGATCCTCTACTTGCAGAGGCACATTCATCGCAATGAGGTGGCATTACAAGAATTTCAAGCAGCCCTCATCGGTGAGACAATGGAGGTTGTCAACGCAGTCCCCAGGGCCAACGAGCTAGAGGCTGGTCAACAAGAAACCCTAGCTGAACTCCTTCTTGAGAAAGAGAAAATATGCCGTTTGAGGAACTTCAGTGTTTTCTCGTGGATATTGATCATTTTCGTTTGTATATGGTTTATTTAGTGGGTTTACAATGTCAGTTGTTTTTTGCGTTTTGAATCGGTGGCAGGGTTTCTGTAATTAGTCTTGTGGTGTTGGTTGACTTCTAAAAAGTCATGGGTTGATAGTACTTTGGTCCTTGTACAATGCTAATAGTATTACTTTTATGGTTTAGTCTTTCTAATGTTATGCATTTAATACTTGGTCCTTGCCCCAATAAATTATCAAACCCACATCAGTTGCCACACAAATATTATCCAATTCAAACCACGCCATATTAAAATGATCAAACTCATAACACATATACAAGTATCAAAGATGCACGAATGATCAGAGATGGATGAACAGACACCACCTTTGAGTATCAACATAAACTTGATATTGTGTTGTTCATTCATTTTTGATTCTTCATTGTTGTTTGTGATAATAGAATAAGAGTATCCAAGTCAAAACACATATCCAAGAAACATAGATCCAAGTATCAAAGACGTATGAAGTATCAAAGATGGGTGAACAGTAATTGACTTTGTAAAAGTCAACACTTAATATGCGTATGAACCTGTAACAATATGTAGAAATGGGTAAAGTGGCAAATCAATACATTTAAAACACAATTTTTCCCATAGACTAACATGACATGATTTCATACATAATGCAAATGGATATATTTCCAAATGCATAAAATTTTGTAGTCTTCATAGTTCAGAAACATACATTGTTTAAAGACAGCAAATAATGTTTAGGGGAATACATATTCGATGGAAAACATTGGCTTTGAAATGCTTAACCAATATTTTTTTGTGGTGAAGACAACTTTGCTGCTATAATCTTGTTCATAGTCCAAAATTGTTTTGGAGACCCACCAGAAGCAGCAAAGAACTTGACTTCCAGATTGAGACTGGACCACACTTGGTTGAAAATCACCTTGAGATTGAGCATCAGTTTGACACTGAGGTTTTGTAGGTCGAAGGTTATGGATCTAAGCAGCCTTTGTAAGACAATAACTACTTTGAATAAATCAAACTAGTTATATGAAGAACTCTTTATCAACGAGTACTTGATTGTTAATGCGGAATCTTAACAACAAGCAAGAAGAAACAATTTGTTAATACAAATATCGTCATTAAACGTTATTTATATTTTATGATCTTTACCTAAGTTTTGTTAACGACAAAAGTAAATTTAATTTTTATAAAGCTTAAAGCTTGTCAAGTTTAATAGATATTAAAACAAGCTTTTCATCAAATAATATCTTCATCACTCAAGCATTTACATTTTGATTAAATCATATTTTTGATATGTCTCTAAACCATAATGTATGTTAACATTTTTAGATCAAGCATAAGTTTACATGCATTTACATTTTACATATTTCTAATAATAGAAAACAACATATGACATCATGGGATGCATCATTGAAATCTCTAGAGGATTTCATTAGATATTTTGTCTAGATTTAGACTCTACATATCTTACACAATATTGGATGGATTTGGTTGACTTTGGTAAGATTTTGGTGATCTTGTTGTCAGACCCAGCGGTGTAAGCTCCCGAAAAATTTCATTGTACTTAAAGCCTCAATCAGAAATTAAGCACGATTTATATCATCATGAAATTTTCTAAACATCACATTTGCATATCATTTGGCATATGCATGATCAACGCAGCTTGAGCGTTTATAAATATACCGTTGTGATCAGAACAAAATTCCCCACGATCCTAATAATCTTAAAATACGTAACGAATACATAAAAATTTGTAAAAATACGAAACAAATTATAATAAAAATGTATTAAATTCGTGTTGGGCCTCGGAACTTATTGGACTTTATACCACCTCACGACCCAACCCGACATGTTATTGGGCCTCGAATCCGAACCAAGCCCACCCCTATTTCTGTCATTGGGCCTCGTCCCAACTCGAGCCCACCCACAATGTCATTAAGCCTTGGGCCTAGCTTGTACACGAACCCACTAATAACCCAACTCGTTTAACACATCTATTGGGCTAACCATTTTACTGACCCATCTAATAGCCCACACACCTTATTTTTCCTTGGTCCTGCAACGAGCCCAACACCCAACATATGATTAGTAAACTTGCACCTTGAGATATTGTTTTCACTTGGGAAAGATTTGTAACCGGTCGAGTAAAAAGAGAACGAAACCAAACTCAAAAACTAAAACTCCTACCTTGGATTCTAACTATGTCGTGTAAGCATGGACAAGGGAAGACAAAGCCTCAACTTTAGTCACCCTGGTATGTGCTAAAACACATACCTTTTCATTATCAAAACTGACCCAAAATAACCAAGAAAGAGCCGTTTATTGCTAATATTTGTGGTTTTCTTGAGTTTGTGCTTGTGCAGGTACGGATATGTAAAAACACACAAAAAGAGCCAAATCGACGAACTGAGCACGAGATCAAGAGAGTTTGAGTTTTGGAAGGTGGGATTGTGCATTTTGGAAGATTTTATTCTCTAAAGATGATTTTTAGAAGTTACAATCAAGTTTGAAGAATTGTCAAGATTAGTCCCTGAACTTTGAGCTTTTGGCAAAAGTAATCCTTCAAGTTTCAGAATTTACAAGTTCAGCCCTTGGATTATTTGAGAAGGACAAGATTGGCCCTTGAAAGAGATTTTCAGAAAGTACAGTTTTGGTCCCTGAAGTTTCAGCTTTTACACATTTGGTCCTTGGTATATTAAATGGTTACAATTCAAGTCCAATTCCAAATATAATCCTTTGGCCCAAAATATCAAAAGCCCAAAACTAAATACCCACACCCGGTCCAATATCCATCCTAATACCCACGGTTTATATTACACCCGTTACCCGGTTTATTTTTACCCGAGTCAAACCCACAAACCCGGTCAAAACAATCAAATTAATATTAAAAATCAACCCCGCCCTTTCTTGCCCCAATTTACCCAGATGAGATGAACCCTAGAATTACACATGGTCAATTGGTCAAAATTACCGTAATTAAGGGTATATGTGTACTTTCCTCTGACACCCCTGACACATGGGCACCGCTGTGTCACCTATCCGTAGTTCAATTCCACTCCCCGCTTCTCATTGGTCGGCTACGTCGTGGTATATTTGATCCTAAGGTGGAAATGGATTGGATGCATTTGGGATTTGATCAGAGGGTTGATATTCACTCAAAGAAGCACATATTTCAGTATCTAGATCCTTCCAAGTCCTTGAGCTCAAGTATAAAAAGACCCTCATTCGTTCACAAGAAAGATATCTCTTATCTTCTTTTGTATAGTTTTAGTTTTAATGTCATTTTAATATTTTTAAGCTTTTGTAATTCACTTGGTGTAATCAAATTTCCTAGATTAATAAAATTTAGCTTTTAATTTTCAAGTAATGGTTTAATTGTTTATGTTTTAATCTGCTTATTTTCCTTGTCTATTGCTTATTACTATAATTCAAAGTGTTTTCAGCTTGTTTGATCATTAGTTCAAAAAAAAAATAATAATAATAATTAAAAATAAAAAAAATGTTTCAAATCTTCTCATAAGCTTCTATTAAGCTTAGCTACTGTTTACATAAGCTCATAAAAGCTTTATATAGCTTCTAGTGAGTTTATCTCTTCTTTCAATACATTTTACTCAAATCTCATATCCAGTCAACTGTAATCAAGTGAATGCTGAAATGGTTTGATTTGCTGAGATGGTGATGGATTTGGGTTGACATAGTTTGATATGGGCTGGGATCAGTTAGGATAGTGGTACTATGATCTCAGTGGCAAGCCATTGTGGCTAGGACTTTTGTAAGTGCTAATTTCAATTGATATTTCATAACTGTTTTACTGCATAATTAGAATAGCATAGTATCTGTTAGTATTATTTGGTTGTTGTTAGATCATATTCACAAGCTGTTATAGAACAAGTTAGTATAGATTGCATATTAGACTTATTAACTAGTGTTTGGATCATTGTGTTAATCTTAGCTAGAGATGAGTGTAGTGTTTAAATATAAGCGCTATAGGTTCATTTAGTCTGTTATAGTCACTTTAGCCTTAATATTGCATCCACTTTCTCTAAGTCAAAATCAAAGTTAACGCTCTTTATCTCAAATTGTTTAATCATTAATGAAATCTTGCATATAGGTGTAGAATTTGATAAGTTAGTTTGCATTTTCATTATATAATATCATAATCAGTTCACCACCTTGATTCAAATCTCACAAAAGTCAAAGAACCAAAACTGTTTTCATAAGTCAAAATTGTAAAATCCAGTTTTCATAAAACTTTGTGAATGAATCAATGATTCAATTAAAGTGATGAAGTTTTGGTTAATCATAATTTCAATTGGTCTAGTGTTGAAAACCTGCTTGTCAAATCTTATCAAGTCAGATTAGCTCCAAATAAGCTCTCAATCGGCATGATATTTGCCTCGGTGCACACTCAAGCATTAACCGAGTTGTAATGTGTCTTTTGAGGCTCTCAAAGTTTCATTTGAGCTTAGTTGTGCCTGAAACTTGGTACAAGTGATCTTTGGCTGGTAGTCTTTAGTTCCCAAGAGTTGGTTTAGCCTTTGAGTTATTAATAAGCCGGTGCAATGTACCAAAACATAGGCTTAAAGTTAATTTGATTAAGTAGTTAATTAGCTCTTAACTGGTAGATCACGATTAGAGGTTAGGAGTAGTGGATTTAGTTGATATTAGTTAGTTTTAGTATAATATAGCTTACGTAGTAGTTTGGTAGCTTATAGTGCTTATTTGCTTATTTTCAAGTGCTTATTCCTTATCTGTAACACTCTGACTCTTATTTCTCACTCATAAGCATAGTGTTTTATATTTTTCATAGCTTTAGAATAACATTTTAGAATTTTCCTGAAGTTTTCATAATTTTGTCAACTTTGCTATTTTCTCTATTTAAACAGTTTTTAGTCATTTTTAAATAGCTTATATTGCAAGTAATTCAGAAAAAGTTCCAAAAATAATTTTTCAATTTTCACAGGTTGAGAAAAATATAAAAGCATATAAAAATATTTTTCCCTATTTTTCCCTTTTTATTTGGTATTTTTCACAATTTAAATTAGATTTAAATAGTTTTAAATTAGTAGAAAATAGAAAAATAATCAGAAAAATAAAAAAATAGTTTTGAAAGTTCTCTTATGGTATTTTAGATTTTATAAAAATATTTTCATAATTTTCCCTTTATTTTTATAATTTTTAGTATTTTAAATTAGTTTTAAAAGTTAAAAATTAGTTTTTAATTTTAATAAAATCCAGAAAAATCTTAAAAAATAGTTTTAATTCATAATTAATTTTCACATTGCATTTCTAGAGTAAAAGTAATCTTAGGCATTTTTAGGATATAATTTAGACGTAGTTGCATTTTAATTCCGTTTCGTTAATTACGTTTTAGTTAATTCGCAGTTAGGATTTCCCGTAGAATAGATTCCCTTAATTACCTTCCCTATTCCGTGGTTTAATAAAATCAAAAGCAAACAAATCAAAAACATGAGCATTAAATTCCAAACAATAACGACGTGTGCAATCACGCCTGGTTGGAAAGCGATTCGGGTTGACTAATCTGTTTCAACGATCACACACGGGATTTGATTTATTATTCTTTTTCCTTAAGGAATTTGAATCTATCTTCGTGATTATTTTTGATATCGATATTGAGGTTTTATCCATACACATACCAATAAGCCTTCATTATCGGCAAATCGATTATGCGAAGCTGTTTTAAGTTTCTTGCGGTTAGTCATTCACAAGTGGCTAGCTTGTGTGAGATAACTTGACGGTTTGGCATCTGTGTGTTGTGAACGAATCAAATTTTGGCACCGCTGCCGGGGATCGAAATCTTCTTAGCTACCGTTCAAACAATTATCTCGGACCTCCCGGTTTCAATCAACCTCAACAAGAAAACCAGAATCAAAACCGTTTCAATGGTAACCATCATGTTAATCAGAACCGAGGAGCTAATGTTAATCATGGAAATCAACACTACCAAGCTCCTCCACCTCAAGTTTACCAACAACCACCTCCTCCTCAACAATCTTATCAAGCACCTCCTCAAGCCGGCCCGAACAACGATTTTCTAACTTACATGGAAGAACTTGATTACACCATTAAAAGTTTGCAAAATCAAATTAGCGGCATGAGGCGGACTTCAAAAGGAGATGGAAGCTACAAGCAACAAGCAGATGGCTGAAATAAGGAATATGATGGCTAGTTTCTTTCAAGCCAATCGGTCGTCTACGTCTCAACCCTCGGGTTTCGGTTCTCTTCCAAGCAATACGATTCCAAACCCGAGAGGTGACATGAAAGCAATCACTAACCGAAGTGGTGTAGCTTACGATGGACCCACGGTTCCTACCACTAACACTTTTTCTTCCTCTCATATGGTAGGCAGTGAGACCGGGGTGACAAAGGACCCGGTGCTTCCTACTAATAAGGGAGTCGGAATGTCAACCCAAGGTTGTCCAAGATTCGAGCCGAAGATGCTCCAGTTAATGTGAAGAAATCTAATCCGAAACCATCTATCCCATACCCGTCTCGTCTTAAAGATCAAACGCTCCGTGAAAAGTCGAATCATCAAATGGAAACGTTCTTCCAAATCTTCAAAGACTTGAATGCGGAGATCAGTTTTGCGATGATGCCTTCTCTTGATGCCTAAACTTGCTTCTACAATTAAGGGATTGCTTACGAACAAGGAGAAACTATATGAGCTTGCTACGACATCTCGAATGAGAATTGTTGCGGTTATCCTCAAGAAACTTCCGAAAAGTTAGGAGACACGGAAATTCCTCATTCCATGTAATTTTAAGGAATTGTTCAATGCTCGCCTTGGCCGATCTTGGGCAGTATCAATTTAATGCCAAATTCAATCTCGAAAGCTTTCATTGCCCACTTACCCCAACGTGTATGACCCTCGAGCTAGCCGATCGTTCTACGACCCGTCAAAGGGTATCGAGGATGTCTTTGTCAAAGTGGGGGAGTTCTATTTTCCCGCGGATTTTGTTGTGGTAGATTTCGATGCCGACCCTCGTGTACCCATTATTCTTGGAAGATGTTTCTTACGGACCGGTCGTGCTTTAATTGATGTATCGAGAGGAAGAGATACGTTGAGAGTTAATCAAGAAGCCGTTACATTCAACATTAATCAAACGGCGAGGTACTCCTCAAATTTCGACGATGCTTCCATCAATCGAATCGACGTTATCGATGTTTCTTGTGAGAATCGCGTCAAGAAGTTCTCGGTTGCTAACAATTCCACTTCGATTCACCTTCTGAACAACTTTCGAGCCTATAATTGCCGACTCTTCCCCTCTCTTACTCCGTTTGAGGGAGGTGATTTCTTTTGGAAGAGATCGATGAGTTTCTTACTTGACGAAAGATTCCACCAGGAATTGATGATGGTGTTTATGATTAGGAGGAGATATCCGTTATCTTGAGCAATTGTTGAATGAAGATCATTACGTCACTCCTCGAAAAGATTACGATTGAAGAAAAAAGAAGTACAAGCGTCTAATGAAAACCTCCGGGCCGAGCTCAAGGTTTACCTCCTCATCTTGAATACGCTTTTCTTGAAGAACCGAACAAGTTTCCCGTCATCATTGCTAAAAACTTGAAAGATGAGGAGAAAACCGCACTTTTGGATATTCTTAGACAACATAAGAGTGCCATCGCTTGGCAAATTTCCGATATCAAAGGCATAAACCCTCATTTTTGTACTCATAAGATCTTAATGGAAGACGATTGCAAACCCGTTATTCAACAACAACGTAGGGTTAATCCGAAAATTCATGAGGTTATCAAAAAGGAAGTTCTTAAACTCCTCGACGCCGGAATCATTTACCTAATCTCTGATAGCTCATGGGTTAGCCCTATCCATTGTGTTCCTAAGAAAGGTGGAATGGCCTTGTTATGAGCGAATAATGAATTGATTTACGCCTCGTTACGGATGGAGGGTGTGTATTGACTACCGAAAATTGAGCGATGCTACTGTAAGGACCATTCCGCTACCTTTTATGGATCAAATGCTCGAGCGTTTAGCGGGGGAATGAGTTTAATGCTTCCCGATGGTTTTTCGGTTACTTTCAAATTCGATTGATCCGCATGATCAAGAGAAAGCGACTTTCACGTGCCCTTATGGAGCGTTTGCTTACCGGCGAATGCCATTTGGTCTATGCAATGCTCGAGGAGCGTTTCAAAGGTGCATGATGGCCATTTTTCATGACATGATCGAAAAGTCTATGGAAGTTTTATGGGACGATTTCTCGGTTTATGGAGATTCTTTCACTTCTTGCCTCTCTCATCTAGACCACATGCTCAAGCGGTGTGAAGACACCAACTTGGTCTTGAATTGGGAGAAGTGCCACTTCATGGTTCGAGAGGGCATTGTCCTCGACCATAAGATTTCAAAATCGGGATTGAGGTCGGCCAGAGATAAAGTCGGCGTTATAGCTAAACTCCTCATCCCACTACCGTCAAGGTATTCGGAGTTTTTGGGTCATGCGGTTTTCTCGAGTTTCATTCAGATTTCTCTAAGATAGCCAGCCCTCGACCCATCTCCTCGAGAAGGATGCTCGTTTATCTTCACCACGAATGCGTTGAAGCATTTAATTTTTTTAAAAGAAATTAGCGAAGCTCCGATCTTAGTTGCCGATTTGGGATTTGCCCTTTGAGCTCATGTGTGATGCAAGTGATTACGCAATTGGGGCAATCTTGGGGCAACGAAAATAAACATTCAACCCATACACTATCACAGTAAGACATTGTTGAGGCCAACACAATTACGACTCTTGAAAAGGAATTATTAGCCGTTGTTTATGCTTTGAGAAATTCGACCCTACCTTGTCTTGTAGAAGACCATAGTGTATACGACCATTCTGCCCCTTAAGTATCTTTTGGCAAAGCAAGATGCTAAGCCACGATTACTTCGGTGGGTTCTCCTCCTTCAAGAGTTTGATGTTACTATTCTTGACAAAAAAGGAGCGGAGAACCTGGCTGCCGATCACCTTTCTAGACTTGAGAATCCCCATCAAAGTGTGCTGGAGAAAAAGGAGATTCTGAAACATTTCCTCTTGAGACACTTGGGATGATTGCTAAGAAAGACCCAAACACCCCATGGTTTGTCGACTTTGCAAATTACCATGCGGGCAATTTCCTTGTAAAAGGGATGTCGTCCCAACAGAAGAAAAAGTTTTTCAAAGATGTTAAGCATTATTTTTGGGACGATCCCTACTTGTTTAAGATTTGTGCGGATCAAGTAATTCGGCGGTGTGTTCATGGCCAAGAGGCTCTTGATATTCTTAATGCTTGCCATAACGGACCCACTGGTGGACAACATGGTGCAAGCTACGCTAGAAGGTTTTGATTCTGATTTTATTGGCCTACCATATATCGAGATGCTCATGATTTAGTCAAATCTTGTGATTCTTGCCAACGTCAAGGGAAAATTTCACAAAAGGATGAAATGCCACAAAATGCTATTCAAGTTTGTGAGATTTTTGACGTGTGGGGCATCGATTTTATGGGACCATTTCCATCATCTAAGGGTAATAAGTATATCCTTGTGGCCGTCGACTACTTGTCTAAATGGGTTGAAGCGAAGGCGCTCCCCACCAATGGCGCCGGAGTGGTTGTTAAGTTTTGAAGAATTTGTTTTCCGATTGAGCACCTCGTGCTATCATCATGATGATCGGTACCAATTTCGTAATGAACAATTTGCTAAGTTATGGCTAAATATGGAGTTACCCATCGTCTTTCTACGTATCACCCGCAAAACGCCCGGACAAGTTGAGGTTTCCAATCGTGGTTTGAAAAGAATTTTAGAAAGGACTGGTAGGAGAAAATCGAAGCTTCATGAGCCGATAAGTTAGATGATGCATTGGTGGGCTTTCCGCACCGCAACAAGACACCCATCGGTGCACCCATTTAAGTTGGTGTATGGGAAAGCTTGTCACTTGCCCATCGAGCTCGAACATAAGGCATTCTGGGCCTTGAAACATGCTAACTTTGATCTTAAGACCGCGGGTGATCACCGGAAAGTTCAATTGAATGAATTTAATGAGCTTAGGGATCGGCCTCTCGAGAATTCTTTGATTTTCAAAGAGAAGACTAAGAGGATTCATGATTCTAAATTAAAACCGCGTTTTCAACGTTGGTGATCAAGTTCTCCTTTTAACTCTCGATTGAAGATATTCTCGGGCAAACTCAAAACCCGTTGGTTAGGACCATTCACCGTTGCTTTCGGGTTTCCCTTATGGAGCGGTGGAGCTTCTCAGCCCGATGGCCCAAATTTCAAGGTGAATGGTCATCGTGTGAAACATTATTTTGGAGGGGACATCTCATCTATGGTTGTCCGGATCTCCAAACTTTCCCTAAGGACAACTGAATTCGGGGATCGAGTCAAGCTAGCGATTCGGTAACCAAAAACAGTAGCGCTTCGTGGGAGGCACCCCATGCTTATCATTCTATTTTCTTTCTATTTTCTAATAAGTGACGTGAAGGGGTTAGCCTCTTCGATTTCTCGTGTTTGGTTGTGATGTTTTGTGTAGGATTTTCGATATGAAGACTCGTGCTCGAAGTTTGTCTTTTCTCTACTCGGTTTCATGATCGTGCTAATGGAAATCCGAATCTAATCTTATCGACTAACGTTTATCTTTGAGCATACTTTATAAACGGCTTTTAGATTTTAGTGATACCCTTGCTTTAAACATTGAGGACAATGTTTCGTTCTAGTCACAGGGTAGGGGTCTTCGTTGATTTGACCGCACTTGCTTTGTTTTTTTGTGGTGTACTCTCGTAACCCGTTTTCCTTAGAAAATGAAAAATTGTGCAAAAATGAGCAAAATTTAAAATTTTTCAAGCTTTTGTTAAGTCTTTTGATTGAAAAGTTTGCTAGTCTCTTAGATAAGAAGCTATAAAATGCGAATTCTAGCTCACAAAGCCAAGATTTTGCAAGTTTCCCTGAGTGACTTTAAATATGCATAACTTGATTTCATTTAGACGAAGCATTTGCTAAGTTAAAATATGTTTTGACACCTTGTTGACTTCTGGTGGTGAGAGTAGGAATGGAATTCGACTTGACCGGCGTGTTGAGCCCTAGCTTGTTCCATAACCATAGATAATCTAAAAAATTACGGCTAAGCATCATCGGATCTCATTATTTGGGATTTTAAATTTCCGGAGATCGAGAAATGATAGAGTTACTTATGAGTTTAGATGCTAAGCGTGGAGTAGTTGGTTCTCTTTAGAGCCCATCGAAGGTACTTATGGCTTTTGTTCCCACAAAATTGTTTCACCCCATATCTGTCTAATAAATAATTAGAGATGTTGAGTTTTTGGCGATAGTTAGTTCTTTATCTTCTTAAAAGAATCTTTTTTTTAAAATTGGGTACACATCAAGGATCCGTAATAAATAAGCAATAATTGATAAGTGAAAAAGTTATAAGTAAAGTTATGAGCTCGTGTGATTGGTCGAGATGGGACCCTTGGATCTTTAGCCAGGATTGAGTGAGGTCTTAGCCTAGCCAGCCGGGATCCTCATTCATGAAGCCTAGTCTTGGAATTACCGCGTGAAGCTCCGTAGTTCATAGCTCATATAAGTAAAAGTTTAAGTGTAAAAAAAAAAAAAAAAAAAAAAATGAAAAAATGAAAAAATGATGAAAAATGAAAATGAAAAAGTCAAAAGTATGAATGAATAAAAATTCCTTGATGTGGACCTCATTTTTACGACAATGGTTCTTGAGAGAAGGCGGATAACTAATTAGCGACTTAGCTTTATATCTTTATCTGAATAAAAGTTATCGAAACGAGAATTATGAAGAAATTCATGTCTCACAAAAATATAAAAAAATCTAGAGGAAAATAGGAAAATGGAGCAAAAGGTAATTACACAAGTAACTTCCATGGGTAGTGTTAGCATCTAGAGTCATACTTAACAATGATTTCGATTTTACGCTTAGTTTGGGGACTTGTGAAAATCAGGGCGACATGTATTCTATCCAGTATGGTCACTTCACGCGTGTGTGTTTCTTACTCCGTGATCTAGCGTGTAGTTTGAAAAATGTTGGAGTTATCGTCGACGAAAGTTTAACAAACCGTCACTCATAACCAGAATGTGCTTAATCGTAATATCTATATGTGAATTAAAAGGTAAAGGGGGCGTTTTTAGAATTAAGGCTTTCTTAATCTCTTTTGAGGAATCTTTGCTACTTCTTCGTAGGTTTAGTAGAAAGAGATTGAAATCCTTGGTTTAGAAGCGTGAGTTGATTGCATTGCGTGAGGACACGACAATAGTCTCGTCTGGGGTATTTTGGTATGTGCTAAAACACATACCTTTTCATTATCAAAATGACCCAAAATAACCAAGAAAGAGCCGTTTATTGCTAATATTTGTGGTTTTCTTTTGTTTGTGCTTGTGCATGTCGAATATGTAAAACACACAAAAGGAGCCAAATCAGCGTAAATCGAACACGAGAGATCAAGAGAGTTTGGTAGATGAAGGTCGGGATTGTGCATTTTGGAAGATTTTATTCTCTAAAGATGATTTTTAGAAGTTACAATCAAGTTTGAAGAATTGTCAAGATTAGTCCCTGAACTTTGAGCTTTTGGCAAAAGTAATCCTTCAAGTTTCAGAATTTACAAGTTCAGCCCTTGGATTATTTGAGAAGGACAAGATTGGCCCTTGAAAGAGATTTTTAGAAAGTGCGTTTGGTCCCGAAGTTTAACTTTTACACATTTGGTCCTTGGTATATTAAATGGTTACAATTCAAGTCCAATTCCAAATATAATCCTTTGGCCCAAAATATCAAAAGCCCAAAACTAAATACCCACACCCGGTCCAATATCCATCCTAATACCCACGGTTTATATTACACCCGTTACGGTTTATTTTTCCGAGTCAAACCCACAAACCCGGTCAAAACAATCAAATTAATATTAAAAATCAACCCCGCCCTTTCTTGCCCCAATTTACCCAGATGAGATGAACCCTAGAATTACACATGGTCAATTGGTCAAAATTACCGTAATTAAGGGTATTTGTGTACTTTCCTCTGACACCCCTGACACATGGGCACTGCCAGGTCAGCTATCCGTGTGCTCAATTCCACTCCCTGCTTTCTCATTGGTCGAAGCTACGTGGTATATTTGATCCTAAGGTGGAAATGGATTGGATGCATTTGGGATTTGATCAGAGGGTTGATATTCACTCAAAGAAGCACATATTTCAGTATCTAGATCCTTCCAAGTCCTTGAGCTCAAGTATAAAAAGACCCTCATTCGTTCACAAGAAAGATATCTCTTATCTTCATTTTCAGTAGCATAGTTTTAGTTTTAATGTCATTTTAATATTTTTAAGCTTTTGTAATTCACTTGGTGTAATCAAATTTCCTAGATTAATAAAATTTAGCTTTTAATTTTCAAGTAATGGTTTAATTGTTTATGTTTTAATCTGCTTATTTTCCTTGTCTATTGCTTATTACTATAATTCAAAGTGTTTTCAGCTTGTTTGATCATTAGTTCAAAAATATAAAAAAAAAAATAATTAAAAATAAAAAAAATGTTTCAAATCTTCTCATAAGCTTCTATTAATATTAGCTACTGTTTACATAAGCTCATAAAAGCTTTATATAGCTTCTAGTGAGTTTATCTCTTCTTTCAATACATTTTACTCAAATCTCATATCCGTCAAGCTGTAATCAAGTGAATTTGAAATGGTTTGATTTTTTGAGATGGTGATGGATTTGGGTTGACATAGTTTGATATGGGTGAGATCGGTTAGGATAGTGGTACTATGATCTCGGTGGCAAGCCATGTGGCTAGGACTTTTGTAAGTGCTAATTTCAATTGATATTTCATAAGCTTTTCTTGCATAATTAGAATAGCATAGTACTGTTAGTATTATTTGGTTGTTGTTAGATCATATTCCAAGTTGTTATAGAACAAGTTAGTATAGATTGCATATTAGACTTATTAACTAGTGTTTGGATCATTGTGTTAATCTTAGCTAGAGATGAGTGTAGTGTTTAAATATAACTGCTATAGGTTCATTTAGGTCTGTTATAGTCACTTTAGCCTTAATATTGCATCCACTTTCTCTCTAAGTCAAAATCACAAGTTAACTGCTCTTTATCTCAAATCTGTTTGAATCAGTTAATGAAATCTTGCATATAGGTGTAGAATTTGATAAGTTAGTTTGCATTGGTTTCATTTCATTATATAATATCATAATCAGTTCACCACCTTGATTCAAATCTCACAAAAGTCAAAGAACCAAAACTGTTTTCATAAGTAAAAATTGTAAAATCCAGTTTTCATAAAACTTTGTGAATGAATCAATGATTCAATTCTGAGTTAAAGTGATTGAAGTTTTGGTTAATCATAATTTCAATTGGTCTAGTGTTGAAAACTGCTTTTTGTCAAATCTTATCAAGTCTGTATTAGCTCCAATAAGCTTCAATCAGCAAGATTTGCCCTGTGCACACGCCGGCATAACGGAGTTGTGCAGTCTTTTGAGAGCTCTCAAAGTTTCATTTGAGCTTAGTTGTGCCTGAAACTTGGTACAAGTGATCTTTGGCTGGTAGTCTTTAGTTCCCAAGAGTTGGTTTAGCCTTTGAGCTTATTAATAAGCTGGTTGCAACGGCTCAAAACATAGGGGCTTAGGCTAATTTGGATTAAGTAGTTAATTAGCTCTAAACTTGGTAGATAATGATTAGAGGTTAGGAGTAGCTGGATTTAGTTGATATTAGTTAGTTTTAGTATAATATAGCTTCTGTAGTAGTTTGGTAGCTTATAGTGCTTATTTGCTTATTTTCAAGTGCTTATTCCTTATACAGTAACACTACAGCTCTTATTTCTCACTCATAAGCATAGTGTTTTATATTTTTCATAGCTTTAGAATAACATTTTAGAATTTTCCTGAGTTTTTCATAATTTTTTGTCACTGTTTGCTATTTTTCTCTATTTAAAACAGTTTTTAGTCATTTTTAAATAGCTTATATTGCAATTAATTCAGAAAAAGTTCCAAAAAATAATTTTTTCAATTTTCACAGGTTGAGAAAAATATAAAAAGCATAAAAAATATTTTTCCCTATTTTTCCCTTTTATTTGGTATTTTTCACAATTTAAATTAGATTAAAATAGTTTTAAATTAGAGAAATAGAAAAATAATCAGAAAAATAAAAAAATAGTTTTGAAAGTTCTCTTATGGTATTTTAGATTTTATAAAAATAGTTTCATAATTTTCCCTTTATTTTTATAATTTTTAGTATTTTAAATTAGTTTTAAAAGTTAAAAATTAGTTTTAATTTTAATAAAATCAGAAAAATCTTAAAAATAGTTTTAATTCATAATTAATTTTCACATTGCATTTCTAGAGTAAAATTAATCTTAGGCATTTTTAGGATATAATTTAGACGTAGTTGCATTTTAATTCTTTAGTTAATTACGTTTAGTTAATTGCAGTTAGGATTTCCAGTAGAATAGATTCCCTTAATTACCTTCCTATTCCGTAGTTTAATAAAATCAAAATCAAACAAATCAAAACATCGAGCATTAAATTCCAAACCAAAAACGGCGTTGGCAATTCAGCCTCGTTGGAAAACGATTCGGGTTGACTAATTATCAACGATCACACGGGATTTGATTTATTATTCTTTTTCCTAAAGGAATTTGAATCTATCTTAAGTGATTATTTTGATATCGATATTGAGGTTTTATCCGTACACACATACCCTTAAGCCTTCATTATCAGCAAATCAGTGTCTGAACTGTTTTAAGTTTCTTACGGTTAGTCATTCACAAGTGGCTAGCTTGTGTGAGATAACTTGACGGTTTGGCATCTGTGTGTTGTGAACGAATCACACCCTAACACTTTTTTTAATACCTTAAAATCATTTGACCATACTTTGACCTTATTACACAAGGGATAATGTGTCTAACACTTGTCTACTAGCTCACTTTGTCATCTTTTCCTTCCCATGAAACTCGGCTGCCATAGCACGCCTAAGACCAAGATATCTCACATGTCTATTGTTGCTAAGGACTAGGTAACCTAGGATTAAAGAAATGTTAAGAACCATACTTGTTCCCTTTTAAAAACACACGACACACACACATTGTTAACCATATTACTCACACTCAATACCAACACAAGTCTGACACTCTCACATACACTCAAACTATTCACGAAAGCATCAAGGAGGAGCAAGGGTAACGAAGAGGGTGAAACACTAAGGAAGCTTGGATAAATAATAGCTCGGGTAACATTATAAAGAGAACAAAGGGTTCTCATTAGGCATTACTTCTCGTTCACTTCTCACACGTATCATCACCACTCATTTTGAGTGTAGTAAGTCCATTACAACTCATTTCCATTTCATTTCCTCGTTTACACTTGATTATCACATGTATAATATGTTGTGTGCACCATTTCAAAATCAACTCGTATGATACGCATGTTATAGCTAAACACGACACATAGTCACATGTTAACACTAGTCTAATATGTTGTGAACACATCACAAACCTATAAGAAGCACTCGTTCACTTGTTAAACCAACGCAAAGTGTTATTGGGCCTAAAGCCCAATGGTTAAAGCCCATTAAGCCCACGACAAGTCCAAGTAAAGCCCAACCCAGCCCAATATGATAAGAATAAGCTAATAAGCTAAAAAAAATAGAAATAAACTTGTAAATGTTTTATAAAGTTTTTGAATATTAAAAATACATTTCGAACCTAAATTAAAAATATATTAGTCTTTGGGTTAAAACCGTGACATTTCAAAAGATAAAGGGGTTAATTTATACGTAAAATATTTCGTATGAAAAGTATAAGGGCCATTATTGTCATAATCGAAAGTATAGGGGGAAAAACCACGTGCATGCGCACGTATAAAACCACGAGGACCAGTTATGTAATTATCTTAAACTAGTTATAATTAAAGTTTAGGGTGAAAAGTGCACATTTGGAAAAGTTAAGGTTTAAAACGTATAAAAGTAAACTTGGAGGACTGTTTTAGTGAAAGCAGTTTTACCAAGGGGTAAAACTGCCAAACTGAAAGTTTTGGTATAAAAATAAAATCGGGTATAAAGTGTCATTTTCTCAAATTTGGAGGACTAAACTTGTACTTTTCGTAACTTGAGGGTAAAAAGTGTAAATTCGGGAAAAGTTTAGAAAAAGTTATAATCTTATCGTAACCCATTAAGCAGTATTTTGATCATATGAGTATATTATTTTGGGATATAGATAAACATATTTCTATATATATATATATATATATATATATATGTATGTATGTATATATATATATATATATATATATATACTATTATTAAAATACTCAACAAACCTATCAAGATCACAACGAGGGAAAATATTTCACTTATGCGTAAGTGAGGATCATTAAATCAGGCAATGTAGCAAGTTAATTAACTTAAAGCGTTAAGCATGCCGCACACTATTGGATAGGAAATCCAATGATCTATTGAATAAGAATATTCAATGCTATTATTTTGTCGCGAACCAAATGTTCATCATACTTGAGACTCGCATCTCATCATTTTTAGTTTAGGTTTGGAACCTCCGCTACATTGTGCTTGATCTGTTTGTGCTTGTTCATATCATCAAGGTGAGTTCATAGCCTCTCTTTTACTTTATTTTTGCAAACCCCGCGAGGGAGATACATGCTCTAAACTAGAACACAAGGTTTGTCATAAATGTTCGCCTCTTGATTATTGGTATTGCCTAAGTATTTAGCCATAAGTCCTCTAATCATGAACCATTAGTCACCGCGAAGTGAGCGATACGTGATAGTACTATGGGGATTAATGACCCTGTTTGGTTATAGAAAAATAAGGGGCGCACCATATTTGAATTTCTTTAGGTATTGGGTATTATCTCCTTTGGGGCACCTACGACATTGGTAATTCGGTGTATGCAGTTGAGTCTTGGTTGCATGAGCTTAGCGCATAATAATCTGTGATTTTCCTTATGATATTGTTAGTTTACAATGATCATGCTCTTATACTTGTGTTCAACTTATTTTAAACCTATGAATTTCACTCATAAGCATGTTATCTCAGGTAATCTGAGAAGATTATGACCAAGGCGCGGAGTGGGGTGATGCAGGTTTTACTGACCAGGTTTTAATATTTATAATGTCTCGTTATACCTATGGTCTACCCTAGTGCATTAACGGGCAGTGTACCCGGTCGTGTGTAGTGTAGTATTCGGTAAAACCGAGGTCGTCCCAAGAGCTATGTGTGTGGATTAATACTAAGTCTAGGTGTCACAGATTTTAATATGGTTTTGATATTGAATTAACTAATTAACTACTAAAACAAATAAAGGCAAAGGATGTGATCAATAGAGGAGAGTGGTGCTAACCTAGTTACTCATCCTAACTAGTAATGTTTTCGTCTAATTACTTCCAATTACTTCAGGTGGGGTCAAAGTCGAGAGGACAACATTTGGTCAGTTCGTCATAACCTATCAACAAAGAGCCACCACTTGAGAAGTTAGGTGTCCCCTCATAAGTCCAGTTGTTCCTGGTCCCCTAAGCCAAGTCATTAAGTTCCGCTACATGCTAGATTTATAATAGTGAGTGCCCGGGCGCTAGCAACTTAAACACTCACCCCCTAATTCTTAAGTTCATCCAAACAGTAGGTGATCAGTTGGTCAAATCGCACAAGTAGAAAGGGTCGTCAGTTGGTCATATCTTACCATTCTCGTCTCAGTCTACTCACTTAGGGTTAGTTGGTCATATCTCCTGAGCAACTAGCCTCTACCGCCATTCAAAACTACCAAAACAAGAGTAGCTACCAATAAAGTATGCATGCATACACTTAGAAATAATTATACGGAAGTAATGTAAACGCAGACAAAATAATTAAGGAATCATAACTAGGCCAACACCAAGAGGTGCTTAGCCGCTCATATTAACCATACAAATCAATTCAATGTTTAATGTTATGAAATACATGAATCGAAAGTAAAGAAAAGATAAAAAGCTAATGCTTATCGTAGGGGAGTGATTTCTCCCTTGGAAATAGCTCCGTATGCTCTTCTAGATTTGCCTTTGGCTTCTTCTCACGTTCTCTGATTGTTTTGTGTGAAATGGGATGCTCTGAAATGCTGGAAATCGTGGGGTATTTATAGGCCAGATCTTTGTTACGGCGTAACTAATAAAATAGTTACGCCGTAACATATAATTCTTCGTAAATTGCACTAGAAATGCTGGTTACGGCGTAACCTCAGGAAGGGGTTACGCCGTATCTTCACTAAATCTTGATTACGCCGTAGTTGATGCATGAGTTACGGCGTAATTATCATACGTCATAATGTTTGGGAGAGTTACGCCATAATCTTCTGATAAGTTGGTTTTTTGAGCCACGCTTTAGTTACGGCGTAATGTGAGAGAGGAGTTACGCCGTAACTTCTTCAAAATGAGCATACTATGATAAATCTTTCATAAACTCTCCAATTCCGCGTCTCTTTAGCTCCAATGCTCGTAATTACCTGAAAGTGGAATATAATGGAAAACAAGTGTGAATCCATATAAATGATATAAATTACAAGCATTATCGGGGGAAATTGACACTTAATATTCAGAATAATTTGGTGTTATCATGGGGCTTGGCAAGGCTTATCTGGCGGTGTAAAACATAAAGTTGTCATTTCTTTCAAACTCATGATCTTTCTTTTGGGAAAAACACTTGAACAATTTACAATGTTTTGTAACAACTATGAGTTTTCGATGAATGATAACTACTTTTAATAAAACGTCTCTTTCGAGTCGTTTTCTATAATTATTGACTATGATATCCATTCGAGTAACACCCGAATTAGTCTTCCGCTGTCATTAAGATTTTGTGTAGATTTAGACTCTACATATCTTATACAATCTTGGATAGATATGGTTGACTTTGGTAAGATTTTGGTGATTTTGCTGTCAGACCCCGGCGGCACCAAAACTATACACGGGCGGAACCCTTTTATGGGTTCTGTGGTCCGTGGTGCCTGCTGATCATTTTGGCTATAAATAGCAATGCCAAACCAAGTTGTTTTCTCATCCATTTCTAGCATAATCACATACATTCCTTCTCTCTAACATTTCTAACTCGGTTTCATATCATTACAGTGATCCTCTTTTGTAGCAAAGAAGATCAAGGCATATTCAAGCTTCAACAAATAGTTGGAAGTCTTGTTTGTTTATTGTTGTATGATCTAGTCTTGATTCATACATCATTATTGTACCAAACCATCATAAACTTGTGAGTGTGAGTGGTTAGTATTTTAGTCATTAAAATACATTGTGTGTGGGAGTGGTTGTACCCTTGGAAAAGAACTCGACATCTAGCTTAGTGTCAGAAATAGTGTGTAAGCTAAGTGTAAAGGTTTCTCCGCCGGTGAAAGGAGCTTGTTGACTAGTGAAGTTAAACTCTCGAGTGTGAGACTCGGGAAGTGGAGTAGGGCAAGGAAAAAGAGTCCTTGTAGACCGAACCACTATAAAAAACTTGTCGTGGTTTGATTATTTCTTTCCTTATTTACTCTTTACATATATATATTGCTTGTTTATTATTCATATCAAAGATTAATATCGATTGATCTTTCAATAAGTTTCAAAATAAAGTTTTTAATCATTAAACTATTCAAACCCCCCTTCTAGTTTTCCACAATTGGTACCAGAGCCTCGTTGCTCAAGTATTTTTAAAATATATTGTATTTTATAAACTTGAAACGATCCATAAATTCCGAAAACTTTAAAGAAGGGCAATCGATGCAAAGACCACCACTCTTTGAAACCAATGGATTCATCTATTGGAAAAATCGTTTTGAAACATATGTAAAATCAAAAGATATAGATCTTTGGTTTGTTATCATTAAAGGAGATTTTAATCCTACAACAAAAGATATTTCTAGGGATGATCAAAAGAAACTAATAGCTAAAAATAATGAGGCTAAAATGATGCTTTATAATGCTTGTGGAAAACTAGAAGGGGGGTTGAATAGTTTACCGATTAAAAACTTTGTTTTGAAACTTATTGAAAGATCAATTGATATTGATCTTAGATATGTTAGTGAATGATAATCAATATGCAAGTAATATATATAAAGAGTAAATAAGGAAAGAAACAATCAAACCACGACAAGTTGTTTATAGTGGTTCGGTTTACAAGGACTCTTTTTGTCCTACTACTCCCGAGTCTCACACTCGAAAGTTAACTTCACTAGTCAACAAGCTTTCACCGGCGGAGAAACCTTACACTCGCTTCACACTATTTGCACACTAAGCTAGATGTCGGTTCTTTCCAGGGCACAACCACTCCCACACATGTATTTTAAGACTAAAATACTAACCACTCACACTCACAAGTTTATGATGGTTTGGTACAACTGTATGAATCAAGACCGATCATACAACAATAACAAATAAGACTTCCAACTATTGTTGAAGCTTGAATATCATTGACTTCTTTGCTACAAAAGAGGATCACTATAATGATATGGCTGAGTTAGAAATGTTAGAGAGAAGGAATGTATGTGAATATGCTAGAAAGGATGAGAAACAACTTGGTTTGGCTTTACTATTAATAGCCAAAATGATCAACATGCACCACGGACCACAGAACCCATAAAAGGGTTCCGCTCGTGCACAATTTTGGTGCCGCCGGGGTCTGACAGCATGATCACCAAAATCTTACCAAAGTAAACCATATCTATCCAAGATTGTGTAAGATATGTAGAGTCTAAATCTACACAAAATATCTAGTGAAATCTTCTAAAGATTTCAATAATGCACAACATGATGTCATGTGTTGTTTTCTCTTTTTAGAAATATGTTAAATGTAAATACATATGTAATGTTTTGTTTTAAAAACCTAAAACATGCTTGATCTAAAAATGTTAACATACATTATGGTTTAGAGTCATATCAATAATATGATTAATCAAAATGTAAATGCTTGAGTGATGAAGATATTAC
The DNA here is from genome assembly GCA_910596185.1 of Chrysanthemum makinoi. Taxonomy (NCBI): domain Eukaryota; kingdom Viridiplantae; phylum Streptophyta; class Magnoliopsida; order Asterales; family Asteraceae; genus Chrysanthemum; species Chrysanthemum makinoi. The sequence goes on from OU343222.1 coordinate 271,351,465, forward strand.
TTGATGAAAAGCTTGTTTTAATATCTATTAAACTTGACAAGCTTTAAGCTTTATAAATATTAAATTTACTTTTGTCGTTAACGAAACTTAGGTAAAGATCATAAAATATAAATAACGTTTAATGACGATATTTGTATTAACAATCTCCCCCTTTTTGTTGAGGACAAAACATAAAGTTTATTTTTATAAAAGATGTAAAGTTTGTACAAGAGTTATAAAAATATGAAATTAATTTTAAAACTTGAAAGATTTAGATAAAGATGATAATACTAGTATGTCCAATTTAGACATGATGTTGACTTTGCAGAAAGTCAAAGTATGTAGTTGACTTTATTTAAAAGTCAAAGTCTTTATTAGTCAAAGTGTGATGTTGACTTTTCAGAAAGTCAAAGTATGCAGTTGACTTTTATAGAAAGTCAAAGTCCAAGTTCTATAATATTTCTCCCCCTTTTTGGATGCCAAGAGAAAGATACATGGATGTTGACTTTTCAATAAGTAATGAGCCCGAGCCATTATCTCCCCCTTGGCCATTGCTCCCCCTAAATTGGATGCCAAGAGAAAGATACATGGATTGTGAAAAAGCTACAAAAAAATATGTTAGTAATAAGCATCATCATAAGCATTTCCAATCACCATGTAACAAATAACAACAATATAAGAAACTGTTGGGTTCAGTAAATACCCAAACCCTTTAAGTCTAGGATTTGAATAGAAAATACCCTAAGTGTTTATTCCATTAAACATTAACAGGTCGCTGAGTTCATAGTCTCTCAGTGAGCCATCTTCAGGTTACTCAGTAAGAGACGAAGAAGAAGTCTCTCCACTCAGTAAGGCGGAACTTAAGGGGTGAAGACTGAGTCAAGAAGAAGATGGTGGATTCAGTGAGTGATGACAATAACTCACTAAATCCCTAAACTCCTCACCAACTACTTACACTGAAGACAAGCTGAAGTAAAAAGATGAAGGCAATGAAGAATGATGAAGAATGAGCGGGATAAGGCGGGACAAGTTTGAACAAATAAGAAGATGTCCTTATCAACCAAAGTCAACTTTCCCTGAATGGCTAACTATTAGGCTCAGTGTCATCACTGAGTTATGGAAAGCAGCCTTGTCTCTTACTTAATATAGTCTTTGTAAACAGAGACAAAATACATTAGTATTTTGTCTTCTGAAACTTGTCAGTTTGTCACTTAGGATAGAGTTATAACTCATACTTGTATAAATAGCATAAGAGATGGAGTGAAAGCTCTAAGCTTGTGAATTGTAAAACTCACACACACACAAGCCATCTTTCACTCCTCAAAATACAACTCAGTCCATGAGATAGCTCAGTGGTTCCATTGTAGTTGTGCTCAGACTTAGCCTGAGCTTCGTGAGGAGTTACAACACTTTGTCATTTCAATCCCAAGTACTGTTCCGCAAGTACTTAGGTAATGTATTCTTTCTGATTGATTTCTAACAAAGAATATTAAGTTGAAAATTTATCAGTGTGTTTATACTTACTTCATTTCAGTCATTGATTCACTATTAGTTTGTTTTAAGTACTTAAACTGTTTTATACGATAGTGAATAGGGAACAACAAGTGGTATCAGAGCAAGGTGATTATAAAGCCTTTTAAGCCGCTCTAAAAACATTTTTAAATAAGGATCTTAATGGCTGAAATTGATGTGCCCCACCTAGTCGACAAAAAGGGTAGAGCGTATTATGCTGTTGCCCCTCTACTTGAAGTTGGTGAATTTAACAAATGGAAAAAGCGAATGCTTTGCTATTTGACTGGGATGGAACCTTACTACATAAAGTGTATTAATGAAAGTCCATTTGTCCCAAAGACTGCTGAAGGTTTGCCTAAACCTGAAGCTCAGTGGACTCAGGATGAGAGGAGAGTGGTCAACCAGGACCAAAGGCTCAAAAGTATCATCATATCTTGTCTTCCTGATGATATTATGGAGTCTGTTATAAGTTGTAGTACAGCTAAACAAACCTGGGATGACCTTGTTCATAGTCATGAAGGTCCATCAGATACCAAGGAAAACAGGATAATAGACCTGAAACTTGAGTATAACACCTTCAGGGCTAAGGACTCATAAACTCTGTCTCAAACTTACACCCGGTACAAAACTCTCTTAAATGAACTGTCTAATGATGGTGTAAAGTTGTCCAAACATGAAATCAATGTTGGTTTTGTCAATAGTCTCCCTGAGAAGTGGCTGAATTTCTCTCAGGGACTTAGGAATGCTAATCATATACAGAATCTTGAACTTCCTGAAATATATGGAAAATTTGTCTATGAGGAAAACCTCATCAACAGACGATACCCTGACTTAAAGAAGTCTCAGGAAGTTAAGAAGTCTCTGACCACCACTTCAACACCTATCTCTACTGTTTTGTATTCTAACAGTGTGGTTCAAGATTTTCAGGAAAATTCAGATGATGAGCCTGATGAGAGATCAAGTGGGGAGTACCTAAATGACCTGAACATCGAATTTCAGGAAAGGGCACTCCTTGCTAACTTTCGGAGGTTTATAAAAAGAAACAAAGGTTTTTCAAATGCTAAATCAAATGAGGACACTGAATGTTTTAAGTGTCATAAAAGAGGGCATTTTTTCCAAAGACTATTTTTTAAAAACAATTTCTGAACCCTCTTATAAACCATCAGGGTCAAATCAGCCCTCAGGCTTTAGCAAATTTCAACCAAAAATCTATCAGTCTCATCAAAATTTTCAAAACAAGTCTGATCAAAGTAAAACTGTTGATTTTGAAGCTAAGTACAGGAGAGTCAAAGCTAAGCTAGCACTGCTTGAGGCCTCTCCCTGAGAAACAACAAACACTGTAAATCTGCAGGGGGTAAAAAAAAACAAGGGCCTAGTTGCCGAAGTCTTCGACTGGGATGAAGAGCCAGTCTCCTCTGATGATGAAATGGTGCAAGTCAGTGCACTGATGGCTCTCTCAGAAGAGGACAAACTAGCTGTTGGGAAAAATCATGCCAAGAATGGAGAATGGTTCAACATCACAATGAAGAAGGTAAATATTTTGCTTTCTATGGATGATGACTCTGATTGGCAGTCTTATATGAACTATATCAATGTTGACCTAAGTTTGTAGAAGAGCAATGATTAAATATTTTTTCAAAATATAACAAGCTAAGTTTTGAACTGAATAAGTGTAGGGATGAACTGCTTCTTTTAAAACAAACTAAGCTTGAGGCTGTCACTTTGCAAATTCAAAACACTGAACTAGTTAAAAGAAATCAGGCTCTTCAAGACAAACTTAAAAAGGAAAAAGATATCACTGAAAGTTGGACTGCTAAGAATCCAAGGGTCCTTGATGCTGTGGGTGCCCCCAGTAGCAAAAAGAGAGTCATAGGTGAAGATCATCTCACTGACTCTCACAACAAAGACCAGAGTCCAAAGCCATTTGTGTCTGGTGGCATGATTACCAATATGTTGACAATTCCCAATGTAACACCCCCAATTTTGTGATACGTAGCAGAATTTAAGCTGGGTGTTACTTCATGGCACAACAGTTATAACAATAGAAAACGAACTCTAACTATGTCATTTTAAAAGATTTATTATTCGATTTATATAAATATCAGAGTTTACAAAATGAGGTCCCAATAGTTTTGTAGTTTATAAAATAAGTTTTCGAATGATAAAATATATTATAGCCTTCTTGAGTACCCGTGCCCTTCCGTGTCATCCTCATTCATTATGGACCTGAGATAAACATGCTAAAAATGTGTCAACACAAAGGTTGGTGAGTTCATAGAGTTTATAGATAAAACAGTTGAGTTCAATAGTTTTGAGTTTGAATGATTATTGTAATAAATACAAATATCGATGAAATAAGTAGTGGGTTACATTGTTATATACCCATAGTCGTTTGTTTGCCCTAACCGGGTCAAAAGTTGAGTGAATCCATAGAGTTTGTATGCAAATCAGTTGAACACAAGTTTCAAGATTGGGCCACGTTGTTGCACCCATAAATTCAGTATTTGCAGCATTTGTATCATTGCAACACAGTATATATTTCCTTAAGTCTCATGAACGCAAACCTTAACACGAACGCGTCATAATAATGACGTAAGTTACAGACATCATAGTAATGATGTGAGCAACAATGCCCTCTGGTAGGAGTTTGCCATTCTCCTAGTATTCTCAAATAAAGTGCATTTGGTTACCTATCCGGCTAACATAAATGGGGCGTCAACTGCCAATAGATCTATTTACTCTATTCGCGTTCACTCGCAAGTGATTAATGGTTCATAATATGAGGGACTTTTAGTGGCATGTGTAAGTAACTTAAGCAATAGCAATCAGGTGTAGGTGTAGCATAAAAAAATACTTGTGTTCGGGTTTGTAGCATGTATCTCCCCACGAGTTTGAAAAAAAACAAGTAAAAAGTGGGACTATGAACTCATAGTAATATGTAAAAGCTTTAGAGTACTTATAACAGTGAAAATGAGTAGTTGAGCATGTATCTCTCCCAAAATAGTTAAAAGTAAGTAAAAGTAGGGGCCATGAATTCACAGTAATATGTAAAAGTTTTTAGAGTACTTATAAAAGTGAAAACAATTAGTTGAGCATGTGTCTCCCCCAAAGCATTAATAAACAAGTATAAAAACGGGGCTACGAAGTCACCTTGGATGGAAATCTGATTGATGTCAAAAGTTAATTCAAAGTGAAATGGTAAATGGCTCCAACACGTGACCTGAATCGATATGTCAAGTTTAAGTATTCGTATTCATCTATAAGTGATTATAATGCTTTATCGATGGTTGGGTGAACAAGAAGTCTCTTCAAAATTTAGTAATACTTATCATACTTCTTTTTATGGCTCGGTTGATCGTTTATAAGTCTTATCGAAATCCAACTTGTTAAATATAATATGTTTCAAAAATGTTATATTTTACAATTTTGAGTATTTACGGTTTTTACCCTTGCACTTTCAAAAATGACACTTTATACCCTCAACTATGGGTTATTGACAAAATCAGCCCTTGTATTATTAACTTTGAAGAAATTACATTTTTAGCTCAAGAAAACTTTATCTTTCAAAAATTACAATTTCTACCCTTGTAGTTTTCTAAGAAAAATTTACTTGTTTTGGGCCTAAGTCGACAAAGTAAGGGTAAATATAAGTGAGGCCTTGAGAGGTTTTTACTACGTTCTTGATCCCTTCAAGAGTTTGCCTGGTGGTCTTTCTAATGGTTCAAACTAGAAGTCTTAAGCTCTTACGGTTTGGTTGCAATAATTTCCCAAAGTAGGGGGGTTATTTAAAGAGTGTTGGTTTTGGTGACAACAAGCCCAAAAGAGGACAAATTCTACACGAGACAAGCCAATATTTTTACGACGCGATTGATCCTTTAAACACTTTGCTGTAAGCTCTTTAAGATGGTATAGGTCTCATATTTTATTTATCTTTGGTTTAGGGAGAAACAAACCCGTGAACATGGTCACTTGGCCACGTCGCTATTTAAGAAAAAGTCATTTTTGACCCATTAACTTTTACGGTGTAACCTAGGGACATTTTAATATGTTAATTAACTCATTTTAAGTCATTCTCTAACATCCTATAGCTCATAAGACTCAAATTTGAAAAGTGCACGCTATGGTTATTTGTGAAAATCTTTACGAGTCACCTTTTTTTTTATTGATTATAAAAGAGACCATAAGGGTTTTTAAAGACGTTCTTGGGGTTTTAAAATCCTTGCAACGAGCTCTTTAAAATGGTGTAACTCTCATATTTTACAATCCTTTAATTAGCGAGAAATCAATTATTGAAAAAGGCTACTTAGGCTATTTTCGACAAATTGAAAATCTCGTTTTTATACTTTAAAACTTTATAACTCTTGCATGAAACCTTGTGACATGACGTTTAACTTATTTTTAATGTTTCTAGAGTAGCTCAAGGTCAAATTTACTAAAAATAACGAAATTCTCAAAATCAATTATATAAGGGTGTGTTTGGTTTTGTGACATGCGACCAAAAAGAAGAGCAGAATTAAAGCTAGATATAAGGGCTTCTTAACTAGGTTATGGGGGCGTTTTGTAGTATCCTAGGAGCTTGTTGAAAGGGCATAAGGGTTGCGGCTTCTAGCTTAAAAGTTGGGCTTGTGAGAGGTGCTTGGCTTGATTTTATAAAATATATATAACAGCTGTTAAGATTTTGATTAAAATTAGCGTTCGTTTTGCGTTGTCAGGACCTGTGCTCTTGAGTTTTTGAAGAAAACGTCGTTACGGACAACTTTCGTGTTGTAACTTTTTGATGAAACGGACCAGAAAGGCCTCGAATTGTGTGCCCGAAAATACTGTCGCATAAAGTTTTGGACAGGTTTTTGTAAACTTCGTTAAACCATATCTTTTAACTCGTGTGACCGTTTTAGGTGATTCAAATTGCTACGTTTTCCTTATAAAATCCTTTTTAACTGTATGTACTTGATATTAAAAATGATAACAAAATTGAATGAGTTTAAAAGACTTACAATCTTGGAAATCGACTAGAAATGAATTTCGACCAAAAGGGGCTTCTAAAGTGGAACCAAGCTCTTTTCTTCCTCCTAGACCTCTCTAAACTCTTCCTTGGCTTCTAATAGGACATCTAGATCAGTTAGTAACTGATTGTATGTTTGTGTGTGGTGTTTTCGAATGGTGTGAGCAAAAATGAAAGGAAGGGGCTTGCTATTTATAGAGGGGAAATGAGAGGGTTATTGAAAGAGACTAGGTCACCATGTTAAGTTGTAAGGGACAAGGTGAGGTAGTCTTGTACCAAGTGGAAACTTTGTGTAGTGAGGGTGAAAGAAATGTGATGTGGTAAAATTTCTAACAATGTAAATTTCCCACAATTTTTGACCAAGGTAAAATATCAATGAGACATGATGTGGTGGCTTAATATGGCATTAGTAAAAGGTTTGTGGTTAGGGTTTTAACAAGTAGTTGGTTAGAACTAATTTAGTTAGAGATCTAGTTAGGATTGAATTAAAAATAGTAACATAGGTCGAATGGCTTTAAGTGGTGGTACTTAGGCTATAATGTGTTGTATATAGAGTCTAGGTGAACTAGTAACTTAGTTTTTATGGCTTAGTTAAGTAGGATTTGATTTAAAATCAAGCTAGGGCTTGTTTGTTTAGGTTTAGTGTCGATTTGGAACAAAACTAGGGCTCGTTTGGCTTAGATGGTTGTACCATAGGCTATTTAGGGTTGTACTAGGGTTCTAGGGATATAGAAAATGTATTTTTTTTAAGTATTTGGTTAAGTTTATAGGTTTAGGTTAATTTAGTTAAGTTAAAATAAATAAAAGTATAGTTTTAGGTTTTATGTATTAGGCACTTTTAAATTAGGTTTAGGAACTTGTACTTAAGATTATTAAGTATAAGAAATCTATTTTTGAAGCTTTTGTATAAAAGACTTGTAAAATGTATTTAAAAATGAGTACATTGAGGTTTATAATGAGGTTTTTATAATTATTAGGTTTTTATGCTTTAATGACTTGTACCTTGGCTTGCAAATCTTGTACTTTTACATTTTTAGAAAACATGACCCTAATAATTAGGGTTTGTGATTCGTCCACATAAAATCATGGTTTTGGAAGTTTAGGGTTTACACCGGGAGATATCATAATATTAGGGTTTTGTACTTTAAAAGCTTGTACCTTAGCTTTGGAGTGTTGTACTTGAAGGTTTACGGTTTAGTTACCCAAAATCGTAGTTATTGAAATTCTAGGATTTCCTGGAGACTTTAATAGAGAGCAAAATTTCAGCTTGAACGCTTAATAATCGTATGTTAACGGATTAACGTAAAGTGGAAATGAAAGTTGGTAAAACTTTGGTACTTGACATATAAAAAGTTTATGTTGAAATAACATGAAGTAGGTCGGTGTTGGTCTGCATGTGAGCACATTTATTAAGGATGTGAGTTACGTCACATGAAAGGGGTAGTAGTCAATTAAGTTGATGTTGTAAAAAAAAAAGTATATGTAGAAAATGGATAAGTATTTGTGATAAAACTAAGGTGAAATTACCAGTTGTTACACCTAAGTCCAGTGATTGGATTGAACGGGTTAACTCTGAAAGTAAGCTTCCAAATTTCGATTCTGGAAGAATACTAGAGCCTAAAAGCCAAGCACTAAAGAGCATGCTTGGACTCCCTGATGTGCCTAGTAGTACTGAACACATCTCTGAGTCTAAAGCAGAATCTCAAGCACTGTGACAACCCGTACTTTCAGGTCATTTCTCGACACAATTCATGTTTCATTATTTCAACATTTATAGTAAACTTGGTTTACTTGTTTCAAATTCGCGTAACCTTGGAGGTTTAGCGGCGAATTCATGATCATGACATCGCGTACATTTCATATGGACTATGATTAGTCTACATTTCATTGACATCATGTGCATCTCATTAGTACATTCATGACATTTCATTTCATATTTTACGCGTAATTTTTATATTTAATAATCTTTATCGCGTGAGTTATTATTTTAAATATTTAATCCATTACTTTCAAAAAAAAAATGATCCCGAGGTATTTTTAAACTTACATCTAGTTCATAAAAACTATATTTTTTAGTTTTTCCTAGTGTTTCAAATTTATTTGGTACTTAAATCGTTAAAAATTAAATTATTACTGCCGTTTTTCTTAAAAATTGTACGATAATTATTTTATCACCCAAATTTCACAAGGAAAGTATTTTTACAATTTTTATCATCTCATTACATTATAATTTGATCTAATAAAAACTTACTTGCACCAAGTATTACCAATTACTACACAAGTTAATAATAATTATACTTTACTTACACTTTTCTTTACAAGTCTTACAAATATATATGCAAGTAAACATTTAAAAAAAAAAATAATATCTTGGGATGCAAGATCCATAAAAACCGGACATTATAGGGGGGGATGTATCAAAAATTTGTACAAAAGTCTTACTTAGATATGTTTACACACAATCTTCATTATTTTCATTCACTTCATTTCTCTTTCAAGTGTTAAGAAAGTTTTTCTCTTCTTTCTTTGGGGCTTCTAAAACCGGCCATATATCAAGTGCCAAGGGATCAAAATTTTTGCAAGTTCAAGTGTTATTACAATCTAGTATATGTCCTTTATATGGTTTTGAAATAAAAACCAAGGATATTTAAGTTAATCCTTGTTACCTACACCTCATCATAATCATTTGTAAGCTTGTTTCTACCATTTTCATGTTTCCTTGTCATTTTCATAAGTTTCTTTTCATTTTTGGAGCTTATATGCATGTTATGTGATTTATACCATTTAATTCATGATTTATTGAGTTATATAAATATATTGGTCATCCTATAATTATTCCCATGGTATTCTTTGGTCTTGATGGTGATTAGGAACCCATGACACCCTAAGAAGGTGTATGGTAGGATTAGATTAGTTTTGGAGTTGATTTGAAGGGATTAGAATAGGTTTTGTCCGAGAAAAACTATTTTCGTAAGCTATATTTTGTGTTCTGTCCTTAAATCGAATTTCTGGAAAAACCTACTGTTGGTACGAAGTTTTGGCCTTGATATTTAGAAAATATACTTTAAAACGAATCCGTGGCCGCTTGAACGGAAGAAAACGGACTTATAACGAAGAAGTTATGGATTTTTAAAGTTTGACGACGAAACATATAATTTTTTCGGATTTTCAGCAAACTGTTTTTAGTTTGTTCGGTCAAAAACGAGCCTTAAGCTTCACAAATTATTTCGACTTCTCAAAAATATATTAGTTTGCTTCGATACGAAGCTAGGGGCGTATAAAACGTGAAAACGGATTTGAAACGACAAAGATATACACTTTTTCATAAACTTGCCGTAACTAATTTTCTGCACACAATTAGCCAAAAACCACCAACTTTAACCCTTGATATCTTTATGATCGGGACCTTTTGGACGAAAACTCCTGAACTGAAACTTTTAGATATCGATACAAACTTTCCAAAACCGTCGAGTTCGTTCTCTAACGATCAACGTACACCGTTTTACGGCTAGTTTTCCAAAGCCATTTTTGTTAATTTCATAAAAATTCCGACGACATTGTTTTGCGACGAAAAGTGATAATTTCACCGAAAATCATTATACAACCATTATAGGATGACATTTTGACGTAAAAACATGTAAAGTCATTTTCGAAGGGCCAAGACGTCAAAAGAGTATTTTTCGACGATGTGTAATATTTTCAAAACTCGTAAATGGTATAAATAACATACGAAATGCATGCATAACATTACATTGCAACTCATTACATGTCATATCATTCATCATAGGTCAAGATTTGCGTATCACATTACATCTCGGTGTACTCACTTTTGTCTCCGCATCATTCCACCAAGTGAGTTTCATGGCCCCTACTTTTACTTGCTTTCATAACTGTTTTGGGGGAGATACATGCTCAAACTGTTTTCATTACTTTCACAAGTACTTTAACTTTTATAAGGATTACTGTGAGTTTTCATAGCCCCTACTTTTACTTGTTTTCATAACTGTTTTTGGGGAGATACATGCTCGACTATTTTTATTACATTCATGACTATTTGCAAATCATATGTTTGCTTGAACCGAATGCTTAGTCATGTAGTAATGCAGTTTTGCCGTACTTAGAATTTCCATATTATATTCATTGGTCTAACGGACTTGGTATATTCATTGGTCTAATGGTCTTGGTATATTCATTGAGCTAATGGTCTTGGTATATTCATTGAGCTAATGGTCTTGGTAATATCATGAACTAATGGTCTTGGAACGATTTGAACATACACTATATATATTCTGGCAGTGGGTTGTGAATACACAGGTTGCAAGTTTTGTATGGGGGACTTGGGAACTGAGTGGATTTACAATGCCTTTGCTGCATAAACGATTTCGATACATTGAGTCATGCACTATTTTGTGAATTCATTTGACGCTTTCTGTTTGAACATAAACTATGCATATTCTGCAGTGGGTTGTGAACACACAGGTTGCAAGTTTTGTATGGGCGGGACTTGGAACTGAGTGGATTTACAATGCCTTTGCTACATAATCGATTTTGATAGTCTTTACATTTCAACGATTTACAATGCCGTTGCTGCATAAACGATTTTAAAAGGCTTTACATTTCAACTCAAACTCTATGAACTCACTCAACCTTTGTGTTGACACTTTTAGCATGTTTTATCTCAGGTATCTAAGGCATTCACTTCATGGCATGCATTTGGACACATCATGGAGTCGTGGTGACGACGCGTCTTACTTGGGTTTTACGCACTTTAAAACATCGTTTGAATTGTACAAACTTATTTCCGCACAAGTTGATTTTTCATTTGGGACCTACTTTGTAAACTCTGATTATTTTATTAAATCAAACGATGTATTTTCCAAACGACACTTTAGGTCGTTCAATATAACTGTGATTGTGATGCAATGACAGTCAATCCCCGTGAATTCCATTCATTTGCAAACAGGTAAATTGGGGTGTGACAGATTGGCATCAGAGCTTCAGTTATAGAGAACTAGGTTGCATCATTGACCCTAGACTATAACTACATCATCATAGCATCTCATCATTTCATCACAAGTGCATGTTCACTTTGCATACGATTTATACGTACATTTTTCGAGTTATTTACTTTCATTTCATAACGATTGTCACATGGATGCCCTTAAATACCCATTCCATTATTCTTTCTTCATACTCTAACGTGGAGAATTCCTTGTCATTCCCTATCACAATTTTTTTTTTAGCTGATTCGTCACCGATAACGTCAAATGCCGAGATGAATCTTTATATAGGGCGAAGTCGCTCTCACTCCTTTGTTTCACCACTAACATGTCGAGTTACACTTTATTCACACATTAAGTCACTAAACCATCATACATTGAAGCACTTACAACACCTCATAACCCATCTTTTCGGAACCCGTCGATCATTTTGAAAGATAACTTCAAACTTATCGTTTCTTATCACATTTCTTGAAGCGCTTATTATTAACATCGGATTTTGCTACGTCTCACCCTTTCCTCTTGTTTTGAAGAAGATATGGCACCGAAGAAAGCTACAGTTGAAATGACCCAAGCAGCAATTCAAAAGTTGGTAAATGATAGCATTGCTAATGCTCTAAGAGTCGAAAGGGAAACAATGGCTGCTGCTACTGCTGAGGCCGTGGCTGCTGCTGAAGCCGCAAGGCTTGCTACTGCTACTGGAAATGTCGGAGGATCCGGAGTTAAGAAATGTTCGTACAAAGACTTCAAAAGTGGTGAACCCACCAAGTTTAGAGGGACTGAGGGAGCCACAGCCATGGTGCGATGGTTTGAAAAATTGGAGTCCGTGTTTTTGCTGTGTAATTGCCCGGATGATAGTAAGGTCAAGTTTGCTACGAGCACATTACTCGATGGAGCATTGTCTTGGTGGAATTCTTATGCTCAACCGATTGGAATGGAGAATGCTTTCAAGCTTACTTGGGAGGAATTCAAGGGTTTGGTGACTAAGAAGTTTTGTCCTCGAACGGAAATGAAGAAGTTGGAGACCGAATTCTATGAGTTGGCAACTATTGGGTACGATATCGACATTTACATTCGAAGATTTCAAGAATTGGCTGTGTTATGCCCATCTATGGTTTCGGATAACGAGAAGTTACTAGAGGCTTTTATCGGGGGACTTCCCGAGGTTATTCAAGGAGATGTGACTTCTTCTGACCCGCAAACGATTGAGGAAGCTATTCGATTGACTCAAAAGCTCATGGCACAAGTAGTAAAGAGGGGCAACACCAACCGTAACCACAATACCAACAACCGCACCAACTACCACGATAACCAAAACAACAACCACAACGACGATAACCAAATCAACAACAACAAGAGAAAATGGGAAAATGACCAAGGAGGTTATGATAACGACAACCAAAACCGTAACAATAACCATCATCAACAACAGAATAGAGGGCAAGAAACTGCAATGGTATATGTTGCCGCACCAATAGAAGGCAGAGGTTATGCTGGAACCTACCCACTATGTAATCGGTGTAAATATCATCACACGGGTCCTTGTCCTGTTAAGTGCTACAAGTGTCAACAACTGGGACACCTTGCCAGAAATTGTAGAGGCAAGGTCATGGTTACATGTTACAGATGCGGGGAGCAAGGACACTATCGGAATCAATGTCCTCAAAACCAAGGTCAACAAGTCGAAGGTGCTCATGGGAATGTATATATGTTAGAAGGAGGAGGAGGAGCTCGTCAAGGTATGAACGACGCGGAAGACTGAAGAAGTTCGGAAACTAACAGTCTTATTTCTCCTTATGTATCATGTCGTACTAAGTTATGTTTTCCATCGTACCCGAATCTTTATAACCTAAGATGTACTACTTTTGATAACCACTCGTTGTAATATATTCTCATCTATTGAACTTTATTTCCTTTCGATTCGGTATCATTTACGAGGATTTTAATTCTTTTTACTTTAACTATCATTTTAACGACACTTCTCCATGTCTTCTCTCCTCGATGTTCATCACAATTTTAACATCAGTTGACTCAACACCAAACAACATATGAGTCGATTAGTCCAAGCATTGCATAGTTACTCCTAAATTATACATAGCCTGATCACCTATGTCTAATTCAGGAAGAATCATGCAATGAAGGGAGTAGTAGTCTCATATGTGCAAGCAATTCCAGAAATCGAGCCAAATTTCAAAAGATTTTCTTCAAACCACTTGTTTCCAGTTTGATCCGCGTGACAGTTCTTGTTTGATGAGTTGCAAAGATCGAGCTAGAAACAAGTTGTTACCTAAACCGATTTAGCCTAATCTCATGACAGTTCTTGTTTGATGAGTTGTGAGATTAAGTAAAAATCGGTTACCACAAAATCTTTTGAGGGTTTTGCTCGGGAATGGGAAAGTTTGCTACATCAAACCCTAAACCCGTTATACCTAACAACGATTGAATTCAGGACCTGAATTCCTTTTTGATGGGCGAATGTGACAACCCGTACTTTCAGGTCATTTCTCGACACAATTCATGTTTCATTATTTCAACATTTATAGTAAACTTGGTTTACTTGTTTCAAATTCGCGTAACCTTGGAGGTTTAGCGGCGAATTCATGATCATGACATCACTTACATTTCATATGGACTATGATTAGTCTACATTTCATTGACATCATGTGCATCTCATTAGTACATTCATGACATTTCATTTCATATTTTACGCGTAATTTTTATATTTAATAATCTTTATCGCGTGAGTTATTATTTTAAATATTTAATCCATTACTTTCAAAAAAAAAATGATCCCGAGGTATTTTTAAACTTACATCTAGTTCATAAAAACTATATTTTTTAGTTTTTCCTAGTGTTTCAAATTTATTTGGTACTTAAATCGTTAAAATTAAATTATTACGTCGTTTTTCTTAAAAATTGTACGATAATTATTTTATCACCCAAATTTCACAAGGAAAGTATTTTTACAATTTTTTATCATCTCATTACATTATAATTTGATCTAATAAAAACTTACTTGCACCAAGTATTACCAATTACTACACAAGTTAATAATAATTATACTTTACTTACACTTTTCTTTACAAGTCTTACAAATATATATGCAAGTAAACATTTAAAAAAAAAAATAATATCTTGGGATGCAAGATCCATAAAAACCGGACATTATAGGGGGGGATGTATCAAAAATTTGTACAAAAGTCTTACTTAGATATGTTTACACACAATCTTCATTATTTTCATTCACTTCATTTCTCTTTCAAGTGTTAAGAAAGTTTTTCTCTTCTTTCTTTGGGGCTTCTAAAACCGGCCATATATCAAGTGCCAAGGGATCAAAATTTTTGCAAGTTCAAGTGTTATTACAATCTAGTATATGTCCTTTATATGGTTTTGAAATAAAAACCAAGGATATTTAAGTTAATCCTTGTTACCTACACCTCATCATAATCATTTGTAAGCTTGTTTCTACCATTTTCATGTTTCCTTGTCATTTTCATAAGTTTCTTTTCATTTTTGGAGCTTATATGCATGTTATGTGATTTATACCATTTAATTCATGATTTATTGAGTTATATAAATATATTGGTCATCCTATAATTATTCCCATGGTATTCTTTGGTCTTGATGGTGATTAGGAACCCATGACACCCTAAGAAGGTGTATGGTAGGATTAGATTAGTTTTGGAGTTGATTTGAAGGGATTAGAATAGGTTTTGTCCGAGAAAAACTATTTTCGTAAACTATATTTTGTGTTCTGTCCTTAAATCGAATTTCTGGAAAAACCTACTGTTGGTACGAAGTTTTGGCCTTGATATTTAGAAAATATACTTTAAAACGAATCCGTGGCCGCTTGAACGGAGAAAAACGGACTTATAACGAAGAAGTTATGGATTTTTAAAGTTTGACGACGAAACATATAATTTTCTGGATTTTCAGCAAACTGTTTTTAGTTTGTTCGGGTCAAAAACGAGCCTTAAGCTTCACAAATTATTTCGACTTCTCAAAAATATATTAGTTTACTTTGATACGAAGCTAGGGACGTATAAAACGTAGAAAACGGATTTGAAACGACAAAGATATACACTTTTTCATAAACTTGCCGTAACTAATTTTCTGCACACAATTAGCCAAAACCACCAACTTTAACCCTTGATATCTTTATGATCGGGACCTTTTGGACGAAAACTCTGAACCCGAAACTTTAGATATCGATACAAACTTTCCCAAACCGTCGAGTTCGTTCTCTAACGATCGACGTACACCGTTTTACGGCTAGTTTTCCAAAGCCATTTTTGTTAATTTCATAAAAATTCCGACGACATTGTTTTGCGACGAAAAGTGATAATTTCACCGAAAATCATTATACAACCATTATAGGATGACATTTTGACGTAAAAACATGTAAAGTCATTTTCGAAGGGCCAAGACGTCAAAAGAGTATTTTTCGACGATGTGTAATATTTTCAAAACTCGTAAATGGTATAAATAACATACGAAATGCATGCATAACATTACATTGCAACTCATTACATGTCATATCATTCATCATAGGTCAAGATTTGCGTATCACATTACATCTCGGTGTACTCACTTTTGTCTCCGCATCATTCCACCAAGTGAGTTTCATGGCCCCTACTTTTACTTGCTTTCATAACTGTTTTGGGGGAGATACATGCTCAAACTGTTTTCATTACTTTCACAAGTACTTTAACTTTTATAAGGATTACTGTGAGTTTTCATAGCCCCTACTTTTACTTGTTTTCATAACTGTTTTGGGGGAGATACATGCTCGACTATTTTTATTACATTCATGAATATTTGCAAATCATATGTTTAGCCGAACTGAATGCTTAGTCATGCGTAGTAACAGTTTTGCCGTACTTAGAATTTCCATATTATATTCATTGGTCTAACGGACTTGGTATATTCATTGGTCTAATGGTCTTGGTATATTCATTGAGCTAATGGTCTTGGTATATTCATTGAGCTAATGGTCTTGGTAATATCATGAACTAATGGTCTTGGAACGATTTGAACATACACTATATATATTCTGGCAGTGGGTTGTGAATACACAGGTTGCAAGTTTTGTATGGGCGGGACTTGGAACTGAGTGGATTTACAATGCCTTTGCTGCATAAACGATTTCGATACATTGAGTCATGCACTATTTTGTGAATTCATTTGACGCTTTCTGTTTGAACATAAACTATGCATATTCTGGCAGTGGGTTGTGAACACACAGGTTGCAAGTTTTGTATGGGCGGGACTTGGAACTGAGTGGATTTACAATGCCTTTGCTACATAATCGATTTTGATAGTCTTTACATTTCAACGATTTACAATGCCGTTGCTGCATAAACGATTTTTAAAGGCTTTACATTTCAACTCAAACTCTATGAACTCACTCAACCTTTGTGTTGACACTTTTAGCATGTTTTATCTCAGGTATCTAAGGCATTCACTTCATGGCATGCATTTGGACACATCATGGAGTCGTGGTGACGACGCGTCTTACTTGGGTTTTACGCACTTTAAAACATCGTTTGAATTGTACAAACTTATTTCCGCACAAGTTGATTTTTCATTTGGGACCTACTTTGTAAACTCTGATTATTTTATTAAATCAAACCATGTATTTTCCAAACGACACTTTAGGTCGTTCAATATAACTGTGATTGTGATGCTATGACAGTCAATCCCCAGGAATTCCATTCCGCTGCAAAACAGGTAAATTGGGGGTGTGACAAGCACCGCTTCCACCCCTAAAACCTCTTCAGGGTGCTGCACCAAGCTCTGAGCTTACTCCATTACAATTCAATCCTCATTCACCAAAAGAAAGGTCTGGACTTGGTAGAACTATCCCGAAAAGACCAACAAAACCAATCCTACAAGAGTCTACTCCCACTAAGACTTCCGCATCTTCTGTTCCTACTGAAGCAGACCAAATTCAGCAACTGACTGAACTTGTGAGGAAGCTGACTGACAAGATGGAATCCATCGAAAAAGCTCCTGATTCAATCAAGGAAACTATGTCAGCCTCCTCTAGTTCATCAAGGTCAAAAACCACCAACAAACCTAGGCAAAAGTGTGATCTGTGCCACTACACCAGTCATACCACTGACAATTGCTACAAAATCCTTTTTTGTATGATCTGCAAAAAGGATGATCATAGAAATTTTGATCACTTACAGTATGTAAGTTCATTCAGTGAAGCAAAATATACCAAAGTTGGTCATCAATATGCTTCAACCTCCAAAACAGCTCACAGGAATAGAGCTAAACCTTTTCCTCCTTGCCCACACTGTGGCTTCAATGATCATCATCCTGATGATTGTCTCATGAACACATGCTGTGATATTTGCGAAAATCCAGCTCATGAGACATCTCAGCATAACAGTGTCATCCAAGCAAGGAGAAGTTCAAAGCAACCTCGAATCACTGAGTCATCTTCAGTCATCAAATGCAAAACCTGTGGTAGCACAATGCACTCAACCACTTACCATGAGTCAATTGCCAAATTCAAACAGATCTTTAGACCCAAGCCCACTAGTATGTGGGTCAGCAAGAGAAACTAATCCAGTTTACTATTTGTGCAGAGACACGCCAAGGAGCCTATTTGGCATCTAGATAGTGGATGCTCAAGAAGCATGACTGGTGTTAACGAGTATCTGCACAAGTATATAAAGGAACCAGGACCCAAGGTAGTATTTGGTGACAACTCATCATGTCCCACTGATGGTTATGGTTCAGTATACTGCAATGGAATAGTTTTCTCTAGAATAGCTTATGTCAATGGTCTCAAATACAATCTCATCAGTGTCAGTCAACTCTGTGATGCTAAGTACATTGTGCAATTCAATGACAAACAAGGCACCATTTTCAATGCCAACAAATAAGTTGTTTTGATAGCTCCTAGAAGAGATGATGTTTATGTCTTAGACATGTCAACACTTTCTCAAGATGGAACTTGTGTCTTTGCCAAAGCCACTGAAACTATCAACTGGCTGCGGCACAAGAGAATTTCTCACTTAAACTTCAAAAACATTAACAACTTGGCAAAACAAAACAAAGTCCTTGGCTTACCATAACTGGTTTTTGCAAAAGATAAACCATGCTCAGCTTGTGAAAAAGGTAAACAGCACAGAACATCTTTCAAAACAAAACAAAATTTCTCCATCAAAAGCTGCCTTCACCTCCTGCACATAGATCTCTTTGGACCAGTCAGTCCTAGATCAATCCAACATGAGAAGTATACACTTGTCATTGTTGATGAGTTCTCAAGATACACTTGGGTATACTTTCTTTCCAAAAAGAGTCAGGCAGCTGATACAATAATGTCATTCATCAGGAAAATTGAAAACCAGAATGACATTACTGTTAAAAAAATCAGAATTGACAATGGCACTGAGTTCAAAAATGAAGAACTTGAGAATTTCTGTGATGAAAAGGGAATCACCCAAAACTTTTCATCCCCTTACACCCCTGAACAAAATGGGGTAGCTGAAAGGAAAAACAGAACTCTCATAGAGGCTGCCAGAACTATGTTAAATGGCTCATCACTCTCAAAGCATTTCTAGACAGAAGCAGTCAAAACAACTTGTTATACTCAAAACAGGTCAATCATTGTCAAAAGACATAACAAAACCCCATATGAGATATTTAAAGGTAGACTTCCTGATATCAGCTACTTTCATGTGTTTGGGTGTCCTGTGTTCATTCACAATCACAAGGATCACCTAGGCAAGTTTGAGGCAAAAGCTGATGATGGATACTTCCTAGGTTACTCACTGATCTCTAAAGCCTTCAGGGTGTTTAACACCAGAAGACAACAAGTTGAGGAAACCTTTCATGTCACCTTTGATGGGAGTTCAGAAAGCATCAGATTCACCAATACCTCAGTGGAGGAAATAGGAATTGATGACTCAACTCGATATCCTCCTGATGAGTTCAACACTGAAATCAATTCCTCCTATCAAGCTGATGCTGACATCTCATACTATGTCTTGCCCTACAACATCTCTCAACCTACCATCAGTGAAATCATTGATAATCAATTAGTCCCTACTGGGATAGGTAATACTGAACCAAATGTTCAGGAACCTGTGATTCAAACACCCCAACTTGAACAAAGCATCTCAACAGATGATCTCAATGATTCTGTGGCTCCTGCACCTGAACTCACTCCTGAGTTTCCAGTGACCTTTGCAAGCTCAGATCCTAGACCACAAAGTAAGTGGACAAAATCTCAGGACATTGAGCTTGTAAATATCATTGGTGAACCCACTGAGGGCATGCTCACTAGGAGCATGGCTGCTAAACTAACAGCAGCTTCAGCCAATGAATGTCTATATGCTGATTTTCTATAGAACCCAAAATTGTCATTGAGGCTCTAAAATATCCAAGCTGGGTTCAGGCTATGCAAGAAGAACTTCAACAGTTTGATAAGAACAAGGTCATAACCTTAATCAAATGTCCTCAGGATGTCATTGTCATAGGAATGAAGTGGGTTTTCAGAAACAAAACTGATAAAAACGACACTGTCATAAAAAACAAAGCCAGACTTGTAGCCAAAGGTTACAGTCAACAAGAAGGCATTGACTATGATGAGACATTTGCTCCTGTTGCAAGAATGGAAGCCATCAGGATCTTCCTTGCATTTGCTACCTACATGAACTTCAAAGTTTACCAAATGGATGTAAAAAGTGCATTCCTGAATGGTGAACTCAAGGAAGATGTGTATGTTCAGCAACCTCCTGGCTTTGAGAGTAGTGAATTCCCTGACTATGTCTGCAAGCTTGACAAAGCCCTTTATGGACTTAAACAAGCTCCCAGGGCATGGTATGAAACTCTCTCAGCCTTCCTGATTCAAAACAAGTTTGTCAGAGGAAAGATAGACAACACCTTGTTTATCTACAGGAAAAAGAATGATGTGATACTGGTCCAAGTATATGTTGATGACATCATCTTTGGCTCAACAAATTATACTTTTTGCAAGCAGTTTGAAAAACTGATGACAAAGAAGTTTGAAATGAGCATGATGGGTGAACTCATATACTTCCTTAGACTACAAATCAGGCAAACTGATAAAAGAATCTCCATCAGTCAAGAGAAGTACACCAGAAATCTCTTGAAGAAATATGAGATATCTGATTGTGCCTCAGTGAAGACACCAATGGTCCCTCCTAACAACCTTGGATCTGATCTCACTGGCAAATCAGTCAATCAAACTCATTTAAGGGGGATTGTAGGTTCACTGATGTATCTAACTGCTTCCAGACCAGACATACAATTCTCAGTCTGTCTAATAGCAAGATATCAGTCCAATCCCAAAGAATCCCATCTCACTGCAGCCAAAAGAATCCTCAAATACATGAAGGGAACTCCAAGACTTGGACTATACTATCCAAAGTGCTCAGGGTTTGACCTCAAAGGGTATTCTGACTCTAATTATGCTGGCTGCAATATGGACAGAAAAAGTACCTCAGGGTCCTGTCAATTTCTTGGAGGAAAACTGGTTTGTTGGAGTGCTAAAAAGCAACAATCAGTGGCTATGTCTTCAGCTGAAGCTGAGTATGTCGCTGCGGCAGGATGTTGTGCCAATGTATTATGGATGAAAAGTCAACTCAGTGACTATGACATCTACTACAAAATGGTACCCATCTTCTGTGACAACGCCAGTGCCATCGTAATCTCCAACAATCCTGTTCTCCACCAAAGAACCAAACACATTGATATCAGATATCATTTCATCAGGGACCACATAATGAAAGGAGACATAGAACTTCATTTCATCCCTACTGAATATCAACTTGCTGATATCTTCACCAAACCTTTAGATGAACCTACCTTCAGGAGACTGAAAGCTGAATTAGGAATGCTTGACATTGAAAGTCATCAAACTGAAAATCAATCCTAATCTCAGTGAGTTCTCTCTGAAATGGTCCATTCTCTCTGAACAAAACCCCAAAACAACCTTCTCACTGAATGAGTAAGACTCATTCAGAGACCCTGACTTTAGATATTGAGCATTGAATGAGTAACTAAATGCTCCAAGTATCAGTTACCTAAATGTCCTAGGTTGGTAAACATACCAATTTAATAAAGGAATATATGTCTCTCTATCTTACTGTCATTCAAGTAAAGGGTCCCTCAAAACCTTACCTCATCCCACTTGGCATTAAATGCCTCCTCTCACAAGAAATATCTTAAGGATATTTTATTACTGCAAAATGCACTTTTACTGTGCACTGTAACTGTTCCCTTGAAAACCGGGAAATTACTGCGGGTAGTGGAGTAGGCGGCATTAAATGAGGTAAATAAAACGTTTTTCAAAAACTGACTTTACAAATCCTCTTTTATGCAAAAATTACCCCTCTCACCACTCTATAAATACCCCTCTCAAAACATTAAAAACACACACAAAGAATTTCTGCATCTAAACTATGTCAAAATCACTTCTCATAACAAGAAATCTTTGTGTTCTTTAATCCTCAAAACAAGTTTTTCAGTAAAATCTTCTCTGTAATCATTTACAAAAGGTTTTTCATTACAAAACTTAAGAGATTCAAAACACTTTGATTGTTCTTGTCAAGATATCTTTTTCAAAACCCTAAAACTTTTTAATGGAAATGGCAAGAACACAATCTCTTCAGTTTGCACCACAGTGGGTAGGTGATCTCAATAATGTTGAATTTAAAACAAACAATGTTATAGGCACTTTTGAATACCCCCTGATGTCCCAGCCTATAAGGGCATCATGAAGTTTTTATTCAACTACCCACTGAAAACGGCCTTTACTCAGTCCCCCTCTATTCTGTACCAAAATCTCCTCAGGGAGTTTTGGGCTACAGCTGTGGCCTATGACCCGACACCCTCTACTGATGAGACTGACCTCAGAACCTTTAGGGAGTATCTCATCAAATTCAGTATGTTTAATGGGGAAAGGTCAGTCACTCTGGACTATAAAACTTTTTGTACATCAACAGGGTTAGACTATAATTCTGGAGTCTATGTTGCCCATCCTGAACCCTCCACAGTTAAGGATGGGTTAAAACAATTGTTTTAGATCCAAAGTTTTTGGACAGAACCCCAGTCACCAAGAACTCATTTCCTGCGGCTTGGAATATCCTGTTCACATTTGTGATTCAGGTTCTCGGCGGGAACCACTCATCCACTGAACAAGTTAACTCTATTCAGTTGATGGTGGCATATTGCTTGATGAACGGGGTCACTGTCGACATTAGGGAGATCATTTACAGTGATCTTGTAACCAAGCTACTGAGCAAAACTAGGACAAAATACATTTCGTATCCTAGGTTTGTCTCATGTGCTTTACAAGTGTTACTGGGTTGCAATTACCCTCAGGAATACAAGTACACTGCTTTACCTGGTATCCTGAGTCAATTAAACTTTCAAAAGGACCCATCCCAAGTAACTGAAATTGAATTGACGGCCCATATGGTTGCTATAAACAACCAAAGGGACTCAGTGTCTCCAAACCCTGCTCCTAAAAAGAGAAAGGGGAAGTTTCAGACTGAGACTAAGACCAAACCCAAGTCTCAGGGCCCTGAGGCTTCTGGAGCACAACCTAAAAGGCAAAGAAAGCCCCAGACTGATCAGCCACCTAAGGGATACCAAACATCATCCACCCTGGTGACAACGAAGGACACTGATACATCACAGTCAGTGCCCTTGGTCTCAACTACTACTACCCAAGATCTAGAGGGAAACATACAACCCGCTGGTAGGGGAGCGCCTTCCACATTGCCCAAGGATGACACTCGCAAATCACAGCTTTTGTCTGAGGGCCAACTGAATGATCCCAAAGACTCAGAAGGAAATGAACAACCCGCTAATAGGGATATCACTGCCACTGCTTCTAGGGATAGCACTGGGAATCACCCACCAGTGCTTGAAGGAGCAACGGGGGACAAAGACTCAGAGGGACAAAGACCACCCGCTGATATGGAACCCATCACCACCACTGGTCTTTTAACAGTTGCTGTGGTTAATGAAATTCTTTTCTCTGATAAAGAACTGGCTGACAGTGAAGATGACATGCTTTCAGCAGGAGAAGAAATGGACGCTGATGTTCAAACACATGAACAAGAGCATCAACCTGATCCAAAAGAGCCTAAAGAGTCACCTTTCCAGCCTGAAGATAATGACTCTGACTCTTCTTCTTCATCCTGTCCTGAAGAATTCAGAAAGTTTGACAACACTCTTTTACTGATAGAGAGACAACTGGTTATGTGGATCACTAAAGCTTCAAGGAAGTTATATTTTGGGGTTACTGACACTTTATGGGATCAACACACTGAGGCAGCTGCCAGCTATGCAGATATGAAGGCTGAGGTACATGCTTTTGATGCAAACACTAACGAATACAGAGATCTCATGTACCAACATCTTCACAGACTGGATGAAAACCTGGTTAAATTTCTCAAGCACCTTCAGGGTTGTGGCACAAAGATAGATGAAATCAGGGATTTTATCAAAGAAGACCTAGCACTCAACTCCAAAGTGCTGGAGGCTACTGAGGCTTACTTGAAAAATTCCTCCGGCCTCACTGAACTAATCAACATGCTCAAATCTGCCAATGTTCAGGGTCTTCAGTCTTCAGTCCAGTCTTTTCAGGCCACACTGGGTTCTTTGGATGCTCAAGTGACTACTTTGGCTAAGGCCTCGTCTTCTATGGCCTGGAATCTTGGGCCTCGAATGACTGCTTTGGAACTATCTCAGGCTAATCTGGCGGAAAAGGTCATCGGTCTTCAAAAGGATACAACTGATATTAAGGCTATGGTCACGGAGATCTACCAAGCCTTCAAAGGTCAATCAACTCCAACTCCCTCAGTGTCCGAGGCAACTCTTGCTCTCACTGATGTTGCAGCAACAGTTGAGGGGGAGAAAGCCACTGAAGAGACTCCCTCTCACACTGAGGGGGAGCCAGCTCAGCCAGTCTCTGCAACACCCATTTCCTCAGTCCCACCAAAAACAACAACTATTATGAAAATGACAGTGGGAACACCCATCATGACAACAACACCACCTTTGGTAGCATCATCTTCTTCAGGCCAGGATAAAGGAAAAGCCATAATGCAAACACCTGAGCCTGAGAAGATTCCCTATGTCATCGGCAACACTCAGTATCTGCTCACACCACAATAGCTAATTGCCTACCTTGCAAAGGAATAAAGGAGAAAGAAACTAGCTGAGGAAGAAAGAAAGAGCAAAGAAGCACTGGTACAAGTTGTTGCTGAAGAAGCTGAGAATATTGAAATTGATCCCAAGAAGCTTCAAAAGGGTCAGGCTGGACAAAAGTTCAAGGATGCTCAGGCTGCTCAAATGGCTGAAATGAGGAAAAAGCTTGATGAAAAGAACAGGAAAGCTGCAGTCATCAGGCAAGAAAGAATTGACCACTACAATTGGTCAATGACAAGCAGAAGGCTGCATGAGAAGATCATAGATGTTAAAATCATCCCTAAGTCCAAACCGCTGGCAATGAATGTCTACAGGGGGGATGATAAAAGACATTTTAAGGTTCATGATCCCATGAAATTCACTGACTTTGGGATCACTGAACTCAATGAGCTTGGTCCAATCATTTCAAAGAAGCAGAATGCCGTGGTCAAAGAGCTGATGAAGTCCTTGAGCAAAAGATATGAAAGACTAAGAGAAGCACCAACACAGCTTGGAATTCACCCATCACTAACTGCACAACAAGGATCTCAGTCTCAGCCAGCCCAAGGCAAAAGAAAAAGGGTTGAAACTGAGCCTGAAATCAAAGCCCATGGCCTGGACTGCAACAGGGAGCTACCAGAGGGAGTAAAGTTTGTCAACTGTCTTTGCATTGAAGAGCCTGAAAGAGGACTCTTCTTTATAGATGTCTATGGAAACCCAACATTCCAGAGATGGAGCGACATTGATCTTGCAGGAGTGTCTACAATGGCAAGTTATCTACCTGTGGCGTCTCAGATCCAAACCCCAGCAAACGTCAGGTTCTGCAATGACCTGAATGCTAAGATAAGAGAGCACCCTGATAAAGAAACACTCCTCAAGAAGAAACCAAAGCTTGAAGCACTGGGAATCCACATTGAGTGACATTTTTTGTTTCATCTTTTGTACTAGTGACCGGAAATATGTAATTTGATCAATAAACGATGTATGTTTTGTTAAAATATTCAGTGTTCCTTATTATGTTCATTAGTACATTCAGTGTAAGAAGAAGCCATTTGCTCACTTACACTGATCAAACACTTAGGCTATTTGTATATCCAAATAGGGGGAGACTGTTGGGTTCAGTAAATACCCAAACCCCTTAAGTCTAAGATTTGAATAGAAAAAACCCTAAGTGTTTAGTCCGTTAAACATTAACAGGTCGTTGAGTGCAAAGTCTCTCAGTGAGCCTTCAGGTTACTCAGTAAGAGACGAAGAAGAAGTCTCTTCACTCAGTAAGGCGGAACTTAAGGGGTGAAGACTGAGTCAAGAAGAAGATGGTGGATTCAGTGAGTGATGACAATAACTCACTAAATCCCTAAACTCCTCACCAACTACTTACACTGAAGACAAACTGAAGTAAAAGACTGAAGGCAATGAAGACTGAAGAATGAGCGGGATAAGGCGGGACAAGTTTGAACAAATAAGAAGATGTCCTTATCAACCAAAGTCAACTTTCCCTGAATGGCTAACTATCAGGCTCAGTGTCATCACTGACTTATGGAAAGCAGCCTTGTCTCTTACTTAATATAGTCTTTGTAAACAGAGACAAAATACATCAGTATTTTGTCTTCTGAAACTTGTCAGTTTGTCACTTAGGATAGAGTTAAAACTCATACTTGTATAAATAGCATAAGAGATGGAGTGAAAGATCTAAGCTTGTGAATTGTAAAACACACACACACACAAGTCATCTTTCACTACTCCAAATACAACTCAGTCCCTGAGATAGCTCAGTGGTTCCATTGTAGTTGTGCTCAGACTTAGCCTGTGCTTCGTGAGGAGTTACAACACTTTGTCATTTCAATCCCAAGTACTGTTCCGCAAGTACTTAGGTAATGTATTCTTTCTGATTGATTTCTAACAAAGAATATTAAGTTGAAAATTTATCAGTGTGTTTATACTTACTTCATTTCAGTCATTGATTCACTATTAGTTTGTTTTAAGTACTTAAACTGTTTTATACGATAGTGAATAGGGAACAACAGAAACACCATTCACTTGTTAAAATTTTTCATGATATGAAAATCATGAAAAGGAAGACAATGATGTGTTAGTACATGAAAAGAAAAATCCTAGAAAGATAAAATAATAATCCTAGAAAATTAGAAAAATACAAAGAAAATCCTAGAAAAATAAAAATACTTAAAAGATAGACAAGGAAAATCCTATTGAGGTGGTGGATGAGCAAGAGCATTAATGCGCTCTAGGATGTGGTTGAGGATGAACCTCATTTCATCTTGAAGCTCATGGACCATCACCCGGGTTCGTTCGGTAATGTGGGCGGCCCGCTCACAATTTGAGCAACCATGTCTAGGAGGGTAATATGATTCATGATGTTGTGGTGGTGGAATGGTGAAGTTGTTGGTGTTGGTAGTTGGAGTGGTGATTATGGAGGCTAGCAAAGCACTTTGCATTTGCATGGTCTCACTAAGGTGAGAGTCCACCATATTGGAAAATTGGTGAATATGAGTTAGCTTGGCTTCAATCTCCTCTCTAGTTGGGTGATCATCCCACATGGATTCCTCAATTTCCTCTATATGAGGAGGCATGGATGTTGGAGGTAGTGGATGATCCCCATACAAAGGACCATGAATTTCCTTGTGAATAGGATGGAAAAGAAGAGGTTTAGGCCCTAACGGGTCGTTTGGGTCAAATGATGGACGTGGAGACACATGAGCTATTCGTTCAATAGGACAATTGGTATAAAGCCATGGTTAATTTTTGTTGATTTATGTTGGTTTGTTACACATGTTTTTAACTGTTTTTGTACCTATTTTTGTGGATCGGAATTTTTTTTTCGGATTACTTTTGTGAAAAACAGTTTTTTATACAAGTTTTTGGTATCCTTTTTGGGTTAAAAAAGTCAAATGGTCTTCTTGTTACAATATCTGTCGTGTGACAAGTTTGTCCAAAATAGATTTTGTTTTTTTTATCCTCTTTTCATGACTTTTTTGTTACCAATCTATATCCGTGAAGAAGTCAAAGTGGTCAAACCGTCAGATTTGTATGGTCAAACATGTCTAATAGAAGCAGTTTTATATGCTGTTTCTGGGTACAGATGAATCTGGTCGGAAAAGCTGGTCGGAAATACTCGCCGGAAAAAGTCAAAGGGTCAAAACCCTAAACTTACGCATAAGGAGCATCTACAGAGTATTTACGCATAACTGTGAAGTTATGCGTAAGAAAAGTTACGCGTATGTTTTTACGCATAAGCCTAGGCTTACGCGTAAGAATGGGCTACGCATAAAACTAAGCTTACGCTTAAGACGGTTACGCATAACACCCAGTGTCTACGCATAAGGTTTTGACCAAATCAGTTTACGCATAAGCAGTCGTTACAAAAAAGAAAAAGCTACGCGTAAGAATTTCTTTACGCTTAAGAACTGAGAAAATAGTTATGCGTAAACTCGACCACAAACAACTAATACCATATACCATGTCTCACTCATCTCGACCTCAGTACAACCATCATCAGTCCTAATCACAATATATCCTAATCTAACACTCCAACTCTCTATCAAAACCAAGACTCAAAACATTATAACAAGAAAGATCTCAGAATAGTCTCATTTTTTTTGCAATCTCTTAAAGATTGTTTTACTTGAAACTATTATCATCATAGATCATTATGAAGTTTACACTTCTTGATCAATCTCCGAACATCTTGAGAAGAACAAAATAATTCCATTTCCTTGCTTCTCTCGTTCGTTTGTTCACTGAAATCACACAGACAAAAACATAAACAACATAGAACCTACCTGAGACCCGTATAAGATCTTGAAGTCAAATCGTTTTTGTTCTTCATTCGAGGGTTTGTGTAAAATGAAAGGGTTAACAGTGTTGGGTAATTGTAACAAACAAAAGTTTGTTTGCTTTGTATTCACTCTTGATTGATGGATATGGAGAGATGAGATCAGTTTTGATGAGATGAGTTTTTGTGGAGAAGTGTAGTTGGAGGCGTAATATTTCTGATAGATGTGTTTTAGGGTTAGGTTAGAATGTGAAATGGTTATTAATATAACCGGTTATGAAGAACCTGTTGGATCGGATGGGTTTTTCTTCCTGGATCGGGTCGGTATCTCAATGTATTGGACTTGGGATTTGGAATTAATTCACTCATGGGCTTCTCAAGTCTAAATTATTCGAGGTCGTGAACATTGGACTGTGTTGGGCTGTCACGAATTTTTATCCAATTGATTCTTCAAAATTATTGGATACAAAGTTTATTTATTTGGCCAATTGAGTGGTATTTGTGGTATGGTATATTTTCACGGAGGGATACAAATTCACGGCTTGAACGGTAATGTGAAAAAATGACTACGGAGTTTTTGTACGGTATAATTGATGCGAAATTGACGTGACATTTCACGGGTGGACTTCTTTATCTTTGAGATAAGTCGATGGTCTCAAGATAACTTGTTGGAGCACATTATGAAATTTGAAAATCTGGTTATAACTGGTAAGGAGTTACGTTGTAGTGCTCACAGTGTGTAACCATCACTTTAAGGAGTTACGTTGTAGTGCTCAGTGTCACACGGCGTTGTGGATTGTTCAAAAGTTTAGAACAAGCAGTAAGTCACACAGTTGGGATGTTTACTTCCTTTTCAAGTTAGTCGTATCGGGCTATCTCCATATGTGGTCATTACAATTAGCCGGTGAATTCAAAGGAGGTTCACTTAAAGGTTGGTTTGAGAGACGTATATTGAGAGTATTTTTGCGACATATTCTCACGGAAATTTGATCAAGCTATGATGTTAATATTGCATCAAAGAAGGTAATACGGCATGCACGCAACATTATGATGATTCCGATAGCTCGCAACCATCAGGAGGGAGAAGTTGGTATTTCATCTTCCGTGATTGGATTACGAAGGGATTTTGCTTAAGACTGAAGAAGGAGAAGTAGTGTGGTGTACATCGGGGTTTTTTACCAACTTGGATGCAATACTAAGTGAATTATGTTGATGTTCCCAGAACGACAACCATTGTGCTTCAAGAGTTTACTTTCTCCGCTGCGTGTCTGAAGATTAAAGACGTGTTGGAAGAGTGTTGTCGGTTCAGGAGGGAGCAGAAAATGAAAAAAGGCTCACTAGTTAGGAGGGAGTAATAACCTAACTAGACTGTTATAGTTGAAGTTCAGAGCTACAAGAAGATCATTTGCTGAGGTCATCGGAAGGGAGAACTTCAAGTTTGCCTTAGTATCTAGACTACAGAGACTCTGCACTTCAAGAAAGTCAACATTGTTCATTACTATTGTAATTTACTTTGCTTTGTATTTATAGGTCTCATTGTAACCATTCACGTGTGACGCTATTGTGACAACTCGTAATTTCAGGTCATTTTACAAACTTTAAAAATTTCACTATTCATCTCGGGAATTTACTATTCATCGGTTACTATTCATCGTTTTACTATTCATCATTTTCGGAGTCGAAGTAATATTCTGAGAACGTATTTCAAAATTTACTATTCACGAAACACTATTCATTCCCGGAGAAAATCACGATTTATGAGTCACTATTCATCATTTTTCGTAAATTAGGTTTACGAGTATCAAATTCGCGTAACCTAAATGGTTTAGCTGCGAATTCATGAACATTTCATCAAGGACATTTCATATAGACTAGATTTAGTCTACATATCATCAATAACATCATTCCATATCGGTTCATGCATGGATTTGCATTTTTCATGAAACGTTTATTTTCCTATTAAATAAACGTTATCGCGTAAACATTTATTTTGAAAAATTGATCCGACACTTCCAAAAAATAATCTCAATATATTTTTATAATCATTTTAAGACTATAAAAATTATATTATTAGTTTAGCCGATGTTTTCAAATTATTTCGTATATAAATTGTTATGTTTACATAATTACGACGGTTTTCGTAAATTCAACTCGATAAATATTTATTCACTAAATACTTGTGAGAAATGTATTTTTATAATTTTTATGACTTCAATACATTTTATTTTGCTCCGTTAAAATCTATTTTTAGTTAACGCTACAATTAATACCTAATTATATTTACTTAATACACTTTATACTTACACTTAAAAACATTTAATTACAAAAACTACACCTCACCCCTTTGACTCATGACCGGCCACCCTTGGTCTTTTAGGTGATCAAATTGAACACTACTACTTGGTTAGACACCTATACATATTATTTAGATATTAAGCAAGATATTTTGCAAATAAACACATAGTTACTCACACATTCAAGGTGAAATTTTGCAAGCTACTCTCTCTTCTCCTCACTCTTGTGGCCGGCCATACATAGAATCATGAAGAAACCATTAATTTTTGAAGTCCAAGTGATTATCATGTCTTACTAATAATCTATTTCAAGGTTTTGAAATAAAAACCTATAGATTAATTAAGGTTTCATCATTTTCATCCACAACATCATTCAAGTAAGCATTTCATGATCATCATAATTCTTTCATATTCATCTTTATGTTATTTCATCATTTTTGCAAGAATCATGCATGTTACATATGAGTTTATACCACTTTTGTTGTTTTTATTACTTATTATGTAATATAATTATCCTATAATGAATCCCTTGAAACATATCACTTTTGGTGATGTCTAGGAACCCATGACACCCTAAGAAGGTGTATGGTAGGCTTTGAATAGCTTCGGAGTTGTTTTGAATTTGTTAGAATAGGTTTTGCGCGATAAAAACTCATTTCGACAACTATATATAAGGGTCTGTCCATATTTTGAAAATCTGGAAAATCGGACAGTTTGTAAAATAGTTTGGGCTAGATATTTAGAAAATACACTTTAAAACGAAAACGTGTCCGCTTGAACGGAATAAAACGGAGCTATAACGAAGAAGTTATGAATTTTTCAAGTTGACGACGAAAACTAATTGTTTCAGAAAAATTCAGCATGCTGTCTCGACTTTTTACGAGTAAAAAATGAGTCTTAAGCGTTATAAATTGTGTCGACTTATCAAAAATATATTAGTATACTTTGATACGATTCCGAGGACATATAAAACGTAGAAAACGGATTTGTAACGATTAAATTATACACGTTTACACAAAGTTGCCGTAACTTTATTAAATAAGAAAAACTATTATATTTCTAATAGACAAGTATTACGGCAAACAAGTGACCATGTTGAAGGTCGTTTTTAACATTGATGTAGAACTTTTTATAAAGTGATGTCTTCTAGTAAAAGTAAGTTCGCCAAGCATATTTTCCAAAATGTCCGACCGTTTGTCTAGCGGAGTTGTAATGAATTAAATACGGTCACTCAAACTTGGCCGAAAACCATCCTTAAACAATATTTTGGATACAAGTACCCTACTTTACCTATATTTTTCTCCGTGATCGAGACATCTAGGATGGAAACTTAAACACTAAAACTTTGAGATAATGATACAAGCTTCCCAAAACCGTTGAGTTCGTTTCCTAACACTCGACGTGCACCATTTTACGACTAGCTTTTAGAGGCCGTTTACTCACTTTCATGAAAATTTCAACGACATTATTTTACGACGAAAAGTTATAATTTCATAATAAATCATTAAATGATTATCGTAAGATATCATTTCAACGTAAATACTTGTAAAGTATTTTATAACATGACAAGATGTCATAAACATATATTTCGACGATAAATTCTATTTTCAAAAGCGTACAAGTGGTATAGATTACATGTGGATTTGCATGCACGACATTGTTTCATGATTTACATTAGAACATATCATTCATAATAGGTCACGGTCAGAGGTTGCGCCTCATTTCAGTATTGCCATTATATCATCATTATCATTGCAACAGGTGAGTTTTCATAGCCCCGATTTATTCAAGTTTTTACTTATTTCAAACCTACGGGGGAGAATACATTGTACATCATTTTATTACGATGCCAAGTATATCAAATTCATTATATTGCTTAAGTTACCTCATTGCTAGTTAAATGTCTCCATTTCATAATCATGAACCGTTAATTTCATAGAAGCGAGGGTGAGTGGATAGATCTATCGAGGGTGACTCCTCCATCCGGGTTGGTGGATTCCAACCGGACGGATGCATTTCACTTCATTATCATTATTTGAGTTGTTTGGTAAAACACTCTGTTGGGGCGAACATCAGTCAAGTTTCGGTGTCATGTGCTTAAGCAATTGTATCATTTTTGTGACATCATTGTCATACATAATTTATACTTGTGGTAGTCGTATTAAACATTTTCAACAACTCTATGAACTCACTCAACCTTTGTGTTGACACTTTTAGCAATGTATTTTCAGGTTACTAAGGCATTCACTTCATGGCATGCATGTGGACATATCATAGAGTCGCGGTGACGACGCGTCTCACATGGGATTTATACACTTTAAAAACATCGTTTGACTTGTACCAAACTTATTTCCGCACATAGTAACTTTCATTTGGGACCTATATTTTGTAAACTCTGATTATTTTATTAAATCAAGCGATGTATTTTCCAAACGACACTTTAGGTCGTTCAATATAACTGTGATTGTGGTGCTATGACAGTCATCCCTCAGGAATTCCATTCCGCTGCAAAACAGGTAATTTGGGGGTGTGACAGATTGGCATCAGAGCTTCGGTTATAGAGAACTAGGTTGCATCATTGACCCTAGACTATAACTACATCATCATAGCATCTCATCATTTCATCATAAGTGCATAGTCACTATACATGCGGTTTCATACGCACATTTTGCGAGTTATTTACTTTCATTTCAAATCGATTGTCACATTAATGCCTTCAGATACCCATCCCATCAGACTTTGACATGGAGAATGCCCTGTTATTCCATATCACAATTGTAACATCAGTTGACTCAACACCGATAACATCAGATGATGAGACTGAACCCTTTTAGGAGGACGAAGTTGCACCTACACCATCACGATCACCATTGATTCACTGTAGGATCAGGACAATTTTTATCATTCTGTTGAGACAGATCATACCATTTGGTAGGACTTACAAGCTTAGTCCTAGTGGACCTATTAGTCATACAATTTATTTGCCGCTTGGGAAGCGTGCATAATTTGACACACCACTACCATCTACCACTAAGACTACAGAAACTACACTATCTTATAGATTTGAGGACTGTGAGAGTTTCAAAGTTGTTGTTGCTAGACAGCCTACTACTCCTACACTTGAGGCATGATTAGATCACCGACAGGAACCGATAATAAGTACCTTTCTAGCTAATGTAATCTTTATCATTTATTATCTCCATGATAATCACAACCTTTGTTTATTCCATTCCCTATTCCAATTGCCCAATTTTCAATCATTTCGCGATGATACCTCACTATCTTACTAGGGGTTAGGCCAACTTTATTCATGACCAATTAGGAGACTATTACGATTCTATGAGGTTCTCCCATGTATTCTATAAACCATTCAACAAATTATATTTCAAGTTACTTTGCTACTACTTCATAACATTATTTCACTTAATTTTATTTCAAGCTATTCTACACTATCTTAGAAACATTGTTTCATAAAGTTTTAAAACAAAGTTGTTTCGTTACCACCCTATCAATTGGCTTTCAGTCATTTTATCAACTATTTAATACCATCATGCGAAACGATTTTCATGTTACTCTGAAAAATTATTGAGCCATTATCTTACAAAACAAAACGTTGAATACCATTTAAAACTTCGGAGGAACATAATACCATTTCAACAAAACCAAGCATCACATCATTTGTCCTCGATTATACATGGCCTGATCACCTATGTATAATTTAGGAAGAATTATGTCATGAAAACAATCTTCACTCAAAAGCAAAGCTTTGTAATCAGATAAATTGTTCATAAATATTTCTTTTGTTAACACTCTATAGAAGCCTACGCCATTCATCCCTCACTCAACCGATAAGTTAGAATTTGACGAGTGACCTTTTTAGGAAAGGCTTCCTATACCATCTGTGAGGAGGATTCCTCGATACAAGAAAACAATGAAAGGATTTCGGAAATTACCAACAAGGACTAGAAGTAGGTAGCGAGATCTTTCAAAATCTAACAAAAATATTAAGACATGACGAGACATTCCAAACCACTATTTTGGACTAGAAGTCAAATTGTATCATTTCAAAAGTACTAGCAAGACCGAGTTATAAGATTTAGTACGAAGCGAATACACACTAAGCAACACTATAAGGAGAAACCAAGTCTTCTAACTGAGACTACAGAACATCTCACTAAACATGGCTTCAACAATATGTGAACTTCCCTACAATGAGTTTTCCTTAAAGGAAAATTTGGTTAAATTTAGGTTATCGATATAAACTCCCTCTAAGGCATTGTATTCTCTAGAAATTACGGATAACCTCACTTTCATATTAAGAGATGCAACAGGTTTGAACATATCGGACAATCTATGACTCTCCATCTACAAGTGAAATTAGAACAAACATTCTTCGACATGGTATGAGCTAATATCTATTTTCTGGCTAGCATGATAACAATCTAAGTGATGAAATATTTTAGAAGCACTCAATATCGGGACAAATCTTGGAAATCAATCACTACACCACATCACTTAAACATTTAAGGTTTTGTGACTTTACAACATAGAGCATGGAAACACTTCGATAAGCAAACAATAAACATTTTAGTCATGGAGACTAAGCACCTTAGGCAAGTAAGACTCAAGTCATGACTTTCGCTAGAACTAGAAGCGCGAGGAATCACAACTGTTATCCATAATCTATTCTTTTCAATAATGCCCTTTTCGACAGATTTAACATTTTGAAATTTGACACGAGACACGTGGTATCAATTCCAGTTGTACCTATTATAAGCTATTCGATTCACCTTAAGCTTCTGACAATTATTTCAAGATTCCCATGGAATCTACTAGGACATGAGTACCGCCTATTATCCTCAGCTCAATGGTCAGAGCGAGAGACTAATTCAAACATTAGGAGATATACTTAAGGCATGTGTGATTTTCTAGAAATGATTAGGCAAATCATTCTTCATCGAACAAATTGCTTTACAACAATAGTTAGCACATGAACATATTGACTACACCAATTGAGGCACTCTATGGTTGAGGTGTCAATCACTTATTCACGGGCCAAAATCAAGAAAGTCCAACTCATTAGTCAATGACTCATTCATGAAACAACAAAGTAATCGTGCAAATCAAAAATCAGTTACAAGTAACAACACAAATAGCTAGATAAGCTACGTCGATGTACGACGCAAAAATATTGGAAGTATGTTCCATAAGTCGCAAACCATTAGAATTTCAAGTTGGCAACAGATTTATGTTAAAAGTCCCGTCTTGGAAGGGCGTGGTACGATTCAGAAAAACATTGGACGACCCAATGCAACTCAAATATCCTCACCTTTTCACAAGTAACATCGTAGAACCTAACATGGACTGAATTCAGGGACTGAATTCCCTTTTGGTTGGGCGAATGTGACAACTCGTAATTTCAGGTCATTTTACAAACTTTAAAAATTTCACTATTCATCTCGGGAATTTACTATTCATCGGTTACTATTCATCATTTTACTATTCATCATTTTCAGAGTCGAAGTAATATTCTGAGAACGTATTTCAAAATTTACTATTCACGAAACACTATTCATTCCCGGAGAAAATCACGATTTATGAGTCACTATTCATCATTTTTCGTAAATTAGGTTTACAGTATCAAATTCGTAACCTAAATGGTTTAGCTGCGAATTCATGAACATTTCATCAAGGACATTTCATATAGACTAGATTTAGTCTACATATCATCAATAACATCATTTCATATCGGATCATGCATGGATTTGCATTTTTCATGAAACGTTTATTTTCCTATTAAATAAACGTTATCGCGTAAACATTTATTTTGAAAAATTGATCCGACACTTCCAAAACATAATCTCAATATATTTTTATAATCATTTTAAGACTATAAAAATTATATTATTAGTTTACCCGATGTTTTCAAATTATTTCGTATATAAATTGTTATGTTTACATAATTACGATGGTTTTCGTAAATTCAACTCGATAAATATTTATTCACTCAATACTTGTGAGAAATGTATTTTTATAATTTTTATGACTTCAATACATTTTATTTTGCTCCGTTAAAATCTATTTTTAGTTAACGCTACAATTAATACCTAATTATATTTACTTAATACACTTTATACTTACACTTAAAAACATTTAATTACAAAAACTACACCTCACCCCCCCCCCTTTGACTCATGACCGGCCACCCTTGGTCTTTTAGGTGATCAAATTGAACACTACTACTTGGTTAGACACCTATACATATTATTTAGATATTAAGCAAGATATTTTGCAAATAAATACATAGTTACTCACACATTCAAGGTGAAATTTTGCAAGCTACTCTCTCTTCTCCTCACTCTTGTGGCCGGCCATACATAGAATCATGAAGAAACCATTAATTTTTGAAGTCCAAGTGATTATCATGTCTTACTAATAATCTATTTCAAGGTTTTGAAATAAAAACCTATAGATTAATTAAGGTTTTCATCATTTTCATCCACAACATCATTCAAGTAAGCATTTCATGATCATCATAATTCTTTCATATTCATCTTTATGTTATTTCATCATTTTTGCAAGAATCATGCATGTTACATATGAGTTTATACCACTTTTGTTGTTTTTATTACTTATTATGTAATATAATTATCCTATAATGAATCCCTTGAAACATATCACTTTTGGTGATGTCTAGGAACCCATGACACCCTAAGAAGGTGTATGGTAGGCTTTGAATAGCTTCGGAGTTGTTTTGAATTGGTTAGAATAGGTTTTGCGCGATAAAAACTCATTTCGACAACTATATATAAGGGTCTGTCCATATTTTGAAAATCTGGAAAATCCGACAATTTGTAAAATATTTTGGGCTAGATATTTAGAAAATACACTTTAAAACGAAAACGTGGCCGCTTGAACGGAATAAAACGGAGCTATAACAAAGAAGTTATGAATTTTTCAAGTTGACGACGAAAACTAATTGTTTCAGAAAAATTCAGCATGCTGTCTCGACTTTTTACGAGTAAAAAATGAGTCTTAAGCGTTATAAATTGTGTCGACTTATCAAAAATATATTAGTATACTTTGATACGATTCCGAGGACATATAAAACGTAGAAAACGGATTTGTAACGATTAAATTATACACGTTTACACAAAGTTGCCGTAACTTCATTATATAAGAAAAACTATTATATTTCTAATAGACAAGTATTACGGCAAACAAGTGACCATGTTGAAGGTCGTTTTTAACATTGATGTAGAACTTTTTATAAAGTGATGTCTTCTAGTAAAAGTAAGTTCGCCAAGCATATTTTCCAAAATGTCCGACCGTTTGTCTAGCGGAGTTGTAATGAATTAAATACGGTCACTCAAACTTGGCCGAAAACCATCCTTAAACAATATTTTGGATACAAGTACCATACTTTACCTATATTTTTCTCCGTGATCGAGACCTCTAGGATGGAAACTTAAACACTAAAACTTTGAGATAATGATACAAGCTTCCCAAAACCGTTGAGTTCGTTTCCTAACACTCGACGTGCACCAATTTACGACTAGCTTTTAGAGGCCGTTTAATCACTTTCATGAAAATTTCAACGACATTATTTTTACGACGAAAAGTTATAATTTCATAATAAATCATTAAATGATTATTGTAAGATATCATTTCAACGTAAATACTTGTAAAGTATTTTATAACATGACGAGATGTCATAAACATATATTTCGACGATAAATTCTATTTTCAAAAGCGTACAAGTGGTATAGATTACATGTGGATTTGCATGCACGACATTGTTTCATGATTTACATTAGAACGTATCATTCATAATAGGTCACGGTCAGAGGTTGCGGCTCATTTCAGTATTGCCATTATATCATCATTATCATTGCAACAGGTGAGTTTTCATAGCCCCGATTTATTCAAGTTTTTACTTATTTCAAACCTACGGGGGAGAATACATTGTACATCATTTTATTACGATGCCAAGTATATCAAATTCATTATATTGCTTAAGTTACCTCATTGCTAGTTAAATGTCCCCATTTCATAATCATGAACCGTTAATTTCATAGAAGCGAGGGTGAGTGGATAGATCTATCGAGGGTGACACCTCCATCCGGGTTGGTGGATTCCAACCGGACGGATGCATTTCACTTCATTATCATTATTTGAGTTGTTTGGTAAAACACTCTGTTGGGGCGAACATCAGTCAAGTTTCGGTGTCATGTGCTTAAGCAATTGTATCATTTTTGTGACATCATTGTCATACATAATTTATACTTGTGGTAGTCGTATTAAACATTTTCAACAACTCTATGAACTCACTCAACCTTTGTGTTGACACTTTTAGCAATGTATTTTCAGGTTACTAAGGAATTCACTTCATGGCATGCATGTGGACATATCATAGAGTCGCGGTGACGACGCGTCTCACATGGGATTTATACACTTTAAAGACATCGTTTGACTTGTACCAAACTTATTTCCGCACATAGTAACTTTCATTTGGGACCTATATTTTGTAAACTCTGATTATTTTATTAAATCAAGCGATGTATTTTCCAAACGACACTTTAGGTCGTTCAATATAACTGTGATTGTGGTGCTATGACAGTCATCCCTCAGGAATTCCATTCCGCTGCAAAACAGGTAATTTGGGGGTGTGACAGCTATCTTGGAGGGAGATTATTAGCCTCGCTTTTTCTAAAGATAACGTCATTTACGTGAATTGGACTAGATGCGTTGTACACTTTGCCCTTAGGGACTAGTATCGTTTAAGTGGCAAAGATAGGGCCTATATATACCCCTCATGACTCTCCATGAGGGGTGAGGTGAAGCATTAGGTGTGTGTTTATTTTGTTCTTATCAATAAAGTTATCCATTGTTTCTCCTCCCTCTCTCTACTTCCTCTCTCTAAAAAGGATGAAGATATTCATCTTCTTCCACCAACCTAGACCTCCAAACCACATAAATCTATAGTTTTTCAAGAGCTTTTTCATATTTTGAAACAATTTCGGAGGTCTCAGACTGGAGTCTTTCATGATCTTCAACAGAATATGTTTGCAAAATAATGGACATAATATCAGTAGTCAGAATATCTTCGAAGAGAGAATCATTTAAATTTTCCAAAACTTTGATGTGTTCAACATTTTCATTAGCTTGCTTTACCAGGGATTTATGGTCCTTGACAAAGTCAGCTGTTTCTTTCAAAAAGGCTTGTTCAAAATAAATTACCCTTGAGTTGATGTTATTCATGAGGGCAATTTCAGTTTCAAAAAATTTTTTTTGTTCAATATCAAAACTATTAAACCAGATGTTGGTTGTAATATGAGTTTTAGTTTTAACAGTCTCCTGAAGTCGCCCAATTCTAGTTTTAACATCGTCTAAAATGCTTCGCGCATCACTTGTGTTAAAAGGATTGTTTGAAGACATTTGTTCAATGTTCGAAAGAGATTTGGAGACAACAACTGGTTTTGAAACTGATTTTGAAACAGGTGTTGACACTTTGTTTGAAACACTTGGTTTGGTGGAAAACGTTGATTGAGAAACAAACGAAATACCATTAATTTTGTTCCATTTGTTATAATCAATTGGTTTGATTTCCGGATGTTTTTGTTTCATTTTTGATCTACTCTCCTCAGATAGTTCCAACGTTTCAAGAGAATCATGCACAATTATGGGTTCATGCAAAGGTTTTCCATTGTTCAACATATTCCGTTCTTTCTGAGCTTTCTTGAGGAAACAAGGAGGTGAGTTACCAAGAGCCATTTTATGTGAAGTATGAAAAATCGGATTTACTTGATTAGAAAGCATCTTGTTTGTTTTAGCGGAATGACCCGTTGTAAGAAGTAAATTATCCAATTTTTTGATAGATTCATTTTTATCCAGAATTTCATCAAGAAGAGAATCTTCTCGTTTTGAAAAATCAGCAATCAAAAACTATAGATTTATGTGGTTTGGAGGTCTAGGTTGGTGGAAGAAGATGAATATCTTCATCCTTTTTAGAGAGAGGAAGTAGAGAGAGGGAGGAGAAACAATGGATAACTTTATTGATAAGAACAAAATAAACACACACCTAATGCTTCACCTCACCCCTCATGGAGAGTCATGAGGTGTATATATAGGCCCTATCTTTGCCACTTAAACGATACTAGTCCCTAAGGGCAAAGTGTACAACGCATCTAGTCCAATTCACGTAAATGACGTTATCTTTAGAAAAAGCGAGGCTAACAGTAGTGGTGGTGGATGATTGGGCCCAGGAGGCAAGTCCTCCAAGAATGGGTTTGGAGATGTAGGTGGTGTAGAGAATAACTCTAATGGGATGAGTGTTAGAGATTTAGGAGGTGATGGTGACTTGGATAATTGGATAGGAGCCGGAGGTGGTGAGCTAGTGATGGGAGTCTTTGTTGGAGGTGGAGTAGTAACAATGATAGGTGATTTTGGAGGTGGTGTAGGAGTAGTCAAAGTGAGGAAGTTCTCATCTCTTATGGGAGATGAGATGGTTAAGGGAGAGGAATTGGAAGAGGAGCTTATGTTGACAAAGCAACATGGTCTTACGCTCATTCTAGCCGTTCTCTTGCAAGGCTTTTTTGATGGTGAAGACTTAGTCATTTTTGCTTAAGATTTTGCTAGTAGATGAGAAGATTTGAGAAAGTGTGAGGATGATCATTTTAGAAGCTCTTAATTTATAGGATTATGAAATTATGGAGAAATGTGTTTGATTTGATGTTAAACCATAGAATATATGAGGTTTCTAATGATTTGGAAGTGTTTTTAATACTAGTCATATCACCTAAGTCAAGCCATACAAGAAGGATGGAGTGAAGTGACAAAGATATGCAATAAATCTGTTCTAATGATTGTGGGATCTTTAGAATCAAATCACCCACGGATTGCAAGGAATGTGTTCTAATGAGAGCGGTCATTGATTGCATCAAGGATAATGAGTGACCACTTATCCGAGTAAACACATGTACCACGGTTAGGAATTCCTAGCACTTGAGCAAATTGGTCTAGGGAGATGGTGTAGTCAGTTTGATTGATCCTAAACCTAAGAGCCATATGATTATCCTCATCAGTGAAAAAGACAACACTAGCATAGAATTCTAAGACAAATCTAGGACAAATGGGTTCATCGATGTCAAAGAGACAATCGAAGTTGATAGTGGCAAGCTCTTGACGGAGATTAGTTTCGTCGACAAAGGAGGAATGAATGGTCCTACCCTCATGAAAGTACCTTTTCTCTAGAATCTTAAAGATTTTGACTTGGTCTTTGGTGAGGCCCTTGGTTTTGTGGTGTTTAGGGATGTAGCTAAGAGTATCCTTGTGATCATAGAATTTTGCGGCTACCATGGTTGTTCCTATGAGCAAGAATTTGCATGTCAAAAATAAAGACAAACTTAGCGTTTTGGTTCTAGTGTGTGCCTATATGAAAACAATTTGGAGTTGCGGTTATCTCGACTCATTTTATGCATAAAATGGTTTTCAATGGGGGTGTTTGGCAAAAGGCATGAGATAACCCAAACGCTCCTAATTCAATGTGGCTTCATTTGAATATACCCGGGAATGCATATTAGTTATGCATTACCTTTAGTATTCAAGAGCATTATGCAAGTGATGAAAAGTTTACGTTTCTATTTGTATTTAACAATAAAAAATTGTTTTCCTACAAGTGAGAAGCTTTTCAAAATTTTGACATGGGGTTTTTGTTTAATTAGAATAAGGCCTTATAGTAATTATCTTTTAAGTAGTGGGAAACGTGAGTAGTTTATGCAATGTGACAATGTAGTACCTAATTTCGATAACTAGTTATGCAATTTTCCAATTGAATCCATGTTTTGTACAAAAATATACATAATCCCCATGTAATGATTTTGTGCACAAATTAGAATCCTAGACTCATAATTAAGCGAGGTAATGTAGTTAGGATACTTACAATGATGTTATCTTTAGTGATTAATGGGTGAGAAAGTCTCAACAATGAGGTAGGAGTGTTGTTGATACGTTTTGGTAAAGTGGGTTGTGAGGAAGAAGATGTTTTGTAAGTGGTATTTTTGCAAGTGTTGTCACCACGGACCAGACGACATCAAATTTTTGGTTCCGTCCGTGTTGTCGTTTGGTGTCGTGGGAACAATAGCAGATTTAAGCTAATTTATTTTGTTTTGTTTGTTCTAAGGTTTAGACTATGTTTTAACTACATGTTTGGTTCCATTAACCCTAAGCCAAGTCTAAGAAGATTAAATGGTTCTCGTTTGATAGGCTTAGTTAGGATGTCGGCAATGTTGTCTTCGGAGGATACTTTCTCAATTGAGATGTTTCCTTTTTGAACATTGTCGTGAAGAAAGTGATGGCGGATTTCAATATGCTTCGTACGAGCATGTTGGACGAGATTTTTGCTGCGATCAATAGCTCCTTTATTGTCGCAAAGTATAGAGATATCGTTGAGATGAATTCCGTAATCCATGAGAGCTTGCTTCATCCAAATAGCTTGTTGACATGCTTTTCCGGCTGAGACGTATTCGGCTTTGGTAGTTGAGATAGCTAGAGCCGTTTGTTTCTTTGCAAACCATGAGGTGAGACAATGTCCAACAAAAGTACAAATACCACTTGTACTTTTTCTATCGACATAGTCACCGGCATGGTCCGAGTCGACATACACTATAGTTTCTACACCCGTTCCATTGGGATACCATAATCCTAAACATGTCATTCCCTTAATGTATCTAAATATCCTTTTCAAGGCTTCTAAGTGTGATGCTTTGGGATTTTCTTGAAAGCGAGCACATAGACATACACTAAACATAATGTCGTGTCTACTAGCCATGAGATAGAGTAGGCTACCGATCATTCCTCTATATTTAGTGTTATCTACCGATTCACCTTCCTCATCCTTGGTGAGTTTAGTGTCCGAGGACATGGGTGTCTTAGTTGGTTTTGAGTCTTCAAGACCAAATTTCTTAAGCATATCTTTTATGTATTTAGAATGGTTAAAGAATATGACATCTTCTAGTTGTTTAATTTGAAGTCCTAGAAAGAAGTTTAACTCACCTATCATACTCATCTCAAACTCGTCGTGCATGATTTTAGAAAAATCATCACATAGCTCTTGACAAGTTGATCTGAATATGATGTCATCAACGT
This sequence comes from Chrysanthemum makinoi, assembly GCA_910596185.1. Classification (NCBI taxonomy): domain Eukaryota; kingdom Viridiplantae; phylum Streptophyta; class Magnoliopsida; order Asterales; family Asteraceae; genus Chrysanthemum; species Chrysanthemum makinoi. The sequence continues at coordinate 271,395,370 of OU343222.1, forward strand.
ACATTTGAACTATGATAATGTGTGATTCCTTTTTCTTGGTAAAAAGAGTATTATCTACTAATCCCATGGTATATTTGTTATTACTGGAAAAGTCTTAAGTCGATCGTACCAAGCTTTTGGTGCTTGCTTAAGTCCGTATAATGCCTTCTTGAGTTTGAAGACACGATGTGGTTTCTCAAAGTCGGTAAAACCGGGAGGTTGAGCAACATATACTTCTTCGTTAATAAACCCATTAAGGAATGCACTCTTAACATCCATTTGAAATAATTTAAAGTCATAAGCACATGCATATGCAAGTAAGATTCTAATAGACTCGAGCCTAGCTACGGGTGCATAAGTTTCATCGTAATCAATCCCTTCTTGTTGATTATAACCTTGTACGACAAGCCTAGCTTTGTTTCTAGATACTATACCATTTTCGTCCATTTTATTTCAAAAAACCCATTTCGTTCCAATTATAGTTTGATCTTTAGTTTTTGGAACCAACTTCCAAACATCATTTCTAACAAATTGGTTTAACTCTTCTTGTATAGCAATTACCTAAGATTCATCTTTTATTGCTTTGTTTATGTTTTTCGGTTCAATGGTTGATACAAAGCAAAAGTAATTACTTTGATTTTGGGCTTGTGATCTTAACGTTCTTTGATTTAGTTGTCCTATGACCTTTTCTAAAGGATGACTTTTGGATTCTTTGATGTTTATAATTTCATTATTTAATGGTTTATCTTCCTTGTCATTTTCAATTATTTCTTGACTTTCTACAAGTTGACTTTTAACTAAGTCATCATCTACCAAAGGTGATGTCTTAGAGGGAGGTGGACTTTCGTCGAATGTTATGTTCAACGATTCCTCGACTCTCATTGTTTCTTTGTTTAAGACTATGTAAGCTTTACTAGTTTGTGAGTAGCCAAGAAATACACATTCATAAGACTTTGGGTCAAACTTGGTGAGATAGTCTTTAGTATTAAGAATGAAAAATTTACATCCAAAAACTCTAAAATATCCTAAAGTTGGCTTTTTGCCTTTATATAATTCATATGGCGTTTTTTTTAAGAAAGGTAGTATTAAAACTCTATTTAAAATATATGTAAAAGTGTCAACGGCGTTACACCAAAACTTTTGAGGTATGTTTTGTTCATTAATCATTGCTCTACTCATTTCTTGAATGGTTCTATTTTTACGTTCTACAACTCCATTAGATTGAGGTGTTTGAGGAGCCGAGAAGTTATGTGTTATACCATTTGTATCACAAAAGTTTCCAAATCGTGTTTCATTTTCAAATTCACGACCATGATCCGTTCGGATCGACACAATGTTAACACCTAGTTGATTTTGAATTTTCTTGCTAAGTATTTCAAATTTATCAAAAGCTTCATTTTTAGTTTTCAAAAATAATGTCCAAGTAAACCTTGAGTAATCATCTACTATAACCAAAGTGTATAAGTTGCCTTCATAGCTTCTTATAGCGGATGGACCAAACAAGTCCATATGCAAAAGCTCTAGACACTTAGATGTGGATACCATGTTTTTAGCCTTATGGATACTATGAGTTTGTTTACCAATTTTGCAAGCGTCGCAAAAATGTTGGTCATATTTTAGTTTTGGTAAATTTCTAACTAGCTCTTTTGAAGATAGGTTTTGGATAAGTCTCATATTAGCTTGACCTAATCGTCTATGCCAAAGAGTTGAGTTATCATCTAAGGTTGTTAGACAAAGTTTGTCATTAGATGTTTTATCTATTTTCATGACGTATATGTTATTTTTCCTAACTCCTTTAGCTATGGTGATACCATCTTTTAGTATTTTACTACCATTTTCTTCAAATAGTACTTCATACTTTTTATCACATAACTGGCTAATACTAAGTAGATTAAATCCTAACCTATCGACATGAGCAACATTTTCAATAGTTAGGGAGTTATGAGCGATTGTACCTTTGCCAATGATTTTGCTTTTGAGAATACTACCAAAAGTGACATTACCTCCGTCATACTCTTGGTATGTTGAGAAGAGGCTTTTGTTGCCCGTCATGTGTCGTGAGCATCCACTATCTTTTATCCATTCATCAGGTTCTAATCTAACTTTCAAGCATACCTATGACACAAATAACTCAAGCGTTTGGTCCCTAATATCTCATGGGTCCGTTTGGGTTAAACATACCATTTACATGGTTCATATATTGAAATGATGGGTAAGGGTTCCATGGCATGTAATTTGGAGTTTGATATAGTCTAGGGAAGTTTTGATTCCAGCCGGTATGTTGATAGTTGGGTTGTATGTTGTGGTTGCTCTTGGGAAAGGGGCGTTTGGCAATAGGTGTTTTAGATCGTTGTTGAATAGTTTTAGATCTAAATTCATTTCTAGCAAGTCCTACTCCTAATGTAACAACAAGTTTTAGTTTAACATTATCCCTGGTTTTCTTTGTTACTTTGACAAATTCACTACGGTCCGTATTGCAAACATTATGTCCTGCTGCAGTCCCCACGGCCCCAAAAGTTTCAACGGACGGAACCCTATTTTTGAGTCCGTCTGGTCCGTGCTATACTGAAGCAGTTTTGACAGTTTGTTTGTCTTTTTCTGTCGTTTTGGTTTGACTCTTTGGAATTAGTACTTCATTAAAATCTAGTCCATTCATGTTTCCTGGTGTTTTTTGAATTCTAACTATTTCATTGGCACAAGCAATATTTTTGTTAAACCTTTTAAATTTAGAGTTATGTTCGATGAGAACTTCTTGTGTGAGTTTTAGCTTTTCTATTTCAAGACTAAGCTCTTGACATGATTTACAATCATTGTCATTTTCTTTCCCTTTTTTTAATCGTTTTGCCTTTTCTTTTAACTCATAAACTTCATTTTCTAAAAATTCCTTTTTAGTCTTAAAAAACTTGATTTTAGTTATGATTTTTAAGCTAAGCTCACACAATTGATTATATTGTTTTTTCAAGTTGTCATCATCAATAGAAGAGTAAGATGAGTCGGAATGTATCTCATTTGATTCATGTGCCATTAGAGCGACCTCATCCTTGCTTGATTCTTCATCATCCTCACTATCACTCCAAGCACCACTTACAAAAGCTCGCTGAGTTTTGCTTTTAGGTGGCTTGGGGCAATCTCCTATTAGATGACTTGCATCACCACATCTAAAACACTTTCTTTCACCTTTTCCCTTTTTGTCATCTCGGTCTTTTCGGAATGGCTTCTTTTCTTCTCGAGGTTGCCTTAGGAGTTTTCCTCTTCTTCTAAAGAACTTTTTGAAATCTCCAACGGCCATAGCATACTCCTCATCTTCACTACCGGAGCAAGATTTGTCATCATCACCTGATTCCGTTCTTGCCTTTTAGCAATTTCGTGTACTTTGAGGTTTCGTTTGTTACTTTACTTTCTCTCTTTTTCCTTTGATGATTTCCGAATCTTTCTCCATCACCATAAAAATTCTTTCATATTCTTTTCTAGGTAAAGCATTCTAAATCATCATTTTAGCTTCATTATTTTAAGCTATTAATTTCTTTTGATTATCAACAGAAATATCTTTTGTTATAGAACTAAAGTCTCCTTTAATTATAACAAACCAAAGATCTATATCTTTTGATTTTACATATGTTTCAAAACGGTTTTTCCAATAGATAAATCCATTGGTTTCAAAGAGTGGTGGTCTTTGCATAGATTACCCTTCTTAAAAGTTTTCGGAATCCATGGATCGTTTCAAGTTTATAAAATACAATATATTTTAGAAATTCTTGAGCAACGAGGCTCTGGTACCAATTGTGGAAAACTAGAAGGGGATTGAATAGTTTGCCGAATAAAAACTTTGTTTTGAAACTTATTGAAAGATCAATTGATATTGATCTTTGATATGTTAGTGAATGATAATCAATATGCAAGCAATATATATAAAAAGTAGATAAGGAAAGAAACAATCAAACCACGACAAGTTGTTTATAGTGGTTCGGTCTACAAGGACTCTTTTTCTTGCCATACTACACTCCCCGAGTCTCACACTCGAGAGTTTAACTTCACTAGTCAACAAGCTCCTTTCACTGGCGGAGAAACCTTTACACTTCGCTTACACACTATTTCCGACACTAAGCTAGATGTCGAGTTCTTTTCAAGGGCACAACCACTCCCACACACAATGTATTTTAAGGACTAAAATACTAACCACTCACACTCACAAGTTTATGATGGTTTGGTACAACAATGATGTATGAATCAAGACTAGATCATACCGCAATAAACAAACAAGACTTCCAACTATTTGTTGAAGCTTGAATATGCCTTGATCTTTTTTGCTACAAAAGAGGATCACTATAATGATATGAAACTGAGTTAGAAATGTTAGAGAGAAGGAATGTATGTGAATATGCTAGAAAGGGATGAGAAACAACTTGGTTTGGCTTTGCTATTTATAGCCAAAATGATCAATAGGCACCACGGACCACGAAACCCATAAAAGGGTTCCACCGTGCACAATTTTGGTGCCGCCGGGGTCTGACAGCAAGATCACCAAAATCTTACCAAAGTCAACCATATCTATCCAAGATTGTGTAAGATATGTAGAGTCTAAATCTACACAAAATATCTAGTGAAATCTTCTAAAGATTTCAATAATGCACTACATGATGTCATGTGTTGTTTTCTATTTTTAGAAATATGTTAAATGTAAATACATATGTAATGTTTTGTTTTAAGAAACTAAAACATGCTTGATCTAAAAATGTTAACATACGTTATGGTTTAGAGTCATATCAAGAATATGATTAATCAAAATGTAAATGCTTGAGTGATGAAGATATTACTTGATGAAAAGCTAGTTTTAATATCTATTAAACTTGACAAGCTTTAAGCTTTATAAAAATTAAATTTACTTTTGTCGTTAACAAAACTTAGGTAAAGATCATAAAATATTTGTATTAACAATGTTTTACCTAGAAAAGAATATGAAAGAATTTTTATGTGTGAAACCGGAAAAGAGGTTTGGGAATCTTTAATTATTGCACATCAAGGTAATTCACAAGTCAAGGATAACAAAATTGATCTTCTTGTTCAACAATATGAACAATTTGTTATCCCTGAAGATGAAACCATTGATTGTGGATTTGCTCGCTTCAATACCATTATTACTTCTCTTAAAGCACTTGATGAAACTTTTCATGGTAAGAACTTTGCCAGGAAATTTCTTAGAGCACTCCATCCGAAGTGGAGAGTAAAAGTAACAGCTATTGAGGAATAAAAAGATCTCTCAATAATGTCGCTTGATGAGCTAATTGGAAACCTCAAAGTACACGAAATGGTGATGGAAAAGGAATCGAAAATCATCAAAGGAAAAAGGGAGAAAGTCAAATCCGTTTCTCTAAAGGCAAGAACGGAATCTAGTGATGATGACGAATCTTGCTCCGGTAGTGAAGATGAGGAGTATGCTATGGCCATTAGAGATTTCAAAAAGTTCTTTAGAAGAAGAGGAAAGTTCGTAAGGCAACCCCGAGAAGAAAAGAAGCCAATCCGAAAAGACCGAGATGACAAAAAGGGAAAAGGTGAAAGAAAGTGCTTTAGATGCGGTGATACAAGTCATCTAATAGGAGACTGCCCCAAGCCACCTAAAAGCAAAAATCAACGAGCTTTTGTAAGTGGTGCTTGGAGTGATAGTGAAGATGATGAAGAATCAAGCAAGGATGAGATAGCTCTAATGGCACATGAATCAAATGAGGTACATTCCGAACTCATCTTATTCTTCTATTGATGATGACACTTTGCAAAAACAATATAATCAATTTTGTGAGCTTAGCTTAAAAATCATAACTAAAAATAAGTTTTTAAAAACTAAAAAGGAATTTTTAAAAAATGAAGTCTATGAGTTAAAAGAAAAGGCAAAACGATTGGAAAAGGGAAAAGCAAATGACGATGGTTGCAAATCATGTCAAGAGCTTAATCTTGAAATAGAAAAACTAAAACTCACACAAGAGGTTCTCATCGAACATAACTCTAAATTTAAACGTTTTAACAAAAACATTTCTTGTGCCGATGAAATACTAAGAATTCAAAAAGTAACAGGAAACACAAGTGGTTTAGGTTTTAATGAAGTACTAATTCCACGTAGTTAAACCAAAACAGCCAAAAAAGACAAACAAACTGTCAAAACTGCTGCAGTACAGCACGGACCAGACGGACCCAAAAATAGGGTTCCGTCCGTTGGAAAATTTGGTGCCGTGGGAACTGCAGCAGGACAAAATGTTTGCAATACGGACCGTAGTGAATTTGTCAAAGTAACAAAGAAAACCAAGGATAATGTTAAACTAAAACCTGCTGTTACATTAGGAGTAGGACTTGCTAGAAATGAATTTAGATCTAAAACTATTCAACAACGGTCTAAAACACCTATTGCCAAACGCCCTTTCCCAAGAGCAACCACAACATACAACCTAACTATCAACATCTTGGTTGGAATCAAAACTTCTCTAGACCATATAAAACTCCAAATTACAGGCCAATGAACCCTTACCCATCATTTCCATATATGAACCAAGTAAATGGTATGTTTAACCCACTGAACCATAATTGGGGGCCAGCAGCTATTTGTGTCATAGGTATGCTTGAAAGTTAGATTAGAACATGATGAATGGATAAAAGATAGTGGATGCTCACGACACATCATTTCCATATATGAACCAAGTAAATGAACCCTTACCCATCATTTCCATATATGAACCAAGTAAATGGTATGTTTAACCCATACGAACCTGATGAATGGATTAGAACTTGAAAGTTAACTAAAAATAAGTTTTTAAAAACTAAAAAGGAATTTTTAAAAAATGAAGTCTAAAGGAATTTTTTAAAAGAAAGGCAAAAGTCTATGAGTTAAAAGAAAGGCAAAATGGCATGGTTGGAAGGGAAAAGCAAATCACGATGGTTGCTTAATCTTAAAATCAGAGCTTAATCTTAAAATAGAAAAACTAAAACTCACACAAGAGGTTCTCATCGAACATAACTCTAAATTTAAACGTTTTAACAAAAACAATGAAATACTAAGAATTCAAATAGTAACAGGAAACACAAGTGGTTTAGGTTTTAATGAAGTACTAATTCCACGTAGTCAAACCAAAAGCAGTAGAAAAAGACAAACGAAAAGCTGACAAACAAACATCAAAACTGCTGCTGCAGTAAAGCCGCGGACAGACGGACCCAAAAATAGGGTTCCGTCCGTTGGAAATTTGGTGCCGTGGGGCTGCAGCCAAATGTTTGCAATACGGACCGTAGTGAATTTGTCAAAGTAACAAAGAAAACCAAGAATAGTGTTAAACTAAAACCTCTTTGTTACATTAGGAGTAGGACTTGCAAGAAATGAATTTAGATCTAAAACTATTCAACAACGGTCTAAAACACCTATTGCCAAATGCCCCTTTCCCAAGAGCAACCACAACATACAACCTACAACCAACTATCGACATCTTGGTTGGAATCAAAACTTTCTAGACCATATAAAACTCCAAATTACACTGCCAATGTGAACCAAGTATGGTTTAACCCATTAGAACCCATGAGATATTGGGGACCTTGAGTTAGCGCTTGAGTTTCATATTTGTTTCATATGCTTGAAATGCTTGAAAGTTAGATTAGAACCTGATGAATGGATAAAAGATAGTGGATGCTCACGACACATGACGGGCAACAAAAGCCTCTTCTCAACATACCAAGAGTATGACGGAGGTAATGTCACTTTTGGTAGCAATCTCAAAAGCAAAATCATTGGCAAAGGTACGATCGCTCATAACTCCCTAACTATTGAAAATGTTGCTCATGTCGAAAGGTTAGGATTTAATCTACTTAGTATCAGCCAATTATGTGATAAAAAGTATAAAGTACTATTTGAAGAAAATGGTAGTAAAATACTAAAATATGGTATCACCATAGCTAAAGAAGTTAGGAAAAATAACATATATGTCATGAAAATAGATAAAACATCTAATGACAAACTTTGTCTAACAACCTTAGATGATAACTCTACCCTTTGGCATAGACGATTAGGTTACGCTAATATGAGACTTATCCAAAACCTTTCTTTAAAAGAGCTAGTTAGAAATTTACCAAAACTAAAATATGACCAACATTTTTACGAAACTTGCAAAATTGGTAAACAAACTCATAGTAGTCATAAAGCTAAAAACATGGTGTCCACATCTAAGTGTCTAGAGCTTTTGCATATGGACTTGTTTGGTCCATCCGCTATAAGAAGTTATGGAGGCAACTTATACACTTTGGTTATAGTAGATGATTATTCAAGGTTTACTTGGACATTATTTTTGAAAACTAAAAATGAAGCTTTTGATAAATTTGAAATACTTAGCAAGAAAATTCAAAATCAACTAGGTGTTAACATTGTGTCGATCCAAACGGATCATGGTCGTGAGTTTGAAATTGAAACACAATTTGGAAACTTTTGTGATACAAATGGTATAACACATAACTTCTCGGCTCCTCGAACACCTCAATCTAATGGAGTTGTAAAACGTAAAATAGAACCATTCAAGAAATGAGTAGAACAATGCTTAATGAACAAAGAATACCTCAAAAGTTTTGGTGTAATGACGTTGACACTTCTACATACATTTTAAATAGAGTTTTAATACGTCCTTTCTTAAACAAAACACCATACGAATTATATAAAGGCAAAAAGCCAACTTTGGGATATTTTAGAGTGTTTGGTTGTAAATGTTTCATCCTTAATATTAAAGACTATCTCACCAAGTTTGACCCAAAGTCTTATGAAGGTGTATTTCTTGGTTATTCACAAACTAGTAAAGCTTACATAGTCTTAAACAAAGAAACAATGAGAGTCGAGGAATCGTTGAACATAACATTCGACGAAAGTCCACCTCCTTCTAAGACATCACCTTTGGTAGATGATGACTTAGTTGAAAGTTAACTTGTAGAAAGTCAAGAAATAATTGAAAATGACAAGGAAGATGAACCATTAAATAAAGAAATTATAAACATCAAAGAATCCAAAAGTCATCCTTTAGAAAAAGTCATAGGACAACTAAATCAAAGAACGTTAAGATCACAAGCCCAAAATCAAAGTAACTATTTTTGTTTTGTATCAACCATTGAACCGAAAAACATAAACGAAGCAATAAAAGATGAATCTTAGGTAATTGCTATGCAAGAAGACTTAAACCAATTTGTTAGAAATGATGTTTGGAAATTAGTTCCAAAACCTAAAGATCAAACTATAATTGAAACGAAATGGGTTTTTCGAAATAAAATGGACGAAAATGGTGTAGTATCTAGAAGCAAAGCTAGGCTTGTCGCACAAGGTTATAATCAACAAGAGGGGATTGATTATGATGAAACTTATGCACCGGTAGCTAGGCTCGAGTCTTTTAGAATCTTACTTGCATATGCATGTGCTTATGACTTTAAATTATTCCAAATAGATGTTAAAAGTGCATTCTTTAATGGGTTTATTAACGAAGAAGTATATGTTTCTCAACCTCCCAGTTTTACCGACTTTGAAAAACCACATCATGTCTTCAAACTCAAGAAGGCATTATACGGACTTAAGCAAGCACCAAAAGCTTGGTACGATCGGCTTAAGAGTTTTCTAGTAGAAAACAAATATACCATGGGATTAGTAGATAATACTCTTTTTACCAAGAAAAAGGAATCACACATTATCATAGTTCAAATATACGTTGATGACATCATATTCGGATCAACTTGTCAAGAGCTATGCGATGATTTTTCTAGAATCATGCACGACGAGTTTGAGATGAGTATGATGGGTGAGTTAAACTTCTTTTTAGGGCTTCAAATTAGACAACTAGAAGATGACGTATTCTTTAACCAATCTAAATACATAAAAGATATGCTTAAGAAATTTGGTCTTGAAGACTCAAAACCAACTAAGACACCCATGTCCTCGGACACTAAACTCACCAAGGATGAGGAAGGTGAATCGGTAATTAACACTAAATATAGAGGAATGATCGGTAGCCTACTCTATCTCACGGCTAGTAGACCCGACATTATGTTTAGTGTTTGTCTATGTGCTCGCTTTCAAGAAAATCCCAAAGCATCACACTTAGAAGCCTTGAAAAGGATATTTAGATACATTAAGGGAACGACATGTTTAGGATTATGGTATCCCAAAGGAACGGGTGTAGAAACTATAGTATATGCTGACTCGGACCATGCCGATGACTATGTCGATAGAAAAAGTACAAGTGGTATTTGTACTTTTGTTGGACATTGTCTCACCTCATAGTTTGCAAAGAAACAAACGGCTCTAGCTATCACAACAACTGAAGCCGAATACGTCTCAGCCGGAAAAGCATGTCAACAAGCTCTTTGGATGAAGCAAGCTCTCGTAGATTACGGAATTCATCTCAACAATATCTCTATACTTTGCGACAACAAAGGAGCTATTTATCTCAGCAAAAATCCCGTCCAACATGCTCGAACGAAGCATATTGAAATCCGCCATCACTTTCTTCGCGACAATGTTCAAAAAGGAAACATCTCAATTGAGAAAGTATCCTCCGAAGACCACATTGCCGACATCCTAACTTCACCTCTCAAATGAGAACCATTTAATCTTCTTAGACTTGGTTTAGGATTAATGGAACCAAACATGTAGTTAAAACATAGTCTAAATCTTAGAACAACCAAAACAAAACAAATTAGCTTAAACCTGCTACTGTTCCCACGGCACCAAACGACCAAACGGACAGAACCAAGAATTTGGTGCCGTCTGGTCCGTGGTGACAACAGTAGCATATATATTACTTACAAAACATCTTCTTCCTCACAACTCACTTTACCAAAATGTTTCAACAATACACCTACCTCATTGTTAAGACTTTCTCTTCCATTAATCACTGAAGAAAACATCATTGTAAGTATCCTAACTATTAACCAAACTTATGTTAGCCTAGCCCATTACTTATGTTTATTGTTTAAGGCCCACTATGGTCAATTGCTTGTATTCGGTTATATCATTATATATACCGAAAGTTTGATAATTGATAAAGGGAGAGGGATTAAACCTAATTCAAATATGGTATCACAGCCTCAAGATCCTCCACCTAAACCCTAATTTTTTTTACACCTCTTAACTGCCGTAACATTTATTTTGCTGCTCGCTTGCTTGCTTTTTGTTGCTGCCACTTTATTGCATTCCTAACACCATCACAAGATCATTACACTTCAATTACATACAATAGTTTATTCCTTGATTTTTAATATTTCTTGCAAAGTTGATGCTACATTATTGCTTTCCCAACATCATCACACCTCATTATCTACATATATTTTAGTGTTTGTTCTTATTTTATTGCTTGCAAAGTTGCTGCTCTACAATTACATCACCACAATGACTGGTCCCACAGTGAATAACTTTTACACTCCTTACGCCTCGTCACAGTTTCTAATCCCAACATCCCAACAGCCTCCTTCGGCCCAGTTACCACAGGCCCACCTGGCCACAGTTGTACCAGTCCAACAAGCCCAAGGAGCAGCCCAACATGTTTCTTATCCAATCCAGATTCACTATTATGGAACACAGGTACATCCAGAAGGTCATATTTTTTATCCGGGGTCTTTTTCTTACATTGCTCCTACCATGTTACCTCAAGCATCTCAGGCGATGACACTTCAAGACCCCTCTTGGAATATGGATACCGGTGCTTCTTCTCACTTGGCTGACAACACAGGTGTTCTCACTTCTGTTAGTAATTCAAGAATTTATCCATCTGTGTATGTTGGTAACTGAAACTCTATACCTGTCACGCATACGGGACATAGCTTATTGAACACTTCACAAAAACCACTACACCTTAATCATATTCTTGTCACACCCCATATAATTAAAAATTTAATTTCTGTTCGTAAATTTACGCGTAAAAAATAACTAGGATCCCTCCGAATCACCGACGAGTAGCCGATGATGACGGAGGATAGCAAATTTTGTAGGTGGATCTTACCTAGAGCTCTAATACCATGAAAGATAACCAAATAGTTTTTATTGATTGAATGAATTACATTTGAGACATCATATGTATTTATACTAAATACATAGCTTTGATAATAAGCAACCAAACCTTAAACCTAATTGACCCAAACCACTATTAGGTTTGGGCCAACTAACCTATCTAACACTAACTACATTACTTCTCTTAATTCTGAGTCTAGGATTCTAATTTGTGCACAAAATCATTACATGGGGATTATGTATATTCTTGTACAAAACATGGATTCAATTGGCAAATTGCATAACTAGTTATTGAAATTAGGTACTACATTGTCACATTGCATAAACTAATCACGTTTCCCACTACTTAAAAGATAATTACTATAAGGCATTATTCTAATTAAACAAAAACCCCATGTCAAAATTTTGAAAAGCTTCTCACTTGTAGGAAAACAATTTTTCATTGTTAAATACAAATAGAAACGTAAATTTTTCATCACTTGCATAGTGCTCTTTAATACTAAAGATAATGCATAACTAATATGCATTCCCGGGTATATTCAAATGTAGCCACATTGAATTAGGAGCGCTTGGGTTATCTCCTGCTTTTTGCCAAACACCCCCATTAAAAACCATTTTATGCATGAAATGAGTCGAGATAACTGCAACTCCAAATTGTTTTCATATAGGCACACACTAGAACAAAAACGCTAAGTTTGTTTCCATTTTTACTAAAACATATAAATTCTTGCTCATAGAAATAACCATGGTAGCCGCAAAATTCTATGATCACAAGGACACTCTGAACTACATCCCTCAACATCACAAAACCAAGGGTCTCACTAAAGACCAAGTTGAAATATTTAAGAGTCTAGAGCGAAGGTACATCCATGAGGGTAGGACCATTCATCCTTCTTTTGTCGACGGAACCAATCTCCGTCAAGAGCTAGCCACTATCAACTTCGATTGTCTCCTTGACATCGATGAACCAATATGTCCTAGGTTTGTCCTAGAATTCTATGTTAGTGTTGTCTCTTTCACAAATGAGGTTAATCTAATGGCTCTTAAGTTTAGGATCAATCAAAATGACTACACCATCTCCCTAGACCAATTTGCTCAAGTGATAGGAATTCCTAACCGTGGTACATGTGTTTACTCGGATAAGTGGTCACTCACTATTCTTGACGCAATCAATGACCGCTCTCTTCCCTACCAAACTCCTTTGGTGGATAAGGACATCATCCGTGAGCACCTTTTTAACGAAAGGGAAGCTCCAACCCGTGTCACTCGAAAGGGAAAGGAAGTAAACCGAGATCCATATGGTATGGAACTCAATGAGCTCAAGCCCGAATTCAAAAAGTGTGAGGAACTCCTTAGAGCCAATGTCATTAGCACCATAGGAAATAGAGACCATACCAATGCTTGCCTTTGTCACATGCTCTACAACTTGTCCACACGTCAACCATTCAACTTAGCCTACTACATTGCTAGAAGAATGGTAGATATCCCTACTCAAGGCTCCGTTGCTCTTCCATACGGGATGCTACTCACCCGTCTCTATAGTGCATATGCACCTATTCTACCAAGCCCAAAAGGGTTGATGCTAGATTATTCTCTCATCCCTCACATATTTGTGCCCTTGACTGACGAGCGAGTGGCTAAGACTAAGGCAAAAGGTAAAAGGGCAAAACCTCCAACTCCAACTCCATCATCATCATCATCATCATCAAATAGCTCCGAAGATGGTCTCCCAAATTCTCGACATCCACCTCAAGAGTACTATGCATCTCTTCCTGAGATTGAGAATAAATCGGCGGAGTTCAAGCAAACCAAGGGGATGTTCAAGTGCCTTGGAAGGATGATGATCTGCGCTAAACCGTCAAGTCTAATCACACAAACTGGTCACTTGTGAATGGCCAGCCATAACAGACTTAAAACAGTTGGAACAAATGCAATGAAGATCTGAGGAGTATAGTGTTTCCCCGGGTCGTTATGTCCCAGCGAGCTATGCAATGGATTATCAAACGTTTAGTGATCGAGAAATTTGAACGATAAAGGGAATTGATTATGATTATAACTACAGAAATATCAAACAGATACAAAGGCTTAAAATGCAAATTAGAGGAAATTAAAAAGATAAAATCTATTAAATAAACGCTATCACTAAAATTAAAATGATGTTTTTGTTTTATGATTTCTGGCTGAAATTAAAATCTACGCGACGTACAAATTAAAAAGTGAAACTAAGTCAATATTAACCCTAAAAATATGAAAATGATGTTTTTACAATCCTAATGATAAAAGAAAATTTATGGAAAAAGAAAATTATTTTTATAACTAATTATCTAATTAAAAACTATTTTTAATTATTAAATAACTACCTTAAATACAAGAAAATATGAAATTAAGCCAGAAAAATAAGATTAAGACTTGGAAAAGTCTAAAATATCAAAATAGACTTTTCAAAACTATTTTTGTATTTTTATGACTATTTATCTATTTTCTATGAATTTTAAACTATTAAAAACTAATTAAATTACTAAAAATTACCAAATAAACTATGAAAAATCTGGAAAATTACTTTTTCTACTTTTTATATTTATCTAAGCCTAAGAAAAATGAAAACCTATTTTTTTTGGACCTTTTCTGAATTTTTTGTATTAAATGCTATTTAAAATGCTTAAAAACTAATTAAAATCAAGAAAAATAGCAAAACAGCTTATAAAAATCTGAAAATTTCAGGAAAACTCTAAAATGATATTGAGAAGCTATGAAAATTGGAAAAACAGTATGTTATGTGGAGAAAAATGCAACTGATGAATCAAGTGCTTATTGAAATAAGCACTTGATAGGCAAATGAGCAAATAAGCTACCACACTGGAAACAGAAACTATGGAATACTAAAATTGACCAAATGAAACAGAAATCAACAAGCTATAACTACTGAATAGTACAATATCACAGATTTGATGTTTTTGATATTAAGCTAAAAACAGTTTTGGTACCAACTTGCAGTCCAAAATTAAGCACCCAAATAAGCTACAAACTACCAACCAATTATCAAGTCCTAAACTAGACCTAAACAGCTACTGATAACCAAAAGACTAGCCCTCAACAAGCTTTAACAAACACTGTGCAGGCTTGCACAAAAACTGAAAAACCACTCAGTATTTCTGAGGTTGGGCACGCAGCCAGGCCTGTTTGAGCTTTTGCACAAGCTTATAGAGAAGGCAAAAGCTAAAACCAGATGTGAGGTCTTATAGACCACCTAGTGAACTACTTATAAACAAAAATTCAGACCTTGAAACCCTTTAATGGAACTTGTGCATCAGCTGCAAGTTCTGTCGAAATCCAACTTTTCGACATGTTTGACTTTTGAAAGTGGTTGTAACTTTGACTTTCTTGAGATTTGGATCCAATTTGATGCTTGATTATGGTGTGTTATGATGAAATGAACTTAAGACCAGCTTTGTTTACGACTTTAAAACACAAATAAGTGATTGCAAATCCACAATCACAACAGTTTGAACAATAAGACAGATTCTATGATCTGTTGACTTTAAAGGTTGCAGGATCACTTTTATTGACTCAAATGAGTTACTTAGAGCTAAAGAGACTAGAACCAACAAAAAGCTACCACTTATTTCAATTCAGGGACAGATATGACAGCAATCCAAACACCCCTTTATCACTAGTTTAGCAAATTAAACTGATCTAACACTTGAACAATCATGAACCATTGATCATACTAGGTTCTCTTAACCTAATTACTACTTTTAGAGCGGTTTAAACAGATTAAAACTACAAATACTTACTATGCTAAAAACCTTTAAGTTGACTTACAATTTGTCCAATAGCCACTATGGCTTGCCACATAGAAACCAAGAACTCTATCCTATACAACTCAACCCACTGCTTCCATTTCAACCCATTTCCAGTTCTAAATCCACCCAATTCATCCCTGCACCATTTTCACTCTTGTGTTGACTTTTGTTGACCAGGTTTCACTTTTGCTTAAAACTTAAACACAAGTTTATAAAAGGCTATGGTAAGCTAATATAAACTTGCTTCAACTCATAAATAAGCTCATTGAAGCTTGGGGTTTAGAGTTTGAAAATGAAAATTGCAACAGTAGCTTAAACTTTGAAACTTGCACATAAACTTTGAATTGATACTGGAAATAACTTGCAATACACTTAAGTGTTTTTGATTAATAAAGATAAGCTGGAAAATACAACTACAAATTATCTAAAACATGATAATTAAAGAAACGACATACAATTTTACAAAACTAAAAAACTCCCTTCATGCTTCCTCTTGGCCTCTTTATACTCCCATTTCATTCTCTCACTTATCTGAGTGGATCCCAGCAAAATTCTCAGCCTTTGGATGTCTTTTGAGCCATCTTGGCCATTGGATGAATTTGGCGCCAAAATTGGTACAGGGCAATTGGGACAGGGACAAGGTGCATTTAATGTGGTGAGATGTTAGGTGAGGTGGGGGGGAGACAATGGGTGAAGTAGAGTAGTTTTAGGTGGCTGGTGGTGGGAGCAGACAGGGGGAGGGAAAACGGGGAAAGGGGGGCGGGTTTTGTTTATTTAAACACTGGGTTGGTCGGGTTGTGGGTTTGGATCGGGTTAACAGATTGGGCCAGGGGTGTTTGATATGGGCTTGGGTATTAAATTAGGTCCGTTTGGTTTGTTTAGCTAATAACACCAAGGACCATTTGTGTAACATTTGGAAATCCAAGGACCAAACATGAAAATTATGAAAAGTAGTCAAAGGACTAGTCTTGCCAAGTTAAATAATCCATGGGTTGATTTTGACATTTTTGAAATTTCCAAGGACTAGATTTGACAAATTTTGGATTTTCAGGGACTAAATTGTAATTTTCTCAAAACTTTTAGATTTCCCACCAAAGGACTAAATATGACACTTTATGATTTTAAAAAGGACCTTTGGTGATTTTTCTTTTGAAATTATGTGCTCAGGGACTGTTTTTGACAACTTTTGAAACTTGGGGGACTGAAACTGCCAATTATGCAAACTTTGCTCATTTTTCATATGATTTTGATATTTTTGCATCTGAAACATATAAAATGCACTTTTGAGATATTTTCAGTATTTTGATGCATTTCTGAGCATTTTTAAACGTTTTGCAGTTCAGATTTGACCAAAAATGATGAGTATTTACACACTCATCAGATGATGAAAAAGATCTACAAAAAGTTGGATAAGTGAGGTTTTTTAAAGGAGTGTTTGGAACAAGCTTAAAACAATGATGTATGATATTATTTGGTCGTTTTTACTTTGTAGGATGATAAACTAACTTGAAACAATGTTGTATGCTAACCGGTTTATGCAGGGGGATAGCACAAGTGTGTTATAAAATTTTACCCATTTTCACTTGCCCTTGGTCAAAGTCTATGCTCCACTATGTTTTTGCATGTGTTATCGACTTTTCCTAACTAGAAATAATTAATGTCATATGTTTTAAGAAAAATTTCAGGTTTCGGAAAGGTCCCCGATGGTTAAAAAATGGGTCTGTGATGAATTCTGGTCACCACGGATCAGACGACACCAATTTTTTGGTTTCGTCTGTTATAAATTTTGGTACGGCCAAACCAGAACAGGCGGACCAGGCGGCACCAAAATTTTGGTTCCTCCTGTGTTAAAAATTGGTGCCGTCGTACCTGCAGGTAAGTTTCTAAATTTCGCTTATTTTAACATTCCAAAGTACCATAATTTACCTCTAGGATTGTTCTTACAAGTTTTTACCCATATTAAAACTAGTTTAACACACTTAGGCATCTAGGATATCCATTTCCCACCAAAATTCAAAAATTCCAAAAATTCACCCAAGGAACCCTTTTTGATAAAGGAAGGAACCAAAAATTTGGTTCCTTGCAATCCGTGGATGATCTGATTCTCAAGATCCCACAATCATTAGAACACATTTATTGCATATCTTTGTCACTTCACTCCATCCTTCTTGTATGGCTTGACTTAGGTGATATGACTAGTATTAAAAACACTTCCAAATCATTAGTAACCTCCTTTCTTCTATGGTTTAACATCAAATCAAACACATTTCTCCATAATTTCATAATCCTATAAATTAAGAGCTTCTAAGATGATCATCCTCACACTTTCTCAAATCTTCTCATCTACTAGCACAACCTTAAGCAAAGATGACTAAGTCTTCTCCATCAAACAAACCTTGCAAGAGAACGGCTAGAATGAGCATAAGACCATGTTGATTTGTCAACATAAGCTCCTCTTCCGATTCATCTCCCTTAACCATCTCATCTCCCATAAGAGATGAGAACTTCCTCACTTTGACTACTCCTACACCACCTCCAAAATCACCTATTATAGTCACTACTCCACCAACCAACAAAAACTCCCATCACTAGCTCACCACCACCGGCTCCTATTCAAACATCCAAGTCACCATCACCTCCCAAATCTCCAACTCTCATCCCATTAGAGCTATTCTCTACACCACCTACATCTCCAAACCCATTTTTGGAGGACTTGGAGGACTTGCCTCCTAGGCCCAATCATCCACCACCTCTACCATCCTTTGGTACTATTGAGCGAATAGCTCATGAGTCTCCACATCCATCTTTTGACCCAAACACCCCGTTATAGCCTCAACCTCTTCTTTTCCATCCTATTCACAAGGAAATTCATGGTCCTTTGTATGGGGATCATCCACTACCTACATCATCCATGCCTCCTCATATAGAGGACATTGAGGAATCCATGTGGGATGATCACCCAACTAAAGAGGAGATAGAAGCCGAGCTACACCATCTCCACAAATTCTCTAATATGGTGGACTCTCACCTTAGTGAAACCATGAAAATGCAAAGTGCTTTGCTAGCCTCCATATTCACCACTCCAACAACCAACACCAATAAAAACAACTCCACCATTCCACCACCACAAAATCATGAACCATATTACCCTCCTAGACACGGTTGCTCAAATTGTGAGCGGACCACCCACATTACCGAACGGACCCGGGTGATGGTCCATGAGCTTCAAGATGAAATGAGGTTCATCCTCAACCACATCCTAGAGTGAATCAATGCTCTTGCTCATCCACCACCTCAATAGGAGGTTCCTAGTCTATCTTTTAAGTATTTTTATTTTTCTAGGATTTTCTTTGTATTTTTCTAATTTTCTAGGATTATTATTTTATCTTTCTAGGATTTTTTTCTTTTCATGTACTAACACATCATTGTGTTCCATTTCATGATTTTCATATCATGAAAATTTTAACAAGTGAATGGTGTTACTTATATTATTGTTGATTGTTACATGGTGATTGGAAATGCTTGTGATGATGATTATTACTAACAATTATTTTTTGTAGCTTTTTTCACAATCCATGTATCTTTCTCTTGGCACCCAATTTAGGGGAGCATTGGCCAAGGGGGAGATAATGGCTTGGGCTCATTACATATTCCGCCTCGCCTCTTCTTTTTGTTTCGACAAAAAAGGGGAGAAATATTATAGAACTTGGACTTTGACTTTCTATAAAAGTCAATTGAATACTTTGACTTTTTGAAAAGTAATGAATACTTTGACTTTCAAATAAAGTCAACTGCATACTTTGATTTCTGAAAAGTCAACATCATGTCTAAATTGGACAAACTAGTGTTATCATCTTTATCTAAATCTTTCAAGTTCTAAAATTAATTTCATATTTTTATAACTCTTATACAAACTTTACATCTTTTATAAAAATAAAATTTATGTTTTGTCCTCAACAAAAAAGGGGGAGATTGTTAATACAAATATCGTCATTAAACGTTATTTATATTTTATGATCTTTACCTAAGTTTTGTTAACGACAAAAGTAAATTTAATTTTTATAAAGCTTAAAGCTTGTCAAGTTTAATAGATATTAAAACAAGCTTTTCATCAAATAATATCTTCATCACTCAAGCATTTCCATTTTGATTAAATCATATTTTTGATATGTCTCTAAACCATAATGTATGTTAACATTTTTAGATCAAGCATAAGTTTACATATGCATTTACATTTAACTTATTTCTAATAATAGAAAACAACATATGACATCATGTGATGCATCATTGAAATCTCTAGAGGATTTCACCAGATATTTTGTGTAGATTTAGACTCTACATATCTTACACAATCTTGGATAGATTTGGTTGACTTCGGTAAGATTTTGGTGATCTTTCTGTCAGACCCCGGCGGCACCACAACTATACACGGGCGGAACCCTTTTATGGGTTCCGTGGTCCGTGGTGCCTGCTGATCATTTTGGCTATAAATAGCAAAGCCAAACCAAGTTGTTTTCTCATCCCTTTCTAGCATAATCACATACATTCCTTCTGTCTAACATTTCTAACTCAGTTTCATATTCAAGCTTCAACAAATAGTTGGAGGTCTTGTTTGTTTATTGTTGTATGATCTAGTCTTAATTCATACATCATTGTTGTATCAAACCATCATAAACTTGTGAGTGTGAGTGGTTAGTATTTTAGTCCTTAAAATACATTGTGTGTGGGAGTGGTTGTACCCTTGGAAAAGAAGTCGACATCTAACTTAGTGTCGAAAATAGTGTGTAAGCGAAGTGTAAAGGTTTCTCCGCCGGTGAAAGGAGCTTGTTGACTAGTGAAGTTAAACTCTCGAGTGTGAGACTTGGGGAGTGGAGTAGGGCAAGGAAAAAGAGTCCTTGTAGACCGAACCACTATAAACAACTTGTCGTGGTTTGTGTCACAATTCTCATTTTCCGGTCATTTCCCATACTCCATATTCATCATTTCATAACGGTTCATTCATGATTTTTGCATTTCACATTAAACGCGTAAATTCTATATTAAATAAACGTTATCGCGTGAATTATTATTTTGAACATTTAATCCGCTACTTCCAAAATGATCGATATATTTTATATTTACTTTTAATTTATAAAAATAATATTTTGAGTTTACCTAGTGTTTTAAATTTATTTTGTATACAAATCATTAAATTTATATTATTACGACACTTTTCTTAAAACTACGATAATTACTATATCACTCAAATTTTACAAGAAATGTATTTTTATAATTTTTATGACCTCAATATATTTTATCTTAACCCGTGAAAATTTATTTTTATCTAACGCTACCCTAAATATTCAAATGTGTATACAAGTTACCAATTATCCTTAAAATAACTACACTTTCACCTTACACTAATACATTTAATATGTACAAAATGCACAACACTATTTCTTTACATGTGGGTGTTGACATTTAAGGTGAGACACCATGATTTTTGCAAAAGATCTCAAGTCAATTATTATACCAATACTCTTTCACTTCATTCTTTCATTTTACAAAAACTAGATCAAAAATTTCTTCTTCTTTCTCTCTCAAAATTTCGGCAGCCATAGGACCAAGGAAGAAAATCTTTCAAGTTTCCAAGTAGTGTCCAAGTTATCAGGTGTGTTTTGATTAGTAGATTGTGGGTTTAATTCGGGTTCGGTGCTCATCTTGCTCTCATCACATCCAAACATCACCATCTTTATCATACACTCTTGTAAGCATGAAACTTCATCTTTTACCTTTTCATATATATTTTTCATACATTTTCATGAAGTCCTCATGGTCATATTTGATTTGTTGTGATTTTATTCATTATCATCCAAGATTATCACCCATATGTACTATATAAATATTTATAACAATCATGTGCTAGTTAAAAGTTTATAAAAATGAGAAGTTTGAAAAATGATTTATCAAAGTAAGTTTTGATCTTTTACTAGTGAAGGTTTGATGTAGTTTATGCTTAATTACATGTTATAAGTAGTCATATAAACCTCAAAAATGGTCATTTTATTTATATTGGTTCGACTAGTATTTTATTTTTAGTAGGATTGGCGAAGTGTAGTTCAAGGGATTTTTGTGGTGTAGTTGTGGTTAAACAAGTAGAAAAATGGTAAAGTTAAAATGAGCGCGGAAGCGCTGTCGAAATTTATAATTTTTCAGAAAATATTAGTCATTTTTCTAAGTTTTATTAAAGTTTTAGAAAATAGATTTTTATCCATAAACGTGGCCTTTTGAACGGACTAAAACGGAGTTATAACGAAAAAGATACGTGGTTTTAAAGTTCGATTTAAAACTACCATTTTCGGAAAGTGTACATGCAGTCCCGATTTTCAACTGACCAAACAGTGTCCTTAAACTTTCTGTGAAATCTCCAAAGTTTAAAAATATATTAGTACACTTAATTACCTTCGCGTGGATATAAAGAACTTGAAAACGGACTTAAAACGAGTGAGTTATGGTTAACCGAACTTTGAGTCGAAACGTCTTTGAAAACACTATTCACAGCATTAGTATGCTGTCAGGATTTTTAATCAAGGATTTGAGGGCCTAAACGACGTTCGGAAACGGACCTTAAAAGCAGTTAGTTTTCCTATGTATATATTACTTCAAGTCTAATGTAAACCGATTTTTCAATTACTAAAACCGTTACATAGTTTTAACTACATTTTCACCATTAGCTCAAAAGTAATTATTTTGACATGGAACCGTCACACATTCAAGTAACAATATTTTTATATAACTAGTTTTCAAGTGGCATATTGGGTGATACGTTTTCAAATCATGCATTCACGACAACCTATCATAACTCAAGTCATATCATTCATTTTAGGTCGCGGATAGTTTCCGAGCCTCATTTTCGTGCACTTCATTCTGTTAGCATATCAATCACATCAGGTGAGTTCGTAGCCCTACTTTCTATTACTTATTTGTCTTACAAACTCTTTGGGGGAGATACATGCTCAACTACTTACTTTCACTATCACAAATATTCTAAACTTTGACATATTACTGTGAGTTTCATAGCCCCTACTTTTATTCATTTTCAATCACTTTTGGGGGAGATACATGCTCAAACTATTTTCATTTACTTTCACAAGTACTCTAAACTTTTACATACTATTGTGAGTTCATACCCCGCTTTTACTCATTTAAATTCCTATAAACTATTTGGGGCGAGATATATGCTTATTTATCCAAACATTTAAACTCTTTTTCCAAACAACATCACTTATACTCTAGACTTGGTGTGTGTATTGACTAGACTTAAACAAACATCCTAGCATTTATATGTTGGAAGGCCATTAATTTGGATCTACCCAACGTGCGTCGTTGGACGAACATCCCAGCATTTATATGTTGGAAGGCCATTAATTTGGATACCCAACGTCGTC
This sequence comes from Chrysanthemum makinoi, assembly GCA_910596185.1. Classification (NCBI taxonomy): domain Eukaryota; kingdom Viridiplantae; phylum Streptophyta; class Magnoliopsida; order Asterales; family Asteraceae; genus Chrysanthemum; species Chrysanthemum makinoi. Next base: position 271,418,580 of record OU343222.1, read on the forward strand.
GTTGGAGGAACATCCCAGCATTTATATGTTGGAAGGCCATTTATATGGATCTGACCCAACGTGAGCGTTGGAGGAACATCCCAACACGAGTTGTTGGAAGACCCTTGTGGTGACATTTATACTTTTAACTATCTTGATGTACATATACATGATTGTCATACTATTTTTAGCAGTGGGTTGTAAACACACAGGTTGCAAGTTTTGTATGGGCGGGACTTGGAACTGTGTGGATTTACGATGCCTTTGCTTTGTGAACTATTCTATTTGACCAAAAACTTTGCCTTTGTTACATAAACACTCTTTTAAGGCTTTACTTGTTAACCAAACTCTATGAACTCACCAACCTTTGTGTTGACACTTTTTAGCATGTTTTATCTCAGGTATCTAAGGCATTCACTTCATGGCATGCATATGGACATATTATAGAGTCGTGGTGACGGCGTCTCCATGGGATTTATACACTTTAAAAACATCGTTTGGCTTGTATCAAACCTATTACATCATACATTGATTTTCATTTGGGACCTACATTTTGTAAACTCTGATTATTTTACTTAATCAAACGATGTATTTTCTAAACGACACTTTAGGTCGTTCGATATAACTCTAACTTTGATGCTATGACAGTCCTCCCCAAGGTATTCAATTCCGCTGCAAAACACGTAATTTGGGGGTGTGACAGTTGGTATCGAGCATCGGTTATAGAGAACTAGGTTGCATCATTGACCCTAGACTATAACCACATCATCATAGCATCTCATCATATCATTATACGTGCACCTTCTTTATACATACGGACTTATGACTCAACACCAAACATCATATGAGTCGATTAGTCCAAGCATTGCATAGTTACTCCTAAATTATACATAGCCTGATCACCTATGTCTAATTCAGGAAGAATCATGCAATGAAGGGAGTAATAGTCTCATATGTGTAAGCAATTCCGTAATCAAGCCAAATTTTCAAAAGATTTTCTTCAAACCACTGGTTTCCAGTTTGATCCAAGGTGACAGTTCTTGTTTGATGAGTTGCAAAGATCGAGCTAGAAACAAGTCGTTACCTAAACCGATTTAGCCTAATCGTATGACAGTTCTTGTTTGATGAGTTGTGGGATTAAGTAAAAATCGGTTACCAAAAAGTCTTTTAAAAATGTTGCTTGAGAATGGGACTTTGTCTCATCGAGCCTAATCATAAGAAAGCATGTATTTAGGATGGGAATTGATCACGATAGCACAGGACGTACACGGTGGGACGAGTAACTCATATGCATGAGCATTGACATAATCATTTAGACCATACATGCGCATAAACTTTTAGAACCCTTGTCGCGTTTTGGGCCATAGTATCATTAATCGAATCACGAGGACGTGATTCCGGTGACATGGGAAGAATGTCACAATTCTCATTTTCCGGTCATTTCCCATACTCCATATTCATCATTTCATAACGGTTCATTCATGATTTTTGCATTTCACATTAAACGCGTAAATTCTATATTAAATAAACGTTATCGTGGAATTATTATTTTGAACATTTAATCCGCTACTTCCAAAAATGATCCCGATATATTTTTATATTTACTTTTAATTTATAAAAATAATATTTTGAGTTTACCTAGTGTTTTAAATTTATTTTGTATACAAATCATTAAATTTATATTATTACGACACTTTTCTTAAAAACTACACGATAATTATTATATCACTCAAATTTTACAAGAATGTATTTTTATAATTTTTATGACCTCAATATATTTTATCTTGACCCGTGAAAATTTATTTTTTATCTAACGCTACCCTAAATATTCAAATGTGTACACAAGTTACCAATTATCCTTAAAATAACTACACTTTCACCTTACACTTATACATTTAATATGTACAAAATGCACAACACTTTTTCTTTACATATGGGTGTTGACATTTAAGGTGAGACACCATGATTTTTGCAAAAGATCTCAAGTCAATTATTATACCAATACTCTTTCACTTCATTCTTTCATTTTACAAAAACTAGATCAAAAATTTCTTCTTCTTTCTCTCTCAAAATTTCGGCAGCCATAGGACCAAGGAAGAAAATCTTTCAAGTTTCCAAGTAGTGTCCAAGTTATCGGGTGTGTTTTGATTAGTAGATTGTGGGTTTAATTCGGGTTCGGTGCTCATCTTGCTCTCATCACATCCAAACATCACCATCTTTATCATACACTCTTGTAAGCATGAAACTTCATCTTTTACCTTTTCATATATATATTTCATACATTTTCATGAAGTCCTCATGGTCATATTTGATTTGTTGTGATTTTATTCATTATCATCCAAGATTATCACCCATATGTACTATATAAATATTTATAACAATCATGTGCTAGTTAAAAGTTTATAAAAATGAGAAGTTTGAAAAATGATTTATCAAAGTAAGTTTTGATCTTTTACTAGTGAAGGTTTGATGTAGTTTATGCTTAATTACATGTTATAAGTAGTCATATAAACCTCAAAAATGGTCATTTTATTTATATTGGTTCGACTAGTATTTTATTTTTAGTAGGATTGGCGAAGTGTAGTTCAAGGGATTTTTGTGGTGTAGTTGTGGTTAAACAAGTAGAAAAATGGTAAAGTTAAAATGAGCGCGAGAGCTGTCGAAATTATAATTTTTCAGAAAATATTAGTCATTTTTCTAAGTTTTATTAAAGTTTTAGAAAATAGATTTTTATCCATAAACGTGGCCTTTTTAACGGACTAAAACGGAGTTATAACGAAAAAGATACGTGGTTTTAAAGTTACGATCTAAAAACTACCATTTTCCGGAAAGTGTACATGCAGTCCCGATTTTCAACTGACCAAACAGTGTCCTTAAACTTTCTGTGAAATCTCCAAAGTTTAAAAATATATGAGTACACTTAATTACCTTCGGCGTGGATATAAAGAACTTGAAAAACGGACTTAAAACGAGTGAGTTATGGTTAACCGAACTTTGAGTCAAAACGTGCTGAAAACACTATTCACAGCATTAGTATGCTGTCAGGATTTTTAATCAAGGTTTTGAGGGCCTAAACGGACGTTTCGTGGGAAACGGACCTTAAAAACGAGTTAGTTTTCCTATGTATATATTACTTCAAGTCTAATGTAAACCGATTTTTCAATTACTAAAACCGTTACATAGTTTTAACTACATTTTCACCATTAGCTCAAAAGTAATTATTTTGACATGGAACCGTCACACATTCAAGTAACAATATTTTTATATAACTAGTTTTCAAGTGGCATATTGGGTGATACGTTTTCAAATCATGCATTCACGACAACCTATCATAACTCAAGTCATATCATTCATTTTAGGTCGGATAGTTTCGAGCCTCATTTTCGTGCACTTCATTCTGTTAGCATATCAATCACATCAGGTGAGTTCGTAGCCCTACTTTCTATTACTTATTTGTCTTACAAACTCTTTGGGGGAGATACATGCTCAACTACTTACTTTCACTATCACAAATATTCTAAACTTTGACATATTACTGTGAGTTTCATAGCCCCTACTTTTATTCATTTTCAATCACTTTTGGGGGAGATACATGCTCAAACTATTTTCATTTACTTTCACAAGTACTCTAAACTTTTACATACTATTGTGAGTTCATACCCCGCTTTTACTCATTTAAATTCCTATAAACTATTTGGGGCGAGATATATGCTTATTTATCCAAACATTTAAACTCTTTTTCCAAACAACATCACTTATACTCTAGACTTGGTGTGTGTATTGACTAGACTTAAACAAACATCCCAGCATTTATATGTTGGAAGGCCAATTAATTTGGATACAGCCCCGTGGGTTGGAGGAATCCCGCATTTATATGTTGGAAGGCCATTAATTTGGATACGCCCAACGTCGTCGTTGGAGGAACATCCCACATTTATATGTTGGAAGGCCATTTATATGGATACAGACCCAAGCGTGGCGTTGAACATCCCAACCGAAGTTATTGGAAGACCCTTGTGGTGACATTTATACTTTTAACTATCTTAATGTACATATACATGATTGTCATACTATTTTTAGCAGTGGGTTGTAAACACACAGGTTGCAAGTTTTGTATGGGCGGGACTTGGAACTGAGTGGATTTACGATGCCTTTGCTTTGTGAACTATTCTATTTGACCAAAAACTTTGCCTTTGTTACATAAACACTCTTTTAAGGCTTTACTTGTTAACCAAACTCTATGAACTCACCAACCTTTGTGTTGACACTTTTTAGCATGTTTTATCTCAGGTATATAAGGCATTCACTTCATGGCATGCATATGGACACATCATAGAGTCGTGGTGACGAAGCGTCTCACATGGGATTTATACACTTTAAAAACATCGTTTGGCTTGTATCAAACCTATTACATCATACATTGATTTTCATTTGGGACCTACATTTTGTAAACTCTGATTATTTTACTTAATCAAACGATGTATTTTCTAAACGACACTTTAGGTCGTTCGATATAACTATAACTTTGATGCTATGACAGTCCTCCCCAAGGTATTCAATTCCGCTGCAAAACACGTAATTTGGGGGTGTGACAGTTTGATTGTTTCTTTCCTTATTTACTCTTTACATATATATTGCTTGTTTATTATTCATATCAAAGATCAATATCAATTGATCTTTCAATAAGTTTCAAAACAAAGTTTTTAATCGGTAAACTATTCAACCCCCCTTCTAGTTTTCCACACAATTGCTACTAAATATACCTTTTCTTTAATCTTTCTAATAAATTTTGTAAGCTCTAAGCGTAAAATACACTATGCCTTAGGGTTCCTTTATATACTTAGGAAACCCTAGTATACAAAACGTGTAGAAGGATATAGATATCTCTTCCTAAGATATCTTCACGCGTACATATCCTTCCCTAATATAACTCTAACAAACTATTCTTTTTTATCATAAACAGAACTAACTACGAATACTAAACAATATTAACTTAGGTCTGCCAGACTTAAATTTGTACTGGCAGACTTAACTACTAATTCTAAGCCTACCAGACTTAACCTTTATACTACTAGTATTAAGTTTGGTTACATAATTCCCAACAATCCTCCCCTAACTTGATCTTCACTTGTGAACTTCAAGTTTCTTTCTTTTAAGCTTTCTGTGGATGTTGTAGACCTTCTTCTTGGAATTATGTTGGACTGCAGTTCTTTGAATCTTCAATATTTGTTTTTGCATCAACTGTGAGACAAGTATCATCACTCCTTATGTGTTCTTCATTTCCTTTCAGCAACTTGGTAATCTGTACATCAACTTGTAAAGTTTCATGCTATTCTCATTACATCCAGGTGTGTTAACTCCTGTGAGAGGTGAATCATAGAAAATTTATAGATTTGATGTCTCTTTACCAGGTAGCCAAAACTCTGGAGTATCCAATGTTTTGGTGTTTAAACCATGGTACATTGATAACCATATGATTTTTAGCAAATCATCACCTATCAACGGATTTGACTTGTCTTTACTAAAAGCCATACCCTTTTGGACTAGTTAATTCTTTGGTGTATTCATACCCTGGTGAATTAATAACCAGTTATGGATTTCCACAACCTTTACCACAAGCCATACTCTTGTGGGCTAGCCAACTCTTTATCAAACACATATATGGTAAGTTGATTACCATACAATTTTTGGCAAATTGTCAGCCATAAACGAATTTGAGATATCTTTACCAGAGCCGTTTGCTCATGGATTAGTCAGTCCTTATGTTGATTAGACATGGTGGACTGATAACCATTTGTTGTGTTGGTGCAGAGCACCTTCACCAAGTGAAGCCATCTTAAAAACCATTTTAATTTATCAACCTTTTAAAATAGACTCAACAGCACTTAGAAAGTTCTTTCAAACACTTAAAAATTATTGTTGTTGAGCTTTTGATTCAATTAATTTCAAAAGCTGATAACAAGCATCATCTTTCCTTTTACCTAACAGCTTCTTCTCAAGCATATCCCTTCAAATCCTGTTTGGAAGTGGATACTCCACTTCTGTTAGCATATAAATAGTTTCAGTTTCTAATTTCAAACAATGAACCTGACAAGTGTAGAAATATCTCCATCTGATCATATTTTCTTGACAGGCCAGCTTCCACATTTCATCATTAGGATCTGATGTCTCAAACATGGTCTTCAAGTCACCCATATGACTCTTTCATACTCCTCTCCAGGCCTTTGATCACCATGCTTCTCCATCATCAGCTGGTACATAGTCTTCAAATCATCCCTAGAAATATCACTTAACAAAGCAGGAAAGTTCACATATATAGTGTCAGTGTAATTTTCCCTTACTATCTGGTAAGATCCTTACTTTCAAGTTTTGATAATCTGAACCTTGGATATCTTAGCTGTAGGTGCTAGGCCTTCAGGAATGAAGCCTATTGTAAATTCTTCTGATGAAGGTTCATCAACCTTATCTTCCATGTAGGCTTCCACTTCCTTCTTGGTCTCAGTTTTATCCTTCTTCACTCCTTTCTTTGTAGTGGACTTCCTTCTGGTCCACTTAAGAACTAGTTTTTTAGGCTCTTCCTTCTTCTTAACCTTTTCAATTTCAGCAGTCTTTTCAACCTCTTCAACCTTCTGCTTCTTATCCTTTTCTGATTCAAGTTGAATGCACTGCCTTTTCATCTTTGAAGCTTCCAATTCTAAATCTTTAGGCACAAAATTTTGAACTTGTTTGATCACCTTCTCAAATTCAGCTTGTAGTTCATCAGGCTTCAACTGGTTCAGCTTCCAGCTAGGATAACCCTGAATCTTTATAGAATTGATTATTTACTCCTTTTGCTCTCCTTTGGTCAAAGGTCTGTTCATCCTTTCTCTCTGTCTCTACTCTCTGAGAAGCTTGTTCTTCTCATTTACCATCTCTACCATCTTCCTAGCATAGTCTTCTGCCCCAATGTCAGCTAGGATGTCCCTGTTGACTTCAATTATAGCTATGATGGTATCCCAATCTTCATCTATGTAAAACTTGGCAGCTTCTAGAACTTCAGATTTTCTTTTCTTTTGATCTTCAGTTAGTTCTGGTTGCTCATGCAGGTTTTTGGCAATCAGCTCATCATTTAACTTTTGTTCTGTAAGTTTAGCTGCTGCAGCTGCATCCTTTGCTTGGATTCTAGCAATCTCAGCCAAGCTAGCTTCTTTTTCTCTAAGCTGCTTTTTGGTTTTAACTGGTTCAGAAGCTTCTTGCAGTATCCCTTTTCCTTTCCTTTGCACAAACTCCTCACCAGTACTAACTGGAATACTAGCAGACTCTGGCTTATCACTACTAGGATTAATCTCTACACCAGACTTAATCTCTTCAATACAAGTATTAATATCTGCTTCATAGACAATATTAATTTCTTCATAAGCAGACTTAACTTCAGCAGACTTATCAACACCACTAGACTTATCCATTTCACCAGAACTTGCAGCTTCTGTATCAATCTTCTTCATCACAGATTTCTTTTGACTTAGATTTTTAGCCAAAATTTCAGCTGCTTTGATAACATCAAATAGTCCTGAATATTAAGTGTCAATTTCCCTCGATAATGCTCGCATTTTATATCATTTATATGGATTTACGCTTGTTTTCCTTTATATTTCACTTACAGGTAAATTACTAGCATTAGAGCTAATGAGACGCGAATTTAGAGATTTTATAAGAGGTTTATGATAGTATGCCCACTGTGAAGAAGCTACGGCGTAACTCCACTCTCATATTACGCCGTAGCTAGTGCGTGACTCAGAAGGCCAACTCAGCAACAAATTACGGCGTAACTCTCAACAAAGGATTACGCCGTAACACATTAGGTAAAAAGATGTTCCATGCCGCTACCAGCTACGCCGTAACTCCTTCCAATAATTACAGCGTAATCATGTCATTTGTAACATGTATTAAAGATACGACATAACTCATCCCATGTGTTACGCCGTAACCAGCTATTACGAGAGCATTATTATGGAATTATATAGGTTACGGCGTAACTCTCAACTTAAGTTACGCCGTAACTAGATCACGCGTATAAATACAAGCCCTAATTCCTGCATTTCACATCATTCACTCCACACCAAAAAGCAGAGAACGTGAGTAGGGGTCCAAAGGCATATCTTGAAGGGCATACGAGCCATCTCCAAGGGAGAAATCACTCCCTAACGATAAGCATTAGCGATTATCTTTTCTTTTACTTTCGATTCATGTATTTCATTATGTAAAACATTGAATTGATTATTTCTCTTAATATGATCGGCTAAGCACCTTTGGTGCTAGCCTAGTTATGATTCCTTAATTATTTTGTTTACATTTACATTGCTTCCGTATAATTGTTTCTAGTGTATGCATGCATAGTTCTATGGTAGCTACCCTTGTTTCGGTAGTTTTGAATGGCGGTAGTGTCTAGTTGCTTAGGAGAATTGACCACCTGACCCTAAGTAGGTAGACTGAGTGGGAAGGATAAGAATTGACCAACGACGACCCTTCTTCGCTTGTGCGAACTGACCAAATTATCCCCTGCCGTTTGGATGAACTTAAGAAGTTAGGGATGAGTGTCTAAGATGCTAGAGCCCGGGCACTCATTGTTACGAATCTTGCATGTAGCGGAACTTAATGACTTGGCTTAGGGGACTAAAAACAACTGGACTTTCAAGGGTAGTAGCTTGATCTCTGGTGGAAGCCTTTGCTGATAGGTTAGGACGAACTGACCAAATGTTGTCCTAGCGACTTAAACCCCCACTTGAATCAATTGGAAATAGTTAGACGTGAACATAACATGATAGGATGAGTAACTAGGTTAGCACACTTTACCCTTATTGATCACAACTCTACCTTTATTTGCTTTCTTTCATTTCTTGTTTTATTAGTTAATTAAGCATTTCGATACTTAAAACCAGTGACACCTAGACTTAATTAGAATCCGCTCACATAGCTCTTGGGACGACCTCTGTTTTACCGATTATTACACTACACACGACCGGGTACACTGCCCGTGAGTGCATAGGGTGGACCATAGGTAAACGAGACACTTATAAATATTAAAATCTGGTCAGTAAAACCTGCATCATGCTTCCATTCCTTAAGGACTTATATGTGTATCCTCATAGGATTTTTCTTTTGTTGGTGTCCTAAGCTCTGATGCACCCTCCTTCAAATTCCTCCCCTGTTTGGAAGAATTTTCTTCTTTCTCACCCTCTGAATTAGTAAAATCAATGCCCTTCTGTTTGAGGATCCCTACCAGCTTCTTAACCCTTCTAATCAGCTTCAAAACAGATGTGCCTAATGTCTGCTTTGTTTTCTTCAAATCATTTTCCAGACCATCAATCCTTGTCAGTAATTGAGGAACCAAGTTGAGTAGATCAGCCATACTCAGTGAACTTGGTTCTGCTGCATGAGTAGATGTTGAAGGCTGGGTCTGAGGAATCATAGGTGGTGCTTCCTCATGAACTGGAGGTGAAGGTGGTGGGGGTGTTGGTGTTCTTTGTTCAAACTCTGGTTCATCTGGTTCTGATGTTGGTTGATCCTGACCTGCAGATGTAGCAAATGTAGCTTGAATTGGAGCTGATGTAGATGTACCTGTAGGTTCAGTAGTAACAGCATGCAAAAGTGGCTTGTTTACCCCTTCAAAACCCCTTTTCATGTTACCAAAAATCTTTTTAGTGAAAGGGACAGCAATGTAGGGATGTTTGCTTGTTGTTTCAACATTTAAGATCATTTGCAAAAATCTTGGGTACATCAAAAACTTTTTCTTATTGTTGGCATTAGCAACCATGGCATAAAAAATCATTTTAGAAAAATTGAAGAGTTTGCCAGTGAAGAGACAGACCAATGCAGAAGCAATATTGCTTCCAAATTGATCCCACCCACCACTTTTAGAGCTCATACAATGTAAGAGATGATGCACAAGGAAACGCCAATGTGGTGTAAAGTGACTTTTCCAAAAAGTAAATGATCCATCTGTTGGATATCCTATATTTCCCAGTCCTTGAAAAAGTTCTGTATTAGGCAACATAGAAATACTTGAGGCATCAGCCAATTGAAGCTTGCTTCTGACTAATTCCTTAGTAATTGAATATTCCAAAGTGTCAATGGTTGCTTATAACTCTAGTGTCCCATCAACAAGAGTTATGGCAGTAGCAGTATGCCGGATCTGTTTGACTAGGGAGTCATAGATAGGTGGATTATGAGTAAGGGCATACCTGATGTGAGTACCCTTAAGAAAATCCACTATCGGTTCGAAGCCAGTACTTTCAGCAGGCTTCTTAAGAAAACCCACTTGATTGTGCTTGTCTGTGAACTTTAATTGAGCCATAATTTAAGTGAATTTGAAGTTCTGGTAGTGCGACGCGTGTCAAAGTTAGTGCTGGTAAGAAGATTTAATCGAAGGAAAAGATTTAAACTTTTAAAGATTAGGATAAAGTAAATAAATAATAAAATGAATTCTAAAAATAAAAATTTATCCATTTATATACTTCTGACCGCCTAAAATTAGGTAACAGTACTATTAGAACAGTAAAAACGGATTTTCCCTCGACCAGCACTAATGGTAACATTTTTATACTACCAGACTTAAAATAGTCAAACATACTTAAAAATGACATCACCAGTATTAACTCAGAACAGTAGCACATCTATCTGCACACCTTCCATATCTCTTCAAGCTTTGAGAAACATTGCTTTTCCTGGAAAAATTAGTCTAAAACCAAGAAAAACATACATATATATATGGAAACCAGAATTAAGAGTAAACTACCACCAAAATTAATTCTATACCTACCAGAATTAACTCTAAACTTATCAGAATTAACTACCAGTTTTAACTACTAGGATTAACTACCCGTATTAACTAATATACCTAACAGATTTAACTACTATTAAGTCTCCTAGTACAAACTATACATTTATCCTCCCCTTAAATGTAGCTATGGGTTTACCATTCCAATATTGATCACCAGAAAGTTAAATCTAGGTCCATCAAAGGCTTTGGTCAATAAATCTGCTACATTGTTATCAGTGTGAATCTTTTCCACTATAATTAGCTTCTTTTCAAAGCAATCTCTTATAAAGTGATACCTGATTTGAATATGTTTGGTTTTAGAGTGGTAAACAGGGTTCATAACTATACAGATAGTATTTTCATTATCAATATGTATTACAGTGTTCATGAAATTTATACCATAGTCCAACATTTGATTCTGAGTCCATAAGACTTGTCCACAGCAATTTGCAGCATCCACATACTCAGCTTCAGTTGTTGATGTAGCCACTATAGTCTGCTTCTTGCACTGCCATGAAATAAGTCTCCTGCCAAGGAACTGACATCCACCAGTTGTGGATTTCCTGTCCAGACTTGCCCCAACATAATCACTATCTGAATAGGCTTCTAGGTAAAATGATGACTCTTTAGGATACCATAAGCCCAGATTAGGTTTTCCCTTAAGGTATTTAAAGATCCTCTTCACAGCATGAAGATGTGAAGTCTTGGGTGTAACCTGAAAACGAGAACAAACACAGACTAAATACATAATATTAGGCCTAGAGGCAGTTAAATACATGAGGGAACCAATCATGGATATGTACAAGTGTACATCCACATCTTCAGCTTCCTCATCCTTTGTTAATGCCACCTTGATCTCCATTGGTGTCACTGCAGTCTTCACACTGGCATAGTCAAACTTCTTCAGCATCTCATCAACATACTTGTCCTGAGAGATAAATAATCCATCTGGCTTCTGTTTGACTTGCAATCCGAGGAAGAAAGTGAGCTCTCCCATAGAACTCATCTGAAATTTGCCTTTCATAAGGCCCTCAAACTCTTCACACCAAGACCTGTTGGTAGAATCAAATATGATATCATCCACATAGACTTGCACTAGCATGATATCCTTCTTGTCCTTCTTAATGAATAGGGTCTTGTCAATGGTGCCTCTTCTGTATCCATGCTTCTCAAGAAATGTAGAGAGTGTAGCATACCAAGCTCTTTGAGCTTGATGTAATCCACACAAAGCTTTAATAACCTTGTACACCTTCTTGGGATGAGCAGGATCCACAAAACCTGGAGGTTGAGAAACATACACCTCCTCGTTTATAGTGCCATAGAGAAACGCACTCTTCACATCCATCTGATAGACTGTGAAGCCCATATAGGAAGCAAAGGCTAAGAAAAGCCTGATAGCTAATCGAGCTCTGAGGGCAAAGACTTTATCATAATCAATTCCGTCCTCATGTCTGTATCCTTGGGCCACCCGTCTAGCCTTGTTTCTGACCACCACACCCCGTTCATCCTTCTTGTTCTTGTAGACCCATTTTGTACCAATCACCTTTGCAACAGAAGGTAGATCTACCAAAGCCCAAACCTTTTGCAGCTTGAACTGCAATAATTACTCTTGCATTGCTTCCACCCAGCTTTCATCTGTAAGTGCATCTGTTATTTTGGTGGGTTCCTTTTGAGAAAGGAAGCATGCAAAAAGACAATGTTGGTGATCTTTGTGGTTGTTCCTCTGATGCTTCTGAATAAATCCATTAAGTGCATGAGATTCAGATTGTTTCTACACTTTACTTCTAGTTTGCACAGCAGACTTAGGATCACCCAGTATTTGAATTTGTGGATGAATGTTATGTATCCTAAGTGTTAGAACAGGACTGACATCCACCTCTATAGGTAGATTTGTGAATTCAGTAATAACTCCTCCTTCATCATAAGAAGCCTCCTCAAAGATTCCTTCAGTAGGCTTATCAAAGATGTTAAGTCTGGCATTGCTAATTCATAAAAATCATCATCAGCTTTGCCAGACTTAACAAATGCACTACCAATATTATTTGAGTTAGTACTGGTAGGCATAACATCCGGTACTGGTTGATTAGGCATGCCAGTATTAACAGCTTCATTACAAGTATTAACCGAGTTAATACTAGTAGCCTTGAAAGTAAGTTCTGGCCTCAAATACTATCGAGTAAGAGCATCCAAATCCTTTTTGAAGGCCAGAATGGCATCTGAATCACCAGTTGGAGAAGCTTACTTCTCCTGAACCTCTACATCAGTCTCTTTCTTCATTGTTGGAGTAGAAGATTTCTTTGTTCCAGAGTAGGTAGCTCTTGAAAGTTGGACTGCTGTAGACATAATCACCAACTCCTCATTATCTTCTCTCTCCTCAGGAGCTTGAGTATCAGTACCCGCATTGTTAGTTTCTTTGGAGGAACCTGCATTTGGGTTAGCTTGATTGTCCAAAGACACATGTATATAATTCATAGAATCAAACAGATAATCTATGTCAAACATCCATCTATATCCTACTCCCTTCACATTTGGGTTTTCCTCAAGAAAATTCACATGCAGTGTCACTTCTACTCTCTTAGACACTAAAATGTATACCCTATAGGCCTTACTATTTAGTGAATAACCTACTAAAAACCCCTCATCAGATTTGCCATCAAATTTACCAAGTACACTGAGGGTATCTAAGGTTGTAACATGGCACCCAAATGGTTTTATGTAGCTAATAATAGGATTATGGTCAAAAAGAAGCTCATAAGGAGTATTGCACTAAGGTTTGGTCACCCTTACCCTATTGAAAATATATGAAGCATAGCTAACTGCTTCTGCCCAAAAGGTGGTAGGTAAGAGTGAGTCAGCTAAATAAGTCCTAGCTGCCTCAATTAGGGTCTTGTTCATTCTTTCTACAACTCCATTCTACCGTGCAATCCTAGCACTACTGTATTCCTTCTTTATCCCTTGTCCCCACAAAATTCATGCATACTTCTATTCTTAAATTCAGTGTCATTATTTGATCTAGTTATCTTAACCTTATGGTCAAGCTGGTTTTCTATCTGCCTAATAAAGGTTTGAAGGATGCTAGTAGTCTCATCCTTGGTAGATAAAAAGAAAACCCAACAAAATCTAGTGCAGTCATCAGTAATGACAAGACAATAGGATGCATGATTTATACTCTTTACTGAGGTTGGTCCAAAAAGGTCTATATGCAATGCAATGGGGCTGTAATGACCCTTTCTAATTTGGCCTTGCATGATGTTCTGTGCTGCTTTACCTTATGTCAAGCAACAGAAGAATGGTCATTTTTGAAAACCTTGGAAGGTAGACCTCTAACAAGGTTTCCCTTCACAAGTTTGTTTAGATTTTTAAAGTTTATATGACCCAACCTTCTATGCGATAATTTAGATTCATCAATAGTGGCCTTTGCAATCAAACAAGCAAAACCTTTAGCAGGTTCAGGTGTCTTCATATCAAAACTGTACATATTGTGTTGCCTTGGGACCCTAAGAAGGATCTGATTTTCATCAGGCATCTTAAAGTCTGAAGTTAACACAAAACATTCAGTCTCAGTAAAAATAACCTTATGCTGCTTATCACATATTTGTGATATTGAAAACAAATTAAAATTGCCTAGTTCTTTTACAAAGAACACACTATCAAACTCTAAATTTCCAACTTTTATTCTACCTTTCCCTGTAATGCAGCCTTTGTTACCTCCAAATGTAACAGAACCACTTTTAATATCTTCAAAGTCATCCAAGTAGTCCTTGTTACCAGTCATGTGCCCAAAACATCCACTGTAAAAAATCCCCCTATCTCCCATGTTCATGTAAGGATGTTCTTGTACAGAAAAGAGAAATTAGTTTCTCTTAGGGACCCAGGCCTGTACAGGCTTGGGTCTGCCTTGTGGACATGTAGATTTGACATTATTAACAGAAACTGGTCCACTATTATACTTGGAGTCTGGTCTATGACTCCAGTTATAACCTGTTGAGGCCTTAACAACAGACCCCCCCCCTTTACCCTTTGCAACATCAGATTTAAAAGTTTTTGCTGCATTTTTGACAAAGGGTCTTCTGATAGGTGAATGTGAGTTTGCAAAATTCTTTTTATGGTTCAGAACATTCACCTGAGATGAGGTATTGGTGGATACTGGTTGTCTAAGTCTAACAGAATCAACATTTGCAAAACCAGTATTAACTTTAGGCACACCAAAACTAATATTATGCCAAACAGGTTTAACTGGTATGCCAGTACTCACATTTGGTTTAACAGAATTAACATATGTATTGCCAGAATTAACAGGTACGAGTCTAGAAATAAATTGATTTGCATGGTTAATCATATTTGCATTATTCCACACTGGTCTAACTATTCTATTACCAGTATTTACATCCATTTTCTTTCTAAGCTCAGCCTCTTTAGCCATTTTTTCTCATGTTAATCACAATCTCTTATTAAATGACTTAGGCTACCACACACAAAGCAACTCTTTTTAGTAAAAGAGTAACCATCCCAAAATTCTCTTTGCATTAGCCCATTCCAATATTTTCTGTTTACCTTAGGTGTTTCTGGTTTGATTTGTTGCCTAGGAGTTTTTATGTGTTGGACATAACTAGGTTCAACTTTTTCTGGTTTAGGTGTAGACACAACAGGTTTACTGATTTTGATTGGTCTAGACTCCTTCAAAGGCTCTGATTTAAGGTCAAGGAAACAATCAAAGACATTTCCAATGGATCCTTCACTATCATTAGATTGACAGGTAGAATACTCACTGGATTTGTCTTCTAAGGAATTGGCTTTAGGACTCTTCCCAACAGATCCTTTATTGTCATTAGATTTACAGTTAGAAAATTCAATGGAATAGTCTGCTGAAGCAAGTGTTTCAGGGTTTTTCCATTTACTATAATCAAATAAAGACTCATCATATTCTTTTTTTGGTGAAGGTGTGTAGTCTCCATTTAGAGGATTAGGAACTCCTTTGTAGTTGTTACTTTTAGAAAATCTATGATATATTGGTTTTCCTTCCTAATCACTTTTTGAGCTAACAAAAACAGTTTCTTTCATCTCTTCCTCATATCCTAACACCTCTCTATCTGATTTTATCTCAAACCCTAAACCAATTTTACTTGTTGAGCTCATCCCTGAATCAATTAATCCCCACATATTTTTAGCATTGTTTTGCCATGTTTCTACTATCTTTTGCAACTTTTCCTTATCTTTAACTGCTTTAATTCCAATTCTTCTATATTTTCTAAGTTTTTCATCTTTTGCAAAATTTTCATTGCCTTGGAGTGTAAGTTTTTCATTTAAAGATGTTTGCTGTTTTTGAAGAGTTTGTACTTGTTTTTCTAATGTTTTAACAACATTTTCATAAGCAAGCAGTTTAGCTTCTTGATCACCTATTTGACTCATTTATTTATTACAAAGTGTTTTCAGTTTATTATATCAGTCAGTGTATGTTTTTGAACATAGAGATACCTAATTACTGGAGCTTATGGCCATGAGAGCATGATTGATTTCAATCCCTTCATCAGTGTGCTCCCCCAGTTAATCACACCAGCTTCCAAAGTCAGCAACCCCATCTGACTCTTAGCTTCCTTCTTAGCATGCCTAGGATAGAAGGAATCCCTTTTCTTTTCTTCATTGGCCACCTTTGTTCTGCACTCCCTAGCAAAGTGACCTCTGTTTTGGCACCTGTAGCACTTAAGCTTTGAATTATCAAACCCTACTAGTCTCTTCCCATCAAAATTGACTTGCCTACCGGTCCTTTTGTAGAACTTTTTCATCCTCAAAGCAATCATGGCATACTGCCAGTTTATATCCATCTCCTCCATCTCCTGATCTTTAATCTGATCCAAGTCCTCATTAAGGATGTCTTCAGATTGACTAGCAAATAGTGAGTAGATGACCTTATCAGCAAAACCAGCAGGACCATTTCCTTCCTTTACATCAGATGATGAAGTGGTGTAACTACCAAAACTAAAACCACCAGATTTAACTTTCTTTGTACTGCTCTTGCCTTGAGAGACAAAAGTAACATTGTTGGCACTTGAGGATACATTTGAACTTCCTTTGATGTCTTGTTCATAAACCCTAAGGTTATTGCACAAGTCATCTATTGACAGAGTGTCAATATCTTCTTTGGTTCTCATGATCATTGCCAGATGTGACCATTCTCTGGGCAATGATCTGAGAAAATTCATGTTTGCATCCTCATTGGAAATTTTAGAACCATGTGCTTCCAACTGTGATAGGAGTTGTTGGAATCTATCATAACCTTTCTCCAATCCTTCAGAACTGCTTACAGTAAAAGCTTCAAATTGTTGTTTATAAACAACTTTCTGCATCTTTTTGGAGTTAGCATTCCCTCTAAATTTTTTTCTGATTGCTTCCCAGATCTCCTTAGCATCATCTATATTGTGGAACCTTCTGAGATGTTACTTTGGTATGGCCATCAGCAAGAGGGTTCTTGCTTTCCTTTCGTTCTCCACTGCATGAATCTCTGCAGCAGAGACTGGTGGGAGAATTCTAATTACACCATCTTTTCCTTTGGAAATTCTCTTCTTTGAATTCTCATTCTGGATTACCTTCCAGACCTCATTATCAACATACTCCAGATAATGCTCCATTTCCATTGCCCAGATGTCATACTCTTCCTTTTTCAGAATAGGATGTTTGATGTTGGAAATGGTGGTTGTAGCGGGGATTGTTTGTTGTTGTTTTTGTTTCTTTGACCCTGCTTCTGATGCTTCATCTTTATGATCAGAAGCTTCTTCATCACTAAGGTAATTTGAGAAATTATCAGCAGGTGCAGACATGATATAGGATTTGTGAAATGAAATGAGTGTTTTGTGTTTCTTCTAATTCAGAGTCCTTCTATAGGCTCTGATACCACTTGTAGGTCCAAGGTTATGGATCTAAGCAGCCTTTGTAAGACAATAACTACTTTGAATAAATCCAAACTAGTTATATGAATAACTATTTATCAATGAGTACTTGATTGTTAATGCGGAATCTTAACAACAAGCAAGAAGAAACAATTGCTAATAAATATACTTTTTCTGTTAATCTTTCTAATAACTTTTGTAAGCTCTAAGCGTAAAATACACTATGCCTTAGGATTCTTTTATATACTTAGGAAACCCTAGTATACAAAATGTGTAGAAGGATATAAATATCTTTTCCTAAGATATATCTACGCGTACATATCCTTCCCTAATATAACTCTAACAAACTATTCTGTTTTATCATAAACAGAACTAACTACGAATACTAAACAGTATTAACTTAGGTCTGCCAGACTTAACTTTGTACTGGCAGACTTAATTACTAATTCTAAGCCTACCAGACTTAACCTTTATACTACCAGTATTAAGTTTGGTTACATAATTCCCAATAGGTTTTTCATTTGCTTTAAAGTTGTGACCTGTAACCTTTTCCTTCTTCTTTGTTGTAACTTTTGGCTGGGATGAACCTGTTTTTTGAGACTATTGTGTACTGCCTTGACTTCCTGTTACACATCCTTGCCCAAGACATGTTTCTTTTGTTGTGTCCAGCATTGCCACATATACCACTAACTACACTCCTACTAGACTGTGACAAGTTACTGGTTTTGTCACTATCATCATTTTCAGTGAAAGCCCTAGTTCTTTTCTTTTGTGACCTACCTAATGGTTTATGATGTTTTTAGGTAGAAGAATGCTTGTAGGCACTTGTGACTTACTCCAATGTTGATAACCATTTATTAGCTGGATGTGGTGTTTGTAAGTTTCTTCCCAAGTCTTAAGCAAGTAACATAGATAAACCCATGATTCAACAGATGCTACTTGCATTCCATTGAAGCTTATACACTGATGGGTAGCAACAATATGTTTACATGTCATACCGGTAAGCTCCCATCTTCTACATGTACAAGCCCTAGCTTCAACATTCACAAACACTTATCTCCCCATCCAATGATCGGATACTTATCTCCTTCAACCCGTAAAACGGTGTACTTATAAGCCTCTTTCTTTATCAAGTCTAACATGAGTGTTGCCTTTGGTGTTAATGGTCCGGAACACTTGTCAATTACATTCACAACATTCACTATTCTTTTCATAAAATATTCTCTAATGTATTCCAAAGCACTAATGATGGGTTGGTGCCTACCTCCCACTAGTTTCCCATTGAACACCTCACACATGTTATTAAGAAACACATCAGAATGAGCCCTCCCTACACATTTATACAACATGTTTGAGTTATACAAACAACAGTGTTGAACAATGTCGTAGAACATAAGATGTACACTTAGACATAGATATGGTTAGTACTTGAAAAATGCGACCTTGACCAATGGGTTGGTGGTATCTTACTTAACCAAGCATGGGCAGGTTCGCTAAAACTCTTGAATGTCAGCATGGCTGCCTCAAATTGTTGGACGGTTGTTGTTGCTGCACATCTCCCCAAATGTTCCTTGCATGCTTTAGCATTCCATTGTAATTTCATAATATCATGGATGTGCCTCAAACAATATCTGTGTTCAGCACTAGGAAATACTACTGCTAATGCTGGAATGATACCTTAAACAAAGGAACATCAATTCATTACTAATAAAAGTAGCATTTATCGAAAATACAAGTGAATATAATCAACTAAAAGGTAACATCACCTTTTGCTTGTCGCTGATAAAAGTGTAGTTTAAGTTTGGTTGCAAGTAAAGATCATCTCCTAGACATTCAAGAAACCAAATCCATGAGTCTTTGCTTTCAGCTTTTGCAACAGCATAGGCTAAAGGGTATATTTCATTGTTGCTATCTATACCGACTGCTGTAAGAAGCTGACCAGAAAAAGGACCCCTCATAAAAGCACCATCTAACCCCAAACAACTCTTTTTGACAAGATTTATATCCTTTCTTTAAAGCACCTAAGCATACATACATTCTCTTAAAAACTCTGGTTGGACTTGTTGGATCTGTTGCAGTTTGTACACTTATCCTAACTGTTGTATTTGGGTTTGTTTTCTGCAACTCTTCAACATAGTCTCTTAAAAGGGTGTATTGCTGCTTATGATCACCTCTAATCTCATTTTTTGCCTTGCTTTTTGCCCTTAATACCTTTTGCATAGACACTTGAACTTCAAACTGTTTAGTGAGCGGATCTTGAACAACCCTAATTGGAATATCTGGATTGACTTGAACTTGGTCAACTATTTGCTTTGAAAGAAACTTGTAGTCACAAGCTTTAATCTCTCTTGATTGCAAACATTTGTGTTCATCCCTGAAAGTTCGAACGCTCCATAAATCATTAGATGTATTTTTGGCTACATACAACAACCATGGGCAATCTTTTGCTTGCTCTTTGAGTAATTGTAAATATACATCCCTTCCAAGGCCTTTAGTTATCTGACCAGTTTTCTTCTTTGGGGCAGTTCCCAGCCCAACACCTTCACTTGTACCACAAACAGGTATTGTTCCAACACACCTAACCCTAATTCTCTGTTTGTCATTTTTAATGAGTTGCAATTTCCTCCTAGTCTGTATTGAAAGCAGGTTGATCTTATCTTTCACTACTTTTACAGTTACAGAAGTTTGACCACAGAAAAAGTATACTGTCCTCTACTTGTGCTGCCTCACTTAACTTTTGTTTCTTGTATGCCCTCTTTTTTTTCTTCCTAATAACATACTCATCCTCATTCTCAGAACCACTTGCAAACTCATTATCATCTAACAAATCTAACTCACTTTTCTAAAAAAAATCATCTGGTATCTGACCGGAGCTACCTATATATGGTAACTCTGTAGTCTCAGTCACTTTGAACAGATTAACATCAACATCAGGCTCCTTAAAAGTATTTGCCTCATCAACAACTGTGTTTCCATCTCGATTGTTCTCAATATCATCATCATCACTCACATAACTATCTATTTCACTCACATTGTCATCACTTAAAACTTCATCAATTTCACACACCTATACAAATTTACCTTTTTGGATATGCTCAACAGGATTACATATTTCCTCCTCTTGATGACCTAACTCTTGATCATTTTGACATAACTCTTCAGGACTATATATTTGGATATGCTCAACATGTTTATCTATTTCCTGGTTGACATCACCTACAACATCTTCAGTTTGACAGACCTCTACAGATGAAAACAAGGGTTACGTTTCTGGCATCTGACTAGATTATACCAAAGTATTGACTTCCAAAGGTTGATGTGTAACCTGTCATAAATCCTCTACCACAGATTTATTAACAATATTTTGTAAGAACAATTTGTTTGAGCAATATGGAACAATAGCAAGAGTTGCATTTTTCTTTGTTGCATCCACATCAACAATAACTGTCCTAATTGACTTTGGTGACATTTCATCAACATCCAACGTTGTCTTACTATTTTCAACATAAACTTCTATCATCTTATGGTCATCAACAAGATCTTTCAATATTTCTAAATTTGCACTCTCACTTAAGCTATACAAACCATCATCTAAATTACTACCAGACTTAACAAAGTAATAGTAATTTTCTGAACCAAGCTCGTAACCCAATTCATACATAAAAACATCCAACTCTTCAATTGACACAGTATCAAGTATCAACATCAACCAAATCAACTAATTTTTCCATATCTCCAACGTATATTCTATCAGGCCAGTATTTAAAGAAACCGTTGTGATAAACCCTCATGCTAAACATATTAGATCTACCACCTGAAAACATGTCAATATATGTTTAGGACATTCTAAAAAGTTAATTGCCAAAAAACAAATACCCCAATTAGAAATTCCAATGTTTATAATCAAAATAAAAACAGTACCGTATTTTTTCTTAGCAGGGTTGTACAGAACGGTATCATCAACTGGATAACCTGGATGTCTTCTTACTTTACATAGAGTAAAATCCATGTTTTGGTTTTTTGATTGATAAGAAAGAGTTTTGTGACACGCAATTTGGGTTTGTGAATTGTGATAAATCTTGTAACAAAAGTTCTCGGACGAAAAATAATACAGTCTATGTGTTTATGGGGCGGGAAGAGGGTTAGATTACGTGTGGCAATAATACAGACATTTTTAATTGAAATAAGGAAATGACATTTGTGCCCTTGGACTAAAGACAAAGCAAACGCCGACTAACGTGGTTGACTAACGGAAAAGTGGTAAAAGGACCAATTTAGCCTATAAAACTTGGTAAAAGGACTCCCGGAGATGAAAATGCCAAGTTTTGGTTCAACGTGATGTTTCAGGACAAGATTAGGGACCAACAGTGTATTTTATTCTTTAATTTATAATGATAATAATATTTATATATATAATTTTCTATAGGGTATAAAGTCGACGGATATTTGAAAATTTATAAAATTATTAAAAAAGAATGAAAATTGATAAGTTAACTAAAGTTCTATTAAAGTTTTATTAATTACTCGCTCGTTTTCTTAGTTTCTGTTTACGCAAATTTATTTATTATTTTTATTTAATTTTTATTTCTTTTGGGTAATCATGGTTTTTGCAAATTTGACACCTATATTTTTGTATTTTTTTATACCACCAAATTTATTAAAGTTTGACTAGTTTTTCAATTTTAACTTTCAATTTACCAATAAGAATGCTCAATTTCACCTACCTGTCAAAATCGAGTTCTCACATTAATCCAATTAAAACTCTGCAAACATTTGATTGTCCATTTTGCACGTTCTACTACAACATTGACCGGCTACCCCAGCGACATTTGGGGACTTTCCCAAGCGACATGTCGTTGGGGAAAACTTCCCCCAGTGACATGTCGCTGGGGAATGGTCGCTGGGGAAGTCTCGTAAGGGATTGTATCCCCAGCGACAATCCCCGGCGACGACGTGGGTCCCACTCAATTTTCAGTCAAAGAAGCAGTGCCACGGTGGCAAATTATCCCCAGCGACATGTCGCTGGGGAATCATCGGATTAAGCTAGATGATTAACACGCCTAATTAACGATAACGATAATATTTAATTATCCCCAGCGACTTGTCGCTGGGGATACTATGGTTATTTGTTGACAAGTCAACGAGTGAGCAAACTATCCCCGGCGACATGTCGCTGGGGAAACTGCGTTTTCTCGTTGACTTGTCAACGTTTAGTGTGGGTTATCCCCGGCGACGTGTCGCCGGGGAAAGGTCTGCATTTTTTTTAAATACAGCCTGCACTGCAGGCGATTTCCAGATTTTTTCCGGAAAAAATCTACCAAAACCTGTATAGACTCACCACAACTTGTACCAAAACACAATATAATATAACGGATCAACGCAATACAAATAGATCACAACTTTTACATAAACACGACTTAAAAGTCAATATGTGCATTGATAGATAGGGAAACAAGTGTTTAAATGTCGCCAAGATGAACCTAATAATATATAACACAACTACCTAAAGTACCAATGTAGCATACTAATAATATATAACACAACTACCTCTCGTCGTCGTTATCCTCATCACCGCCATTCTCCTCGTCATCACCACACCCGCCACTCCCGCTAGCACCACCCGACTCAAACTCCCTAAACATATCCGCGTATCTGTCGTCGCTTCTGAAGAGACTCATCATAAAGTCTACCTTTCTGTTCACGCTCTTGAGCGACTTGTCGGGGGCGGGCATACTTGGCCTGGATGTGGCCCGTGATGGCAATACCCGACCCACACCGGGAATATGCCCACGAAGCTTACCCCCTCTTGCCAACGCATTGATTTGATCCTCCGTGTACTGACCCGTAGCCTCAAGCCTTTTCATCTCGTCCTATGTAGTGACAAAAACACAAGATAGTAAATATATTAGTCGGGTTGCTACATTATTTCTCGATAATTCATTAAAGTGTGTTTTGAAACAAAACTTACATATATCCGGCGGTCCTCATCGTTAGGGAATACCCCACCAACAGTATGTGTTCGCCAAAAAGTGTGGATGAGTGACGGGTACTCCTGAGTGTCTGAGGCCTGCCTCTGTACATACACACGCATATAAGATGAATAATTTTAAAAACGACAAATCACAACACACCAAAGCGTATAATCAGATGTATATATATATATATGTATATATGCATGTAAAATAATTATAATGTTTATTACCATATCATCTCGAAGGCGAAACAGCGACCGGGATCCCTGTCGAGATATGACCTTGCTCTTTTGCCGGTTTAGCCGATTTGTAGCGGCTCGAGCAAGGTTCTTTGAGTCATTCCAAAACTTAATGTACTCATCCCAATCACCCGCTGTAATCTCCTCGGGACGTGCCCGCCTGATCGCCTCCACATCGTAATTCCCGGTGGTGGGGTCTACCTTCCAATGCTTGGCCTTGAAAGAAGCCTTGTTTGTATTGTAGGCTTTCTGCAAGTGTGAGTTTATGCCTTCGTAGATCTTGGGCCACTGGGAGGATTCCATGTGCGGCCTGAGGTCAAACAGGGTCTGCAATCATATACAACAAAACGAAAACAGAGTTAGAGATATAATTTATATATTTATTTAAATTTGTTTATTTATTTATATGATATAAATAAATAAGCGAATTTAGATAAATATACACAATTAAATAAATGAACACGATAATGAAATAAACATAAAAGGATAACTGACCCCAATATCTGAAATGATTGCCGCCTTCTTCTCCTTCGGGACCTTCTCCCAAGAAGGGTAGTAAAACGGCACACTCCTAACGACCTCCCCGATGTAGTTAGACCAGTGAGCCGCATGGGGGCCGAGAGGGTTTAGGGTTTGTTTGTCACCCACATCAAAATTGATCGAGACGGGACCTTTTTCTTCTGCGATTGCCTTTAGCGAAAGGTTCCGGGTATTGTCGCGGGTATTCATCCACCCCTCCCCTGCCGCCCAATTGGGCTTTCGTTTACCTTGCCTGCAAAATCAAGTTAGTGATAAAGTCATAAAATTCAAGGCAAGCAAGTTCAATATATGTATCAAATTTATGCTTGTATTACAATAATTCAGAAATTCTTACCTCGTTAATGAAGCCTTCCCACAACCGGTGGGTACGCGTCTTGAGGGACGATCCTCACCACCACCGTCACCGCCGTGGGACCGTGCAACATCTGTCGACATCTGTACAAGTACAATTAGCATAAGATATAGAAATTCATGAACAAAATAATATAAGCATGCACACATCCAAATACATACACATCCAAATAAATATACACATTTAAACAATCCACAACAATTTCATTCATTCATTCAAATATATAAGTGTATTTTGCAAGTTACAACTCAAGATCAATCTTCTTCTTCACTAGAATAAACTTTCTCAACACCATCATCATCAACATTGATGAGGGCTTCTATAGGATGATTAATTTTAGACGGGGATTTTCCAAAATTAATCACCAAAATCCTAAATTCCTAAAGGTTCAAAACGGCTCATATCAACAAATAATAACTATAAACTAACAAAATTTAAACAATAAACATTCCCCAGCGACAAGTCACCCGGGATACCAAAAGGAGAAAAAAAAATTATTACATACCTCGGTTCGTGCTCCTTCTTGCTCCTCGTCGCCTACTGCCAAAACAAAAAAAAATAACTTAACTTTTCTAATTAACAACTTACAACAATAATAATCTGCAAAAATCATATTATAATTAACTAATATAGTTGAATAACATTTAAAATTTGTAAAAAAAACCGTGTAACGTGTGGTGGTGGTGATGGTGGATGCGGTGGTGGTGATGGTGGATGCGGTCGTGTGATGGTGGATGTGCTCGAATTGCTGCAAAAATCGCCAAAGGAGGATAAGGTTTTTTTTTTCCGTTTTCTGCAGTGAAGAAGATATCCAGATCTACTTTATGATAAAGTTTTTTCCCCGGCGACAATCCCCGGCGACATGTCGCTGGGGAAAGATATATTTTTTGTCGTTTAGCGTAATTGGCGCGATAACGAAAATTTTGGTGGGTATCCCCGGCACATGTCGCCGGGAAAATCAATTTTTTTTTTTTTCGTTAAAATTAATTAAATATGTTGTTACGTTAAAGTCAGAAGTCAAAGAATCCCGCACATGTCGCTGGGGAAACCTAGAATATATTTTTTTACTCAACGAAACTTGATGTTTAGCGATAAAAAAAATCAATGCTACAAGAAATATATGTTGCAAAGAAATTGTTTAACGAAACCTTTGCTCCTTTATATTAGGGTTGTCACGTTTCACATTACACACTAGCAGCCACACTCCAGATATCCATCCTCTTCCTCTTTGCACATAACAACTTGCACACTACAAAAACCAGCCACCTGCTTCTACTGTAAGTTTTAATGGTTTCCTTCTTTTTTTCGTACATTTAAACGTTTCAAGGCTACAAGGCTACAAGCAAGTGACAAACTAACCAAATACAGTAATATATAGGTTGGGCCTGTTATGGTTACACATTAGACGTTCAACAGATGAGTCGGTATGTTATGGTTACACATTAGACGTTCAACGGATGAGTCGGTTGTTATGGTTACACATTAGACGTTCAACGGATGAGTCGGTATGTTATGGTCACACATTAGACGTTCAACGGATGAGTCGGTATGTTATGGTTACTCATTAGACGTTCAACGGATGAGTCGGTATGTTATGGTTACACATTAGATATTCAACGGATGAGTCGGTATGTTATGGTTACACATTAGACGTTCAACGGATGAGTCGGTATGTTATGGTCACACATTAGACGTTCAACGGATGAGTCGGTATGTTATGGTCACACATTAGACGTTCAACGGAAGAGTCGGTATGTTATGTCACACATTGAGACGTTCAACGGATGAGTCGGTATGTTATGGTTACACATTAGACGTTCAACGGATGAGTCGGTATGTTATGGTCACACATTAGACGTTCAACGGATGAGTCGGTATGTTATGGTCACACATTAGACGTTCAACGGATGAGTCGGTATGTTATGGTCACACATTAGACGTTCAACGGATGAGTCGGTATGTTATGGTTACACATTAGACGTTCAACGGATGAGTCGGTATGTTATGGTTACACATTAGACGTTCAACGGATGAGTCGGTATGTTATGGTTACACATTAGACGTTCACCGGATGAGTCGGTATGTTATGGTTACCATTAGACGTTCAACGGATGAGTCGGTATGTTATGGTTACACATTAGACGTTCACGGATGAGTTGATTCGTATGTTATGGTTACACATTAGACGTTCAACGATGAGCCGTATGTTATGGTTACACATTAGACGTTCAACGGATGAGTCGGTATGTTATGGTTACACATTAGACGTTCAACGGATGAGCCGGTATGTTATGGTCACACATTAGACGTTCAACGGATGAGTCGGTATGTTATGGTCACACATTAGACGTTCAACGGATGAGTCGGTATGTTATGGTCACACATTAAACGTTCAACGGATGAGTCGGTATGTTATGGTCACACATTAGACGTTCAACGGATGAGTCGGTATGTTATGGTCACACATTAGACGTTCAACGGATGAGTAAGTATGTTATGGTTACACATTAGACGTTCAACGGATGAGTTAGTATGTTATAGTTACACATTACACGTTCAACGAATGAGTCGGTATGTTATGGTTACACATTACACGTTCAACGAATGAGTCGGTATGTTATGGTTACACATTAAACGTTCAACGGATGAGTCGGTATGTTATGGTTACACATTAGACGTTCAACGAATGAGTCGGTATGTTATGGTTACACATTAGACGTTCAAATGATGAGTCGATATGTTATGGTTACACATTAGACGTTCAACGGATGAGTCTAACACATTAGACGTTCAACGAATGAGTCGGTATGTTATGGTTACACATTAGACGTTCAACGGATGATTCGGTATGTTATGGTTACACATTAGACGTTCAACGGATGAGTCGGTATGTTATGGTTACACATTAGACGTTCAACGAATGAGTCGGTATGTTATGGTTACACATTAGACGTTCAACGGATGATTCGGTATGTTATGGTTACACATTAGACGTTCAATGGATGATCGTATGTTATGGTTACACATTAGACGTTCAACGGATGAGTCGGTATGTTATTGGTACACATTAGACGTTCAACGGATGAGTCGGTATGTTATGGTTACACATTAGACGTTCAACGAATGAGTCGGTATGTTAGGTTACACATTAGACGTTCAACCGATGAGTCGGTATGTTATGGTTACACATTAGACGTTCAACGGATGAGTCGGTATGTTATGGTTACACATTAGACGTTCAACGGATGAGTCGGTATGTTATGGGTACACATTAGACGTTCAACGGATGAGTCGGTATGTTATGGTTACACATTAGACGTTCAACGGATGAGTCGGTATGTTATGGTTACACATTAGACGTTCAACGGATGAGTCGGTATGTTATGGTTACACATTAGACGGTCAACGGATGATTCGGTATGTTATGGTTACACATTAGACGTTCAACGGATGAGTCGGTATGTTATGGTTACACATTAGACGTTCAACGGATGAGTCGGTATGTTATGGTTACACATTAGACGTTCAACGGATGAGTCGGTATGTTATGGTTACACATTAGACGTTCAACAGATGAGTCGATATGTTATGGTTACACATTAGACGTTCAACGGATGAGTCGTATTGTTATGGTTACACATTAGACGTTCAACGGATGAGTCGGTATGTTATGGTTACACATTAGACGTTCAACGGATGAGCCGGTATGTTATGGGTACACATTAGACGTTCAAACGGATGATCCTGTACATGTTATGGTTACACATTAGACGTCAAGCGATGAGCCGTATGTTATGGTCACACATTAGACGTTCAACGGATGAGTCGGTATGTTATGGTCACACATTAGACGTTCAACGGATGAGTCCGTATGTTATGGTCACACATTAGACGTTCAACGGATGAGTCGGTATGTTATGGTCACACATTAACGTTCAACGGATGAGTCGGTATGTTATGGTTACACATTAGACGTTCAACGGATGAGTAAGTATGTTATGGTTACACATTAGACGTTCAACGGATGAGTCGTATGTTATAGTTACACATTACACTTCACTCACTAATGAGTCGGTATTTATGGTTACACATTACACGTTCAACGAATGAGTCGGTATGTTATGGTTACACATTAGACGTTCAACGTATGAGTCGGTATGTTATGGTTACACATTAGACGTTCAACGGATGAGTCGGTATGTTATGGTTACACATTAGACGTTCAACTGATGAGTCGGTATGTTATGGTTACACATTAGACGTTCAACGGATGAGTCGGTATGTTATGGTTACACATTAGACGTTCATCCGTTGAGTCGGTATGTTATGGTTACACATTAGACGTTCAACGGATGATTCGGTATGTTATGGTTACACATTAGACGTTCAACGGATGAGTCGGTATGTTATGGTTACACATTAGACGTTCAACGAATGAGTCGGTATGTTATGGTTACACATTAGACGTTCAACGGATGAGTCGGTATGTTATGGTTACACATTAGACGTTCAACGGATGAGTCGGTATGTTATGGTTACACATTAGACGTTCAACGGATGAGTCGGTATGTTATGGTTACACATTAGACGTTCAACGGATGAGTCGTTATGTTATGGTTACACATTAGACGTTCAACGGATGAGTCGGTATGTTATGGTTACACATTAGACGTTCAACGGATGAGTCGGTATGTTATGGTTACACATTAGACGTTCAACGGATGAGTCGGTATGTTATGGTTTCACATTAGACGTTCAACGAATGAGTCGGTATGTTATGGTTACACATTAGACGTTCAACGGATGATTCGGTATGTTATGGTTACACATTAAATGTTCAACGATGATCGTATGTTATGGTTACACATTAACGTTCAACGAATGAGTCGTATGTTATGGTTACACTTAGACGTTCAACGGATGATTCGGTATGTTATGGTTACACATTAACTTCAACGGATGAGTCGGTATGTTATGGTTACACATTAGACGTTCAACGGATGAGTCGGTATGTTATGGTTACAACATCAACAACAACAACAACTACAAGAACAACTACTACTTTGATCAGCAACAACAAGAACAACAACAACAACAACAACAACAACAATAACTACTACTACTACTACTACTACTACTACTACTACTACTACTACTACTACATACGAAGATTTTCCATGTCACCTAACAACTCACGAAGTAATGCATTCGACTGACATGCGTGGTCGTCAGGAATCGTTGCCATTTCAAGTTTGGCCTCCAGCAACCTTACTTTTGTCTCTAGCACATGTTTTTGTGTTTCCAGCAACCTTATCCTAAGATCTTTTTCATGGCAGCTCGAGCACTCTGTTGGTGTAGAAATTGTTTTTAAGTACTCGTCAAATACATCCTTCCACATAAAATATCCGCATCCATTATCTTTTCTGAGCTGTTACATAATAAAAAATTATAAGAGCTTACAACCCAATTATTTGTATATTTACATAAATAAGAAATGTATGATTGTTCACCTTTGACAGAGGACATGAATAATATTGTCTTCCAGATGAATATTCTCTATGTGATGTTCTTAATTTTATATTTCCTGCTACACAAGAACACATAAAAGGATTAAATGGCTCCATCTCAGGTTTTGAAATTTGTGTAAAGATAAGAGGTTGTGAGGTTGAGTGGTTTTGAGGATAAGATCTATTAGATTTTGGTGGATAAGATCTCAAGATGAGTGGTTTTGAGATAAGATCTGGTAGATTTTTGTGATATATAAAACAGATCTGTTAGCTTTTTGGTGGGAAGTTTTGGCGCCATGTTTTTTGTGGGAATTCTTGACGCCATGTTTTTGTTAAAGTCAACGAAGTCAAAGACTTTCCCCGGCGACATGTCGCTGGGGAAAATGTCCAATAAAAACAGTTATCTCAAAACATAAGCCCATTTGCATAACTTAAAGCCCAACAAGTTATCCCAGGCGACATGTCGCTGAGGAAACTCTTGCCCATGTCCACGTTAAGAGAGATTAACACTAATTACGAATTTTAAATAAACAAATGAATCCCCTCGACATGTCGACGGGAAAAGTAGCGGGAAAAAATTCCCGCCAAATTTTTACAAAGAAATATTCGGTCAAAATATAACCGCTGAATCCCCGGCGACATGTCGCCGGGGAAAACTTCTCAATAACTTAGCTGACTTTTCTACGAGAATTCGTGCCACGTAGGATATATTTTTGTCGTTTAGTGAGGATTCCCCAGCGACAAATGTCGCCGGGGAAAACGACGATGGGGAAACTGGTAAATGTGGTAGTGTATATTATATAAGAGATTCCATATATTAGTGTAACAATTTGAATGGGCTTGTGTTCCAATGGTGTCCTATGTCGTGTGAGAAGCTCTCCACTCAAATGGCTACAGGTTCAAATCCTGCTTAGGCCATGTGAGATAAATAGTTGTCGTTCTAAAAAAAAGTGTAACAATTTGAAAGCACAGTTGTATACAAAAGAAGAGAGCCCCGTCTTCCTAGTTGATTAAGCTGATTGCGCTAATGAACCAAGCCACGTAATCCTTTGTGTTCGTGTGATTATTGTTATTTTCCAACCTGCCTAACAGTTACACTTAATGACTAGTTGGCACCACTCTATGACATTATTAAAGCATGATATAATTGTTCTTAACTTCTTATAGAGTAGAAAAAATAGACCGTTTGGGTCAGAAAAAGCAACAAATATTTTTGGAAAATAATGCCTCAAGCTATTGGTTCTACATTTTTCATCTTTGGTGGATCAAATCAAGATCTTTGCCACTTTTTTTGAACTCATTAATTGTTAATTTGAAAAATCTGTAGCATTGCTCATTTGACTTGACAAGTTTGTAAATATTGACAATATCAGTGATTTATATATGTATATGGTGTAGTTTACGTCTTTGTACATATAGCAATTGCAATGGCAATACAAGAAGCTGTAAGGATGCAAGTTGCAGACTTCCTACGCATGAACAATGGCAATCAAGAATTCAGCTACGCCGCCAACTCCTTTTTTCAAGTCTCTCTCACCTTTTAACAAGTTTTTGTTTGTCAAACTCACCTGTACACCGTTAGATTGGAGTGAGGGAGAAACATGGGGCGATGCTCTCCTCATAAAAATAAGTTTGTTTAAATAGAGTTACAATGCGTTAAGAAAAAAATAATACTAAACAAGTAACAAATCTTGTGTTCTGTTACTTTTACAAGATTGGCAACAAATTCTATGTTTCTGGTGCTACTTTTTGTGACGTTATATATTTGTGATTTCGTTTATTTTTTTGTTTATACAGTACAAATCTTGTGTTCTATTACTTTTGCAAGATTTGCGTCAAATTTTATTTTTCTGGTGCTACGTTTTGTGACGTTACTAGGAATATTTGTGATTTCCTTTATTTTTTTGTTTATATGGTAGTGTAAGGTGACAACTTAAACTGTTTCTGGATCCACACTTGGGGCACTTATATGATATACCTAGGATATATGTAGACCAAGACATGTCCCTTTTGCTATATCAATTTGACTCTTTTCTCAACACCTTGTAGTTGTTTCCAAAAAAGTGCTTACTGATATCAAGCAAGTGTTGTCCTTGTTTCAGGAAATTGCAATAAGAAAAGTGGAGTCCATACTAAAGGAAACCATCAAGAGCATAGCTAATATTGATGGGTTCACTTCTTGTTTTAATGTAGCTGATTTAGGATGTTCTTCAGGACCAAACACACTATTAGCTATATCAAATATTATCGATGAACTACATGAGGTGTGTAAAGAAAAGAATATCAAACCGCCACAACTACAAGTATGCTTAAACGACCTGTTTGGAAATGATTTTAACTCCATCTTCAAATCACTTCCAATGTTCTATGTTAAGTATAACAAGGAGAAGGGACAGAACAACCGGTGTTATGTTTCAGCTGTGCCCGGTTCTTTTCATGGGAGGCTCTTTCCTGACCAGAGTATGCACTTTTTTCATTCCTCAAGCAGCCTTCACTGGCTTTCTCAGGTTAGTATACATACATACAAGCAAGTACTTCAAATTATATTATTTGGAGAATAAAAGTTTTTATTCAACTAAAATTAGAAAACACTTGACGCCTTAAAAATCTTAAAGCTCCAGGTCAACTTTTATTTTAGGGAGCTCAAACATAATATAAAGGTTATGTATGCACTAATTTAAATATGTATGGTTTTGATATGCCTCTTTATATGTGTGTATTCGTTTATATGTGTACATACGTGTATGTAGAAAGGTACGTCGATATGTAGGCTTGTTGGTTGTATGTATAGATTTTTAATTTATTCTGATGAAAAACACATTACCAATAAAAAAAGATCGCATTAACTATTTACTAATGATTATATAAGCAGGTACCGAAAGGAATTGAAAACAATAGGCTAAATATCTACATCTCGAAAACAAGCCCTCCAAATGTTTTCGAAAATTACAAGATGCAATTTCAGAAAGATTTTACAACATTTTTAGAATCACGCTCCAACGAAATAGTACGTGGAGGCCGGATGGTTCTCACTTTTGTAGGTCGCAGTAATGCTGATCCATGTAGCAATGGAAGTGGTCATGTCCCAGAGCTACTACGTAAATCACTTCTTGTTGCGGTCAATGAGGTATATTGTTTTTTCATATGTTTCAAAAGATGACAAGTTTATGATATGATTACTAATTTTGTAAACATAACCATCTATGTAGGGGTTGGTTCGAGAATCTGATCTTAACTTGTTTAATATGCCGTTTTATTTTGCCTACTCTGATGAAATAAGAGATATTATTCACAATCAAGGATCATTTTCTCTTGATATATTGGAAACATTTGAAATCAACTTGGATCCATATGACACTGATTATGAAAATTTGAAAGTTTCTGATAAGCCAAACCAAGGAAAAGGGGCTGCAAAGATGATACGAGCTATAGCGGAACCGTTGTTGGTTGCTCATTTTGGAAATTCTTTGATGGACTTTCTATTTAAGGAGCTCCAGAAACATGTGGATGAACAAATGGCTATGGAGAAAACAAGTGACTTTTTTATTTCAGTTTCCTTGACAAAAATTTAGGGGATTTGTTCTCCACCAAAAGTAGAGGGTTTAATTAGCCCTTAAAACAAAGGTGTTGAATGGAACAAAAATATAATGTTTCTTGCTAATACTGTTGTCCAAAACAGAAAACTTGAAATTTGATTGGGCTCCATTCTAAAACCAATTGGCAATAGAAGGATTAGCTCATCAAGATTATATATTACAGTAACTTTAGATAATCTTTTGGATAAAAGCCATAAATGCTTAATGTACTTACAAAAAAAAACTCATTCTACACACTATACTTTTTTTATCATCATTGTTCTTACTAAACTTCTAATTTTTTTTCACTATACATAACCAAAATGATTTGATAAAGGTATTTTAGTCATTTCTCACATCTTCATCTTCAACCTCCATTATAACCCATTTTTGGTGAGACTCCGGCGAAGCCATGGTTGAATGAACAAAACCAACTCCACTAATTAAACATTAAAACACCTTTTTAAAAACGTGGTTTGACGTGAACTACTATACTCGAGTATATCTTTTTTATCGAGTATGACGTCAAAACGTGGTTTTTGAAAATGTCATACTCGATCAACATGGGTATGACGTGAAACAACATTGATCGAGTGTTTTTGACATTATACATGTATAACGTGAAACGGGTTTTGTAACCATTCGAGTGTTTGCAAACACAGAATTATCAATGTGAAATAGGTTTTGCAACTAACATTTTAGTATACAAAGAGATAGTCTTTGAGTTTAGTATAAAAAAAGATAGTGTTCGAGTTTGACTACCATTTTTACGTGAGAATCTTAATATATTAGTGTTCGAGTTTAACAAAAAGATAATGGGTCCGCGTCTTTTGAATGGCAGTGGTTACATTACGGACAACAAAAGAAGATATAATAAAGACTTTTGAATGGCAGCAATGGCTAGGGAAGAAGACAAGGGCTATTGCGTCTTTTCAAATATAATGTGTGGGCCCGATATGTATAATGAAAAAAAATACAATGTTTAGTAAGAACAATGATAATAAAAAAAGTATAGTAGTAGAATGAGTATTTTTCGTAAGTACGTTAAGTATTTATGGCTTTTACCCTAATCTTTTTTACTGATGGGGGATTGGGTTTTGCACACCCATCTTGCATTACATTACAACACACGCATGGCAAATACATCTAATATGTTACATCTTATCTGGTAAGTGTTCAATTTGTTAGATCCATATTTATTTATCTCCTTTGTTTACCCCAAGAATAATGCTGGTTCGGCAGCCTTCTGATGGTGGCGGTATATTTCCTACAGCCTCGTCTTGTAAGTACATCCAGAGTTGGTGGTCATTGATGAGAATTCTGGGTGAATTTGCATAAGATATTTTTTTAATTATGATGGCCCTCTGTTAATCTTCCACAGTTGATGTGTCAGTACTCATCGACCGATTAGTCCAATACACACTGCACACTGATGTATGATGATACATTAACCTCATGGTCAAGCAATTATTGGCTCACCATTAGTCCATAACAATTTGAATGTAAGAGATGTGTATAGAGTTTGAGGAAAAACGAGCAGTCCCAGATTGATTTATGGACTAGAAGGGAGAAGCGGATGTGTAAGATTGATCTTGTTTTTGTAACAACATAAGATTGGCCCTCGTAGATGCATAAAGCAACTTGGACGGCGAATACGTAAAAGAAATAGTAAAGTCATCTATCTTGAGGCTTTAGTGCATCATCTAGCTTGAGGCTTTACTGCATTTCATAACTTTGGCCTTTGGTGTTTGAAACACTGTTTCTGTAGTGTTCATATTATATTCATGAAAATTTGTGTCTTAACTATGAAGAATAACTTGAATGTCCAAGAAACAGTCACCTCAAAGTCTCTTTGGGTGTATAAAGGAAAATACAGAGAAGTGTTTTACTTACTCAATGTATCCTAATAACTTTGCTTCTCAATATATCTTAAATTTAGCTTCTATTTAAGTGAGAAAATGGCATACGGTACGCCATGGTATGACTTGGAATTATTAACAACCTGATGGATTTTGATCTAACATGGATGTTAAGACTTGAGAGGACAACCCAACCTGAAATTTTGACGTAATTATGTAGTAGCTTGAGCGGCGGAGCCAGGAAATTAGCATATGGGGGCAAAAATATATTACCTTCGTAGAAGTCATTCAAAAATATTTTTACTAAATCGACTTAATAGTGCAGAAAAAAGAATCTTACATTGTGCTAAAACAACAATAAAACAAAGTTTAATGTGCGCAAAGCCAGCACCAAAAATATATTGTCGAGAAAAACAACTTTTACTAATGGCAAAACAACGATCAAACAACAACCAAACCTCACAAAAAATAGCCCAAAACAACACAAAAACAACAAGAATATTCAGTTTTTAGTGAGAAAAAGTCAATGAAAAATATGCTTATATAGTGCAAAAAACAATCTATATTTATCAAACGGTGTAAGTCTATTTGATTGCACGCACTTGCTTATATAGTGTAAAAAACAATTTATATTTATCAAAAAAATATAAGTCTATTTGATTGCACACACACTTGTTTATATAGTGCAAAAAACAATTTATTTTTATCAAAAAGTAAAAGTTTATTTGATTGTACATACACTTGTCGAAAATCTTTCTGGAGCAGTTCCCTCATATCTCATATCTCGCTGTAGCAAGATTAGGTATTGTTGTTGTTGTAAATCTTGTTTGAACATAAATATAACAAGGGATTGTCTAACCAGTGCCCTTAGGGCATTGGTTAAGAAGGCTGAGGACCCACAAAAAGGTATCGAAAAAATAATTTAAAGACTCAAGGACCCACACTTTTTCAATAAAAAAATATTTTTTCGGTACCTTTTTGTGGGTCCTCAGCCTTCTTAACCAGTGCCCTCAGGGCACTGGTTAGACAATCCCATATAACAATAATAAAAGCTAGCTAACGTTGAGCAAACTACAACAAGTAAACATTAAACAAACAAAATCAAATTAACTTAAAAATGGAACATACAAACTAGTTACGAAGAAGACTACTGACTTTGTTTCTACTAACTGACCAAATTTACAATGGAAAAACAAAAAACTATTTCAATATCAAAATCTGTGTTTTTATCCTAACAAAAGTAATACAAATAAATAGAGATAAAAAAGGTATTAAATATATGAGACTACCCTACGTAACTAACACGTGATTACCCTACCATTTCACCACCATCTACTTTCTCACTTCCCAACCCACTTACCCTAAAACTCCATTTTTTCCGATGAACTAAACACAGTAAAATAGTTTCGACATTAAAGTAATTAAAGTACACTTGGTTGTTAAATAGCTTGAAAGTGTAGACTGTCGAGGGCACTCGGATGATTTGCGTGAGGGCACTGGTTATTTTTGTTGCCAGTTAAAAGAAATTTCTTGTGTATTTTGGGTATCTGCAAGAGGTTCGTCGGGGGCAACGCCCCCCACTACTCAACATGTGGCTCCACCCCTGGCTTGAGGGCCGTTAGGCCGAAAGTATTAGTCACATGAGTACGTGCCATACTTTCCCTCGGGGGTGTGGGAAGCATTAGCCTTTATTTATTTTGCTTTTTGCTTTTAATCTCTACTTGTTTAGTTTGAATTTCATGTTCCAAGTGAACTGTTAGGCTTTGATTTCTAATGTATTACATAAGATTGCTTAGATTTGGAAATTGATGTTAAAATTCAGGGCCCGTTTGGTTTGTTGCTAGGAATGACAATGGGTATCGGATTTGGAATGAGATGGAATGATAATGGGTATGAAAAAGTCTATGATTACGATTGTTTATGTTTGGTTGATAAAATATGGTATGAAAAAGTGTATAGATATTTGAATTTTGTAGTGGTAAAAAGATGGCCTTACGGGAATGGATTTCATAAACAAATTGGTGTGTAATAAATCTATGACTATGATATACCTATTTCATTACCGGGCCCACAAAACAAAACAAAACAAACACCTACTATGACTTTGAAAGTCATAGGTTCATTCCCATTATGGGGAACCAAACGGACCCTCAATCATTCATATCAAGGATTGGAAATGATTACAATTCATTATATGTATCTCAAAATAACTTTAAGAGTTAACTACATTTTTGGTCCTTGTGGTTGTATCTGGATTCCACTTTTGGTCCATTTGTTTAAAAAGTTGCGATTTTAGTCCAAAATGCATAGTTTGGTTCCACTTTTGGTCCATTTTTCTAACTAAGTTAGTTCAGTTAAGTCGTTTACAACGTTAGTCCTTATACGGTCGTAAATCCTTTATAACCAAAAAACCATTGCAGTTGCAAAGATCATTTTATGCAGAATTTCTACTCCTTGCAACATTCCAGTCGTTTCATTAAAAATAACTTTTTCTAAAAAATTCGAAATATAAGAAAAACTTAAAAAAAAATAATTTTTTCTAAATAAAAATATATATTCTAAAATAAAAACTTCTCTTTTAAAAAATTCTAAAAGAAACTTTTTAAAAAATAACTTTTTTTTCGGAAAAAAACGAATATATTCTAAAAAAAACTTTATTTTTCGAAAAAATTCTAAAAATATATTCTAAAAAACTTTTTTTTTTCCAAAATTTCAAAATATATTCTTTTTTTTTTAAATGTATATACATTGAAAAACGTTTTTATGTATATCATTGAAAAAAAAATTGATATATTCTAAAAAGAAAATTTTTTTTCCTAAAAAAATTCTAAAAAGAAACTTTTTTTTTCTGAAAAAACAAAAATATATTCTAAAAAATTTTTTTGTCGAAAAAAAAAATTCGAAAGAATTCTTAAAATCGATATATTTTAAAAATACGGGATAAGTAGGTTTCAAAAATATATACATTAAAAAAATTTCGGATTTTTTAGAAAATGTATATACATTTAAAAAAACGTTTTCAATGTAATACATTTATTTTCGGTCAATGTATATAAGTTTTGAAAAAAAATGAATATATTTTGAAATCTTTTAGAATAAAAATTAGAATTTTTCGGAAAAAGTTTTTTAGAATATATTTCAAATGAAAAGAAAGTTTTCCATAGTTTAAGAATTTTTTCGAATAAAAAAAAAGTTTTCTTTAGAAAATTTTTCAAATTTTTTTTCTTTTTTTTAGAAAAAATTTAAAAATTTATAATTTTTTCAAAAAGAATTATAACTTTTCAAAATTTTTTGAATTTTTCAAATTTTATAAAGTAATAACGGGGGCGCGAACGTTGCTTTCTAATATATAAAGGACAAAGATACAAAGCTGGGCTAAGAGGCAAGGGTCAAACGACGTGGAGAAGAACGCCTACATAGGACAACAATGGAAAAACTCGGTTCAAACTAGCACTAACTAATCGGATTTACCAAGGAATATATCTCGCAATTGAACAAACATAAAATAAAAAAGACAAACCAAGTACCTAATAATAAATTATATATTTGCCCACAAAAATATATATATAATTAATAAGGAGAAGATAATCTATAATAATTGGCGAGCAGAATGGCAGACAGGAGCGCAAGTGTCGGCGGGGTCTCAGCGTAGGGAAGGGGGGGCCATGTTAACTGGATTTTAGTGATGTAGCTAATTTTAAGATGCCACTGGCTAGATAATTTCAATTTTCCTAAAAGAAGCAAAAATAATGTTATTAAAAATAGATAAAATAATAATAAAAATAATAATAATAATAAAAAATAATAATAATAATAATAATAAAACAAAAAAAGCATCTAATAAGAATAATTAATGCTTGCATGTAACTATGAGAATTAGATTATTTGCTACAATTGTTAAAATTGTTTCTCAAGTGTGCGCAGGCGCACACCCGCCCGCCATGACCCGGAGCTAGGTGTCCCATGGTATTGAACCGCCCAACCGGAA
This sequence comes from Chrysanthemum makinoi, assembly GCA_910596185.1. NCBI lineage: Eukaryota > Viridiplantae > Streptophyta > Magnoliopsida > Asterales > Asteraceae > Chrysanthemum > Chrysanthemum makinoi. The sequence goes on from OU343222.1 coordinate 271,458,273, forward strand.
CGAACTGAAGACTCAGACCGAAAATAAGAAAAGTGGATCCAAGAACCGCCCAGTTTTTCGTCGTTCCGGACGGAGTTTTGGTATTCCCATGAGTACCAAAAGTATAAAAAAAATATGTTTGGATGGATGTGAAATTAAGTATTCGGTTCGTAGAACTTCGATAGAAGTTGATAGCCTTAATAATATTCCACAACTTGACTTACCAACAAAAAAAAAAAAAAACATATATCCGGTAATAGCAAACTCTTTATCCCCGAAAATAATTGCAAACTCATCGAGAATATTATATATCAATCATGGTGACTAGCTTACAATACTATCGTGCCAATAATATCATGCAATGATGCCATAATCTTTAATTGTTTATCGACTTTTATCATTAAATTTAATGAACAATAAATACCAATAGTTCTTTGTTAGTTGTTACAACACATAATTGTTCAATATGCGGCTATGCGCATACTCGATATTCCAGTTTAGAAAATACTTTCATATTGATCAATGATGTTTGAATCTTTAAATGGAATCAACAGATTAAATGTTAAGGTTTATGGATTTTTAAGTTTAGGTAGATTTTTTCTATTTTTTTAAAAGGTCGCATACTTGCATGTACACAATATCCCAAACAAACCCTATAAAATTACATATTTTTTAAGTAAATTTATCCGAACCGTCCCGAGAACCGAAATTTTAGAATTTTATTTAAAAAAATGACTATGCGTTTGGAAAAAAACAATGTTTGGTCTCGAGAATTTTATTTAAAAAAATGACTATGCGTTTGGAAGAAATTTTAGAATTTTATTTAAAAAGATGGGAGTTAGAACATTAGGAGCGATGTTTCTAAAGTAAATTTATTTAAAAAAATGACTATGCGTTTGGAAGAAAACAATATAAAATTAACAGATTGTGTGATTCTGCTGCTACTTTTGCAAGATTAGCAGCAGATTTTTTTTTTTTTTTTTTTTTTTTTTTTTTTTTTTTTTTTAAAAAGAAAAAGAAACTAGTCATCTCACAATATCTCCATAACAAATCAATTTCACAATATTGGGCAACATTACCAGCAAGCTAAGTTCTGTGATTGTGTTATTGTTTTTGTTATATGACATAAGATGCCTCTCTTAACCTTTGTTTTATTGATCCACCATGAGGCACTACAAAAAAAGGACTTTTAGTGACACCATTTTTAATGACAAAAAAAAAGCGTAAGTGAAAGTACATATTTACTTACACTTTAAAAAAAATGTAAGCAAAAGTTTAGTTTCGCCCACTCTTTTCAAAAAGTGTAAGCAAAAGTTTAAGTTTTACCCACACTTTACATAAAATGTAAGCAAAAGTCTAGTTATGCCTACACTGTGATTGACCCGATGGCTCGGCCAGATTAATTAAAAACCGTTTTCTAAAATATTGGCTTTTACTCTTCAAATTTTTTAACTAAATATTTTATAAAAACTTTACTACTTCTAATTAGGGCTGCTCATCGGGTGAAAACCGGACCGGACCGAGACCGAATCCGGAAAAAACCCTAGACCGAGATCGAATCGAACGTGGTCGGTCCGGTCTGGTCCGGTCTAGTCTCGGTCAGTCCAGTCCAACAAAACTAAATTTTCGGTTTGTGGCCCGGACCGCACCGAGACCAAATTTGCCAAAAACAGTAGACCGAGACCGGACCGCCGGTCCTTTTGTCCAATCAGTTTTAGTTCGGTCCGGTCAGTTTTGTCTATCGATCCGTCCCTTCGCTCACCCCTACTTCTAATATTTAACAAAACTATTTGATTTGACATTTTATTATTAACTCCTAATATTAACTCCTAATATTAACTCCTAATATTACACATATGATTTGACGATTTGACGTTTATTAACATATCCCATCTGCATCTGATTTGACCATTTATTAACATTTCCCCAAATCATTTTCCCAATTCACTTTCACTTTCAATCGTCAATTCATTCAATTCACTTTCCCCAAATCACTTTCACTCAATCCATTAGGGTTTAATCGAAGCTCAATCCTCGTTACTCAATTCGTTATTTACAGGAAGCTCACCGTTAGGGTTTAATCGAAGCTCATCCTCGCACTCAACTCGGTAAGCTTATGATGTTGATATCTGTTATTTTGATTCAAATGAGCTTATGAAGTTGAGCTTGTGATATTTCTTAAGCTTATGAAGTTGATGATGTTTATTTTGTTTATTTTGCGATTGATGTTTACTTAATTACATTGATGAAAGATATTTTGCGATTGATGTTAAAAGTGTGTTTGTATAGGCGATTGATGTTAAAAGTTTGTTTGTATAGGCGATTGATGTTAAAAGTTTAGGATATTTGATTAGGCGATTGATGGGTTATAGTTGAAAGTTGAAACTACAAGTTGTTACAAGTTTTGCGTATTTATATAAGTGAGATTAACTTGTACTCATGACTAGTTAATTTGTTTGTATGCATTGGCGATTAAGCTACACTAGCTTAGGATATTTGATTAGGCGATTGATGCGTTATAGTTGAAACGTATATTACAGACTCACACATTCAGATATTACCGTTGGCACGCTTGTGCTTGTTATCGACACTCACAAGTACGAATTCTAACATATTTATGCTGTATTAAACGTATATTTTAAAATTTTTGTGCTGCAATTTCGTGTAAAACTGTGTGTACTGATCGGTCTAATCATTTTACGGCGAATTATATTCACGTTAATCTATGAGTACTCAGTTATTCACCGTTAAACTGTCGATTATAATCATTTTTGTTTATGTATATCAGCTATTAATTGAGTTTGTTTTGTTTCATTTTTGTAGCATATCACTGTCAGTTTCTTCAGATCACCGAGTTACAGACTTACAACTTCATAGTTCATACATTATCGCTTCACATTTGTTTCGCCTATCACAGGTATATATTGTTTTCAACACGTTAGTTGTTACTGTAAGTTAACGTAAATCTGTGTTCTGTGTGTATTCGTCGCTTGCTGTATTAATCTGTTTATATGATCACGTAATTAGCTAGTTATCAAGTAATACTGCATAAGTTTATCTCGCATAATTTGGAAAATCGTCATAAATTTGACATTACTGGCAGTTATCAGCTTTTGAGTCTGTAGTTGTGTTCGTGTTGCAAAACGTGTGGTTTAACGAGTTATTATTAAAATCAAGACTCTGATTAATTTGCTTTGCCAAATTAACAAAAAAAGGTTCTGTTTACTTTAAGTGAGCTTTTAATAAGCTCTTGTTAATTATCAACTACTTTACTTCACTATATCAGTTGGTGTACACTTTATGAATATTGTTAGTCTTCAACAAGAAGTATAATCATTCGAGTTAAGATTAAAGCTTTTACTGTACTAGTTAAACATCCATATTCAAAAATGTTTCTATAAATGTAAACTATCGTGGCATACACTTACAGGCTCACGTATTCAGATATTATCGTTCACATTTGTTAATGTCACTTACAGGTGAATTCACCAAAGATAGATATGAATGTTTAATTAGCAGTCTCTCTATATATAGACTAAACTACCAGATATGGCAATTGATGAAATCTTGTCATTTTTACTACTTTAAGATGAATGATGTATGATGTATGATCTATTTTGGTAATATTAGTTCTGCTATTTTTCTTTCTTGTTTTTAGTTATAATATTAACATTTAAGATATTGATCAATAGTATGGGTAAAAGAATACGCATAGTATCTACATAAGAAGTGGTGCAACCTGCTGAATCCACAAATCAAGGCCAGAACATTTCATCTGAAGCAAGTGATCCATCTATTGGCAAATCTCTACCTCGAGGTATGTTTACACCTATCCTTCCCTCATTCTTTACTTGTTTTTATTTTTGGAACATTTCATCTTGTCATTTTTACTACTTTAAGGTGGCCTTGTGAGCTTGAAGTTAGGAAGCCTTTTGACTCTTTAACAGTAGTAGGAATTGGCCAATTCACCATACCTCTGATCTTCTCTAATCCCTTACTTACTAATAATATGTACCAAAGAATCTAGTTGGACAGTTTGACAAAGGAGTGTTATCTAAACAGCTGTAACATAGTTTTCAAATGTTCTAGGGAGATTATAAAGCATCCTCTCTTTCTAGTGTATTTATATTTAAACTAGTTTTCAGCTGTAACATAGTTTTCAATTAGTATTGTAACATAGTTTTCAAACGTTCTGCACACCAATCCCTCAGAGAACTAACATCCTCTCTTTCTAGTGTATTTATATTTAAAGTCCTTATAAATCTGTGTGCTTCAAATTCAGTTACAAAACTCGAATAAAGATTGAAATTTTATGTCACTTACAAGTTTCAAAGTGAGACAAAAGTGTGTACCTTGATAAAATATTTACATAGCTTTGATGTCATTAATCAGACGCTCTAAATTACAATAAGACGATCCACCTTCCACTTGAAGACCATTGCACTAAACTTACAGATATCACAGAAATGCACACCTAATGACATCACACTTGAAGACCATTGCACTAAACTTATAGATATCACAGAAATGCACACCTAATCACACTTGTTGTTAGGGTACTTTTCAAATAATGGTTCATCTTGTTATTCAAATATAGTTAAAAAGTTAATGTAAAGGTACTTTTCAATGTAGACGAAAAAGAACAACGGTGTAAGTCCGTCACGAGGAGACATGTATTGTATAACCCGAACCCAAAAAAATGGAAGCATCGTAAATGTTGTAGCTGCTCAAGTTGTGGTATGCTATTTATAAATGTTGTTAATAAATAGCTAGTCAAGTGCGAGGCATCTTTTGTCATGAAGATAACAATTTTCATTTGATTCTACACGTAGGCGGACATAAAAGCTAAGCGTACGGATCAAGAGACAACAAACTCCTCTGATTGGGCAAGTGATGATTTGTCAAAAGTAAAAGGACCAGAAAGGAGAGGATCAGTTCGTTGCACAGGAAATTTTTTAGTCAGAAAGGACAAAATATTTCACGATCCTCAAGTTCCTTTACTGAAGGCTCAAGTGAAATTTCTTCGACAAGGATTTATGATGTTAGCTGCTGCTGTTCAAGAACAAGTACCCAATTTAAATTTGTCACATGTCATGAATTTTATGAATATGGAGGTAATTTCACATTTGATTTTAGTTTCTTGACTACTTTATGTGTATGAACATTTTATTACATGTTATACTTTTTTTACGTTGCTTCAGGTTGACGATTTATCTGGTATTCATGATAATACGATTGGCAAAAACCCAAGTTCAGCTTCTGGTACGGCTTCTGGTACAACTTCTGGTACGGCTTCTGGTACGATTGGCAAAAACCAAGTTCAGCTTCTGGTACGGCTTCTGGTACGACTTCTGGTACGATTGGAAAAAACCCAAGTTTAGCTTCTGGTACGGCTTCTGGTACAACTTCTGGTGCGGCTTCTGGTGCGGCTTCTAGTGTAGCTTCTAGTGCAGCTTCTATTACGACTCACCGTCAGAACTCACAATTCAAGTATTTGTGTATGTTAAAGAATTATACATATTCCTATAGGGTTGGGCTTGTTTCGGGTAAAGGTGGCAGGGTCTGTTTAGTTCACACTTATAGAAAATTGGGTGGATTTGGGTAATGGGTCACAATTCAAGTATTGATAGCTTGTCCTTTGTTAATAGTTGGTAACGTATATCTTCAAGTTTATAGAATGCCAGGCTTTTTGTATTTATTGAGGCGCATTGCTACATAGAAGTGTTAAATGTGCATAAATATTTTGGAGACGTGACTGCCAGCCTTGTTAGTTAAAGCTTGCAAGTTTTGACAAAATTCTAGAGCACGTTGGGAGTTTCATTCTATCTGGATTCAATTTATTAGGATATGATTGATACAATTACATCTATAGTTCATTGGAGTTGCAAAGTAACGAAATACTAAGTTCTAGATCAGTGTGCCCTCATTTAAACCGTCTTGACTTATTATTTATGTATGCAGTGTTCATGATAATCATCTCAACAAATCAAATGAAAATCATCATCATACTCCAGTTAGTTTCTAATTAGACTTGCAAGCCTTAAACTCTATTTATACAGTTTTTATATGTGCTCTCAAAAGTTCTTGTGTTTGTAGTTCTTCCAATAAAAGAATCAGCTCTTCAAAAAAGCTCTCTCAAAAGATCAGGTGAAAGTCATCATCATACTTCAAGTAATTGTAGTCTGTAACAATTTTAATACATGCAGTCCTTTTAAATGTTTTGTTTGTGCAACGTTTACAGCAAAAAAATCAGGTGTCCGTGACACTCTCAATAAATCAGGCACAAGTCGTTTTAATACTTTAGGTATTTTTTAGTTTATCAGTTTTGATATGCACAATTGCCGTTTCTATGCTCTTCATTTTAGTAAAAAGATATTGGTTTTGGGTGGGTGCAAAGCTATTATACGATTCTGGATATTTTGTGGATATCAAATAATACTTGCAAGTGCTGATCTAGTCAACAGAGATTGTCTATAAAATATTTGGTGATTGTGCTGGTCAGGTTCATTCAAATAGGTACCGTTTAATTACATTGACTCGAGTTAAATATAATTTGGGTCAAACGGGTATGTATGAGTTAAGCACGCTGAGCATGAGCAATGTTATTAACTTCTGTCTTTGAAGAATGACCATATCACGGGTTATAAAATGATATTTTAAATAGGAAATGTGTTGGATGTTATTTATTGTTTAGTACTTTTGTTTTCACACTGAATGTAGAGTTCTGCTAAGCGATTATGCCTCCATATAAGTTTGAACTGTTAGCCCTTTCAACTCTTTTAACTGTTTTTGTATTTACAGTTTCTATAGGAAAAAAAGCAGCTATCCTAAAATGCTTGGAAGCCTTTTAACCGATCAGACGCAAGTTGTCTTCTTACAGCAGGTAATTCTTTAGTTTAACATTTTTATATGTGCTTTAATAAGCCTTAAACTACGAGTGGCGGGTTCGGTCGGTTTGAATGCTAAATATAAAGACCCACTGACATGTTATTGTTTTTACCCAAATGACCAGTTATTGTATTGTTTTTTACCCCATCTATTGTTTTCTACCCATGATGATGAAAATCTTACCCACGTGCAATATTTACAGGAAACAATTAACAAACATAAGGAATTAAGCGACATGAAGGCTACAACGTTATGTCTATTACAGAATAAAATCGCAGCCGAAACATTAGACTCCACTTTGCTTGAGTTGGTGGGTAATTATGTAAGGAGAACTGCAGATTGGATTTAGGCGTCATGTGTTTGGTCTTTAGTCAATCAATTCAGAAACCTTGACATAATTGCAGATTTGTTGTTGAATTATGTTTTTTACTCTTGTATGTACATGTTAAACTGGAATGAATATAGCAGCAGATTGGATATATTTTTGCATATACTCAATAGTACATGTTAAACTGAACTGCAGAGTGGATTTAGACTCCACTTCTCTTAAACTGGAATGAATATAGCAGCTTATATATGAGTTGCTTTACTAGTAGCCTATAGTGACACAAGTATGTGTCAAAAATAGACTCAGCCTATCCTGACACTATTAAGTGTCAGAAAACTGTGTCACTATATACTTTTACCGCCTGGACTTTCAATGACATTTTTTTAAGTGAAGGTGAAAAAAATATATATTCAGTGACACTTTTTTGGACATTTTCGGACACTTTTTGTGTGTCATTAAAATACTTTTTTCTTGTAGTGAGGGCACTATGATACACCTAGGATACAGTTAGAACAAAGACATGTTGGTCACTTTAATTTATATCTAACAATATTTGTTTTTTGTAAAATAGAAAAATAAAAAAATCAATATTTTTTTTCTTTGTTTAAGGAAATTGCGATAAGAAAAATGGAGACGGTGCCAAATTAAAGGAAACAATCAAGAGCATAGCTAATCTTCATGGTTTCCCGCTCTGTTTCAATATTGTTGATTTAGGATGTTCTTCGGGACCAAACACACTATTAGCAATTTCTAGTTAATATTAGAGATAATTCCCTAAACACCCCAAACCAAAAGTACTAGTGTACTTACCCCATATGTCCCAAAATAATACCATTTCTCAAAATGCCCATGCGAGAACGTCGCCTCGAAAAATTTGGGCGACTCCCATAAAAACTTGACACGTATCATACACTTGTACTTTTCAAGTACATACACTATTACTAGTGTGTAAGCTAGTACTCTGCATTTTCTTGGGCGACTGACGCCCACCATATCCGGGGCTTGTTTTTTGTCTTTTTGTGAAAAAGTCAAGTCTTTTAAAATAATATAATAGTACATATTTCTTTGACGACTAGGTCTGATGCAGGTTTTACTGACCAGGTCTTAATATTTATAGTGTCTCGCTATACCTATGGTCTACCCTAATGCACTAATGGGCAGTGTACCCGGTCGTGTGTAGTGTAGTAAATGGTAAAGCCGAGGTCGTCCCAAGAGCTATGTGTGTCGGATTATTACTAAGTTTAATTGTCACAGAATAATAACGGTTTCGATAGGTATTTAATTAATTAAACTACTAATGCAGAATATAAAATAAAAGCAAATAAATGTGTGAAGGGAAATCAATAGAGGAATAGTGGTGCTAACCTAGTCAATCCTCCTAGCTAGTTATGTCTACGTCTACCTACTTCCAATTACTTCAAGTGGGGTCAAATTCGAGAGGACAGCATTTGGTCAATTCGCCCCAACCTATCAGCAAAGATGCCACCACAGGAGAAATCAGGCGCACCGTCATAAGTCCTGTTGTTCCTGGTCCCCTAAGCCGAGTCATTAAGTACCGCTACATGCTAGATTCTAAATAGTGAGTGCCCGGTCGTTAGGAACTTAGACACTACACCCCCCAATTCTTAAGTTCATCCAAACGATATGTGATCAGTTGGTCAAATCGCACAAGTAGAAAGGGTCGTCAGTTGGTCATATCTTGCCCTTCCCGTCTCAGTCCGCTCACCTAGGGTCAGTTGGTCATATCTCCTAGGCAATTGGCCTCTATCGCCATTCAAAACTACCGAACCAAGGGTGACTACCAAAGAACTATGCATGCATACACTTAGAAATAATTGTACGGAAGTACAGGTAAACGCAAACAAAACAATTAAGGAATCATAACTAGGCTAGCACCAAAGGGTGCTTAGCCGCTCATATTAATCATGCAAATCAATTCAATATTCTAAGGTACGAAATACATGAACTGAAAGTAAAATAAATAATAAACGCTAAAGCTTATCGTAATGGTGTGAATTCTCCCTTGGAAACAGCTCCGTATGCTTCCCTAGACATGCCTTCAGCTTTTTCACACGTTCTCAGAGTGTTGTGTGTGGAATGGGATACTTTGAAATGCTAGAATTCGTGGGGTATTTATAGGCCAGGTCTGGGTTACGGCGTAACCAATAGATGAGTTACGCCGTAACCTTCTATTTCCTCGTAAATGCACTAGATCTGCTGGTTACGGCGTAACCTTATAAGGGGTTACGCCGTAGTCTTCAATAAACTCGGTTACGTCGTAAGTGATGCAGTAGTTACGGCATAAGTATCAGCGGCGTGGAACCTCTTTTGACCTAATGGAGTTACGTCGTAACCTTTGGGAAAAGTTACGCCGTAACCTCTTGATAAGTTGGACTTCTGGGTCACGCAATAGTTACGGCGTAATGTGAGAGACGAGTTACACCGTAACTTCTTCCAAATAAGCATACTGTGATAAATCTTTAGTAATGTTTCCATTTCCGCGTCTCTTTAGCTCCAATGCTCGTAATTTACCTGAAAGTGGAAAACAATGGAAAACAAGCGTAAATCCATATAAATGATATAAATAACGAGCATTATCGGGGGAAATTGACACTTAATATTCAGGACTATTTGATGTTATCAAATATCCCCCCACTTGAACTCTACTTGCCCTTAAGTAGACCTTATTAGATAGATTCCTAAAAAGATATCTCCCAAAACCTGGAAAATATGAGTTTACAAATCCCTTATGCTAGAATAAAACAAAGCCGAACACCTCACGAAAGGGGAACAAACACTCAAATCTCTCAACTATTCTAAGTGTCAATTTCGGGATGATCACTCAATCGCACAGTCATAGCATGTATTCTATCATAAGCTTGGAGGTTACACAAATCTCCACCACTAGAGTTAAGGGCTAAACAATTCTCGAAGGCAATATAGGTAGACACGACAAAGGTTAAGGGGTGACTCGTCATTACTAACATGTCACGGCGAAGTGGACAAAATCAATGATACATGACCAAATCCATGGCCAAGACACCAAAGATTGCTCGCTGCATCACCTAGACACGCTTCATGACTAAAGGGTAGGATAAGACATGGGATATATAATTGGTGTAAAATGAAAAACAAGCAGGTAGTCTAAATCTATAACTAGGTCATCACCACTTACCGTCCGCCCAAAGTTCAAGCTTAGAAGTCTAGAGACCGGATCATGAAATGCAAGGTAGATGCGTCATTAGAGGACGTCGTGATGGGCACACTACCTTTTCTTCTTCAGTTGGTATACCTCCAACTCCAATCTTCTAATGTGACCGAGGTGGCCTCCTCGATACTAATCAATAAAGCTCATACTATAGTGCTTATAACTTCGCAATTTACAATATCATAACTCAATCAATTTTTATTTTTATTTTTTTTTTCTGAATCATAACTAATAACATAACATCCCCCCACTTGAGATGAACAATGGGAATTCGGGGGGTCTTCAATGATCTTCATAATTGTTGTCGATGAAAGCGTGATTTCCAAACCTTTCCACTCGAACCTTGAACTTAGGCAAATGATGACTTCCCAATTACAAATAAAGACTACAGGGTAGGCTAAGGTGTAAGGGTGTAACGAAACAATATATAGGGTTGACAAAACGAAAGGAATGGCTCAGAAGGGTGTATCTAGGGGTATCTTGCACTAAAGGGGAGTGCAACAAAATGGTTTCACATGGGGGTCGAAAAGTCGAGGTGACTAATCGATAGACTCACAATGGTTGGCTGTTTGGGTGATAATCCTATAATACTGCTTTCTAAAACTGAAAAGTCCAAATACATCGAGCTAACTCAACATACCTCGTCTATGGTCTCGAAATGATGCAAAGGCCAAGTTCTAAAGTTTACAAGCTACCGGCACACTCATAATTTGGTGGATTTGGGGTAAAATATTGGAAACGGATAAGGCTAATCTCACCACGTAATATCAAGGGTTGTATGTGCTCGGCTAAGGTCTAATCTAGTTAGGTTTGAAAAAACATGTCAAAATTTTCAAAATGGCATAATTTTTCAAAATAAACTAGAAAAATGAGGGCGAAATAAAGTTCAAGATATAATTCTACTCCCGTCCCCCCACTTGAATTGTACAAAGTCCCTTTTGTACTAGGAATTAAAATAAAGGTGAAGAGAAAGGTAGAATTAGAGCGATAACTTCCCTGAAATTTGCTCCAAAAAGAAGAAGGCCCACGAGAAAGAACCGTGCCTTCGTTTAAGCGTCATGAACAAACTTCCATCCCTGAAATCACAATACCGACAAGCATAATTCTAAAAAGAAAAATAAAATAAAAATGAAAAACAAACCTAACTCACTTTCGTAGGAATCACGGTTGCATTTAGCGAATGCAACAAGCCTTTAAAACCACTTGGTGTCCCAAGTGGACGAGTGAAGTCTCGTGAGGGTTTACAGGGAACACACCCACAAAGTTCATTTAAAAACTAATACAAGGTTACTGTGTTTTAAAATGAAAGAATTAAAGCAGAGGAGAGTTACGTCGTAACTCTTATTAGGGAGTTACGCCGTAACTGGCAAAACCTGGTATGAGCTGTGAAGCGAGTAGTTACGGCGAAACCACAGAGATGGAGTTACGCCGTAATTGGTAATGCGTCAAGAATTCTGCTGCTAAAATGTTGGTTATGGCGTAATCACCAAGATGAGTTACGCCGTAACTCTGTTCAGATCAGCAACTGCAGCAGCAATTAGTTCCTCATTCCCTGCAAAATGGTTAGAAAACACAAAACCCAACAGAAAGGAAATAAAAACAGAAGAAAAAGATAATTCGGGTTGTCTCCCGAAAGAGCACTTTTCTTTATTTACGAGTCTTTAAGTTAGACTCAGAGCCGCGGGGCTTCTATGGGGGCCTTTGAACTTGCCCTACTTCCTCCACGTCTTGCATTAAGTTGCGCCTAACCCATCCGACATTTGTTGCAGTGCGCAGATATTCTTTGGTTTTAATTTTCCGTATCTTGCAAAATTTTTCTTCAGGCCCCAAATGGTATCGCGTAAACTCAAATTTTTCGGCTATAATAGGAGGTGGCCTTTTAAATAGGATGCCAAGAAGCTTGCATCTTCTTTTCTCGTGTATTTCATCATCTGGGTCAATGAAACCGTCTTCGCCTTGCAACTCGAGATAATCAAAATCATAGTCGGAATCTGTATCTTCAAGTTGGTTGAGAATTCGTTTGCATTTTTCTTTGTTTGCTTTAGACGAGCCTATGGTTTCATCTTCTGGTTTTTCATTAGGAGCTTCGTTGTTAGGTTGATTTCTACTCATACACCCTTCCCAGATTTTCTTTTTAGTCAACGCGTCAATTTTTCTGTATTTGATTTTGATCCAATCGTCGAATCCGAGATCATCTGGCCAAGGCAGTTCTGTTCTTTCGGACTCATTAGTCGAAGTCCAAAGGAATTCTTCTTCCCCAGCTCTCTCGATGCTTCTTCCTCCATCACATTCATATTCAAAAGGGTTGCAGGAGGCCCAAACTTTTCCGTCGCTGGTTTTAATTTGTTCGCACCAATGATTCCGAACTTCGTCATCATAGTCATCTTCAGAAGGACTATCATCGAGGGGCTTAATGGTTTTCCCCCGAAGAATATGTTTCTCATATTTGAGTTCCAGATTTCTGAACAGAGTTGAATTAATTATAGCGTCCCCGAATCTTATTGAATACCAATCACTGAATGATAGATTTCCAAAATCAATGTCGTGTCTTCCAGATTCGTGCGGGCATATCCAAACTTCGTTCTTCACATTACCTCCTCCATTGCAATAATCACGAAAAGGATTACACGTTGGCCAAGCGTTAGTAATCTCATCTTCCATGATGAGGAAGGGTCTGCAGTAATGCTTAATGGGCGGTCCTTCCACTTCGTTGATTGAGAACTTGGCTAACCTTTCTTCGTCGTTTAGTGTAGTCCATTTGTATCTGTCATCTTTTATCCTTTCCTTATCAACACCACCGTCGCAGGATTTCCGAGGATCACATGAGGCCCACAAGCTGTAGCATTCTCCATCATCAATTGCGATACTCTTACACCAATAACTCCTTCTTTTAGGGTTGTTGTCATTGGCGCCCGTTTCTTTGCTTGAATTTTGGTTACGCCGTAATTCTGGAGTGTGATTACGGCGTAACTATTTTTCGCCATCAGTATCCGACTTTATATCCGCACTTGTTGCTGTCGAGAACAACCGCCTTACATATAGTGGAATTGCTCTTTTGTTCCTCGTTCTTTCTTTGAACCTCGTCGCCAAGTTTTCTGATTCGAGTTTCCAAGTTCTTAAGTGATGTTTCATGGGACGAGAGGCTTTTGTTTGTATTATATTGGAAATTCTTAAGCCATTCTTCTTGCTACTTTTGCCTCTTGGTAGTGTCCACAAGGTACTTGTTAATAATTCCTTCAAGGTTAGCTCTTCTTTCATTATGCTCATAATACGGTGGTGGTCCTCCACGAAACCCATTACGATTATCCCTGTAGAAAGGCCTATTCTCTCCATATTTAGCTTCCTCGATAGTATCTTCCTTGTTAACTTTAGGGCAATTTTTAGTTAAACGTCCCCCACCACAGTTTTTGCGGCCGACTTGGATGGCATGAACGGTTTCTTTGATTTTCAGCATATCTCTACCGAGATTTTCAAGTTTACTAGCCATCGCTGCAATTCCGTCAAAACTTCCGCCAATACTTCTTTTGCTTCCACCGTCGTGCCATTTCTGAGAATGGTCCGCCATTTTTTGAATGGCTTCAATTGCAATAGTAGGAGTCATGTTAGGGATAGGTCCTTGACAGTCCAGCATCTGTCTTGTAGTAACATTTATTCCTTTGTAGAAAATATTGACCTTCTGCTGGTTATTTAGATCATTGGTAGGACACTTATAAAGAAGATCGTTGTATCTGTCCCAAGCTTGATACAGAGTTTCGTCGTCTTCTTGTTTGAAGTTATGGATCTCCAAAAGCTGATGAGAAATCTTCGATGGTGGGCAATATCTTTGGATAAAGTGTTTCTTCAGTAGTGCCCAAGTGTTAACTGCCCCGGCGGGCAATCTTTATCTTCTAGCTGCTCCAGTGAGGGTCATTGGGAAGACCCTGAGCATAACAGCATCATGAGACACGCCCGGAATGTTGAAAAGGCTAGCGATGTATAGGACATTTTCAACGTGCTCATATGCATCTTCGTCCCTGTTTTCTGAAAAAGGGTTAGCGTGAAGCTCCCTCATAAATTGGTCTTTAATCTCGAAACGAACATCCGCTCCGATTGCTGGTCTTACGAGACCCGGCCCTTGATCTGCTCTAGTCAACGCCAAGTATTCCTCAAGAGTGAGGTCATCGATGTTAATAACTTCCATGGTACCTGAAAACTTGAAATATGATTGTGACAAAAGTTTGAAAATGAAATGAAAGACTTAATATCAATCCTAATATAACTCCCCAGCAGCGGTGCCAAAAACTTGATGTAGGTTTTACTGACCAGGTCTTAATATTTATAGTGTCTCGCTATACCTATGGTCTACCCTAATGCACTAACGGGCAGTGTACCCGGTCGTGTGTAGTGTAATAAATGGTAAAGCCGAGGTCGTCCCAAGAGCTATGTATATCAGATTATTACTAAGTCTAATTGTCACAGAATAATAATGGTTTCGATAGGTATTTAATTAATTAAACTACTAATGCATAATATAAAATAAAAGCAAATAAATGTGTGAAGGGAAATCAATAGAGGAATAGTGGTGCTAACATAGTCAATCCTCCTAGCTAGTTATGTCTGCGTCTACCTGCTTCCAATTACTTCAGGTGGGGTCAAATTCGAGAGGACATCATTTGGTCAATTCGCCCTAACCTATCAGCAAAGATGCCACCACAGGAGAAATCAGGCGCACCGTCATAAGTCCTATTGTTACTGGTCCCCTAAGCCGAGTCATTAAGTACCGCTACATGCTAGATTCTAAATAGTGAGTGCCCGGCCGTTAGGAACTTAGACACTACACCCCCAAATTCTTAAGTTCATCCAAACGATAGGTGATCAGTTGGTCAAATCGCACAAGTAGAAAGGGTCGTCAGTTGGTCATATCTTGCTCTTTCCATCTCAGTCCGCTCACCTAGGGTCAGTTGGTCATATCTCCTAGGCAATTGGCCTCTATCGCCATTCAAAACTACCGAACCAAGGGTGACTACCAAAGAAATATGCATGCATACACTTAGAAATCATTGTACGGAAGTAAAGGTAAACGCAAACAAAACAATTAAGGAATCATAACTAGGCTAGCACCAAAGGGTGCTTAGCCACTCATATTAATCATGCAAATCAATTCAATATTCTAAGGTACGAAATACATGAACTGAAAGTAAAATAAATAATAAACGCTAAAGCTTATCGTAATGGTGTGACTTCTCCCTTGAAAACAACTCCGTATGCTTCCCTAGACCCGCCTTCAGCTTTTTCCCACGTTCTCAGAGTGTTGTGTGTGGAATGGGATGCTTTGAAATGCTGGAATTCGTGGGGTATTTATAGGCCAGGTCTGGGTTACGGCGTAACCAATAGATGAGTTACGCCGTAACCTTCTATTTTCTCGTAAATGCACTAGATCTGCTGGTTACGACGTAACCTTATAAGGGGTTACGCCGTAGTCTTCAATAAACTCGGTTACGTCGTAAGTGATGCAGTAGTTACGGCATAAGTATCAGCGGCGTGGAACCTCTTTTGACCTAATAGAGTTACGTCGTAACCTTTGGGAAGAGTTACGCCGTAACCTCTTGATAAGTTGGACTTCTGGGTCACGCAATAGTTACGGCGTAATGTGAGAGACGAGTTACGCCGTAACTTCTTCCAAATAAGCATACAGTGATAAATCTTTAGTAATGTTTCCATTTCCACGTCTCTTTAGCTCCAATGCTCGTGATTTACCTGAACGTGGAAAACAATGGAAAACAAGCGTAAATCCATATAAATGATATAAATAACGAGCATTATCGGGGGAAATTGACACTTAATATTCAGGACTATTTGATGTTATCAAGGTCCTACTCTGATGTTTCTCGAGCGACCGGTTAGGTAAGAAGTACACCCTTCATTATTTTTACATATTTCTCGATTATTGTGCCATACATTTTAAATGCAAAAATAGTTAAATACAAAATACCTTTATATACAAAATATTTTTTATATCAATATTCAAATACATAATACATTTTACAACAATATTAAACACACATTTTTACGCAAAGTTTAGCACACAAAACCGATCAAACACACACACACACATACACACACACACAAACTTCTTTGGCACACCTCATATCCTCCGCCTTCATACCTTCACCCCCACCGATCAAAAAACACAGATCCAAATAGATCAAAGCAATCAGATCAAAACCTTAATGCTAACAATCAGATCCAAAATGATCAAAGCAATCAGATCCAAACCCTAACTCTAACAATAAGACACAAACAAATCTAAAAGCAATCATATCCGAAGTAAAACTCTAGCAAACGACCTGGGTTTTAATTAATATTCGATCTAACCCTATACTGTTTGTTAGGGTAAGTTAATTTTATCTGTTTTCGTTTTAGGGTTACGTTTTTTGTTTGTGTATGTGTAGTTTTGGTTTATTTGATTATTTACTAGTTTTGGTTTGTCTGATTAGTTAGATCATAATTTAGAAATGGTGGCGGGTTGTACGAATGCGAGTGTTTTTAGCCCTTAGAAGTTTTGGAATGTAGGTTTAGAGTACTAATTATCACGGGTTCAAAATTATCATGATTCCAAAACTTCTAAGGGCTAAAAACACTTGCATTCGCACAACCTGCCACCATTTCTAAATTATGATCCAAATAATCAGATAACCCAAAACTATTAAATAATCAGATAAACCAAAACTACACATACACAAACAAAAACCGTGACCCTAAAACGAAAACAGATAAAATTAACTTACCCTAGCAAACAACATTTTTATAGGGTTAGATGGAAAATTAATTAAAACCCAGGTCATTTTTTAGAGTTTTACATCAGATCTGATTGCTTTTGGATATGTTTGTTTCTTATTGTTAGAGTTAGGGTTTGGATCTGATTGCTTTGGTCATGTTTGGATCTGATTGTTTGCGTTAGGGTTTTGATCTGATTGCTTTGATCGGTTTGGATATGTGTTTTTTGATCGGTGGGGGTGAAGGTATGAAGGCGGAGGATAGGAGGTGTGCCAAAGAAGTTTGCGTGTGTGTGTGTGTGTGTTTGATCGGTTTTGTGTGCTAAAGTGTGGGTAAAAATGTGTGTTTAATATTATTGTTAAATGTATTATGTATTTGAATATTGATATAAAAAGTATTTTGTATATAAAAAGTATTTTGTATATAAAATGTATTTTGTATTTAAATATTTTTGTATTTGAAATGTATGACATAATAATCAAGAAATATATTAAAGTATAATAAAGGTGTACTTCTTACCTAAACAGTCGCCCAAGAAACATTATGAGTGGGACCCAATCGCTCAAGAAATATGTATTATTATATTATTTTAAAAGACTTGACTTTTCATAAAAAGACAAAAAATAAGTCGCCTCGGGTATAGTGGCCCCAGTCGCCCAAGAAAGTGCATAGAGTACTAGCTTACACACTAGTACTAGTGTATGTACTGAAAAATTACAAGTGTAGGACACGTGTCAAATTTTTATAAGAGTAGCCCAATTTTTCTGGGGCGACCTTTTACATGGAGCATTTTGAGAAATGGTATTATTTTGGGGAATATGGGTAAGTACACTAGTACTTTTTAAGTGTTTAGGCTGTCTACAATGCAAGTAGCTGGCATACGCATAATTAAAAAAGAATTTGAGTTGGCATGCGTACAATCCATTATGAAAGAGCCACATATTCACACGCTAAAAGTTAGTTGGTCTCTGAACATACAATCAATGAATTGTAAAAGTGGACCCAAATCTAGAGTTAAATTAATAAAAAAACGAAACATCCCACTCACTTATTTTTTAAATAATTTTAATGTACTTATTTCATATTTTGACTAAACATGTCATATTCAATGCATTACAAGAGAAATTATATATGATGTGCAATAATGAGGTGTCACTCTATTGCATTCAAATAAATTACATGCAATGGAGATGCCCTTAATATTATCAATGAAGTGCATGAGGTGCGTAAAGAAAAGAATTTGAAATTGCCATAGTTACAAGTTTGCTTAAACGACCTTTTTGGAAATGACTTCAACTCTGTCTTCAAGTCAATTCCAATTTTCTATGCTAATCATAACAAGGAGGAGGGAGAGAGCAGAGTGTGTTATGTTCAGTTGTGCCTGGTTCTTTTCATGGGAGGCTCTTTCTGAACCATAATATGCACTTTTTTCATTCCTCAAGCAGCCTACACTAGCTTTCTCAGGTTAGTTATGACTATACACACATACAAATACGTACTATACGTATTTATAAAGTTTGGAAAATAAGATTTCAAATCAACCTAGAAACCTTTACCCTCAACCCATTTACAGAATAACGGTCTTGGTTCAAATTTTGGCCTAGCGGTACCAAGAGGTTGTGGGTTCAAGTCTTTCTTCTGATGAGTGAGATATCAAGTTGTATCTAGTGTTTGAGTAATTTGCCTCTCTAAAAGAGATTATACCTCTTGTCTTAAAATCCCGAAGATCCAGATCAAATAAATTTTTTTCCTTTAAAAAACATTAACTAAAATTTTCTTACTTTTAAGCAAACTATCAAGTTTGCATTAAGTATTTCCTATTGGTTATATTATCAGGTACCAAAAGGCATCGAGAACAATTCTTAATATCAACATCTCGAAAACAAGCCTTCCAAATGTGTTTGAAAACTGTAGGATGCAATTTCAAAAAGATTTTACAACATTTTTAGAGTCACGCTTGTTAAAAGGATAAGCTTTAGCTATTAAATGTACCCGTCTTCTAAGTTAAAGGGCTAAAGTGGAGCATCTTTGATACTTGGAGGATCAGAAGTAAAGTTCAAACATTGGATGCTATATAAAGCTCTCTTTAGGCTTAAGTTATTTATTCTCTCTCATATTTCTGTGTGTTTCATCTCTCTTCTCTCTTGTTGTATCTGAGTTGAAGAGAAACCCTAGTTTATGTAATCACTTTATCTCCTGTTTCTGTATTGTAAATACTGATATTCTTTAGCTATTTTTGATATAATAAAAGTGAGCCAAGGGGAGGTTGGCTGGGTTCACTCTTAAACTGGTTTTGTGGTTAACTTGGCTTTGCTTTTGTAAGTTTCTACATGGTATCAGAGCCAGGTTGTTCTATACCAAAGCATTGTTTAAAGATCGTAAAGTTTTTCAAAAACTAGGGTTTCTCAAAATTTAGGCGTTTTGATCTATTTGTGTAGATCTTTTGTGGTCTTGATATCAGATCTTGAAGATCTGAAGGTTAATTGAATTTTCCCAAAAATTAGGATTTCTCAAATTTTGGGGGTTTTTTGATCCTGGTGGTTTTTTAGTTAATTATTTCTTGATTTAGTAATCTTGTAAGTTAATTAACTCTCGGAGTGTGTTAATTTGATTTTTATGAAATTGGTTGAAATTAGGGTTTACTGTATCAAACCCTACCTCAGGTTGATTTCTTGAGTTCTAATTGTATAATCTAACTGTTTTTATTCCAATTTCAAGTTTCTTGAAACAAAAATCAAAAACCCTAAAATAATTTTTAAGGTTTTCTGTGTTAGATTATTCTATTTCAATTGTTTTATTCTAACATCAATTTGTTTTGTTTTCAGGTGTTTCCGCTGTGCTGATTGATTTATGTGGATCTTCTTGATCCTGGTTCTTGATCTAATTGGAAGCTTTCGTGGTTGCAATACCTCTCACACCTTCTTTTAGGTTTTTTTGTTAGGTTTTTTTGGTTAGGTTGTTCGGAGGTTGAGTAGATCAAGGGTTTTGTTTGATTGGAGTTGGTTGTGTTTATTGGTGGTTATTTGTGACTGAGGAGATATAAGGTGTCTTTGTTGTTGTTTTCTATTTTCTGGTTTTTTATTGTGTTCTTGTTTCTGTGTTCTATTGTGCTGTCATCATGGTTTATGGTCAAGATGATAGGGGTAAGGGCCCTCAAGGGGGAAGTAGTGAATTAAAATTGGACATATATGTCCCTTTATATTTGCACCCTCAAGACATTGGTGCTCAGTTGATTACCTTCAAACTTGAAGGCACTGAGAACTATAAGGTCTAGTCTGCTGTTGTGCAGTTGGCTTTACACACTAGAAACAAACTTGGTTTTATTAATGAGAAGTGTGTTAGAGATCCCAATGATGTTCTCTATCAGACACAATGGGATAGGTGTAATTCTGTTATGTTATCTTGGATTCTTGGTTGTATTTCACAAGACCTTTATAAAGGTCAAGTGTTTTTTATAAATGCTAAGTCTGTTTGGGATGAATTAAGTGAAACATATAATAAAGAATATGGTTTTGTGATTTATAACCTGCATCATAAAATTCATACTTTAACTCAGTCCCGTATGAGTCTTTCTGAATACTATCATGAGTTTAATGCATTGTGGAGGCAATTTGACTCCCTTGTTGATCTGCCCACATGTGTTTGTGAAACTGCTCCCACTTTGAAAAAGCATTCAGATCTTTTGAGGCTAATGAAATTTCTTATGGGTCTTGATGATAGTTTCAGTTCTGTGAGAAGTCTTATTCTCACTATTAACCCTTTACCAGATGTTAAATATGCTTTTGCTACTCTATCTAGAGATGAGTCTCAAAGAAATAGTCATGTGACTAATAAATCTATTAAGACTAGGGCTACAGCCTTTGCTGCTAGGCCTAATACTGGTAATTCTCAAAACAATAATCGGGCCTCTAATAGAAACACTAATAATAATAGAAGGTTTGGCAGGGTGTCTAACCTTGTCTGCAAGCATTGTAATATGAATGGTCATACTATTGATAGGTGTTTTGAATTGGTAGAATATCCACCTGGTTTTGTTAAAAAAGGAAATATGACTCAAAACAATGCTAATAATGTGACTGATAACAAGACTGATACTAGTAAGAGTACCTCTCATACTCTTACTAGTGATCAGTATCATAGATTAATGTCTTTACTTAGTGGTTCAGGTAATGCTAGCAAGGCTCATGCTAGTATTGCAAGTACTGTCATTGCTTCAAACTGTGTGATTAGTTTATTTACTTGTAGGTTTTTTAACTTCTATTCTAATATAAGTACCTATAGTACTTATATTGGTTGGATCACTGACTTAGGAGCTAGTCAACATATTACTTTTTGTGCCACTCATCTGTATGATATAATGGATGTTTCTCATTTAAATCTTATTGTTGCACATCCCAGTGGGACTGTTGCATAAGTTAAACAAATTAGAAGCTTTAAAATTGGTAATGATCTGATTTTAAAAGATGTGTTGGTAGTTCGTGGGTATCATGTGAGTTTGTTATCTGTTCATAAGTTGGCTAAGGATAATAGTGTGATTTTCAGTTTTAATGATAAGATTTGTAAAATTCAGGATTTAACTCAAAGGTTCCTGATGGGGACTGGTAGTGAGAGAGGAGGTCCTTATTTTCTTGATGAAGGCAGGAGGGTTAATAATAGTAATATTAAAATTTGTCTTATGTTAAATTGTATTTGGCACAATAGACTTGGACACCCCTCTGACCAAGTCTTAATTGTGCTTAAACATAAACTATAAGATCTTAAGAGTACTAGTTCTGAGCCCTGTGAAATATGTCATAAAGCTAAACAAACAAGAGAACCATTTCCATTAAGTGTTCATAAAACTAAGAATATGGGTGATCTTGTTCATTTAGATGTGTGGGGACCTTATAAGGTGACTAGTACAGATGGGTTTAAGTACTTTCTTACTGTGGTAGATTATTACACCAGAGCTGTTTGGGTGTTTTTGATGAAAAACAAAACTGAGGTTTTTGATCATGTTACTAGTTTTTATAATCTCATTAAAAATCAATTTGAAAAAACTGTTAAAGTGTTTAGGAGTGATAATGGGACAGAGTTTGAAAATAAAATGTTTGAAACTTTTCTTTCTAACAACGGTATTTTACATCAAACTTCTTGTTCTTATACACCCCAACAGAATGGTGTAGCAGAGAGAAAACATAGGCACTTGTTAAATACTGCTAGAGCCCTCATGTTTCAGGGGGGGTTACCTTTAAACATGTGGACTGAGTCTATTCTAACTGATACTTACCTTATTAATAGGTTGCCAACTGATGTGTTGTCTGGTAAAAGTCCTTTTGAGATGGTGTATAATACTGAACCTAATATTTTGACTCTAAGATGTTTTGGCTGCTTATGTTTTTCAACTGTTTTAAATGAATCAGATAAGTTTGGATCCAGGTCTGAAAAATGTGTGTTTGTTGGATATGCTTTTGACAAAAAAGTATAAAAACTTTATAATATTGATCAAAAGAAGTTTGCTTTTTCTAAGGATGTAAAGTTTTATGAAACTGTATTTCCTTTTAAGAATAGTTCTTTCACTAAAGATTTTGTGTTTGAAGAAAATGGAATTAATGATTTAAATTTCTTTGATCAAGAAAATGAAAGCAGTCAAAATAATTTTAGAACCAATGAACACAATGATGATAAGAAAAGTAGTATAGATGGTAACAGCAAGTCTGTACCTGAACCTAGTACTCATAAACCTAGTGTCATCATTGTAGAAGAAGTTTTTAGTGTTGATGAGCATCTGCATGCCAAAACATCAGATACTACTGATACAACTGATGTAGATATTAATTTTCCAGTTGATACAGCAGATACTGCAGATACAGTTAATGTAGACAACACTAGTGACACTTCTAGTAGGAAGGACACATAAAATGGTGAGTATGCAACAGAAACTACTGTTTCTGATGGTATACCGGGTACTAGTCATGTTGATGATGAATATATTTTTGAGGGTGAGGAATTAGATATGTTTGGTTAAATGTGTGAGTCACCAGAACCAGCAGGGGCACAAACTGTTAGGAGGACTTGTAGAATGATAACTTTACCATCTAAATATAAAGATTATGTGCGTTATAAGAATCATACGTATGGTATAGATAAAGTTGTTAAATACTCCAACTTAAGCTTTGAGAACTTTGTGTTCACATCTAGTCTTATAAAATATATGAGCCTACTACCTATGAGGAGGCTGTTAAAGACAGCAGATGGGTAGATGTTATGAACCAAGAAATTGAGGCTTTAAATAGAAATGGTACTTGGATTATTGTAGAATTGCCTGTTGGTAGAAAAGCCATTGGCTATAAGTGGGTATTCAAAGTTAAGTATAAAGCTAATGGTGAAGTTGAGAGGTTTAAGGCAAGGTTAGTTGGCAAGGGGTTTAATCAGAGAGAAGGTATTGACTATGAGGAGACTTTTTCTCCTATTTTTAAAATTGTTATTATAAGATTTGTTTTGAGTATAGCTATTAATAACAAGTGGCCTTTGTTCCAACTTGATATAAATAATGCATTCTTTAATGGTGAATTGGAAGAAGATGTGTATATGACTTTGCCAGAAGGTTTTTCTGATAAGAATGATAAAAGAGTTTGTAAACTGGTAAAGTCATTATATGGGTTAAAACAAGCTCCTAGAAAATGGAATGAGAAATTAACTTCTGTGCTTAAAGAAAATGGGTTTGTGCAAAGTCCAAATGATTTTTCTTTGTTCATTAAAAATGACAATGATGTTTTGTTAGTTTTATTGGTATATGTTGATGATATTATCATCACTGGGAATAATGTTGATGAAATTAACAAGTTCAAGAAGTTTTTGATAAAAGACTTGGATAAGCTTAAATATTTTCTAGGAATTGAAGTACTTGATATTGAAAATGGTATTTGTCTTACTCAAAGGAAGTACTGCACTGAACTCTTAACTGACTTTGGTATGCTTGGTTGTAAACCATGCAGTGCATCTATAGAGACAAATCTAGACAATAAGAAACTTGTTTCAAAATTTGGTGATGATGAACCTTTGTCTAGTATAACAAATTATCAAAAACTTGTTGGGAAATTGATTTACTTGACTTTAACAAGGCCAGATATTTCTTATGATGTGCATTGTTTAAGTCAAGTTATGCATAAACCTATGAAGTCTCATTTAAGGCTTGCATTTAGAGTTTTGAGATATTTGAAGAAAGAGCCTGGTCTTGGTATCAGTTTTAGAGAAGGTGATAATAAAAGTTTAAAAGTGTTTGTTGATTCTGATTGGGAAAAGTGTAAAGTGACCAGAAGGTCTGTTACTGGTTATAGTGTTTTTCTGGGAAACAGTTTGGTTTCCTGGAAAAGGAAAAAGCAAGTTGTGGTTTCCAGATCCTCTAATGAGGCTGAGTTCAGGGCAATGAGTAATGTTTGTTGTGAGGTTATGTGGATCACCAAGATTTTGGGTGATTTGTATGTTGATGTGAAGTTTCTTGTGGAAATGTTCTGTGATAACTGTTTTGCTATGCAGATTTCTGTTAATCCTGTGCTTCATGAAAGAAGCAAGCATTTTGAGATTGATCTTTATTTCTTGAGGGAAAAAGTGGTTGATGCCTTTATAAAGCCAGTTAAAGGTAAGTCTGAGGATAATATAGCATATCTGTTCACCAACGGGCTTAATATTTCTAACCATAATAGTTTTTGCAAGTGTCTTGGTTTGTATAATGTGTTTCAGGACAGTTATAGTGAACAAGGCAATGATGATGAGGGAGTCTCAGGAAGCTAAAGCTTATGGGGGAGTGTTAAAAGGATAAGCTTCAGCTATTAAATGTACCCGTCTTCTAAGTTGAAGGGCTAAAGTGGAGCATCTTTGATACTTGGAGGATCAGAAGTAAAGTTCAAATATTGGATGCTATATAAAGCTCTCTTTAGGCTTAAGTTATTTATTCTCTCTCATATTTCTTTGTGTTTCATCTCTCTTCTCTCTTGTTGTATCTGAGTTGAAGAGAAACCCTAGTTTGTGCAATCAGTTCATCTCCAGTTTCTGTTTTTGTATTGTAAATACTGCTATTCTTTAGCTATTTTTGATATAATAAAAGTGAGCAAAGGGGAGGTTGGTTGGGTTCACTCTTAAACTGGTTTTGTGGTTAAATTGACTTTGGTTTTGTTACTTTCTACAATGCTCTATCAAAACTGTACACGGAGGTGGTTCTTACTTTTGTAGGTCATGGTAATGTTTCCATGTGGCAATGAAAGTCGCCATGTCATATGCTACTAGGTAAATCACTTGTTGATGCGGTCAATGAGATATACTGATCTTTCATGTAAAGAGATTCTAAGTTTATGATACGATTACTCATTTTACAAGCTTACGTAGGGGTTCGTTCGAGAATCAGATCTTAAGTCGTTAAATATGCCGCTTTATAGCGCCTACACGGATGAAATTAACGAAATTATTCACAATCAAGGATCATTTTCTCTTGACATATTGGAATCATTTGAAAAATCAACTTGGATCCATATGACACTAATTATGAAAATGTGAAAGTTTTTGATGAGCCAAAACATGGAAAAGGGGCTGCAAAAAAGTTACGAGCTGTGGTAGAACCAATGTTTGTTGCTCATTTTGGAAATTCAGCGATGGAGTGTATTTTTAAGAAGGTCGAAGAACGTGTGGATGATCAAATGGCTAATAAGGATCTTTTTCATATTAATTTCCTTGACAAAAATCTATCCCTCAAGGGTTGAGGTCGATTCCCACTTGGGACAAAGGTGTAGAATAATGGTGTACGTCTGTGGAGAAAAGAATAACATTTCTTTCTAATAATATTGTCCAAAATAAGATGATCTTGAAATTTGCTGCTTGATGCTTAAGATGATAATTACGTACCATATACTAATTTCAAAAAGATATGTGAATTTGTTTATTAAAAAAGGATAAATTTGACTTAGTAGCAAAATTTGGAATTAGCAACTGACAACAGAGGTCATTGATGGACATATCCGTTAGTAACGGCCGTTACTGGAGGATCACCCGCAACCACTTTGTGATGGTAAATTTATCATCGCTGATTTAACGGCGTCTACCCTCAGACATTCCCATATGCCTTTCAGATGAGATAATCTAGCTTTTATACCATGGACCAGACTAAATTAAAACATGCTACGCCGAATATCTATATTTACCGAATATAACCACAAGTGGACATTAATCAAGTTATACCATCTCAAGGTTGTCTCATGCAATTGACATAGTTGCATCCTAGTAATGCCAACTGTATAACATCTCACTACTAATGATGTTTAGTCTCTCCCCAAAGCCCATTTTTCGCCTTTTTGGTCAAAAACAAAAAAGCTAATCCACTCGACAAGATGCTTCCATCAACACATCTAAATCTTTGCTCAAATGACCTAAAACCGTTTTAATGCCAATAAGTAGTTGTAGTTTAAATAAAAAATGGAACACTTACTATAAGAGTGCTCGGAACAAATGGTTACCCGCTCGTTATAGGGCATTTTGAGTGCTTATAATGGCACCATATTGTACGGTGAGGTGCGTTATGGGCTTGTTATAGGGTCGCTGTCAACCATATAATGGTAGTTTTGGCTGTTTTTTTTAGTCCAAAGGGTTACCTACTTTTATCATACAAACAACCAAACACAATCACATGTTTGCACATCTTAAATATTTTCACAAACGCTTTCAATCACATTCAACAAAAATGAATAACCAATCCACTGAATGGCTCATAAACAATGTATTCCCACCACCTTCTTCGTCCGGCAATTCGAGCTCCCCATAATCCGCCAACTCTAGTTTGTCACAACACACAACATTTTAAGGTTTGCACAATATGCTTCCCAATAACCATATTTTACACAACCAAGTTTTTGACAACCACCTTTCCCACAATCACCTTAATTACCATATAAAACAAGAAAATTTTAACCAAATTGCTTCACTCCAACTTCAACAACAATACACCAAATACCACAATCGTCATAACCATCACAACAACAACAACAACAACAACAAGCACCACAATCACCACCAAACTCCATCACATGAACCCGTTCCTTCTCCATCTCGAATAGGAAAAGCAAAGGAAGAAAGCTAAAAAAAAACCGATATCGTCTGTACGACTTCGACTCAAGATGAAGAAAAATTATTGGCGGAAACTTTTAAGCAAATATCTGAAGACCCAAGACTTGGCGTCGATCGTACTTTTGGTTATTCATGCATTAAATTGAAGTGAATACAACCGCTATGCATCCTACAAATGTAACAAAGATATGATCACGGGAAAGTGGTGACCTTTGACACGCGATTGTCACAAGGGCATGCGCTATTTCCGAACATGAACGTCTTAGTGGTGAAAATGATTCCAAGTGGCAAACTCGTCGTTTACAAAAATTTCGAGACTTGTATAACCATTAGCTATGGTCGTTGGGAAGCATATTGTGCACAATATGCCACTTTAGGGTAAGCCTCAAGAATTGATATCGTTCTCTAGGGGAATAGGAATGCTAGTGAGAAATTACTACGCTAAGGTTGGGGTTGAGGAAGATTATTTTTATCTTTTTTTATGTTTTTTTTAGAAAATTAAAAGGTACGAATCTCGGGGTTTCGATTTGGGGGTTGGTATTTCTACCGATTACTCTACTTATCTAATTATCTACTTATCTAAACTAAGGTGAGTGTAGTCTATGTCTATTGTTGTGTGCTCTTATGATGATTAAAAATGTGTTTACTTAGATGCTATTACTCCCTAGTTATCTCCTATTGAAGGTCGAATTGTCACGTCCTTATTCTTAACGCGTTGTGTTTCTAAGGTCGTATTGCAAGGCATCCTATAAGTGATCTCATCGACCCCTTCTTTAAACCTAACCATTCGTTCATACTAATTATGGCTCATTTTAGATGTTTCAACAAACGGTTTTCCTAGCACTACTTGAGATAAGCTATAGTCAATGACACATCCGATGTCTTCTAGGACCACAAAATCAACTAAAAAGGTGAAATTTTCTATAAAGACGTGTACATCTTTGACTCTTCCCACAAAGTTGCAAACCCCACCTGGATACTTAGGGTCCCGCCTAATCTTAAGTCGCTCATTCATAATGTCATTGTAAACAGCTGATGACATCATATTAATGGCAGATTCCGTATCTATGCAAGCATGCTCGACATTCCTATATCCGATCATACAAGGGATTTTGAGGTTCCAAGAATTTCCTCTCCTAATCTATGGACATATCCTAATGATGGGTGATCGGGGATTATCGATTATGTATTGATGGTAAGCGACTCTTCCTTAGTGGGGTAAAGATTGAAATAAGCACTATCCACCTCATTCACGTTTTTATCCACTAAGCAATTTTCCGAATTACTGTTGATCATGGAGCCAACTACAGAGGCGCTGACCACTTTCTCAACAGCATCCCTAATTGTACTATCAAATACCTTTTGTAAATCTTGAAGGTTGGTGTTTCTACTCACATAACGGCTTCGGCGGTTGTGTTGGTCATTGGGTTGGGTTTTGAGTAAAAGTGATTTATTTGGTGGTGGGTTGTTGTTTGATGAGCAATCACCTTCCATAATGAAAAGTAATGGGGTTACTAACAAAGGTCACGAAGAAGGGGGATAGACTACGAGGAAGCTAAAAATGGAAAAAAAAAGCTTACTTGATAGGAATCAAGCAAGGGAACCTAAACGAGGTGAACTCCTAACTAGCTATTCTATTCCCCGGCAGCGGCGCCAAAAACTTGATACGCGTACAACGCGCGTTCGGGGTCAAAGGAACTTCCTTTTCGTCGAGCAAGTTTTTCAACACCCTAGGCAGTGAACCTAATCGTAGTAGTGTAGTATTCGGGTAAGCCTCGGGAATTAATATCGTTCTCTAGGGGAATAGGAATGCTAGTGAGAAATTACTACGCTTAGGTTGGGGTTGAAGAAGATTATTTTTTTATCTTTTTTTATGTTTTTTTTAGAAAATTAAAAGGTACGAATCTCGGGGTTTGGATTTGGGGGTTGGTATTTCTCCCGATTACTCTACTTATCTAATTATCTAATTATCTAAACTAAGGTGAGT
Organism: Chrysanthemum makinoi; assembly: GCA_910596185.1. Lineage (NCBI taxonomy): Eukaryota > Viridiplantae > Streptophyta > Magnoliopsida > Asterales > Asteraceae > Chrysanthemum > Chrysanthemum makinoi. The sequence goes on from OU343222.1 coordinate 271,487,511, forward strand.
GTAGTCTATGTCTATTGTTGTGTGCTCTTATGATGATTAAAAATGTGTTTACTTAGATGTTATTACTCCCTAGTTATCTCCTATTGATGGTTGAATTGTCACGTCCTTATTCTTAACGCGTTGTGTTTCTAAGGTCGTAGGGTATGCGTTTATCCCTAACTCTTTGAAGCTACCTAAGGTTAATGACTACGAAATCTCTAGTATTCATAAACTTAACACTAAGGTTATCTTTGGATATTTAGCCTACAATTCTACTAGTAACTATAAGCTAAGGTTCAACAAAGACTAATCAAGCATTAATAACACAACGAATGACCTATCGCAATACTAGGTCAATCACAATTAAGATAAGAGACAACCAATCAATATTCAATAACTAAGTTTCATATATCTAAGCAAACACACAAGTAAATTAGCCGGACATGGAGAACATGCAAGCATACACACAAACAATTGAAGTCATGATTAAATCAATGAAGTAAAACACTTATCTTGTTGTAAAATATGGTATGGAACCCTAAGATACTGCACAAGACAGCCTTGGTTCGGTTTAGGTTTTTACTCCACAAAACTACCTCTCTAAGAACTGAAAAATTCGGATTCTATATATAGTGTTACAAAATGCGACGGCGTCACTCTTTAATTGTGACGCCGTCGGGTCACCGCCATTAGGGTTTCGTCTTGGCCATGTCAACTCTATGACGGCGTCACCTTATGCTCGTGACGCCGTCGGCTTCAATCTCTGACGCCGTCTGGATCCAAATCTAGGCCGTCTGAGTTGCGATGCCCTACTCTTTTAAACCTGATGCCGTCACTTGTAAAATAGCAATTTGCTCTCTGAGTCATCTCAAGATGTCTCGTGACGGCGTCGCATTTAAGTCGTGACGCCGTCCCCTTTCAATTCCAGCAGCTTGAATGTCTCGATTCTTGACTTTGGCCATTTTCTTCATATATTCGCACCTTTTCGTCCGAATAAGTGTCATTCTAGCAATTTGCCTTCAAGAGACATAAAAAGTGAAAGGAAACGAAATTAAGTAGTAACGGATACAAAAGTGATCAATTAAGGGCTTAAATGACCCCTCAAAAGTGTGCCTTTTAAATCCTTATCAAATACCCCTACACTTGGTATTTGCTTGTCCTCAAGCAAATGTGCTTTTAGCCAATTAATTTATAAGTTAGGGGTCATGAAGCATTAGTTTAGAATGATTCACAACGCATATAAGCCCCACAAAAGTCATAACAAGCACGAAAATTACATACTAGCACCTCACAAGTGGTGTTTGGATACTCTCATCTCTCGGGTGTATATGAAATATATGAAGTTGGAAATGGAAGATAAACACTCATTAACCGGTCCTAGAACATAGATTACCATAGGCTTGAGACTAGATCAAACCTCCATCGCTTTGGCGTAAGCACTTATGAAAAAATATCCAAGAGGTCTTTTAAAGGGTTGTAATGTTAGGCTTACGGTAGAGAAACAAAGGGTTTGGTGGGATAGGTGATATAGTGGTGGCAAGTCAAAAATCTTTATGTTACAAGCATGAGAAGTATGGCATTTCTAAGCCAAGACTCGACACTCTAAACTTTAGATAAATTGAAACAAACGAACATAAATTTAAAGATAGATGTAGGATGGTAGCCCGTATGTTTTGCTTTTTTTTTATACACTTTTACTCTACCATCCTCTACGATAACATCAAAATGATAGGGATTTATAGGCACATCCCTACACTTGAGTTTTTATTACTCTAACACTAATTTGACCCGAATTGAAAAGATCAAAACACTTGGAGTACATTATTACGCAAATAAAGGGAATTTGAATTTAACGTTCCCTTCCCGTCATTTCATAAAATTTAACTTTTCCCATGAGTCCCAATCGTCCCAAAACTGTGTACAAAGGATATGACTCGACTTAGCAACTTATGCAAGCAACTAGATAATTGTACTAATGGTTTAGTACGATAACAATAATGCACTAAAAGTGAGTGCATACAAGGTAGGCTAGGGCGATTTGGGTGTACATTTGGGGGTGGATTGTAAACAGTGCTCTTCATTGATATTCTGGAAAACCGAAACATCACGAGAACCGCGAAAAGGATAGGCTCTGAGGGGTTAACTAGGGGTATCGTGTACTAAAGATGAGTACAACGCAAGGGTGTGGGGGAATTACTCAACCGATGTGGAAGAAGTAATTATAATATGGGTATCAAACAAGGGTTATCCTAATGCCTCTTATCATTTAGTTATTCCTAACTACACAAGTGTAGTCTTACTAGCAATCTCGGAATGCATCACAAAACAAGTTCTATAATCTATTATACTACCGGTACACACTCGAAGCATTAAAGTAGAATGCTTTAATTCCTACAAATCTAAGGGCGATCCTCACATTTTGGGTGGAATTTAAATCGTAAAGGGTTTTTGTGCTAGTCATATAACTTCCTAACCATGAGACGCTTTATAAAGGCTAATGGCCCACTCCTACATGTAGTGAAAAATTTTAAATTTGGTGCCATAATTACCCTAACCGATATTTCTCATGGTTTATTACACAAATGAAATTGGACAAAGCAAATAGTCAAGGATTAGCATAGTTTCAAAGTTCCCGTTTTATTTTCCCTCCCTACACTTAAACTGAACATTGTCCCCAATGTTCCCCGAAAGTATCAAAGTTATGATATTGGAAGGTAATTAAAAACGAAAGAAACTAGTACTCCCCTGATTAGCTCGGTAGGATCCGTGTGAAGTAGTGGTTAAATTTTCTTTCAAGAAGAGTGTTTGCGTGAAAAGCTCCTTTTATGTATCTTCTTCTTGATAAATAAAACCTGCACACTTGAAGAAAACAAACGAAACCTTTGCGTAAAATCGGCGGTAACAATATATATATATATATATATAACAATATATATATATATATATATGACTCTACTAAACTAGGATATAATGCTTGTGGAATGGATGTTTACAGATTTTCTGGAAAATTAAGACCTGGAAAATTCCAAAAATTTATAAGTAGCTCAGAAAACGAGAAAAAGTAGTAAGCAGTTTCTACTCCTCCTGACGCCGTCAGGTTATCCTGACAGAAACTCGTCTGTGATTTTCTGGAAAAAAATCTATAAATTTTTTATCTTTAGAATCTGGAAAAATTTCCTGCAAAACATCCATTATGACTCGATACAAGCATTTGACTCGAACAAACACACATGTATATCTTTTAAATAATTGTAATTCTTATGTTGACGTTCTATTTGAAAACGTGTGTAATCCTCCCTACACTTATCCCTTGTGTAAAATACCTTTATATGTAATTAAGACGAGGTTAAAGACAAAATAAAGCATTTTTACAAATTTTAACATGAGAATAAACAATCAATAAAAGACATACGATGCACAAACAAGCAAACAATTAAGCATGGGTTGCCTCCCACGAAACGCTTTTCTTTATTTACGAGTCTTGTAGCTAGACTCAAAGTCGTGCTCCTACGTTGTCTCATTTTTCATTCTTAATGAGAATTCTAACATATTGACAAAATTTTCATCGACTCTATAACTAGGCCCTAGGGTCAAGCAATCCTTATAATAAAGTCTCCTTTTCTCCCACTTGAAGTTCAAACCTTTTGCAACATCGTCTTCGCTTTTTTCCTCAAAATCTCTAATGTTGTCTCGTTCAAAAAGGGATAAAGGGCCATATCCATTCGTCTTCAATGGCATCCTATAAGTGATCTCATCGACCCCTTCCTTAAACCTAACCGTTCCTTCATACTTATTATGGCTCATTTTAGATGTTTCAACAAACGGTTTTCTTAGCACTACTTGGGATAAGCTATAGTCAATAACACATCCGATGTCTTCTAGGACCACAAAATAAACTAAGAAGGTGAAATTTCCTATAAAGATGTGTACATCTTTGACTCTTCCCACAAAGTTGTAAACCCTACCTGGATACTTAGGGTCCCTCCTAATCTTAAGTCACTCATTCATAATGTCACTGTAAACAGCTGATGACATTACATTAATGGGAGATTCCGTATCTATGTAAGCATGCTAGACATTCCTATATCCAATCATACAAGGGATTTTGAGGTTCCAAGGATTTCCTCTCCTAATCTTTGGACATATCCTAATGATGGGTGATCGGGGATTATCGATTATGTATTGATGGTAAGCGACGTCTTCCTTAGTGGGGTAAAGATTGAAATAAGCACTATCCTCCTCATTCACATTTTTATCCACTAAGCCATTTTACGAATTACTATTGATCATGGAGCCAACTACAGAGGCACTGACCACTTTCTGAACAGCATCCCTAATTGTACTATCAAATACCTTTTGCAAATCTTGAAGGTTGGTGTTTCTACTCATATAACGGCTTTGGCGGTTGTGTTGGTCATTGGGTTGGGTTTTGAGTGAAAGTGATTTATTTGGTGGTGGGTTTTTGTTTGATGAGCTATCACCTTCCATAATGAAAAGTGATGGGGTTACTAACAAAGGTCACGAAGAAGGGAAATAGACTACGAGGAAGCTAAAAATGGAAAAAAATGCTTACTTGATAGGAATCAAGCAAGGGAACCTAAACGACGTGAACTCCTAACTAGCTATTCTATTCCCTGGCAGCGGCGCCAAAAACTTGATACGCGTACAACGCGCGTTCGGGGTCAAAGGAACTTCCTTTTCGTCGAGCAAGTTTTTCAACACCCTAGGCAGTGAACCTAATCGTTGTAGTGTAGTATTAGGGTAAGCCTCGGGAATTAATATCGTTCTCTAGGGGAATAGGAATGCTAGTGAGAAATTACTACGCTAAGGTTGGGGTTGAAGAAGATTATTTTTTATCTTTTTTTATGTTTTTTTTAGAAAATTAAAAGGTACGAATCTCGGGGTTTGAATTTGGGGGTTGGTATTTCTCCCAATTACTCTACTTATCTAATTATCTAATTATCTAAACTAAGGTGAGTGTAGTCTATGTCTATTGTTGTGTGCTCTTTTGATGATTAAAAATGTGTTTACTTAGATGTTATTACTCCCTAGTTATCTCCTATTGATGGTTGAATTGTCACGTCCTTATTCTTAACGCGTTGTGTTTCTAAGGTCGTAGGGTATGCATTTATCTCTAACTCTTTGAAGCTACCTAAGGTTAATGACTACGAAATCTCTAGGATTCATAAACTTAACACTAAGGTTATCTTTGGATATTTAGCCTACAATTTCACTAGTAACTATAAGCTAAGGTTCAACAAAGACTAATCAAGCATTAATAACACAACGAATGACCTATCGCAATACTAGGTCAATCACAATTAAGATAAGAGACAACCAATCAATATTCAATAACTAAGTTTCATATATCTAAGCAAACACACAAGTAAATTAGCCGGACATGGAGAACATGCAAGCATACACACAAACAATTGAAGACATGATTAAATCAATGAAGTAAAACACTTATCTTATTGTCAAATATGGTATGGAACCCTAAGATACTGCACAAGACAGCCTTAGTTCGGTTTAGGTTTTTACTCCACAAAACTACCTCTCTAAAAACTGAAAAATTCGGATTCTATATATAGTGTTACAAAATGCGACGGCGTCACTCTTTAATTGTGACGCCGTCGGGTCGCCGCCATTAGGGTTTCGTCTTGGCCACGTCAACTCTGTGACGGCGTCACCTTATGCTCGTGACGCCGTCGGCTTCAATCTCTGACGCCGTCTGGATCCAAATCTAGGCCGTCTGAGTTGCGACGCCCTACTCTTTTAAACCTGATGCCGTCACTTGTAAAATAGCAATTTGCTCTCTGAGTCGTCTCAAGATGTGTCGCGACGGCGTCGCATTTAAGCAGTGACGCCGTCCCCTTCAATTCCAGCAGCTTGAGTGTCTCGATTCTTGACTTTGGCCATTTTCTTCGTATATTCGCGCCTTTTCGTCCGAATAAGTGTCATTCCAGCAATTTGCCTTCAAGAGACCTAAAAAGTGAAAAGGAACGAAATTAAGTAGTAACGGATACAAAAGTGATCAATTAAGGGCTTAAATGACCCCTCAAAAGTGTACCTTTTAAATCCTTATCAAAATGCGACAAGATCGTGCAAAATACAATGACCTCATCACGACCGAAAACAGTTCGAGGAGTCGAGGTCTTGCTATTAGCACCAAGGGTATGTCGGAAGAAGATGCCGCTTTGATCAACCAAATGAAAGTGGAGATCCAAGCAAAATACCGTTCGTAGTTTAGTTTGTTTAGTTTTTATGTGTTCGGCGTACCTTTTTTATTCTCGTTGTAATCGTATTTTAAATTTAATACAATGTGTTTGTTTAAATAAAATGAAAGTAAGAAATAAAAAGCTGGGACCCATTGTGTTTTTGAGGTTTTGTGTTATAAGAAAGTTACAAGGTAAAATCAGACTTGACGCGCCTATAATTTGACTGATAGCTTGGACTGCACCTAGCATCTAAGGTCCCCATTTTTAAAGGTTCGAAAATTGAAATGTAAAATAATGAACTATAAAAAAGCTGATTAGTAAAATTGTTTAAAGCCAATGATATATACATGCTCAGTATAAGATCAGTTAACATAGTTGTTTTCAGAATGATAACACAAAAACATGATCTAAGATCTATTAGCTAAAACAGAAAACATGTGTAACAAGCAAGCCAAGTACCATAAACACTAGTCATTAAGCATAAAAGTTCCTATGGACCATGGTCCATAGACATCCGATCCTTTCTTACAAGTATTTTTTTTTTCGATTCAGATGGTACAAGTTCTTAAAAAACAGAAATGGAACAATATCCAACAAAAAATTGGACCAAGTTTAATGCAATAACAGGTTTTTAATGCACCTTTACAAAAAGTAAATGCAGCTTTCAGAAATACTCCATGTGTACACCAATCGAGCTTAAAAAGCCATTATTGGTCCCATGAAATCCTAGAACTTTGCCAAGAGATGTTGTTGAGATAAAGGGACGATACCCAATGCCTGCTTCTTGTCCATATGGACCATATATCTTCTTGTTGGTGTAAAAAGTGATGGACCTTACAGCCTCAAGTCCATTATACCCCTCAACAGGTCCATAAAACCCGGAAATCCCAGTAAGATATTCCTTTGCACTATCCAAAGTAACCTGGCAATGCCATTGTTTAGTTATTTGATAAGGTAGGAAAATTAATTGGGGCAGGCTTGATGTTAGGTGACGGGTTAAAAGGTTTCAAGGGAGAATCGGTTATGTTTTCATAAATGGGAGTGATTGGCACACTCCAAAAAGTTATTGGGACACTCAACATAAAGGCAGTTAAAGCAGGTTATACTTAAGGTACAACTACCTACTGCATACAATGGAGTGTCCCGATAACTTTTTAGAGTTTGCCAATCACTTCCCTTTGGTAAAGGTCAAAATGGGTTCAGTTGACTTAAATACTTAACGATGTTGTGTGCAGTAAATTCACATTCTGGTAGACTTTTGACACGCCCTTCTAGCTAAATGCTTTACCCATTTGACCCATTATAATTAAAACATAACCTAAATTGCCACCTCTAGCAGTCTACACAAAACATGAGATTAATGAATTGCAAATAGTTACTGTGTACCTTCTTACAAACCAGTTCAGTTTTATCTCCATCGGTTCCTCCATGCATGTGCGACCAAATGGTTTTACCATCAGATTTGACATATTCAAACTCAATGGCATAAATCACGTTCAAAGACACTCCTATGTGAACATGTACTTTGTTAGAAAATGTCATTATAATTTGTGGTAAACATATCAATCTATCAATTGCTAATGGCTCTCAAGTTTTGTTTATTGCAGACTTAATTATAGGGGTCATTCTTGGACAAAGCATAAGTTGTTTCAAGGGTGTGGAAGTTTATTGCTGATGGTGCTTATCTCAGAAGAGTTGAGGGGGTCTTTGTGTATCATTTTCCCCTACATAATCCACCCTCTAATCTAGGGTTATGACACAACTGTGTGTGCAGTAATTGTCTTACATTCTCTCTTTTTCTGATCATTGTACTGATCTTGTTTCTTCTTTGTAACTTTCTGGTTATTGTCTCATTGACATTAACCTGACCTTGTAAACTTTGGATATTATTGTTGGCTCAATCTTTGCCAACTATTGAGGCTTTGGTTTGAATAAAGTATTGTTGTGAATCTGTTGTTGCTGATACTCTCTCACATGGTATCAGAGCGTCATGCTCATAATCACGGTTGATTCACCATCCTAGGGTTTCTTCGTAGAAACTTGGGGATATCTCTTCCTGATCTCTCTGGCAATAATTAAAAGCTATTTTGGGTTCCAAAAGGTGGTCAATCTCGATTACCTTACTGATTTGGGTGCTAATTGGAAAAATTAGGGTTTTCTACCAAAACCCTAATTTACTGTGGTTTGGGGTTGTTACTATCGGCATAATCGCTGGTTATCTCCTGTTCACAATTAGCCCTAGACTAAGTGAATCTAGGGTAATTGTGATTTGTTCTTTCCGCTGCATATTACTCTGTAAGTCTACTTTCATCTTCAAACAACAGTACTTAAGTCTTTGTGGGTGCAAACGGGTAGACTAACATCTTGATCTGCCACCTCTAAGTGGTATGAATACCTGCTTTGGTTTACCCCAATCCACAGGCTTGGTTCTTGTTGTTTCTTAATTTCAAGTTACTTATTTTTACTGTCTCTCTGCTTTAGCTATTATTTGTTTGTGTTATCCGCTTTACTTATTGTTTGTATTATGGTTGTTGGTGATGATATTGCTGGTGGTGGTTCTTCCACTGAAAAAAGCTTATCCTTTGGTGATGCTTTATATTTACATCCTAATAACACTAATGGTACTCCTATTATTTCCATCAAACTTACTGGAACAGAAAATTATAAAATATGGAAAATGGCCAAGACCTTTGCCTTAAAGAATCATAATAAGTTAGGATTTGTTGATGGTACTTGCTTAAGAGATGACTCCAATCCTGTTCTTGCCAATCAATGGGATACCTGTAACTCTGTTGTGATCACTTGGATTCTTAACTCTCTTAGTCCTGTATTGTTTGCTGGTGCTATCTATGCTAAAACTGCTTATGAAATGTGGAATGATCTTAAAGATACTTATGATAGGGTTGATGGTTCAGTTATCTTTAATTTGCATAAAAATATAAACTCTCTTAGTCAAAGTGGGTCCTCTCTTGCTGATTATTACAACAATCCTAATCTTTGTGGAAACAATTTGATTCTATGATTAGCTTACCTCCCTGTACTTGTGAGGCTGCAAAACATTTTGAAAAACACAATCAGCTAATCAAATTAATGCAAATTCTTATGGGTCTTGATGACACCTATGTTCCCATCAGAAGTAATATTCTGACCAGAGACCCTTTGCCTAATGTCAAAAACTGCTTTCTCTGTTGTCTCTGGAGAAGAATCCTACAGAAATGTTTCATCTGGGAATAGCTCTGCTAAACCCAATGCTACTGCTTTTGCTGCTAAGACTTTTGATGGTGGAAAATTTTTTGATAACAAAAAAGGGTTTAACAATAACAATTTCAACAAAGGTTCTGGTTTTAATGCTGGCAACAGTTCAAACAACAGAGGACTAAACATGAATCTCAAATGTACTAACTGCAAAAAACCTAGTCACATTGTTGATAGGTGTTATGATCTTGTTGGTTACCCTGCTGGATATGTTAAAAGGAACTTTAATGCTAAACTTGTCACTAGTAACAATGTTTCCACTGATGCTAATCATGTCACTGATGATAGAGCTAGCAACTCTCCTGTCTCTTTGTCTAATGAACAGCTCTCCAGACTTATGAGTCTTCTTAATGACAACAATGTGTCTTCTGCTGATGCCAACATGGCAAGTAAAAAATTTTCAGGAATTTTCTTTAATGGAAGTGTCAAGTTTAATATAAACTTCAACAAAATTTTCAATCACAACACAAAAACTTTATCTGGAAACATCAGTCTTGGTTGGATTGTTGACTCTGGTGCAAATCAGCACATGACTGTATCTGCAAAAAATTTAATCAATGTTGTAGATATTTCAAACCTTGGTCTAACTGTTGGACATCCTAATGGTACTCAGGCCTTAATTACAAAAATTGGTGATTTAAAAGTCAATAATGACCTAACTCTTTTTGATGTTCTGGTTGTTCCTGAGTACAATGTCAGTCTGCTATCTGTTCATAAGATTGCTAGAGACAATAAGATGTTTGTTGGGTTTAATGAATCTAATTGCTATATACAAGATTTACATCAAAAAAGGATTGTGGGGATTGGTAAACAATGCAATGGGTTATATATGTTTGATATTGATTCTAAATGTAAAATTACTTCTAATAACTGCATATCTGTTTGTCATGTTTCTAGAAATCTCTGGCATCAAAGACTTGGTCATCCTTCTGACCAAGTCCTGCATATACTTAAACCCACTCTTAAACTTGATAGTTCATCTGAATCTGACCATCTTTATGATACTTGCAATAAAGCTAAACAAACCAGGGAACCATTCCCTCTAAGTGAACATAAATCAACTAAAATTGGTCAACTTGATCATCTAGATGTATGGGGACCATATAAAGTCACTAGCAGAGATGGTTACAAATATTTTTTAACTATTGTTGATGACTATTCTAGGGCAGTCTGGGTGATAAGGATTTAAAAGGTTCCTTTTTTAGGGGTCATTTAAGCCCTTAATTGATCACTTTTGTATCCGTTACTACTTAATTTCGTTCCTTTTCACTTTTTAGGTCTATTGAAGGCAAAATACTGGAATGACACTTATTCGGATGAAAAGGCGCGAATATACGAAGAAAATGGCCAAAGTCAAGAATCGTGACACTCAAGCTGCTGAATTGAAAAGGGACGGCGTCAGGAGCTATTTGTGATGCCGTCGGAACATGTTTTGTGACGACTCAATAGCCAAATTGCTTATATACAAGTGACAGCATTAGGTTTTAAAAGAGTAGGGCGTCGCAGCTCAGACGGCCTAGATTTGATCCAGACGGCGTCACGGGCCTAAGGTGACGCCGTTACAATGCTAACATGGCCAAGATGAAACCCTAATGACGGAGACCCAACGGCATCACAATTAAAGAGTGACGCCATCGCAATTTGTAACACTATATATAGAATCCGAATTTTTCAGTTTTCAGTGTGTAGTTTTGTGGAGTAAAAACCTAAATCGAACCAAGGCTGTCTTGTACAGTATTTTAGGGTTCCATACCCTATCTTACATCAAGATAAGTGTTTTACTTCATTAATTCAATTATGTCTTCAATTGATTGTGTGTATGCTTGCATGTTCTCCATGTCCGGCTAATTTATTTGTGTGCTTGCTTAGGTAATATGAAACCTAGTTATTGAATATTGATTGGTTGTCTCTTATCTTAATTATGATTGACCTAGTGTTGTGATAGGTCATTCGTTGTGTTATTAATGCTTGATTAATCTTTGTTGAACCTTAGTTTATAATCACCTAGAGTTATTGTAGGCTAAACATCTAAAGAATACCTTAGTGTTAAGTTTATGAATCCTAGAGATTTTGTAGTCATTAACCTTTGGTAGCTTCAAAGAGTTAGGGATAAACGCATACCCTACGACCTTAGAAACATAACGCGTTAAAAATAAGGACGTGACAATTCAACCATCAATAAGAGATAACTAGGGAGTAATAAAACCTAAGTAAACACATTTTTAAACATCATACGAGCACACAACAATAGACATAGACTACCCTTAGCTTAGTTAATTAGAATAGATAAGTAGAGTAATCGGTAGAAATACCAACCCCCAAATCCAAACCTCGAGATTCGTACCTTTCCATTTCCTAAAAAATATAAAAAATAATCTTCCTCAACCCCAACCTTAGCGTAGTAACTTCTTACTAGCATTCCTATTCCCCTAGAGAACAATATCAATACCCGTGGCTTACCCTAATACTACACTACAACGATTAGGTTCACTGCCTAGGGTGTTGAAAAAACTTGCTCGACGAAAAGGAAGTTCCTTTGACCCCAAACGCGCTGTGTAAGCATATCAAAGTGCCAAAAAGATTGGCTCTTCAAACCAAACTACAGACATTCTTACCAAAAATCTTCCTATTTATCAGCATAAATTCTTGTGTGAAAAATTGATATTGTTTGATATGTTTGCCCAACAGATTAAGGGGGAATGTTAGAAAATGTCATTATAATCTGTGGTAAACATCTCAATCTATCAATTGCTAATGGCTCTCAAGTTTTGTTTATTGCAGACTTAATTACAGGGGTCATTCTTGGACAAAGCATAAGTTGTTTCAAGGGTGTGGAAGTTTATTGCTGATGGTGCTTATCTCAGAAGAGTTGAGGGGGTCTTTGTGTATCATTTTCCACTACATAATCCACCCTCTAATCTGCGGTTATGACACAACTGTGTGTGCAGTCATTGTCTTACATTCTCTCTTTTTCTGATCATTGTACTGATCTTGTTTCTTCTTTGTAACTGTCTGGTTATTGTCTCATTGACATTAACCTGACTTTGTAAACTTTGGATATTATTGTTGGCTCAATCTATGCCAACTATTGAGGCTTTGGTTTGAATAAAGTATTGTTGTGAATCTGTTGTTGCTGATACTCTCTCACATACTTGCTTGATTGCAGAATAAACTCCATCATCCCAAGGTTTACCTCCAGAAGCCCCCAAGGTCCTACATCCCTCGGCAGTGCCATTTTGGACATACCAGAACATAACTATGGCAAGTAAATCAATTAGATATATAACACACGAAGACGAAACTGTAACTTCATAAGAGCATGTGTAATCAATATAACGAAAGTAAAGCCGCTTAATTAATTCAGAACACTCCTACAGACTATGAATATAGCTTTAAGCAAGTGTACACAGTAGCTATTGTCTATTGAAATACAACCAAAAATGACAATATATAGAACTGATTTGTTACCAATGCTTTTTATGGTGATTCACCACTTTGCGGAAAGGTAGTTTGTCTTGGATAAAAATGATTCATTTACTTGTGACCACATAAGTAAGTTCTGGTTAGTTTCCTGTTTTAGTTAATTATTTTGATTCTCAGTTACATGGGACTTCGCTCTTCCGTTTTGTTCCAGTGTGTACTAGTCGTATAGCTATCATCATTTCAAGAAAAAAAGTTTTGAACATTCCAAAAGGGAACTATTGTTGGAAAATTTAGTGCACTTGTGGGATAAGTTCACACCTGGTAATGGGTCAGGAGGTACGGAGTGTACACCCATAAGGTCCCTGAACACCGTGACTCTAATAGTGGTTTGTATTGGTAGTGCTAAGATAGTACTGATAGGTAGTGTTTCTACTGCTAGTGCTAAGTTGGTACTGATAGGCAGTGTTTCCACTGCTAGTGCTAAGTTAGCGCGGATAGGCATGGTTTCCACTGCTAGTACTATGTTTCCACTGCTAGTGTTATAAAAGTATTGCTAGTTGTATGAAAGTACTGCTAATGTTAAAGTACTGCTTGTAACGGGCATTGACCTATTCAAGTGGCAGTTTCAACTGCTTAATGACCATGTTTAATTAGTCATGTAACCACTAACGGCTATAATGGGGGTAATTATGAGGCGATTAATGGGCCAATTAATTCTCTTAATTCCATTTGACTAGCTAAGAGTAATCTCCTATAAATAAGATATCTGATCATGCATGAAAGAGATACAAAAAACGATTAACACTTCTAAGCAAAAGGGTTATTGAATTATGCCTAATTCTATAACTATATTTGGTCTTATCCCAAGTAGATATTCGTGTAACCCAGGAATTAGGGTCGAATAGTTTACTTTGGAAAGTGATCACACGATTCCAAGTGATATCTGGTAACCACCTAGTGGTATTTGCAGTTACTACTGATTGTCTTACCCTGTTCTGGGAAATAACCACCAACAATCAAAGTAAACTATTTGTGATAATCAATGGCTGCTGCTGCAATTAAACACATGGATTCAAACTTTGCCAAGCTTGATAAGTTTGAAGGGGTGGACTTTAGGAGATGGCAGAAGAATATGCACTTCTTGCTGTCAAGCATGAGTGTGGTTTATGTGCTAACCACTCCTATTCCTGATGATGGGGATGATGCTACTGTGGAGCAGATCAGAGGGAGGAGCAAATAGGAGAATGATGACTACATATGCAGAGGTCTAATCCTCAATGGTATGTCTGATTCTCTGTTTGATATTTATCAAAACTTTGAATCTTCCAAAGTACTGTGGGATTCCTTGGATGCCAAATATATGGCTGAGGATGCATCAAGTAAGAATTTCCTTGTAAGTAATTTCACAAATTACAAAATGACTGATTCAAGACCAGTTATGGAACAATACAATGAACTTCTTGGTATACTTGGAAGGTTTACACAACACAATATGCACATGGATGAGGCTATTCAAGTCTCTTGTGTCATTGATAAACTTCCCCCTTCTTGGAAAGATTTCAAGCATACCTTGAAACATAAAAAGGAGGTTGAGTTGGGCAGTCATCTGCGCATTGAGGAATCTCTCAAGGTGCAGGATAATGACAAGCCAAAGAGCAGCAATGCTTCTGGTGCATCTGTTGTCAATATGGTGGAGCATAACAACTCCACCAAGTACAATGACAACAAAGGCAAACGCAAATATCATGATAACACAAGGGCAGATCCTAACAAGAAGGCAACACCTACTTGTTGGAAATGTGGCAAAACTGGTAACATTAAAAGGGATTGCAAAAGTGTTAAGGTTGGTGGTAAAGCCAATGGATCAGGCACTAATGGTTCAGGGAGTGGTGGTTCTTCCAACTCACTGAAAGGTCAGAATATGATTAATAAGTCTTTTTAGATTTATTATGTTACATATGTATCTGAATCTCATTACGTGCAGGATGATGATGTTGCGTGGTGGGTTGACTCTGGTGCAACAGTTCATGTGTGTAAAGATAGAAGCTGGTTCAAGACTTATGAGTCACTGAATGATGGTTCTATTCTTCACATGGGAAATGAGTCAACAGCCTTGGTGCATGGTCATGGTTTTGTAGATCTTAATTTTAGTTCTGGAAAGATTGTAACTTTGTTTAATGTTATTCATGTTCCTGATATCAGGAAGAACTTGGTTTCAAGTAGTATTTTGAATAATCATGGATATAAACAAGTTATTGAGTCTGATAAATTTGTTCTTTCTAAGCATGGTGTTTTGATTGGTTTTGGTTATTTGTGTAATCAAATGTTCAGGCTTAATATTGCCACTGATAGTGTTAATTCAGCCTTTGTGACCACCATTGACCTGACTGACTCTACCCTCTGGCATGCTAGACTTGGCCATGTACACTATAAAAGGATGCAAGATATGTCTAAGGATGGGTTAATCCTAGCTTTTGACATGGACACTAAAAAGTGTAAGACTTGCATGTTGACCAAGATAACCAAGAAACCTTTTCAGGGTGTTAGTCGTGAGACTAAGCTCTTGGAGCTTATACACAGTGACCTGTGTGATTTGCATGCCACTCCTTCTTTGGGGAATAAGAAGTACTTTGTGACATTTATTGATGATGCTTCAAGGTTTTGTTATGTCTATCTGTTACATACCAAGGATGAAGCATTAGATAAATTCAAAGTGTTTAAAACTGAAGTTGAATTACAACTTGGGTCCTTGATCAAAAGATTAAGGACTGATAGGGAAGGTGAGTACATGGATACTTTGTATTTTCAGTCTGTTGGAGTTATCCATGAAACAACTGCCCCTTATACTCCTCAACAAAATGGTATTTCTGAAAGGAAAAACAGGTCTTGAAGGAGATGGTTAATTCTATGTTGTCCTATTCAGGACTGAGTCAAGGGTTTTAGAGTGAAGCTATGTTAATGACTTGTTATTTATTAAATAGGGTTCCCAACAAAAGGAACAAGGTTACCCCTTATGAACTCTGGACTAAAAGGAAACCTAACCTGAACTATCTCAAGGTCTGGGGTTGTAGGGCTGTTGTAAGACTCCCTGATCCAAAGCTAAAGACTTTGGGTGAAAGAGGCATTGACTGCATCTTTGTTGGATATGCTGAGCATTCCAAGGCTTTTAGGTTCTATGTTATTGAACCTAATGAATATGTTTCAATTAACTCTATAATTGAATCAACGGATGCAAACTTTGATGATAATAGATTCTCATCAGTCCCTAGACCAAGTCAGAGGATTCCTAATGGAACTCATGACACTGGTGTATCAGAGGTCCCTGATGATGAATCATCAGTGGTCCCTGATGAGGTTGTGGTTGAACAACCTGAACATGTGCTCAGGAAGTGCAAAAGGGTCAGGACTCCAAAGTCATTTGGACCTGAGTTTCAATTATACTTAGTTGAAGGAACCAGGGATGAGGTCTCAGACCAATACTCCTATTGCTTCATTGTTGAGGATGATCCCAAGACATTTGAAGAGGCAAAGAAGTCCTAGGATATTGCTTTATGGAAAGAAGCAATCAATGATGAGATGGATTCCATCATGGGGAACAACACTTGGGTGTTGGTTGATCTACCTCCTGGTTGCAAACCTTTGGGTTGCAAATGGATTTTCAAAAGGAAAATGAAGGTAGATGGAACTATTGAAAAGTTTAAGGCTAGACTAGTTATTCAGGGCTTCAAACAAAAGTCAGGGATAGACTACTTTGATACTTATGCCCCTGTGGCTCGTATCAGTACCATAAGACTGCTGATTGCTTTGGCATCTATTCATAATCTGGTTATTCATCAGATGGATGTGAAGACAGCTTTCTTGAATTGTGAATTGGATGAGGAGGTTTATATGAACCAACCTCAGGGCTTCATCATGCCAGGCAATGAAAACAAGGTGTGTAAACTGATTAAGTCTCTTTATGGACTGAAGCAGACACCTAAGCAATGGCATCAAAAATTTGATGAAGTGGTTTTGTCTAGTGGTTATGTTCTTAACCAAGCTGACAAATGTGTATATAGCAAATTTGATGATTCTGGTAAAGGAGTCATCATTTGCCTATATGTTGATGACATGCTGATCTTTGGCACTGACCAAAATCAGGTTGACCTGACAAAGGAATTTTTGTCATCAAGGTTCTCCATGAAGGACATGGGGAGGCTGATGTTATCCTTGGTATAAGGATTAAACATGAAAGTAATAGAATTTCTATCTCTCAGTCTCATTATATTGAGAAGGTGTTGAGGAAATTCAATTACTTTGATTGTACTCCTGTGAGCACACCTATGGATACTTGTGAGAAGCTGATGCCTAATAATGGCAAAGCTGTATCTCAACTTGAGTATTCTAGGGTAATTGGCTGCCTGATGTATGCCATGACTTGTACAAGGCCTGATATTGGTTTTGCAGTGGGAAAATTGAGCAGGTATACTAGTAATCCTAGTGCTCATCACTGGAAAGCAGTTCAGAGGTGTAACACCCCCAAAAATGACTCAGCGGAAGCATACAAGTATTGGGGTGCTATTAAATTGGTATCACAACATAAGCATAGAACAATTGGTTTTTAATAAATAAACTTTTATTCATTCTTAAAAACAATGTTTACATTATTGAATAGTACGGAAAATGGCCCATTATAAACGAGTGGTCCTAATACATAAATCAGAGTCGTCTATGACCATGCCATGCCTTTGCCTTGCGCCTCCAAAGATAAGTTATCACCTCAAAACCTGAAGACACATGCTAAAAGGGGTCAGCTTACGCTGGTGAGTTCATAGGTTTATTTAAAAAGGGATTTCAGTACACTGATTTAAATTTGGTTTTTGATGATCATTACGTCTTGCATAATGTCATAAAGTTTATGATTTCAATTCATAAAAGGATTTCATAAAAGATATTTCATTAGTGAACCATAATTAGGGTATATGTACATTACAACGAATATAATGTCATATATTAAATCTATTACGCTAGCACTAATTTCATGCAACCGAAGCTACGACAGTTTCTATATTGATAACGCTACACGCGTCGTTCGGGGTCAAAGGAACTTCCTTTTCTTCGAGAAAGTTTTATAACACCCTAGGCAGTGAACCTAATCGTTGTAGTGTAGTATTAGGGTAAGCCACGGGTATTGATATCGTTCTCTAGGGGAATAGGAATGCTAGTGAGAAGTTACTACGCTAAGGTTGGGGTTGAGGAAGATTATTTTTTATCTTTTTATGTTTTTTTTAGAAAATGGAAAGGTACGAATCTCGAGGTTTGGATTTGGGGGTTGGTATTTCTACCGATTACTCTACTTATCTAATCTATGTGTATGTATTCTATGTCTAATTATTGTGTGCTCTTATGATAGTTAAAGATGTGTTCACTTAGGTTTTATTACTCCTTAATTATCTCCTATTGATGGTTGAATTGTCACGTCCTTACTCTTAATCGCGTTGTGTTTCTAAAGTCGTAGGGTATGCGTTTATCCCTAACTCTTTGAACTTACCAAAGGGTCTTGTCTACAAAGCCCTCTAGGGATTATAAACTCTAACTCTAAGGCACTCTTTGAGTGGTTTAGCCTACAACTACTCTAAGTGCTATAGTCTAAGGTTCACAAATATTAATCAAGCATTAATTACACAACGAATGACCTATCGCATTACTAGATCATTAACAATTAAGATAAGAGACAACCAATCAATATTCAATAATTAAGTTTCATATTCCCTAAGCAAACACACAAGTAAATTAGCCGGACATGGAGAACATGCAAGCATACACACAAATAATTGAAGACATAATTGAATTAATGAAGTAAAACACTTATCTTGATGTAAGATAGGGTTTGGAACCCTAAAATACTGTACAAGACAGCCTTGGTTCGGTTTTGGTTTTTACTCCAAAAGACTACACACTAATACTGAAAAATTCGGATTCTATATATAATATTACAAGTGCGACTGCGTCACCTTATGATTTGTGACGTCGTCAGGTCTCCGTCATTAGGGTTTCGTCTTGGCCACGTTAGTCTTGCGACGGCGTCACCTTGTGCTTGTGACGTCGTCCTCTTCAGCTTCTGACGCCGTCTGGATCAAATCTAGGCCGTCTGAGTTGCGACGGCCTACTCTTTTAAAGCCTGACACCGTCACTTGAAAATAAGCAATTTGGCTACTGTCCCATCACAGAAGTGCTCCGACGGCGTCGAAGTTAAGCAGTGACGCCGTCACCTTGTGTTTTAGCAGCTTGAGTGTCTCGATTCTTGACTTTGGCCATTTTCTTCGTATATCTGCGCCTTTTCATCCAAATAAGTGCCATTACAGCAATTTGCCTTCAAGAGACCTAAAAAGTGAAAAGGAACGATATTAAGTAATAACGGATACAAAAGTGATCAAATAAGGGCTTAAACGACCCCTCAAAAAGGTACATTTTAAAACCTTATCAAATAACCCTACACTTGGTATTTGCTTGTCCTCAAGCAAATGTGCTTTTAGCTAATTAATTTATAAGTTAGGGGTCATGAAGCATTGGTTTAAAACAGTCCACAACACATATAAGCCCCGCAAAAGTCATAACAAGCACGGAAATTACATACTAGCACCTCACAAGGTGTGTTTGGATACTCACATCTCTCGGGTGTATATGAAATATATCAAAGTGGAAATGGAAGATAAACACTCATTAACCGGTCCTAGTACATAGATTACCATAGGCTTGAGAATAGATCAAACCTCCATCGCTTTGGCGTAAGCACCTAGGAAAGACTATTAAAGAGGTCTTTAAAGGGTTGTAAGGTTAGGCTTACGGTAGGGAAACAAAGGGTTTGGTGGGATAGGCTATTTAGTGGTGGCAAGTCAAAAATCTTTATGTTACAAGCATACGAAGAATGGCGTTGCTAAGCCAAGACTCGACACTCTAAACTCTAGATAACTGAAACAAACAAACATAAATTTAAAGATAGATGTAGGATGGTAGCCCGTATGTTTTTTTTTTACACTCTATTTTTTTTCTTTATCTCTTTTTCCATTTTTTTTTCATACACTTTTACTCTACCATCCTCTATGGTAACATCAAAATGATAGGGATTTATAGGCACATCCCTACACTTGAGTTTTTATTACTCTAACACTAATTTGACCCGAATTGAAAAGATCAAAACACTTGGGGTATATTATTACGCAAATAAGGGAATTTAACGTTCCCATACAGTCATTAAACTAACTTTTCCCATGATTCCCAATCGTCCCAAAACTGTATACAAAGGATATGAGTCGACTTAGCAACTCATGCAAGCAACTAGATAATTGAACTAAGGGTTTAGGGTAATAACAATAATGCACTAAAAGTGAGTGCATACAAGGTAGGCTAAGGCGATTTGGGTGTACATTTGGGGGTGGGGTGTAAACAATGCTCTTCATTGATATTCCGGAAAAACTGAAATATCACGAGAACCGCGAAAAGGATAGGCTCTGAGGGATTAACTGGGGGTATCGTGTACTAAAGATGAGTACAACGCAAAGGGTGTGGGGGAATTACTCAACTGATGTGGAAGAAGTAATTATATTACTGGTATCAAACCCTAATGCCTCTTATCATTTAGTTATTCCTAACTACACAAGTGTAGTCTTACTAGCCATCTCGGAATGCATCACAAAACAAGTTCTAGAATCTATAATACTATCGGTTCATACTCTAAGCATTAAAGATGAATGCTTTAATTCCTACTAATCTAAGGGCGATCCTCACATTTTGGGTGGAATTTAGGTGGTAAAGGGTTTTTGTGCTAGTCATGCAACTTCCTATCCGTGAGACGCTTTTGTTAAGACTAATGGCCCACTCTTATATGTCATGAAAAATTTTAAATTTGGTGCCAAAATTACCCTAACCGACATTTTCTCATGGTTTATTACAAAAATACAATTGGACAAAGCAAATAGTCAACGATAAGCATAGTTTCAAAGTTCCCGTTTTATTTTCCCTCCCTACACTTAAACTGAACATTGTCCCCAATGTTCCCCGAAAGTATCAAAGTTATGATAATAGAAGGTAGTTAAAAACAAAAGAAATTAATACTCCCCTGATTAGCTCGGTAGGATCCGTGTGTGAAGTAGTGGTTAAATCCTTTCCAAGAAGAATGCATGCGTGAAAAGCTCCTTCCAATCTTATGTAACTTCTTCTTGATAAATTAAACCTGCACACTTGAAGAAAACAAATGAAACCTTCGCGTAAAATCGGCGGTAATAATATATATAAGACTCTACTAAACTAGGATATAATGCTTGTGGAATGGATGTTTACAGAATTTCTGGAAAATTAAGACCTGGAAAATTCCAAAAATTTATCAGTAGCTCAGAAAACGAGAAAATAAGTAATCTGTTGTTTTTACTCCTTCCTGACGGCGCCGTCAGTTGCGATCCTGACGCGGTTAGATCGTCAGGTTATCCTGACAAAACCGGTCTGCGATTTTTGGAAAAATTCTGGAAAATTTACATCTTTAGAATCTGGAAAAATTTCTGCAAAACATCCATTATGACTCGATACAAGCATTTGACTCGAACAAACACACATATATATCTTTTAATTAATTGTTATTCTCATGTTTACGTTTCTTTTGAAAACGTGTGTAATCCTCCCTACACTTATCCTTTATGTAAAATACATTTATATGCAATTAAGACGAGGTTAAAAACAAAATAAAGCATTTTTACAAATTTAAACATGAGATTAAACAATCAATAAAAGATATATGACACTAACAAGCAAACAATTAAGCATGGGTTGCCTCCCAGCTTTTCTTTATTTATGAGTCATGTAGCTAGACTCGTAGTCAGTGCTACGTGAACTTCATTACCGTCATCTTCTTCCTCATGACGGTCTTTATTAGGGGATTTCATGTTGTAGAAGTGCCCTATGATACACTTCTCTAAGAGTTCGTCCTCTCCCCACTTGGTCCTATATTCCGGTCCTAGGTTCAAGCAATCCTTATAGAATCCGAAAATCTTAGCCATAACATAATCTACTCCTTTTTCTTTATCCTCCTCATTCCTATAATAGACCGATAGTTTAAGTTCCTTTTCATCATCAGAGAGTGATGAAAACTTCTCAATCTTAAATGGCATTTGGTAAGCTATGTCATCGGTCTCATCCTTGAATCGCACTATTCCTAACGAGGGGTCATAGGTCATCCCGGTGCTTTCTATGAAAGGTTTTCCTAGAATAACGTGGGACAAGCTAGGATCTATGGCCGTACTAATATCATTCACAATTATGAAGTCCGTAGGAAACGTGAAACTACCTACATAAACGGGCAATCCCTTAACTCTACCAAGAAAATTGCACCTAACCCTAGGATTATCGGGGTCTTGCCTAGTTGGGATAGGCTTCTTCATTACCCAATTGTAGTAGGTGCTAGTCATTATGTTGATTGGGGACTTGCGATCAATGTAGGCCTTTGCCACGAAAAGGTGTCCTATGCAACATGGTATGTTAAGATTCCAAGGGTTCCCAAACTTGATTCTAGGGCTTTTTCTAACATACATGTGACGGAGGTCACGTACTAAGTGAGGGTGGCGAGATAGTTCTTCTTCCGTAGGAAACTTATTGAAATAATCATTGTCTACTTCATCTACTTCCTCGGTTGTTTCATTCGTTGGTGTTTCCTTAACCTCAAGTATCATCTCATGGTTCGCTTCGTCATTTGTTCTATTAGGTTTCACTAAGGCGATGGTATTGACAAATTGAACGTGCTTAGCTAACTTACTTGGGTCCTTAATCTCTATACCGGAAGGCTCGGGGATTGAGATAGCATTAACCTTCCTATCACTATTGGTCATGGCTTTCAAAAGGTTATCTATCTTCCTATCCATTTCGGCTTGTTGTTGGTTAAAGCGGTCCGAGAGCTTAGCTATTTGGGCTTCTTGGGATGCGACTAGGTTTTGCAACATCCCTTATATGTTTTGTTGGGTAGGGCCATGAGATGGGGGCCAAGAGAAATCATTGGATGTGAATTCTTTGGTTTGTCCCCAATAGAAGTCGGGCTTGCCCTTCCATGCCTCTCGAGTTTCATTGAAATTTCTAGGTCCGGGTATTGTAGGGAATCTTCCTCCCGTTCCCTTAGTACGCGAGGATGCGTAGTCAACGGAAGCATGTTCGGGGGATCGGGTGCAAGTGCGCGTGTCACTATACGGCTCACACGAGGAAGAAAATTTGTTCACATGGTGTGAAGACTTAGGATTTTCGTAGGAGCTCATTAGGAATTTAACTTGATCTTCAAGCTCGATCATCCTACGATCGGAAGATTGTGAGTCAATGGGAGGCAAGGAGATTGCCTTAACGGTTTTGGGCAACTCACGGGGGTCATTCCAACTTTCGTTGTCATAGAGAGCAAGGTCCTCTATTATGCCCCATGATTCTTCCGCGGTGAGATCACTAAGTTTTCCACTGGCCGCTTGGTCAATGGATCGCTTTGTGGGGAAGTTGACATGATCATAAATGATTTGAACTTGGAGCCAAAGATCAATGCCGTGATGAGGGACTTTATGAAGTAAGTCCTTGAATCGATTCCATGCTTCGTAGAGAGATTCACCTTGATGTTGTTGGAACATCAAGATGTCATTCCTAAGCTTAGTGGTTCTCCCCGGTGGGAAAAATTGATCAAGGAAGCGAGAGGTGAGATCATCCTAACTTGAGATGGAGCCGGCGGGAAGTCTCTCAAGCCAATTACTAGCTTGGTCCCGTAGAGAGAATTGGAAGAGACGCAGACGCGTGGTCTCCCGAGTAGTAGCATCAAGGTCAATGGAATCGACAATTTTAAGGAAATCCCTAATATGCTGATTTGGATCTTCGGAACGAA
This sequence comes from Chrysanthemum makinoi, assembly GCA_910596185.1. Classification (NCBI taxonomy): domain Eukaryota; kingdom Viridiplantae; phylum Streptophyta; class Magnoliopsida; order Asterales; family Asteraceae; genus Chrysanthemum; species Chrysanthemum makinoi. Next base: position 271,511,259 of record OU343222.1, read on the forward strand.
GTCCATGAAATGCACATCCGTTTTGCACCAACCGGATGGTGTCGGATCGCAGGGCGGTAGTTTGGGCTTGGTCGGGAAGCTTAATGGTGTTCCTATAGCCTAGGAGGCTTGGTCTCGAGTATTCACCAAGAGTACGGGCTCTTGGCGAGTCATTTGGTGGTGGGTTGATGAATGGTGGGTGGTTATCACCTTCCATGATGAAAAGTGATGGGGTTTACGAACAAAGGTCACAAAGAAAGGGGATAGACTACGAGGAAGCTAAAAATGAGAGAAAATTTACTTGATAGGAATCAAGCAAAGAAACCTAAACGAGGTGGACTCCTAACTAGCTATTCTATTCCCCGGCGCCAAAAACTTGATAACGCTACACGCGTCGTTCGGGGTCAAAGGAACTTCCTTTTCTTCGAGCAAGTTTTATAACACCCTAGGCAGTGAACCTAATCGTTGTAGTGTAGTATTAGGGTAAGCCACGGGTATTGATATCGTTCTATAAGGGAATAGGAATGCTAGTGAGAAGTTACTACGCTAAGGTTGGGGTTGAGGAAGATTATTTTTTATCTTTTTATGTTTTTTTTAGAAAATGGAAAGGTACGAATCTCGGGGTTTGGATTTGGGGGTTGGTATTTCTACCGATTACTCTACTTATCTAATCTAGGTGTATGTAGTCTATGTCTAATTATTGTGTGCTCATATGATAGTTAAAGATGTTTGCTTGGTTTTATTACTCCTTAATTATCTCCTATTGATGGTTGAATTGTCACGTCTTTATTCTTAATCGCGTTGTGTGTCTAAAGTCGTAGGGTATGCGTTTATCCCTAACTCTTTGAACTTTCCAAAGGGTCTCGTCTACAAAGCCTTCTAGGGATTATAAACTCTAACTCTAAGGCACTCTTTGAGTGGTTTAGCCTACAACTACTCTAAGTGCTATAGTCTAAGGTTCACAAAGATTAATCAAGCATTAATTACACAACGAATGACCTATCGCATTACTAGATCATTAACAATTAAGATAAGAGACAACCAATCAATATTCAATAATTAAGTTTCATATTCCCTAAGCAAACACATAAGTAAATTAGCCGGACATGGAGAACATGCAAGCATACACACAAATAAGTGAAGACATAATTGAATTAATGAAGTAAAACACTTATCTTGATGTAAGATAGGGTTTGGAACCCTAAAATACTGTACAAGACAGCCTTGGTTCGGTTTTGGTTTTTACTCCAAAAGACTACACACTAATACTGAAAAATTCAGATTCTATATATAATATTACAAGTGCGACGGCGTCACCTTATGATTTGTGACGCCGTCAGGTCGCCGTCATTAGGGTTTTGTCTTGGCCACGTTAGTTTTGCGACGGCGTCACCTTGTGCTTGTGACGCGTCCTCTTCGCCTTCGACCGCCCGGATCAAATCTAGGCCGTCTGAGTTGCGACGGCCTACACTTTTAAAGCCTGACACCGTCACTTGAAAATAAGCAATTTGGCTACTGTCCCGTCAATGGCGTTCGACGCCGTCGCAGTTAAGCAATGACGCCGTCACCTTGTGTTTTAGCAACTTGAGTGTCTCGATTCTTGACTTTGGCCATTTTCTTCGTATATTCTCGCCTTTTCGTCCAAATAAGTGCCATTACAGCAATTTGCCTTCAAGAGACCTAAAAAGTGAAAAGGAACGATATTAAGTAATAACGGATACAAAAGTGATCAAATAAGGGCTTAAACGACGTCTCAAAAAGGTACATTTTAAAACCTTATCATGTATGCACAAGGAAGTCATACAATTAAGGAGCCCATGGCGAGTGTTTATCCCAATACACTCAGTCCCGACATGCTATATGCTTCGCCTTGACCCAAGCGGGGTCAACCGAGCAGAGGAGTCACCCTCAATAGATCTATTTATAACATTCTCGCTTCCCAGCAGGAATTGACGGTTCATGAAGAGGGCAATTTGGGATCTAAGTCTTAGGCTAAGCTGCGTAATATCTTAGGTCAAAGGTTTTGGTGTGGTCCTTAAAGCATCTAGGTATGATGTATATCAATCAAAGGGCATAGTATGCATAGAATGCAGAATTTTAGTAATCAAATCATTTAAGTAAAAATGAGCATGTATCTTCCCCCAAAACAGTTATAAAACAAGTAAAAGTAGGGGCTATGAAACTCACCTTGGCTATGTGCAGTAGGAAGTCTAAAGAGAATTAAACCAAAGAGTGATAGTGTACGGCTCCGACACGCAACCTAATTAATACGGCAATTTAGTCTTCATTCATGTTTAAGACTCGATAAAGTTTAACTAACTTTATAGGTTTTAAATGTTTTTTTTTTGTTGTTGTTGTTGTTGCTTGTGTGGCATCGCTTTAAGTTTGAAAAATAGTTTTCAAAGGGTTGTGTGTATATCGGCTTATGGTACAGAAAGAGTATATAAAGGAAAAGTATCGAGTAGGAACGAGACCTTGGCTTGATGATGATCGAATGATGATGTACAAAAGATAATACGTGTAATGTGAGACGTCGATACGAACGAAAGACATATATATATTAAATGTATATACATATATTTACATATCATTTGTTGTCTAAGGTAAATGTATTCCGAAAAAGTTTAAGTGTAACCTTACTTATATACACTTGTAATTTCAAAACCAATGTAAGTTCAAGGAGTGCATTTCATTTGTAAATTTCAAAATAATATATGTTTATCGAAAAAGTTGACATAACTTGGGTGTACACTTTAATTATTTGTGGTGACTAAGGTCAAAGTATATATTAGATTTTTGTCGAGTTTTTGATATCCGGTGAAGGTATATTTACAAATTTTATATCTTGGATCGTTAGAAATGTGAAAACTTTCCAATTAAGTTGTGAGTAGTAAAAGCAAATTCATTTTAATTAATTTGTTTTCAACACATTGTTTATATTTAATTATTTCTTGTCTCATTTTTAATATTAATGCTAACGATACATGGTATGGCGCGTTGAGTTTGGGTGAATTGAGTGCAAAAGTGTACGTCATGTAGTGAGTCGGGACGAGATGGTAGTGAGTCGAGTGAAACGGAATTTAGTTGAGGAAAACTCGAGACCACATGAAATCCAACGCCCCGGGTGGGCTGTTTAAGCCAAATAAATCCTGTTACAACTAGGCTTCGGCCCAGGAATATCACACCCCTTAAGACATGGGCTTCGCAGCCCAACTGTCAACCCAGCAAGCAGCAATCACACCCAGTATGGACTGGGTTTGGAGTCCAAATGAATTTATACCAACATCAGTTTTTGGAGGAGTGCTGTTTTTGACGCGAGGGAACCAGATCAAACGTAAGCACAAATGAAAACCGAGCATCATCGTAATGAGAATTTTACAAGTTTCCTATGACCATGAAACTTTTATTTTACACAGTAACAATTTATCACACATGGTTAAGTTATTTTTTTGAACACTAACAACCTAAGGTTTAGTAGGTATACAAAAGTTCTATCAAGGCATGTTTATGGATTGAACACAGCACACGATGTCGAGATTCTCGGCTACAAGCCTTACGTCTCGTCTCGATCATCATGACGTAATGACTCGACTTACGGAAGATTTAGATAAGCTAAAGTGTTCAAGTTAACGGGATATGAGCCGAAACAACAACCTGTTATACAACGTAAACTAAGCCGAAAAAGTGACAATTAAATATTGCGAGTCTTATTCAAAATTATTACAGTTAACTTTCTAGGTTTCATTTAATTTGTTTGGTCACTATTCCTTCGATTCACTGTTAACGACAACAACAACTTGACAACAACATTTTCACAAATTCACAATTTTATTTGACATCATCCCACATTTCGACATACAGTTTTGAAGGAATGCAAAATTTAAATTAACAATTTTAAATCATAAACCAAACAATAAAAGAGTATGTTTCTTACGATATACAAATTTGGTCGAGTGAACTTGGACAGAAAAATTTCGATTGGAGGGGACTCGAGGTGAATTGGAATAATTAACTTCTGGAGTAGCTTCCTTATGCCCTCAACTACAAAACCCCTTTATCAATTTTGAAAACCCCTTTATTTTGACATGAAACCTAATTTCGCATGAGCCCTAATTGAAGTGGGGTTTGTGTGGAACTTGAATATGACCTGCGACTTTTGTTCCTTATTTATAAATACATGAAAGTATTGTCTTGGTTCTCCTTTCTTGACCTCAAGTTTGGTTGATGGCTTCTCTTGGCACTCGTCTCTTTCCTTAGCTGCGTCTCGTGATGTCTAGAGTGGTAGGGTGAACAAATTTGGTATGTAGGAGTGATGGCTTTTAGAAGTTGACTCTCAAAGGAAGAAGAATCATCTACTTTTATGTTTGTTTTTCTGGTTGTGTCGACAAGAACTAGGGGGAACAGAGCAGATAAAACAAAACGTGGGAGAGAGAAGGGAGAGATACAAGTTTATCTTTTGTTTTATTAGCAAACACAGTATAATTGGTACCCCGTGTTTTGTTGAATTCTTGAATAAACATACCTTCTCGATACCAGAAAAATATAGGAATTACATTTTCGGAAACGATTTCTTAAACGTAATATTATGACATTCTTGTTATGTTGAAATTTGATTATAAATGTTTGCCGTTATTAATTTGGTGTCGGTATGCGTGCGGTGCCGTGGCTTCCTAAATTCACGAGATAACTTCTCGTTTTCGTCTGTAAATTATCAGTGAATGGGAAAAGGTGTATATTTCGCTTATCTAATTCTTTATTTTTAGTTTTGAATGCTACTGCGCTGCAGTATGCGGAATAACTATTAGATTAAGCTTATGTATGCTTAATTTTACTAGGATAATAATAAATTTCACATTTATTATACCGATACTTAGTGGACTAGCGGTGTCTTATTTCTAAGGAAACGAGATGACCTCTCGGTTTTAAATTTTAGATATTGGCATTTTGTTAGAAAATAATTGATTTGAATTTTCTGACATGATAAATATTATTATAATAATCCGAAATTTTACGGGTTGTTATAAGAGGGTACTGAAGTATTTGAAGAGAACTATGGATTATAGTCTCTCATATACTAGTTACCCATCAGTGTTGGAAGGATACACTGATGCAAGTTGGATCAGTAACACTGAAGACAATTCGTCTACCAGTGCTGGGTATTCCTACTTGGTGGAGGTGCAATTTCTTGGGCATCCAAGAAGCAAACTTGCATCACTAGTTCAACAATGGAATCTGAATTTGTGGCTTTAGCAGCTGCTGGTAAAGAAGCTGAATGGTTGAAAAACTTGCTTCTTGAGATTCCATTGTGGCCTAAACCTATAGCACCTATTTCTATCCGTTATGATAGTGCAGCTACATTGGCTAAGGCTTATAGCCAGATGTACAATGGTAAGTCTAGACACTTAGGTGTCAGACATAGCATGATTCGTGAGCTTATCATGAATGGGGTGGTATCTATAGAGTTTGTTAGATCTCAACAGAACTTAGCTGATCACTTGACGAAGAGTTTGGCTAGAGACTTGGTTATAAAGTCTGCTAAAGGGATGGGTTTAAGTCCAATTTAGTCACTGAATTCTAGGACACCCAACTCCCTCATGAGGAAACTTGGGAACTGAGTTCAATGTGGAAAGCTGAACATTCAGTGGACTGGAGCACATGTTTTATTTACATCCCAAGGATGTGCTCAGAACCTGCTGAAAAGAGGATGAAGTCTTTACTTCTTAATGGTTAAGTTTCTTTGAAAAAGTGCTTGGCAGGAGCATGAATAAAAGAGGAACCACCTATGTAAATGTTGAAGTTTTGCCGCTTTAGGAAGCTTTTGGACTTTTAGCTTTTACAACATTTATGAATTTGGATATGGACACATGGCTTGTATAGTGTCAGGAGCTTTTAAGTGTTTGAAAACTTGTGTGTATTTTATCTTCAGGTATTCAAATGGGTTGAAGGGTTCAATTCTTAGAACACCCTGATTCTCGAATATTTGAACGTGTAATTTACTAAGATGAAAATTCAATCGTCAGGACATTTTCGTTTATGCACATGTTTTGTTTGATGTTTGTTTTCATGCAAAGGAAGTGAACTAAATTTGGGGAGGATTGTTGGAAAATTTAGTGCACTTGTGGGATAAGTTCACACCTGGTAATGGGTCAGGAGGTACGGAGTGTACACCCATAAGGTCCCTGAACACCCTGACTCTAATAGTGGTTTGTATTGGTAGTGCTAAGATAGTACTGATAGGTAGTGTTTCCACTGCTAGTGCTAAGTTGGTACTGATAGGCAGTGTTTCCACTGCTAGTGCTAAGTTAGCGCGGATAGGCATGGTTTCCACTGCTAGTGCTATGTTTCCACTGCTAGTGTTATGAAAGTACTGCTAGTTGTATGAAAGTACTACTAATGTTAAAGTACTGCTTGTAACGGGCATTGACCTATTCAAGTGGCAGTTTCAACTGCTTAATGATCACGTTTAATTAGTCATGTAACCACTAACGGCTATAATGGGGATAATTATGAGGCGATTAATGGGCCAATTAATTCTCATAATTCCATTTGACTAGCTAAGAGTAATCTCCTATAAATAGGATATCTGATCATGCATGAAAGAGATACAAAAAACGATTAACACTTCTAAGCAAAAGGGTTATTGAATTGTGTCTAATTCTATAACTACATTTGGTCTTATCCCAAGTAGATATTCGTGTAACTCAGGCATTAGGGTCGAATAGTTTACTTTGGAAAGTGATCACACAATTCCAAGTGATATCCGGTAACCACCTAGTGGTATTTGCAGTTGCTACTGATTGTCTTACCGTGTTCTGGGAAATAACCACCAACAACTGTTACAATCTTTGTTTAAATGGTGGTAACAAAGAAAGCATTTGTATGTGACAAAATATATTTTCAACCAAATAAACAGAAAAAATATCAGAATACATCGTGTATCGTCAATACTTTTGTATTTGAACTTGACCGAACCAACTTCCCCCTCACCAAACCATACTACTCGTAGGAATAACTTACATTTCACTGAAATCGGGAGCGTGCATACGAATGTTAACTAGATGAATATTAACGTATCAAGCGAATAAATCAATAAGAAAGGATTATTATTGAAGGATCAAGAATACATTTCTGAAAGATCAAAGGAAAATTTTGATAAGTTCTTATCGAGAATCCCATTTTTTAATCATTATTCTGATAAGATTCTATTGATCAACTAATGAATGTTAACGGATGAATGTTGACCATGACCCATGATCCACGTGCATGAACCAACCTCCCCCTCATCATCAAACCATACTATTTGTAGGAATAAGTTGTATTTCATTAATAATGTCGAAAGCGCAATTGTGAATGTTAACAAAATGAATGTTAACGTATCGTTAAACCACAACGATTAACTAAAACATAGGAATTCCAAATTAATAAACCTTTAAGCATTAACACATTCAAATAAACATCATGCGTCTATTTGATTTGGAAAACGGCATAAAGTTAAGTACAAATTTAAACGACGGTTCAAAATGCTAAAATTATTTTGGCTAAATGAAAAACTACTCTACACGAAGTTTTTCCATGTCATTTAAAAGCTCATGAAGTATTGCAGTTGACTGACATGTGTGGTCCTTAGGATGCCTTTCCATATCTAGTGTTGCTTCCAGTATCTTTACCTTTAGAGCCAAGAGCTTACAATTTGAGCACTCTGTCTTTCCAAGACTGGGTGCATATCCAAAAGTTCTTGGAGAAGAACTTGGAGGTATAGAAGGTCCTGGAGAAGAACTTGAAGGTGTAGAAAGTCCCTGTATATCAAACAATCACAAATATTTACACTTTGATAAAGGCAGTGGATTTTCACCAATGGTAACAATGAACTTACCAGAGACAACGGTTTGGTAACGACATGTCGTGGCTAAAGCTTTTAGAGACGACAAAACTGTATTTTTGCGACGACATGTGTCGTCGCTAAAAGTTGAAATCGTTGTAATGGCATGTAATAAGTTGATAACAGAAATGCAAACAGATAAATATAATTTCATAAATTTAATGAAGAAACTCATGCACATTCACACTCACCAATATAGCTCTAAAGACAAGCATAAAAATGTAAACTTGTAAAATATTAACAAGGAAGCGAAGTAACAACATGGAAAAGCTTTAGCAGTTTACCACTAAATCTGTATATATGTACTACTATTGAAAGTCTATGTATGTACTCATATATAAGTTTCAAGTGATTCTTGGACTAAAAAGGTAAGACAGCGAAAACTGAAGAGAAACACCACAAAGACTAGGAAATGTACCTCAAGCACGGAATTGCTTTGACATGTAGAACTTTGAGCTAATGCTAGTGATTCGGGTTTAACATAAACCCCAATGGCCTCAAGGTATTTATTATCATGTCCATGAAAGCCCACAATTACGCCACATTTGCCATCATATGAGAAACGCGTACCACTATCAGTGCCATAAGGGCCATAACGTTTTCTATTTGTGACGATGCATAATGACTTCACTACATTATATCCATCATAATTGCCAGTAGTCCCACTTATTGCCACTAAATATTCTTTTGGCTGGTCAATGGTTATCTGCAGAAGTAATATATATATTATTTATATAAGAACTAAAACAAGTTTGCTGACATAAAGAAAATTCATATAATATCAGTTACCGTGTCGGTTTTGTTGCCGCCCTTGCCACCAAAAAACGAGTATTGGGTTTCACCTGTGGTGCGATAGCTTTGGAACTTGATGGAATCAATTACTCCTCCGTGTGCAATGCTTATTTTTTCAATAAAGCCTTCTGGCATATATATCCAACTTTTCCCTTGTGTGCCCCATGGGGCATGAGTTATGCATCCTTCAAAAGTGGTTGTAGCTGCCTAAAACCCATACAAAAGCATAAAAACAAACTTTGGGCTTAAATTAAGAACACAAACAAAAAGAGATAACACAGGAATTATTGAACCCCTACCATTATTAAGGTATTGAAAACTTTATTTAGATTGTTTGCAAGTCTTGAACACTACCCACTTCCTGTAACAAACAGCCATAAGAATTGTTTACATTCCAAATCACTTCATACGCATGTATGTTACTGTTGCTACTAACAAATGCAGTACGTTACTGCTATTGATAATTTCTGTAACGATAAAGCACAAAAAACCTAGCAACTCCAAGCAATTAACCACAAGTTATGTAGTTATCAATCTTTTCCCATTCCACAGTCATAAAAAATGTGAACGACAGTCATAAAAAATGTATAAATTTCTGAGTTTGAAAGAGAAAATAATATATTTCTTAAACCCACGTTGTTTTCAAAACCGGAACTGATCACCAACCAGTCAAAGCAGTTTAACCAGGAACCGGCTATCCGGCCGGTTTAAAAGGACAAGTTGAATCGCTAAGTAACAGGAGTAAACTGGGTCTTAAAGCAAAAAGGCTTTTTGGTCTATTTTAGAGTGAGTGTCGTCTCCTAGTTCTAGTTTTCATCCGCAATTTGATATTCATGCAAAGAAAAATTCAAGTTTACTGATCATAATTATTTTCCTACATATATCATAGAAATATGTATATCTTTTACGTAGTATCTTTAAATGTTTTGTAACTTTTAGTAACGCATTATAATAATAACGTCATCCGGTTCTTATAACCGGTCCGACCGGTTGAACAATAGACTCGGTAAGAGGCTGGTTCGATACCCGGTTTGGTTTTCAAAACATTGTGCTAAACCTTCTCATTTAGCCTTCACTTTCTAGAAATCAGAAAAGTGTGAGCCTTCAGTGGCATAACCTAAGTCGGGATGATCTTATCGAACTTTTTCAGGTTTTAGACCATCTCCAATACATGCACCAAAACAAAAAATGGTGTAAAAGGATTGTAAACCATATGGCCGTATCCAACACGTACAGAACCTAAATGGTTTACACTAACATCAATTTACACCAAATTTAGGTGTAACAACTAACAATCTTCAACAAACCAGAAATACAACAAAACTAACATATTTCTTTACGGATAATTAATATTTCAAACTTTAAATTAAATAAGAGCCAAAGAAAAGTAACTAAAAACCTCAAATTTGCCAAAGTGGAGAATCAAAAGAAATACAAGTCAAATTTAAAAAAATATATATATAAGATTATAATTTTAATTGGTCAACATCAATAAATTTTTATAAAAAGTCTTTGCCCCAATGTTATATATGTGACTGACCCCTCGATAAAAAGTTTGTGGGTTCAAGCAACCTTTGAGTGTGTGAAAAACAATTTTTGATTGAAAAATCTTGGGTCCTTAAATTGCTTTCTTGGCAATTTTCTTTACATATAACGATTTAGTAGAAACAAAATTATGTATAAATCGATATAACCTAGTGTAAATCCAATATACATTAGGCATGGTAAAAATTATGCTCTAATCAAAATGGATAAGCATTACTATATGCATGCATCATATGCTCGTGAAACTTAACAAATCGATGGTATAATGTAAGACAATAGACTTCAGACATACAGTACTATAAGTTAACAACAAGCTAAATGGAAATAACATAATCAGAAATCAACAGATGCATGAAGAATATAAGTTGAATGCTTACCTGATGAAGAAATGATCTAGGAGAAGAACATGCAAATGCAGAAAATGCTTTTTGAGATAAATATGAGCCAAAAGAATAGATTATGAGCTATTAGAAATTTAGAATAAATAATACTGTACTAGCTTGTTGTGGTAACAAAGGCGACTGTTTGCATGCATGCCTCGGAAACGAGCGGACTCTAGCACAATAACCAACCAAAAAGTTTGTTCAAAAAAAAAAAAAAAAAACAACCAAAAAGTCATGGTTATTAATTTACTTTTTAACCCACGAGATTACTACATTTGCTTTTCACAAGAACGTCAAATGATAGTTGCGTCTAATTTTTAATCAAGACATTCAATTACCCACTCCGTCTAATATTAAGTGTCCACTTTCATATGTACAAAGTTTTAAGAAATTCCACTAACTACACTTTCCACCAATCAAATATCATTTTCACTCACTAAAGTCTCATCTCATTGGTTGAAGTACATTATAGACACTTAATTTAGGACATCTCAAGATTCCATTGTGAACACTTAATATGAGGCAAAAGTTGATATAGAATAAAATTCTATAAATCCATCAACCAATAATAGCCATTCATTTTTTTATTATGATAAACTTTCACCATTTTTTAAAAAATTAAATATCTCGCAAACCGTTAATCGTTACCCGATAAAAATTATACCATCGTGACGAGAATTAAATTATCTTTCTATAGATATGCACTACTATATATTTTTAACAATTTTTTTTTTCAAAATTTCGATCAACAAAAATTATATATGATTTGTGAAAATCATATATGATTCGATTTTTACGAATCACATATGAATTTTGAGAATCATATATGATTGTAAAAATCATATATGATTCGTAAAAATCGAATCATACATGATTTTTGAAAATCATATATGATTCGTAAAAATCATATATGATTTTTTAGGACAATTTTAAAAAAAAATGTTTGTCGAAAATATGTAAAGTGCATATCTATAGAAAAGATAATTTAATTCTAAAATCGCGATGTATTTATATTTTGAAGATTTACCGTTTGTAAGATATGTTGTTTTAAAAAAAAGTGGAAAATGATTTTGTATTAATTTAGATAAAAAATGGAGGGTTATGATTGGTTCATTTGTTCTATGACAAATATGAGTTCTATATTGATCTCAACTCAATATGAGACGGAAGGAGTATTATTTTTTTGGCCAATTTCATATCTCCTTTTTTTTTAGTTGAAAATTTTATATATATTTATACTATATATAAAAGAAAAATGGCCAAATCTTAAAAAGTGAAATGTTAAAAGTTAAATGTGAGAGAAATGTATGGTGTAATTAATACTCTTATTAAAACACCCAATTACTTAAAAATACAATAATTTTTCACACTGTACAACCAATTAAAATCATTTTTACCAAATTAAAAACAACCAATTAAAACACCATTTACTAAAAAGTACAATAAAATTTTCACAATGTATAATTTAAACAAGCTACAACATAATCCTAAATATAAAATAATTAAACACACTAATTAATGTTATTTTTAAAACACCCTAAAATTAAAAGTACATGTTATTATACACATTATACAAATTAATAAAACACACAAAGCTTCATACAAACTAACAAGTTGATGGTACATATAGTTTTGAAAACCGGACCAGACCAACTGGTTAATAGCAAAGGGAACGATGTCGCCACCGGTTTGCTTATACGATAAAAGTCATCTAAAGCGAACTAGAAAGGACCCGTTGAAACCGTACAAATGGTGAATCGGTCTCATCGAGATCTATTTCTCAGGTTAATCGTCACAGGGTACCCGCCAGCATAGCGCTTGCGAGTACCTGCTATACATATATAAGGAGAAAAATCAAAAAGTAAAAGTGAAAATTGAAACTAAAAGGATGTTAAAACATATATTTCAAAAGGAAACTATTAATACATATCGAAAACCGGGTTGACCTGGTTTAATTTGACCCGTTTTTTACCCAACCCGTCCGGTTAACTCAGTTTAAATTGACTCGTTTTTCGACCAGAACGGTTCAACCGGTTGAACCACCCGGGTCGAACCGGGTTTCAAAACATAATGTTTAATCCCCAAATCTTCAAACATTTATTATTTTGCATTTATAACCTATAAACCTTTTTTTAACACAAAACGATTTGTTGCTATAAAATCCCGTTGCTATACACGGGTACTCGTCTAGTACCTAAAAATGTATTGAAAACATTGTACATTATGCATTTAATATTTGCATTTTGGGTGTATATGAAATTAATCATGAAAATATGATGATATATGAAATTAAACCTTATTTTTTTAGTGTAAGTGTGAATATTTATATTACTTCAAAACAATTACACAAACATTCGCAACTCACTGGCATGAACATACCCATCCAGGAAAACATACATGAAAACTATCTATCTGATATCTGTTACAACAATACAAGGATCTTTGACAACATTGTCCCATATCAGATACAACTCATTCACAGTAGAGTAATACTAACATTCAGCTACTCAGTTCCCTAACCATTTTGCAGCCAAATCAATAGTAGATTCACTCATGATATGCGCCAAGACCATAACCTCATAACTACATTTCCAAACCACCCACCATGTTTGACCATTCAACCATCATCCACAATGATCAAGAGGAAAAGTGGAAAGGCATCATTATGAAGGTTATAACCACCCTTATCATTCCAGTCAAGGGCTCTACTGGGATTCTTACATTTTCCTCTTAACAAAAGGCTTCAAAACCCTAGGAACACTCACCTTAAGGGAGAAAACACCCATACCTCCTTTGGCAGTGTATAACTTGGACCAAGTAGGTTCATCTTTCACTCCTTACTATTTCAAGCTTCAAACACTGCCCTCCATACTCACTTACCCTTCTCAACTGGATACCTACTTTATGAATCATTTATAGCTCACTACTTAAGTATATTCCAAAACAGACTCACAGTGTCTAACAAAGACCAACTGAGAATCATGATTAGAAAAAACTTAGTAAATGAGCTGAAATAATCCAAGATACAAGGACATTAGTTGAAGTGAGCATAAGTTTTCTCATTTTTCAGGATGAAAAGATGAGAAAATTTGTTAAAACCAATCTTTTATAGTTGCAGGATACTCATGAAAATCACCTCTGCATATGCTCAGAGATATGTTTCAATAGATTCCCAAGAACCAAACACCCATTTATGTATAGCATATTGATGTCAATCTTATCTTTAACATCATACTGCAAAACATAACATGAAACTTCATTATGAGACTTACTAACCTTCATAAAGAAACACTTCTTCAAGTGATATTGCAGCAACATCCTTACAAATCACTAGAGGAATCGTCTATTTGATAAGTTTTTCAGACACAAAGTATAAGCCATCTGCTATTCCACTTCCCATTCCATAAAAAACAAACTGGAATCTGCTTTTTCTTGAAAACAATATAATACATTTTTTCAACTTTCCTTACTGCAAGACTATTTTTAACATTTATGCTCATTAGTTTCATTTTGACAATTTCAATTATTCTATTTTCCACTTCTTCATACTTTCATCTCTAAAGATTCTGCAAATTCCTTTCATGCAGATATAGTAAACACTAGCAGCAAAGTTTAACCTTTTCACCACACTCCTAATGTTGTTACCATTATTTCCATTAACAAGCCCATGAATAATATCTTTCCAATTTTTAAGGTCCCTATGAATATTAGCCATAAGTTTTGCCTTATCCTAAACACCCCCAGAGAACTCACATTTGAAAAAAAGATGTTGAAAATCTTCAAACTCTTCATGCACAAAGAGCATTTGGTAACTGCATAATTTCCCCATCTCTACATTTTATCTTGAGTAGTCAGTCTGTTATTCATAGCTAGCCATAATATGAATGCATGCTTGGGAATAAATTTAGAGTACCAAACCAGTTTCCACCATGTGACATTTGGTTCATTAGTTCTCAAGTCCCTACAAACATTCTTTACAACAAATTCCATTTCAGTGCCATTACAGTTAATCCAAACAACCTCATCACTCTTATCTGGATTTAAGTTGGGCTCACTTATGTTGGTCACATTGTTGAACTTCCCATACCAATAAGTAGGCCAGTTCCACTTTCCATTTCTAACCATATCACTCAAAGTAGGATCAACATCCAGTCTAGCTCATATAAATCTCTATGAGTAATATATTGGCTTAAAGGGCAAATTTGACTCCAATTGTCATACCACACGGATATAGTCCTTCCATTACCAATTTTGTAAACAATTCTATTCTTGATCTTGTCTCTTATTTTTAAGATATTCTTCCACCCCTAACTATCATTATTATCAGCATCAACTTCCCAAAAATTCTTCCCTCTCAGTTTCACAATATGAATCTATTTCACCCATAATGAATCTTTTTTAGTAGTAATGTTCCATACATGTTTAGAGAGTAAAGCTTCATTCCAGCTATGAAGGTCTTTCAGCCCCAAACCTCCATGATCTTTTGGCTTGCACACATACTTCCAAGATACTTTGCATTTCCCTTTAGAAGAGTTACCTTGATTCCAAATAAAATCCTTTAAGTGTCTATTAATGTCTTTGATAACATTCATTAAGAGAAGGAAGACAGAGGCCCAATAAACATGGATTGACTATAACACAGATGCTATAATTTGAAGTCTTCCATCATTAGAGAAACTTTTATTCTTCTAGTCACTGACTTTTTTCTTTATTTTGTCAATCAAACTACTGCAATCCTTTACACATATTGTTTTTGCAAAAGATATCTTACTCGAAGCTTTCCAGTCATAAAAGGAAGAATATTAAGAATAGTTTGCTTATCTTCATCCAGCATACTACCAAAAAAGATAGTACTCTTAGACAAGTTTGGAAGCAAGTCAGAATATGAACTAAACTCCTTAAGAGTACCTTTAATGACCACAACAGAAGAAGTGTCACCGTGACACATAACTAGCAAATCATCTGCAAAGCAGACATGTGTTAACTTCATTTCCTTGCACCAAAGTGAAACTGGAAATTTCTAATTCTGTTAATCTTCTTTCTCAGCACTAAAGTGAAAATCTCCATTATTAAAGTGAATAAGTAGGGAGACATTGGATCACCTTGTCTCAGACCTCTAGCACCCTTAAAATATCCAACTCTTTCACCATTAACATTGATAGTAAAAGTAGTTGTAAATACACATTGCATTATCCAGTCAACTATCTTCATATGAAACCCAAACTCCATCAAAATTCTCCTTAAAAACCCCAATTAACTGTATCATAAGCTTTTTGAATATCAATTTTGAGAGCAACCATTTTAGGTCTATTTTTCCTATTATATCTGTTAATACAAATAAACCGTAAAAACGTTTATTAATATTTTGCGATCTCTTTGTGTTTTGTTGATAACAAATGTAATGTTATCTTAAGTATAATTATAAGGATACATGTTATTTTTGTAAAGCATTTACATATAGCCATTTAAATACAAAAATGTAATAATTAAGCATTTGTTGTAATAGTTTATTAGGATGGGTAAAACCATAACCCATGGACCATAACCCATGGATCTTAAACCCATACCAAAAGAAGACTTGATACAATGTATACTTAGATACATTGAATCTAAAGAAAACCATGGACCAACCCATAACCCATGACCCATAACCAAAAAACCCATGGGCAAGAGGCGTACCACGGATCCCTAGGATTACACTAGACGGATCCCAAGTGGAAGGGATCCGTGGGATCCGTGGAACAGAGGAGAAATTGCCTATAAATAGAGAGCCATTTCTTCATTCTAACTCACCCCTCTTCTTACTAAATCTCTTATACACTCTCATTCTCTTCTAACATATAGATCACTTGATATAGAGAGTTTTGTTCTTTCTCTTCTATTTGTGATCCTCATATAGGTCCCACTACTCTAGGCGAGATCACGAGCATTCTAAAAGTCATCCAAGCAAGGGGTCCTTTATTGATTTGTCACTCCGCAAGATTTCTGTAGCGAAGATCTTGTATTTGATATTTCACATATTTGTTGTGTATAGTTGTGTTGGTTTGGTCCACCGTGCTACGGTTCGGTATCTAGCTTTTATGCGGAAAAGTGTAAGCAACGTTGTGAAGGCTTCTCCGCCAAGTGAAGGAGTTTGTTGACATACTGCTTGAACTCTCGAGTAGGTGACTCGGGGAGTGGAGTAGACAGGAAGGTGACCTTGTAGCCGAACCACTATAAATCGGTTGTGTCTTTTCTATCCCTTAACTTTATTTATTTGTTTGCATTATCATTAGATCTATACGTTCTCAACATCCATACGATTTCACATAATATCGAATCTAAAGTTTTTGAAATCAACTTAAAATCGGCAAAACCATTCAACCCCCCCTTCTAGTTTTCCACAATTGGCATCAAGAGCTAAGTTTATAAAGTTTTAAAGTAAAATTGTATTTTAAAAACTTTTCGATCACTATGGGTTAAAGAAAATTATAAGGAAGGGCAATCTATGCAACCACCACCACTACTTGAAACTAATGGTTTTATATATTGGAAAAATAGATTCCAAACATATGTGAAGTCTAAAGATATTGATCTTTGGTACATTATTGTTGAAGGTGATTTTGAGGCTACCTCAAATGATGATAAAGGAAATTTAGTTCACATACCTCATGATAAACTAAACGATGAAATGAAGAAAAAGCTTTCTAAAAATAGTGAAGCAAAAATGGTTTTATATAATGCTTTACCGAAAAAGGAATTCTAAAGAATTTCTATGCTTAAAACCTCTAAAGAAATTTGGAATTCTTTAGTTGTAACTCATCAAGGCAACCAACAAGTTAAAAATAATAAAATTGATTTATTTGTTCAACAATATGAACAATTTTCCATATCGGATGAGGAAACTATAGATCATTCATTTGCTAACTTTAATACTATTATTACATCTTTACAAGCACTTGATGAATCTTTTTCTAGCCGTAACCATGTTAGAAGATATCTAAGGGCACTTCCATCGAAGTGGAGATCCAAGGTGACGCGAATCGGAGTCAAAAGATTTGACAATCCTCACCCTCGATGAACTCATAGGCAACCTAAAAGTCTACGAGCTTGTCCTTGCTAAAGATTCCCAAGCCTCAAAGGTGAAAGAGAAACACAAATCTCTTGCCCTTAAATCCAAAAAGGCTTCGAAGTAATGAGAGAACTCATCTTCGAGTAGTGACGACGAAGAGTACGCTATGTAAGTAAGGACTTTAAAAAGTTCTTTAGAAGGTAGATACACGTCAAACAACCGTATGACGATAAGAAAGGCTTTCGGAAAAGCAAAGAGGACGAGAAGCCAAATGATGATCGTACTTGCTTTAAATGTGGGGACCCAAACCACTTTATTAGTAAGTGGCCTAAACGGGATGATCAAAGGCGCTCGTGAGCGGACATGGGGAATGAGCAACGAGGAGGACGAAGAAATTTGTCTCATGGCAAATGATGAGGTATGTCACGAACACTATAGTAGCTCATCACTGATGACGACTCATTGCATAATGAATATGATAAACTATGCAATATTAGCTTAAAACTAATTAACAAAAACAAGCTTTTAAAGAGTCAAACCAACGTTTAGATAAAGAAGTCATAGAATTAAAAGCAAAACTAAAACGCGAAAAGAGCAAAATAGCAAGTGGTGAATGTGAACTTATGCCTCAACTTCAAACACTAGTTGATCAATTAGATTCTAAAATTGCTAGAATGAGCACCGAACACTTTAGATACAATACTAGATAGTATTAAAACCGACAACCAAAAGGTTTAGGTTCAAAACTTGATCCACAACTAGTGATAATAAAGAAACAAAATTTGTTAAGGAAAACCAAACATCATGTAGGCGGATCCGGATCCCCTAAAAGGAACCGCTAGTGTACGTAGGGATCCGGATTCATTGTAGCAAACAAAGAGCAATAACGTAATTCTTCATCTAGAACTGAGTTTGTCATAGTTAATAGGAAGAAACCAAATCATGTCACCACTAGACAACCACCTCCAAAATATAATCCTACTTTTGCAAGAAACAAAGCTCCATCTTTTTCTAAACCTAACTCATTTAGGAGACCTAATAACGTTTACCCAAAAAGTAACCATCAAATGGGATGGAATCAAAACATGCAAAACGGTTTTCCTTTTCAAAAATCTGCTCCATGGAATGCATACTCATCTTATCCATACATGTATATCATGAATGGAATGTTTAACACTAATGGACCCATGAACAAATGGGGACCAAACTTTTTAGTTTATTATTGTTTTGTGTGCTTAAATTCCACCTAGACCCGATGAATGGGTCAAGGATAGCGGGTGGCAAGCACATGACCGGAATAGATCTATTCTCCACATATGAATCCATTAATGGAGGTAATGTGGTGTTTGGAAATAGCACAAGTAGAATCATCGGTAAAGGTACGATTTCTAACAAATCTCTAACCATTAACGATGTATGTCACGTAGAAAACCTAAACTTTAATCTCTTAAGTATAGGAAAAATATGTGATAAAAAGTGCAATGTACTTTTTACCTAAACCAGTAAGATACTTAAAATGGCATAACCATAGGAAGAGGAATTAGGAAACATGGAGTCTATGTCATTAAAATCGGTAATGAACCTAAAGACAAACTATGTCTTACCTCTATGGATGATGCTTCAACCTTATGGCATCAAGATCGGGTCATGCCAACATGCGACTTCTTCAATCGCTATCATCCAAAGATCTAGTAAGAGATCTACCTAAGTTAAAATATGAACATCATTTTTGTGATGCTTGTAATGTAGGAAAACAAGCTCATTCGAGTCATAAAGCTAAAAACATGGTGTCCACAACTAGGTGTCTAGAATTACTACATATGGATTTATTTGGTCCATCCGCTATCCAAAGTTATGGAGGCAACTACTACACTTTGTTAATAGTGGATGACTACTCTAGGTATACATGGACAAAATTTTTAAAGAAAACGAAACCTTTAACTATTTTGAAATATTAAGCAAAAAGATCCAAAGACAACTAAGAAGTCCCATAGTGTCTATTAGGACGGATCATGGTAGGGAATTTGATAATGAAGTGCAATCCTGAGTTTTTGTGACGCTAATGGTATTATTTCACAACTTCGGCTCCACGACTCCACAATCGTAAAGAAAGAATAGAACTCTACAAGAAATGAGTCAAACCATGCTTAATGAACAATTCCATACCTCAAAAATTTTGGTGTAATGCCGTTGATACTTCAACGATATACTAATCGAGTCTGATTAGACCAATCTTAGGAAAACTCCATATGAGTTACTTCGAAAAGCCTACATTAAATCACTTTAGAATATTTGGTAGTAATGTTTTATTCTTAACACTAAAGATTACCTTACAAAATTTGATCCTAAATCAACCGAAGGTATCTTTTTAGGTTACTCGCCAAATAGAAAAGCTTACATCATATTAAACAAAGAAACAATGAAGGTAGAAGAGTCATTAAATATAAAATTTGATAAAAGTCCACCCAAACCCTCTCCACCTCTTGTCATGACGAGATTATAGAAAGTGAAGCTATAGTAATAAAGGAAAAGATAAGTGAAGAAGAAGAACCTCTAAGTGATGAAATAATAAACATTAAAGAGTCCAAAGATCACCTCTTAGATAAAGTCATAGAAAACAACGAATCGAACATAATAGTCTCAAGTTCAAAACCAAAATAGCTTGTTTTGTTTCGTTTCAACCTTAGTGTCACACCCCCAAATTATTTGTTTTGCAGCGGAATGGAATTCCTGGGGATTGACTGTCATAGCATCACAATCACAGTTATATTGAACGACCTAAAGTGTCGTTTGAAAAGAACATCGTTGGATTTAATAAAACAATCAGAGTTTACAAAGTAGGTCCCAAGTGTAAATCAACTTGTGCGGAAATAAGTTTGTTACAATTCAAACGATGTTTTAAAGTATGTAAAGCCTTCAAGTGAGACGCTACTGGCCATCACGACTCCATGATGTGTCCAAATGCATGCCATGAAGTGAATGCCTTAGATACCTGAGATAAAGACATGCTAAAAGTGTCAACACAAAGGTTGAGTGAGTTCATAGAGTTTGTTTTGAAATGAAAAGCCCTTTCAAAATCGCTTATGCAAAGAAAAAGGCATTGAAAAATCCACTCGCCTAAGTTCCTTCCATACAAAACTTGTAACCTGTGGTGTTCACAACCCATTGCCGAATGTGTATAGTTTATGTTCAAATGTAAATCACAAATGAATTCACAAAATAGTGCATGGCTCAATGTATCGAATCAGTTTATAAAAAGAGAAAGGCATTGTGAATCCACTCCGCCCAAGTCCCTACCATACAAAACTTGCAACCTGTGTGTTCACAACCCACTGCCAGAATATGTAGAGTTAATGTTCAAATCGCTCCAAGACCGTTAGTCCATAATCAAGATACCAAGTCCTAGATCAATATTATACCAAGTACGCGACCAATGAATATACCAAGACTCATAGAATTCAATGAATATACCAAGTATGTTAGACCAATGAATATGATATAGAAATTCTAAGTATGGCAATGTTATCATATGACTAGCATTCAGTTTAGATAAACATGTAGTTTGCAAATAATCATGAATGTAATAAATATCATTGAGCATGTATCTCCCCAAAACGTGTTATGAAAACAAGTAAAAATAGTGGGCTACTTAAACTCACTTGGATAAACCGAATAATGGCAAAGTGAGTACACCGAGGTTAATGTGATGCGTTAATCGACCTATTATCAATGATATATGTTATGAATTGAATGTAATGTTATGCATGCACTTGATATGTTATTTATACCATTTATCACGAAGTTTGAAAATATTACTCGACGCCTAAAAATACTCTTTGACGCTTGACCAAACAAAAATCACTTTACATGTTTTACTAAAATGTCATCCTACAATGGTTTTATAATGATTTTTAGAGAAATTACCACTTTTCGTCGCAAAACAATGTCGTTTGAAAATCATGAAATTAATACCAAAATGGTTTTGGAAACGTAGTCAAAACAATGTACGCCGATCAAGTTAGAGAACTTAACTCGATTGTTTTGGAAAGTTTGTATCGATATCTAAAAGTTTCAGTTCACGAGTTTTCGTCCAAAAGGTCTCGAACATAAAGATAATAAGGGTTAAAGATGGTGGTTTTTACATTGTGTGCGTAAAATTAGTTACGGCAAGTTTATGAAAAAGTGCATATCTTTGTCGTTTCAAATCCGCTTTCTACGTTTAATATGTCCTTAGCTTCGTATTGAAGTAAACTAATATATTTTGAGAAGTCGAAATAATTTGTGAAGCTTAAGGCTCATTTTTGACCCGCATAAAGATAAAACATGTTGTGAAATTTCAAAATAATATTTTCGTCGCCAAACTTGTAAAATCCATAACTTCTTCAATAAGTCCGCTTTTTATTCCGCAAGCGCCACGGATTCGCTTTAAAGTATATTTTCTAAATATCAAGGCCAAAGTGTCGTGCCTACTGTCGGATTTTCCAGAAAAGCAAAACAAGGACAGAACACAAAATAGACTTATCGAAAATAGTTTTTCTCGGACAAAACCTATCCTAATCCCTTCAAATCAACTCCAAAGCTAATCTAATCCTACCATACACCTTCTAGGGTGTCATGGGTTCCTAATCACCATCAAGACCAACCAATACCAAGGATAATTATAGATGACCAATATGTATATATATAACTTCTAAAATCATGAAATAAATGGTATAAATCACATATCATGCATATAAGTTCCAAAAATGAAAAGAAACATATGAAAATGAAAAGGAAATATGAAAATGATAAAACAAGCTTACTAGTAAAAATGAAGAGGTGAAAGTATCAAGGATTAACTTAAATATCCTTGGTTTTTATTTCAAAACCATAAAAGGATATATACTAGGTTGAAATAACACTTGATTTTTGCAAAAACTTGATCCCTTGTGTGCTTGATGTTGTGACCGGTTTTATGGTGAACCACAAAAGAGAGAGAGAAAAATTTTACTAACACATGAAGAATGAGTGAAGTGAATGAGAAAAAGAATGAGTTAAGTAAACTTTTTTAGATTGTAGAAAACATGTAATATCACAAACCATTCCATATTAATTAAGTCACCCCTCCCCAAGGGGCCTATTGGGGGCTTTGTCTTCCATTATATTTTTTTTTTAACTTGTAAATTTTTGTATATATATATATTGGTGAATTATAAAAAGAGTGTAAGTAAAATGTTATGAAATAATAACTTGTAAAAGTAAAATGGTAAATTTTAATAGATCAAAATAGAATGTAATGAGATAATAAAAATTGTAAAAATACTTTCCTTGTGAAATTTGGGTGATAAAATAATTATCGAGTAGTTTTAAGAAAAGTTTAATGAATAATTAAATCTTTAACGATTTAATTACCAAATAAGTTTGAAACACTAGAAAACTAAAAATATAGTTTTTATAAACTAAATGTAAGTTTAAAAATACATCGGTATCATTTTTGAAAGTAACGGATAAATATTAAAATAATAACTCACGATAACGATTATTAAATATAAAAAATTAATACAAGATAAAGTGAAATGAAATGTCGTGAATGAATTTATGAGATGCACATGATGTCAATGAAATGTAGACTAATCATAGTCCATATGAAATGTACGTGATGTCATGATCATGAATTCGCCGCTAATCCTCCAAGGTTACGCTGAATTTGAAAAACAAGTAAACCAAGTTTACTATAAATGTTGAAATTGTGAGACATGAATCGTTTCGAGAAATGACCTGAAAGTACGGGTTGTCACATTCTACCATCCAAAAGGAATTCAGGCCTTAATTCAGGCCATGTTAGTCTATCTGTTTAGGGTTTGATGTGGCAAACTTTCCCATTCCCGAAAGCAAAACTTTCAAAGGACTTTTTGGTAACCGATTTTACTTAATCTCACAACTCATCAACCAAGAACTGTCATGAGATTAGGCTAAATCGGTTTAGGTAACAACTTGTTTCTAGCCCTATCTTGCAACTCATCAAACAAGAACTGCCACGCTGATCAAACCGAAACAAGTGGTTCAAGAAAATCTTTTGAAAATTTGGCTCGACATTTTATCACATAATATATGTTTACTACTTCCCTTCATTGCATGATTCTTCCTGAATTAGACATAGGTGATCATGCTATGTATAATTTAGGAGTAACTATGCAATGCTTGGACTAATCGACTCATATGTTTGTTTGGTGTTGAGTCAACTGATGTTAAAATTGTGATGAACACCGAGGAGTAATACATGGAGAATGTCGTTAAAATAATAGTTAAAATAAAAAGGAATTAAAATCCTCGTAAAATGATATCGAATCTTAAGGAAATAAAGTATGCATAGATGAGAATATTTTTTACAACCAGTAGTTTAGTTGCAAAAGTAGTACATCGTTAGTTATAAAGTTTCTGATAACATGGAAGACATAAAATTAGTACAACATAGTACATAAGGAGAAATAAGATGCTAGTTTCCTAACTTCTTCAAATTTCCGCCGTTGATACCTTGACGAAGCCTCTTCTAACATATATATACATTCCTATGAGCACCTTCGACTTGTTGACCTTGGTTTTGAGGACATTGATTCCGATAGTGTCCTTGCTTCCCCGCATCCTGAACATGTAACCATGGCCTTGCTCTACAATTCCTCGGCAAGGTGTCCCAGCTTGTTGACACTTGTAGCACTTATGACAAAGACCCGTAGATGATATTTACATCGACATACATAGTGGGTAGGTTCCAAAGATAACCTCTCTGCTTTCTATTGGAAAAGAACATATACCATCGCAGCTTGCCCTCTTTCCACGTTGATGATGGTTAGTGTCAGGGTTGTGGTTGTTGTTTTGGTTGGTGTTAGTGTACTTGCCTCTTCACTACCGGCCATGAGCTTTGAGTCAATCAATAGCTTCCTCAATCGCTTATGGGTCGTAGAAGTCACGCACCTTGAATAATTTCGTGAAGTCCATCAATGAAAGCCTCCAAAGAGCTTCATTATCCGAAACCATGATGGACATAACATCACAATTCTTGGAATCTCCTAATGTAAGTGTCAATATCATACCCATAGTTTCTAGTTCATAGAACTCGCTCTCCAACTTTTTCACTGCTCGAGGACAAAACTTAGTCACCAAAACCTTGAATTGCTCCCAAGTAAGCTTGAAAGCATTCTCCATTCCAATCGTTGAGCATATGATTCCAATCAAAACAATGCTCCATCAAGTAAAGTACTGTGAGCAAATTTGACCTTACTATCATCCGGACAGTTACAAAGCAAAAACACTGACTCCAACTTTTCAAACCATCGCATTCATTGCCGTGAGGCTCCTTCCGCCCCTCTAAACTAAGTGGTTCGCCACTTTGAAATCTTTGTAACGTAACATTTCTAACCCCTGATCCTCCCGTGATACAAGAGCAAAGAAATTTAAGTCTAAGGCTTCAAAGAAGCAGCTCGCGGGTTCAAGAATACAGCAGCCAATCGCTTCCCCTTTCGACTCTTGAGCATTAGCAATGCTATCATTCACTAACTTCCGATAGCCATTGGTCATTTCAATCAGAAGCTTTTCTGCGCTATATCTTCTTCAAAACAAGAGAAAATGTGAGACGTGCAAAAATCCGATGTTAATAATAAGCTGCCTCAAAGAGATGTGATAAGAGATTTTATAAGTTTGAAGTTATTTTCGAAAATGATCGTATGGTTCAAGTATGGTTATGAGTGTTGTAAGTGCTTCAAGGTATGATGGTTTATAGAGACTTAATGTGTGTAATAAAGTGTAACTCGACATGTTAGTGGTGAACGAAGGAGTGAGAGCTTACTTCGGCCTCGCTTAAACGCTATCTCTATTCGTCGCATTCATGATGAATCACCATATAAAAAATTGTGATAAAGGAATGACAAGGAATTCTCCACGCTAGAGTACGGGAAAAGATAATGGATGTAGTATTTAAGGCATCCATGTGACAATCGATGAAAATGAAAGTGAATAACTCAAAAAATGTACATAATGACCGCATGTGAAGTGAACATGTACTTGTGATGAAATGATGAGATACTATGATAATGTAGTTATAGCTCCAGTGGTCATGATGCAATTTAGTTCTCTTATAATCAAGCTCATGCCAACTGTCACACCCCAAATTATTCGTTGGTACTGAATGGAATTCTCTCGGGATTGATCACATAGCATCACAATCACAAGTATATTGAACTAATCTAAAGTGTCGTTTGAAAAGAACATCGTTTGATTTAATAAAACAATCAGAGTTTACAAAGTAGGACCCAATGTAAATCAACTTGTGCTTAAATAAGTTTGTTACAATTCAAACGATGTTTTAAAGTATGTAAAGCCCATGAGACGCCACACATCACGACTCCATGATGTGTCCAAATGCATGCCATGAAGTGAATGCCTTAGATAATTCTAGATAAAGACATGCTAAAAGTGTCAACACAAAGGTTGAGTGAGAGTTCATGAGTTTGTTTTGAAATGAAAGCCCTTCAAAATCGCTATGCAAAGAAAGGCATTGAAAATCCACTCCTTCCAAGTTCCTACCTATACAAAACTTGCAACCTCGTGTGTTCACAACCCATTGCCGTATCGTGTATAGTTTATGTTCAAACAGAAAGCGTCAAATGAATTCACAAAATAGTGCATGGCTCAATGTATCGAATCGCTTATGCAAAGAAAGGCATCAGGAATCCACTCATCCCGCCCATACAAATCCTTTGCAACCCTGTGTTCACAAACCCACTGCCGTAATATGTGAGTTAATGTTCAAATCGCTCCAAGACCGTTAGTCCATAATCGTGATACCAAGTCCTAAGTAGGATCAATATTATACCAAGTAATGCTGTAATTCTCAATGAATATACCAAGACCGCTAGACCAATGAATATACCAAGTAATGACCAATGAATATGATATAGAAATTCTAAGTATGGCAATAATGTTACTTCGTATGACTAGCATTCACTTTAGATAAAACATGTAGTTTGCAAATAATCATGAATGTAATAAAAATCATCAGCATGTATCTCCCCAAAATCCAAGTATGAAACAAGTAAAATAGGCTACTTAAAACCACTTGATAAACTGAATAATGGCAAAAGTGAGTACACCGAGGTTTAATGATGCTAACCGACCTATTATCAATGATATGATATGTTATGAATTGCAATGTAATGTTATGCATGCACTTGATATGTTATTTATACCATTTACGAATTTTTGAAAATATTACCATTTAAAAATACTCTTTTGACGCCTTGACCAAACAAAAATCACTTTTACATGTTTTTTACGCCAAAATGTCATCCTACAATGGTTTTATAATGAATTTTAGAGAAATTACCACTTTTCGTCGCAAAACAATGTCGTCGGAAAAAACATGAAATTACCAAAATGCTTTGGAAAATTTAGTAACAATGTACGTCGATCGTTAGAGAACTTAACTCACTGTTTTGGAAAGTTTGTATCGATATCTAAAAGTTTCAGCCTGTGAGTTTTCGCCCAAAAGGTCTCGAACATAAAGATAATAAGGGTTAAAGATGGTGGTTTTGGCTAATTGTATGCAGAAAATTAGTTACGGCAAGTTTATGAAAAAGTGCATATCTTTGTCGCTCAAACCGCTTAATGCTTAATATGTCCTACTTCGCATTGAAGTAAACTAATATATTTGACAAGTCAAATAATTTGTGAAGGCTCATTTTGACCCGTATAAGATAAAAACATGTTGCTGAAATTTCCTAAAAAATAATATTTTTCGTCGCCAAACTTGTAAAATCCATAACTTCTTCAAGTATAAGTCCGCTTTATTCCGCAAGCCGCCACGGATTCGCTTTTAAAGTATATTTTCTAAATATCAAGGCCAAAGTAATGTGCCTACTGTCGGATTTTCCAGAAAAGCAAAACAAGGACAGAACACAAAATATACTAATCGAAAATAGTTTTCTCGACAAACCTATCCTAATCCCTTCAAATCAACTCCAAAGCTAATCTAACCTACCATACAATTCTTAGGGTGTCATGGGTCCTAATCACCATCAAGACCAAACCAATACCAAGGGATAATTATAGGATGACCAATATGTATATATATACTCTAAAAAATCATGAAATAAATGGTATAAATCACATATCATGCATATAAGTTCCAAAAATGAAAAGAAACATATGAAATGAAAAAGGAAATATGAAAATGATAAAACAAGCTTACTAGTAAAATGAAGAGGAAAGTAACAAGGATTAAACTTAAATATCCTTGGATTTTATTTCAAAACCATATAAAGGATATATACTAGGTTGTAATAACACTTGATCTTGAAAATTTTGATCCCTTGTGTGCTTGATGTTGTGACCGGTTTTATGGTGAACCAAAAGAGAGGAGAGAAAATTTTACTAACACTTGAAGAATGAGTGAAGTGAATGCGCAAAAGAAAGAGTTAAGTAAACTTTAGATTGTGTAGAAACATGTAATATCACAAACCATTCCATATTAATTGTCACCCCTCCCCATGTAATGGCTCTTGGGGGCTTTGTCTTCCAATTATATTTTTTTTTTTTTTTTTTAAACTTGTACTTGTATATATATATATTAGTAATTATAAAAGAGTAAGTAAATGTTATGAAATAATAACTTGTAAGTAAATGGTAAATTTTTAATAGATCAAAATAATGTAATGAGATAATAAAAATTGAAAAATATTCTCAAGGAAATTTCAAAGTGATAAAATAATTATCGAAAGTAGTTTTAAGAAAAGCTACGTAATAATTAAACTTTAACGATTTAATTACCAAATAAGTTTGAAACACTAGGAAAACTAAAAATATAGTTTTTATAAACTAAATGTAAGTTTAAAAATACACCTGATCATTTTGAAAGTAACGGATTAAATATTAAAATAATAACTCACGATAACCATTATTAAATATAAAAAATTACGCAGATAAAGTGAAAAATGAAATGTCGTGAAATGAATTTATGAGATGCACATGATGTCAATGAAATGTAGACTAATCATAGTCCATATGAAATGTACGTGATTTCATGATCATGAATTAAGCTAAACCTCCAAGGTTACGCCATTTGAAACAAGTAAACCAAGATTACTATAAATGTTGAAATTGTGAGACATTAATCTCAAGAAAACCCAAAGTACTTGTTGTCACCTTAGAACCTAATACACAAGAAGCCATAAAAGATGAAAGTTGGGTAATGGCTATGCAAGAAGAACTAAATCAATTTGTTTCTAATGATGTTTGGACACTTGTCCCTCCACCTAGTAATCAAACCATAATAGGAACCAAATGGGTTTATAAAAACAAATTAGATGCAAACCGAGTAGTGTCTAGGAACAAGGCTAGACTCGTTGCTCAAGGGTATAACCAACAAGAGGGAATAGACTTTGATGAGACCTACGCCCCGTGGCTAGATTAGAGTCTATAAGAATACTTCTTGCGTATGCTTGTGCTAATGATCTAAAGCTTTATCAAATGGATGTCAAAAGCGCTTTTCTAAATGGTTTCATAAATGAAGAATTATATGTAGCTCAACCCCTTCATTGATTTTGAAAACCCAAACATGTGTATAAATTAAAGAAAGCCCTTTACGGTCTTAAACAAGCTCCAAAAGCTTGGTATGATAGACTCAAGTCATTTCTAGTTAAACACAACTACACCATGGGGTTAGTTGACAACACACTTTTACTAAGAAAAGAGAGTCACATATAATCATAGTACAAATATATGTAGATGATATTATATTCCGATCCACTTGTCAAGACATGTGTGATGATTTCTCTAAAATCATGCATGACAAGTTCGAGATGAGTATGATGGGAGAACTTAGTTTCTTTCTTGGTCTACAAATAAAACAAGTAGAAGATGGTATCTTCTTCAATCAATCTAAATACATCAAGGAGATGTTAAAGAAATTCGGTCTAGAAGAGTCAAAACCAATTAGGACTCCAATGTCATCCGACACCAAACTCACAAAAGATGAAGACGGAGAATCCGTAGATAATACTAAATATCGTGGCATTATAGGTAGCCTTCTCTCACCTGCAAGTAGGCCGGATATCATGTTTAGTGTTTGCTTATGTGCTAGGTTTCAAGAAGACCCTAAAACATCACACCTAGAAGCCGTAAAAGGATATTTAGATATATTAAGGGTACAACACAATTAGGATTATGGTATCCTAAGGGCACGGTAGAAACAATTGTATATGCAGATTCTCGACCATGCAGTGATTACGTTGATAGAAAAAGTACAAGTGGGTATGTACTTTCATGGGATGTTGTTTAACATCTTGGTTTTCTAAGAAACAAATGGCACTTGCAATATCAACAACCAAGTTTAGTACGTCTCCGCCGCAAAGCATGCCAACAAGCACTATGGATGAAACAAGCGCTAGTAGACTACGACATCCATCTAAGCGACATAGCCATCCTATGTGACAACAAAGGTGCCATCGACTTAAGCAAGAATCCGGTATTGCATTCTCGCACAAAGCATATAGAGATTCGTCATCACTTCCTAAGAGACAATGTTCAAAAGGGGAACATCTCTATTGAGAAGGTAGCATCCGAAGACAACATAGCCGTCGTCCTCACCAAACCGCTGGCGGAACAATTCAACCTACTTCGTCTTGGTCTTGGTCTAATGGAACAAACGTTGTAACTTATTTGACTCTACAAGGTATGTAAACACTAGCCTTCTTCTTTCTGAGTCTAGGATTTCTATTTCACGCACAACTCACAAACAATACGGGAATTTTCAAAACCCAAGATGAGTTTTTCCACTTATAGCTTCTTATTCTTTATATACACATTTTCAAAGAAACCTACTTTCACAATGTTTTAAAAAGGATGATACCTTCCCGTATCAATTTCACAAAAGCAATTTCTCACGTCTAGGACAAATCGCTTTTTTATTATTAATACAAAGTAAAACCCGCTTTCATTGCATCTCATGTCTTTTGAATGCTAAAGGGGACACATAACTAATATGTGTTTTCCGGTACATTCATTTAAGCAACAATGAATTAGGAGCATTGATAACACAAAATTACGTACTCATGTACTAAATATGTGGTTTTGGGTTATCTCAATAGGATGGTTTTATACTTCTAGTTTATTTTCTATTTCTTTTAGGGGTCGAGATAACCGAAACTCCAAATAGTTTGCATATAGGCACACACTAGGCAAAAATGTTTCCAAAAGAAAATTTTTGTGCTGCCTGATCACCGAACCACGGATCCCAGCCTTATGCCGACGGATCCTCGGGAAGGATCCGTGGGATCCGTGAAAGAAGCTGTTTTCAACTTCTATTTTTTCACTTTGGATGAAAAATCCACATTTGTTTCATTTTTGGGAGTATTCTCTTTAATGCTTGTGTTCTCATGATCACATGCCTTGAATTCATATCTAATCATTAGATTTTAATCCACATTTTGGGTCAATCATTCATTACAATGCTTTGTTTTTCTATATATAGAACTCCCAAAATGCTTGCATACTCCATCTCCTTCTCACAAACACACTTCATCATGTCATCCAAAAATCCTTTAGAGAATCATCTAGTACAAACAATCATGATATCCAAACCTTTGTACTTCCACCATCCAAAATACCACAATCAAATGCTAGGATATCCTCACGGATTAGTATCCGATCTTGTTGTTTACCAAAACCAACCTCAAATGGTTCATCCTCAACAAATAACTCACCATAAGATGCTTCCATTATAGCACCTCCCTCATCACCAACAAATACACCAACTTCATCACCACCCAAAGTCACTCCTTTGGAACTCCTTAAGACTCCAACAAGATCTAAACAACCTAAACAAAAAGAAATAGTCTTTTCAACACCCCCACATCTCCAAATACTATCTTTCAAGATCTTGAAACATCACCACCATTAGCTCCCATCACATTACAAGAACATCTAGGTTTCTTTCCACCACCATTTACAAACATTCCGGATATTGATCCATATTTTCCTATTTTTCCACCACAACTTCCGCATAACTCAAATCAAAACAACCCGAAAACTTCCGCACTCATTACCCACATCATTTACATTGTGAACATTGCCAATCCACTAGGGATATCGCAATAGAAGTTAGGAAGAAATATGCTTCATACTCAACCTCATCCTTGATCGCATCAATACCATTACTCATCAAAACCTCCATCCATAACCTTATGCAAGCATGGAAGGAATCACTACTACTATTTTCTACTTTTAGTATTATTTTCTTTTGAAGTCATTTTCAAGAACAAGTCTTGTTCTTATTTTTACATGCTTGTAAGTGGCATACATACCACTACAATTTGTTGTTTTATTACAAGGCCTTGTTTACATACCTTGGCTCCCAATCTTGATTCTCGTCAACCACAAGATTATATAAGCATGTTACTAACCTTTCTTTTTGTAGGATTTTTATTTTTCTTCACTTGACGCCCCAAACAAGGGAGCTACCGTCAAGGGGGAGTTAGAAGTTTGTTTATTTCTTCCAAGGGTTAACTTTTGTTTCACAAAAGGGGAGAAGAAGTAAAACTTAGGGCTTTCAAAACTTACATCTATTCTTAAGTTTTACTCATCATAACATTATGTTTTGTCATCAACAAAAAGGGGGAGATTGTTAATACAAATAAACCGTAAAAACGCTTATTAATATTTTGCGATCTCTTTGTGTTTTGTTGATAACAAATGTAATGTTATCTTAAGTATAATTATAAGGATACATGTTATTTTTGTAAAGCATTTACATATAGACATTTAAATACAAAAATGTAATAATTAAGCATTTGTTGTAATAGTTTATTAGGATGGGTAAAAACCATAACCCATGGATCTTAACCCATACCAAAGAAGACTTGATACAATGTATACTTAGATACATTGAATCTAAAGAAAACCCATGGACCAACCCATAACCCATGACCCATAACCACAAAACCCATGGGCAAAGAGGAGCGTACCACGGATCCCTAGGATTACACTAGACGGATCCTAAGTGGGAGGGATCCGGGGAACAGAGGAGAAATTTGCCTATAAATAGAGAGCCATTTCTTCATTCTAACTCACCCCTCTTCTTACTAAATCTCTCATACACTCTCATTCTCTTCTAACATATAGATCACTTGATCTAGAGAGTTGTTCTTTTCTCTTTCTATTTGTGATCCTCATATAGGTCCTTCTCTAAGGCGAGATCACGAGCATTCTACAAGTCATCCAAGCAAGGGGTCCTTGATTGATTTGTTTCACCGCAAGATTTCGTAGCAAAGATCTTGTATTTGATATTTCACATATTTGTTGTGTAATAGTTTTTTTGGTTTGGTCCACCGGCTACGGACTCTCGTATCTAGCTTTGTACCGAAAAAGTGTAAGCAACGCTAGAAGGCTTCTCCGCCAAGTGAAGGAGTTTGTTGACATAGTGCTTGAACTCTCGAGTAGGTGACTCGGGGAGTGGAGTAGTGCAAGGAAGGTGACCTTGTAGCCGAACCACTATAAATCGGTTGTGTCTTTTCTATCCCTTAACTTTATTTATTTGTTTGCATTATCATTAGATCTATACGTTCTCAACATCCATACGATTTCACATAATATCGAATCTAAAGTTTTTGAAATCAACTTAAAATCGGCAAAACTATTCAACCCCCCTTCTAGTTTTCCACAATTATCTTGAATTTTCCTACCATATCCTTTCATAATTTCCTACCATGTATGAAAGGACTTTGATTACTGCTGACCAACTTGCCCACGACTGGTTTGATTCTATTTGTTATAACTTTGCTGATGCACTTGTAGTCTTGTACAGAACATTGCAACAAGCAATGAGTCTAAAATCAGTGACTTTACTAGGAGTTTGGATTTTTGGGCTTAGAGAGACTAACGTTGCATTTATCTCCTTTAGCAGATTCCTAGTTTCAAAAAACTCCTTTACAACACGTCAAACATCATGACCAATTATTCCCCAAGCCTTCTTGAAAAATGCTGAATTAAATCCATCAGGACCTAAGGCTTTGCCTTCATCAATATCAAAAATAGCTCTTTTAATCTCTTCCTCAGAAACACTGCTAGTCATTCTTATAGCTTCTTATGTACTCATCTTATTACTAAATAAATCCATAGCATCCAAATCTTCCATATGGTAATATGTTCCTAAAAAGGCTTTAAAATGCTTCTCAAATTGATAAGCCACTTGATGACCATCATATTGAACTCCATTATTATAACAGATAGAGTGAATTTTGCTCTTATTTGCCTTTGTGAAAGAAATCGGTGTTCCTATCCCTTTCACATAACCACTATATTTTTGCTTGTTAATGCAGAAGCTTCTCCTCATCAGCCTCAACTTCCATGAATTCTTCTAGTAACTCTGCTTCTTTGATCCTTAAAAGCTTGTCATGAGGATCCTTATCAATCATAGTCTGCACTACTGATAAAGATTTAAAACATACATTTTTAGGGGGTCATTTAAGCTCTAAATCTTTACATTTTATATCCGTTACTCCTTAAAATCGTTCCTTTTCACATTTTAGGTCTTTTGGAAGCAAATTGTTAGAATGAAGCATTTTTGACCTAAAAGGATTTAAAACATGAAGAAAACCACAAAGTCAATAAAACAAGGTCGTTTCACAGCCCCGACAAGATCCCAACTCCAAGGGCAACGCCGTCACTCACAGGGTCTTCTAAAAAGTCTCAAGCAACGACTCAGAACTTATTTTGGTCTTAACACCTGACGGCGTCATGCCTATACTCTGAAGGGCGTCACTCTTCCTTTTTCACCAGACGACCAAGATCATTTCAAGATGATGTCCATAAGTAAGCCAGACGGCGTCACTACTTCCTACCTGACGCCGTCCTAACGATGACTTGGTCAAAACGAAACCCTAATGACGGCGATCAGACGACGTCACCATCAAAAGGCGACGTCGTCGCGAGTGTAAAATCTATATATAGATTTTGAATTTTATGTATTTTGTGTGCATTATTTTGGAGATCAAACCCTAGTTTGTTTGAGGTCTGACTTGGGTAGTATTTTAGGGTTCCAAACCCTCTTGTACACTTAAAGATAAGTTTTTCTATCCAATCTATCACCATGTTTCATCTGTGTTCAATTGTTTGCTTGTGTTCTTGCTTATCTATCATGCACAACTAAATTAATTAAGTGTTGGTTAGATCCAATGAAACCTAGTTGTTGATTATTGTTAGGTTGCCTCTTGGTATATACTAGAGTAAGGAAAACTGGCTTATTCTTTAATTGTTGTAAGCTTGAATGTCCTAAATAGCAAAAAGCTTGAGAGTGCACTTAGGCCATCGTTGTGTTTATTGCGTGAGTTGTAGCTTAAGGATAATAGGTATTCGGAGAGATACTTCGGTACTTGGAGATCCCGGATGTTCTAGAGGAGAGTTACGATTCATAGAATTGGGGAATTAGGCACCACCCTATGACTAACACGGAATACAACGCACCAATTAGAATAAGGATGTGACAATTAAACAGACCAATAAAAGATAACTAGAGAGTAAGAAAATCTAAGTGAACATGTTTTTAATTATCATAAGAAACACACTCATATGATCCATAACTTTTCCTTTTTATTAGTTTAATTAGTTTTTAATTTAAATTGTTAAGTAGTTAAATTGGTAGAATTACCAACCCCCACTCTTTAAACCCCGAGATTTTACTTGCTTTCCAAAAAAAATATAAAAAGATAAAAAAGAATCTCCCCCAACCTCACCTTTTCGTCATACATCTCTACTAGCATCTCTATTCCCCTAGAGAATGATCAAGCCCCTGGGCTTGCCCATACTACACTGCAACGATTAGGTACACTTCCTAGTGGGTTGTAAAGCTTGCTCGTTGAAAAGGAAGTCTTTCGACCCCGAACCACGCATCAACTACCTTTAATTGATCTCTGAGCTTTGATACCCTTTCATAGACACTACCTTTCTCCCAGCTCAATTTGTTAATAGGATGCTTTAACTTTTTCTTCTTCTTCACCACTTGAAACATATGAAATCCTTCAACCCTATTATCCCAAACTTCTCTGGATGTACTAATGAACTCCTTTTTGTCAGCAATGAAATTGGCAAACCTGAATGCCTTTACTTTCTTTTTAGCATCTGTTGGGATGTAAGATTGGAGGACTATGGTCAGAGATGATATATGGTAGAAAACTTGCATGAAATTGAGGATAATTGTCAATGAATTCTTTGTTTGACATAATTCTATCCAGTTTCTTCAAAACACCTGTTTGGTTGCCATCCTTAACTTTATGTAAGTTCTTTGTCCATGTAAAATGAAGATCTGAGCTGCAAATGTCTTCAACTTCAATTTGGTTCAAACTGTCTTGAAAATCATGCATGTCAACTGTCATATTAGAGCCTCCACAAGAGTGTTCAAATGGACTAGCAGTCACATTCATGTCCACTGCAATTTAAATCATTCAGAAAGCTATTATCTCTTATCAAGGTGTTTCACAATTCCTTTCTTTTTCAGTCCCTGAATTGGCTGCGTAGACAAAAGTGAAAAAACACTTAAAATTATACCGAGGAACCTGAATAACACAAAAAATGGTTTGACTTGTCCTGTGAATAATCTGAACTTGGATCTCATCTCCATTCCACCCTGGCACAATTCTGCACCCTTTAGAACAATATTGCATATTAGAATCCCATTCTCATATTCTAAAAACTTTATCACATGCTCTTTGCAGCTTTTTACTCTTTAATTTTGTTTCTAAAACAACATAAACTTTCAAATTCTCATTATTCATAAGATTCAATACCTTAGTTTTCTTCTCAGAAGTACCCATACCCTTAATATTCCAAATACCTAATTTAAAATCCATATCAATTTCCAGACAACACCGTCCTCCCCATTCCATTTACCTCAACATCATTCATGACTTTGGCCATACGATTGGGATTCTCCACAACATCTTCTACTATTATAGAATCATTATCCTATTGCCTTTTTTTTTCTTCTATCTTCCTCCTCTTGTTCTTTAAAGTATCTAATCATGTCTTTTGTCTAACTCCTTAATTCTGTAGCAGTTGGATGCAGCTTTTTATTCAGATATTGGTCCATAATCATTATGTCTTTAAGCATGTTTATTTCATGTGTATCATCCTCTGGTAAAGAGTTCTAAGACTGAGGATTGATTAGCTGATCTCCTTAAAGCTTCCAAATCATTTTCATTCATTGCACTCTATTTTCTTGTCTCATTAGTACCAGTCTTATCTCTTCCATTTCCCACATATCCTGTTATTCTTGCCTCATACCTATGTTACCCATATTTTGATTCCTCATTCCCTCCTTACTTTGCTCTTGAGCCATTTTATTATCCTTACTGATAGCCATAATACTAAAAGTGGTGAGGAAAATGCTGATATCTATTATAGTCTCTTCTACCATGCATTCCCATATCATTATTTTCCTCCCTACTTTTAGTATTCTGGCTATCAGTAACTTCCTTAGCTTTTTCCTTTATCTCATTCTCCAATTCCTCTACACTCTTATGCCTTTTGCTACACTTCAAAAAATCATGACCAAAAACTTTGCAATGCTCATAGACTTGTGCTATCTAGTCATAAACAACTTGTAATTTTTTTGGTACCTTTAACATAGTTTTCCTTATCCCTACACTTGAATCGTAGTACACTTCTTAAGACCCTTCTCAGCTTTTATTTCCACAAGAACTCTAGCATAACCTAGGTTACCAATTCCTTTATGACACATAGCAGCAGTCATACTGTCCATAAGAATGGGCATACCTATGCTACTAGCTAAATCACTAATTCCCTCCACACTCTAAGCTTCTAAAGGTATATCCATCATTTTGACCCATACATGCAACTTACAAGGTTCAATCTTCTGCATATGCATATCAGGGCTCCATTTTGAACAAAAAGAGCTTTGTTGTTTACCATCCAGGGTCCACTTTCAACATCATCCACTACTTCTTTATTTCTAAATTTGAACAAAAATTTTCCATTATTATGAACAATATCATCAACTCCAAATTTATTCCACATCCTCCTAATATTGTACCTTAGCTCATTAGGATTCATACTATGACCAACAAACTGAACATAGATAGTAAGATTCCATCTCCCACTTCCTTTTTTAACAAGCACTTCATCAAATATCTAAACTTCATTCGCTAATTTTGTTACTAATGTAGGCATAAAACTGAGTTTGTTAGGGATTTCATCTTTTTTCACTATGTTTGCATACGAAGTATCACTTTGCTTCATCTCAACACTAGTTGCACTTTTCTCCTTGATATTATCATCCCCATCAATCTTATTCACATTACCACTTTGAACATTTGAATCTTGCTTATCACTAGTATTATTATCACTCTCAAACTCATTTTACACAATTTTACCAACAAATGATTCATTCCAAGTCTCAACACCATTTATCTCCCTATCCTTCCTCTCTAAATCACTAGTTTCCCCAGTACTATTATTCGCAGTTTCCTTCAAGGTAACTTCCGGCACATTCAGAGTATAATTTTGCCCCAAGTTACTAACCACATGATCATTAAAATTCACCAGAACCCTAGGGGTTCGATTAGAAGTCCTTCTTTTCTTTTTGTTTGACATAAAAAGTCACTTTTTTGAATGAATGAGTATACAGAACACAAAACACCTAAAAAAATGTGGATCAAACTCAACAAAAACAAAGTAGAAATAGATCATAGCGTTCGCAATGACAATACGAGTCAAAAGCTTAAATAGGAATTGAAATTCATTTTTGGCGCCAAAATCATCAAATTGAGGGATTTCTCAAAACTGAACAAAATTCTAATTCAATCTAACCATTGTGTGCGAAATGATTAGACGAATCGATTGGTGTTATCGAAATATATCGACTAACTTGAGCTTGAACTAGGGTGTAAACGTGTCGAGCTTTTATCGACTAACTTGAGCTTGAACTAGACTCGAGCTCTTTCAAATCGAGCTTTATTGAGCTTAGAGCTCGAGCCTGATCCAAGAACATAAGCTCAAATTGTTTAACGAGTCGAACTCGAGCTTATATAAGCTCGACTCGAGTTATTGTCGATCTTTTAAGTAATATATATGTTTTCTTTATGTACTATCTATATTTAATGGGCTTATATATAAATACACCAAGTATTAGTGTAAACACTTATTTATGAATGTATCAATCTTTTCAAGCCAAATTCAATTCTTATGCAATATTTCATTTTAGTTGGTTTAGAAAAACACATTGTTACAAATTAATCGAGCTTTACGATCTGAGTTTCGTCCAAATTAAAACTTTCTCGAGCTAAGCTTAAGCTTCCTTCATAAAGCTTGTCGAATTATCGAGTCGAGCTCAAGTCAAATATAATATTGTCGACTTGAGCTCTGCCAAGTTCAACTCGACGACTGCTATTGACTAATTGTGACATATTATCTTCCGCTAATATATATATATATATATATATATATATATATATATATGTATATATATATATGTATATATATATATATATATACTTGTTGTTGTGTCACCATGGGCGCGGCCTTTTATTATTATCGTTGACATATTTTTTTATGACAAAAGGAGGTTGGTCAAAAATGGCTGGAAAAGTGGACATGTTGAAAGAAAGGGTTATATTTTCCAAAGAAATTTAAAATGAATGAATATAGATAAAATAAAATTACACCGTCAATAATTCTACGTTCAATAAGAGGCTTCAAATAAATAGTACCGAGATTCGATACAACAATTAAATAATGAGTTCGCAATCTCGATCTTGAATCTTTAAAAATACCTCTATCTTGTGTTTAAAGGCTATCTCCAATTCATAATGATTTAATAATCTTTCGGTGCTGCATTGCAATTTCAGGATCAAACCTCAGCTCCCGTGTAGGCCCATAGTGTACGTCCCGTTTGAGTGTGAGTCCTATATATAACGTCAAAGAATATATTAATGATGCCAATTATCTGATATTTTAGTTATCATCTATGTTGCGTTCATATAACGTCAAACTATATTAGCAATAACATGACCTTTGTGAAAATACATCAATAGATGAATAGAGAATGAAGAGCCATATAAAATATGCAAGGTTCAAGCAAGTGGGATTTCTATAAATGATCTATTCAAGTTTCTTACACTGGAATGTGTGTTACTTGGGTATCATAGGGATAGGAACAAAAGAAAATTAGAATGGCCCTGAAGTAGTGGAGGTGGAAACAGGGTAGGCCATTCGGGTTGAGGTTCAAGTCGAGGGAGGTATATTTAGTACAGGTTAGGCAGACCCAAAAAACTTAGATTGTTCATAAAAGGATTGCAACACATCAGGTCATAGAGTCAATCAAAATAAAACATTTCAGCACGTACCTTCATGCAGCGCCTTCATAGTTTAAAGGGAAGGAAAAGCCATCTTCGGTTTCATCCCATGTTACTTCAACGTTCTTTGAATACCAGGCATGATATCCCTGCTCCCTGAAAAACGAAGTGGCTTATTATAAAATAAATATTCCATCATTCAAATTAATTGGGAACAGGTTCCTAACGAATGACATTACTATTCAAGAATAGATATAACATAAATAAAAGAGTACATATAACTGATTTGAAAAGGTTATACCGCCAAAATTATACACGGTAACCCCGCTGCTTTCACATCAGTTACGTAAATATACCTAAAGCTGCATATGTTGTCTTTCATCCGAATATCCCACTCCTTGTTTGTGCAAAGGACCTAATCCAAACACACATTGTTTCTGCATAAGTATTAACCAAATACACCTTCTTCTAAACTTTATAGTTGCCTGATCCTAACACCTATCTATGCATAAGTATTAAAAGGTATTGGGCATCTTCAGGATTTCACATTGATGAGTTAACAACAGCTTTATGAAATTTGGGCATCTATTAATTTAAAGGTACCTTGTTGTAAATAATATAACCTGCGGTACATATGAGAATCAATCCCTAACTGATGTTTGTAGTATTTTCACATCATGGATTGGCCTGAAAAAGAATAAGACGTTGAGAGGGATAAGAAAGAGAGCATGCTATCTAAAAGTAATAAGTGCGATGAAACAAACAAAATGCAATCTTGGACAAGGTCAAGCACGCCTGGGATAATATTAGTAATCAAGAACCCAAATTTTGTTGATTTTCAGTATGTGTCTTTCTTTTCACGTGGGTAGACTTGTGGCTATACCTATGAACTATTTGGTGACATATTATAGAAACAAAATTAAGAAATAACGCCACACTCGCGATGACGCTATTGCGAACATTTAAGTGCAAATTTTATGGCTTAGCAACATAGTGGCCTTTGGCGCCGTTCAGATATTTGTTCTAAATTGGGTATAAAAAAGAAAAAACAGCAGGATGGTCATGACTCATGGACCTATTGAACCCACCATTATCAGGATATGCTGAAACCAAAGAAAAATTGTTTACCTCTCGGTATTTCGCAGTCTTCAAAAGCTCGATACCTTCTTTGTTTTCCTACATATAAAAAGAAACGAAATTCTTTAATAAATCAACCAAGTACGATATTGAACTTTGATTATAAGAATATATTGTCAAGAAGAGACGAACCTGAATGTTAGGAGCAAAACCACCTTCATCGCCAAAATTCGTGGCGTCCTGAGCTCTGCATTGAAAGGAGGAATACCAACAATCAAAGAACCATGTCCAGTTCTTACAAGAATCTCTGGTGCCAGATAGTCAGGTGTACCTATACCATGCCTTTTTTAAGCCTTTCTTGCTGACTTTCAAATAAAGATGATTTATATTCATCATGTTTTCCCACTATTGATGTCCCACTGACTGCTGGACCCGACAGATCATCTGTACTATTAATCAGACACACCTTTGACAGGCCAAAATCAGTCAACTGCAAACCATGTAAGAGTTGCTATTAGAGTGACTCATAAATAATGAGAAAGATAAATGGTCTAAATATATAAGATAAGCTATAACAGGTTCTCTTTTTCCAATAACTTAGCTAATAACTTGCTTACATGTTTAAAGCACATACCTTAATATGACCATCATGTGCAATCGACAAATTATCAGGTTTCAAGTCACCGTGAACCACGCCAGAGAATGAAGATATTACAAAGCAAGCACCCGCATACAATAAATGCAATGTTTAAATCGACCAATACAGAGGCAAGTTACTAATGAATGGGTCGATTTGGGTTATGCTACATTTCTGACAGATCAAATGACTAAAACTTACTGAGGTGGAAAAACAGTATGTATCATACCTGATAGTATTTTTGACAAAAGACTCCACTGATCATTCCTTTGAGATATTTCCTTCAAGTTTGTTGAAAGTTATAATTTTTTACTTTCTAACATTTGA